>CM029601.1:60877234-61615998 GCA_017311375.1 Mytilus coruscus
AAATAGTATAATACGAACCCTGATTTGTACTAAACTGACACGCTGTGCCAGTTCCCGCCGACAGATAGACTTGTTACACTAACCAGACACACTATTCAGACTCATGACCAACCAGTCTTTGCTCTTACTACTAAATGTTTGCCTGGCTAGACTAAAAATTCCACCAACGACCCCAGTGCGTGTTGTCAGCATGCTACCACTAGTGCGGTATGTGTGTAAAAGTTAAAAAAAAAAAAAAACTCTGGTGGATAGTTGTCTCATTGGCAATCATACTACACCTCCTTATTTTTATAATGAAGTTTTGTATAACGGATATATACATGCTATAGGGACGAACTAAAATTCCAGTGGTGTTTTCATGGATTAGGCCAAAACAGCAATAATATATGTTTTAAGTTTTATGCTTGCAAACGTCAGGCGTAGGTAAATATATGATAACCTTATTTCCACGGGACGATCATTAATTTTGTATTTTTTTTTCTTTTGACTGTGGAAAGGGGGTGGTCAAGTACAAATGCATTTTTTTGCATGATTATGCAATGATTTCATTCATGTGCACCATTACAATTACTTTCACAATCTGCAATGATTTAATTCAAGTGCACAAAATTATTTGCATAATTCTGCAATTATTTCATTCAAATGCACAGTTTTACAATTATTTTAACATATCTGCAATGATTCAATCCAAGTTCACATTTTTATAATTGGTTGCATAATTCTGCAAAGATTTCATTCAAGTGCACAGCTTTACAATTATATTCACAATTCTGCAATGATTTAATTCAAGTGCACAGTTTTACAGTTATTTGCACATGTCTGCAATGATTTAATTTAAGTGCACAGTTTTACAACTATTTGTACTAGTATGCAATGATTCAAGTCAAGTAGATATAGAAAGATGTGGTATGAGTGCCAATGAGACAACTCTCCATCCAAGTAAAAATTTATAAAAATAAACCATTATAGGTCAAGGTACATTTTGTATGAAGCGCGGATGCGCTTTATTCTGAAAATCTGCGCACGGTCAACGCTTTTACAACCCTATAAAGTTACCAAAAGAAGCATTCAATACTTATAATTACATTTTTTTTGCCAAGATCACAAAAAACACGATTTCTATCAAGTTTTTCTTTTAATTACCTGTGCACTTTATTGTGGAAGCTCGTGTCATCATGAATGTTACATTTCATTTTGAAATGAAAGTTAATTTTAGAATGACGCGAGATTGCTGTTAGCCAATCAAAATAACGTATTATCATGAAATATACATGTAATGTAATTATTAAAACATATCTGCAATAATTTAATTCAAATGCACAGTTTTACAATTATCTTCACAATTCTGCAATGATTTATATTTTACAATTTGTTGTTTTGCTACACCTCTGTCCCACTAGGAGGAGGGTTGTGTGCCAACAAATATATCAACCCCTGCCTGCTTCTTTTGCCTGGTCCAAGCCAGGAACCTGTTATTCAGTGATTGTCATGTCTGTCATGTGTGTTTTTGTTCATTGCTGTAGAATGAACCTGGCCATTTTGTGTTCTCCATTGGCGGATGGAACCCCCCCCCTTTATTTCGGTTTTTTTTTAAAGTCTTTTTTTTAATTATGTGAACGTTCGATCGAGTGGTAGTTTTAAAGTAAGATTGTTTTCGGTGTAAATAAAATCTTTTATTATCACATATATATGTGTAGACCAAGGAGGTTATATGAGAAGGAGAGTGAACACTCTGCTTGATGTAAAATTAGCATCCCCAGGATAGCAATTCGAACAGAGGAAAATGATGAAAATATAAAGAAACCGACATGTTTATCACCCACTTGATATGGCCCTCTGATGTACCAGGCTGTTACCCTAACAGTCCGTGTGATTAGCAGAATCGCTAATGTCACGTGATTGTTATCGGTGAATGGGTCATCAAAATACAGGTGTACTTATCGTTACTAATCAGTTTAAATGTGTTTTTAATGTGCAATATCATTTGACGCGAAATACGAAAGTATATCGTTTAACTAAGGTGAAAATGGACTAAGAAATGACAAAGTTATGAGGGTGTAAAGAAATTTAAGAATGTAATTTCTATTGCACCCCACCTTACTTTAAACACAGATTTTCGCTTCACCTGTATGGCTCTGCCCATGATAATTGGTAGGTAATATCATAGAAAATAGAGGAATATGTGAGGTATTTTCGTTATGGTGACCGGTTGCGACCGGAGCGAATATTTGTAATTGAAACGAAGAGAAATTTATCGAGAGCCAGCGAAAATTTTGTTTCTCATTGCGTTAGGCTGTAGATATATAGGCGCTTAGATTTTCATTTCCCATGTTGGCTCCTGGAAATGGAAAATGGTAGGTTATATTCTCGAAATGAATATGTGAGGTACCTTTGTTAAGGTGACCGGTTGCGACCGGAGCGATTTAATTTTATTGAAACAGAGGAATTTATCCGAGAACCATCAAAAAGTTTCAGTCTTTCTCCGGGTGCAATGCTGTAGACATCAGGACATGGCAATTTTTGTTCTATCATTAAAATCGTTTCTGTGGAAAATTCATTGTTTTTGTATCGGCTTATCTTATTTTCCAATATTAAAATTTTGGTTCCCTTTAAATTGACGGGCTCTCACTGAAAGCAAAGGCACAAAAAATATAAGAAAAATAAAGTTATATGATATCAATTTTTATTTTTGAAAATCCTCAATGTAACCACGCCAATCATTACCTTGTTATACACTGAATTTAATTAAGATTTTGTTAAAACCAGTACTTCATTGGCTTAATAAGACGGTAAAATGTCAGAAAATTAACACATGCATTTTGTACATTAATACTAAGATTGCAAGGCATGTAGATTGGTACTTCTCTCTATGTGTTTTTTCCCGACAATACACATGGTATGTGTAGATTTCTTCTTAATCTCATGCACGGTTGTAATATTTATAAAAAAATGGAAATGCGTCCATTTGTTAATAAAGTTACCGCGACAGGAAAACGTGTCTATTTTTTAATTAACGGACATTTTCCTGCACATTTTAATAAATATTTTATGTTTTAAATTCAAAATTTCAATTCCATATATATACATCATTTACGAAGCAATTCAGGTCGGTTAAGTCGTTCGTCTTGCAGATTCAGAATATTTCTAGATCAAATTCTTTTTCGAGCTCCAACACTTAGGCATTGCTTATAGATAAATCATCGACAATGATCAAATGATGACTGAAATACGTCAACAGAAAACATTCGGTGTGTATTTTTAAATAGCCTGGGATCCTGGCCAAACCTTCACTTCTCGTAAGTAAGGCTATACTTATACTGTCGAGAACTGAGCCATGATCTCAGGCTTACTTTGTAAAATCTCAGTTGGTTTATAAAACTTCGGGTGTCTCCGTTCTTAATCGGGTGCATAATTAGGACAAAGTCTCCCTCTGCGACCGAATCGATCTCAATAAATTAACACCCACTTACAAAAAAGGCGGTAACATTTTATGTGTAATTAGCGTCTTTCGTCCTCTCTCCTTCTCATATAACCTCCTTGGGTACACCATAGATATAATAGCCATAGATAAAGTAGTCAGAATATATCACACTGAGTCCCATGTAGTTTCCTTTGAAATATCAAACGCACGGCACGGCGCGAAGTGGCCTGTGATGTAGATGATATCTGCCGACATCCTCCCAATAGACTAATTTCTTACCATAATTATATTTAAATTATCGGACACGCGTCTTATCAGGTGATAATTAATGGCTATTATATCTATGGGTACACCAACAGCCAAGTAAAGAGCGGATAAATTTGATAATCCAAAAATTGTGTATGTGAATTTAGTTGCCAAATATTTTGTATAAACCGAAAGAGGCCAAACGTATTTGTAATGCCTCTACAACCAGATTGTTTAACAAAAATGCGCGTGGATATCCACAAAGTTTCCCGTGCAATGCCAAAAAGTGACTAACCTGTTTTAGATTAACTTCACATAATACTGTACGGTCAACAGTGAACGGGAGAGCTTTTTCGCTCTCCTTTTCCTGTGACATTACCTGAAAAACTCAAAACCTTATATATGTGGTAACTTGAACCCAACCTAAGTGTGGTATTCAATATGTGGGACAGACGGGACGAGCGTATTACAAAAGAAATCAAGAACACCTTTACCGCTTTCGTAGACCTAAAAAATCCAAAAGTTTGATATATCAACATTTAGATAAGCATAATTATAATCTAAAATTTATTAAATTCCAAGCACTTGAAACCGTTCAGAAACAACCAGGAGAATCACACAAGCAATTTGAAAAATCACGTGAAATTCGCGAATTATTTTGGATAAAAAGACTTCAAACAGCTTATCCTCTCGGTCTTAATGACAAAATATTAGGACAGGGGAACATAACTAAAACTTCAATCGATGTCATTAATTTTGTCGATAAACGGCTTAGAAATAAAAGGTCTCATGGCAAACGCAAAAACCGTAATCAACGTATTAAACATCGTATAAATTATACACTTGCTGATCTGTTATCTATAATAAAAAATAATGGCAGACATCAAGTATTATGCAAACTGGGTCAGATACCAATAAGTAAATTATATGCTATTTTTCTGGAGTGTGATACAATTTCTTTTTTTAGCCCAATGTATGAATACACCCGTATTATTACAGCCTTTTGTCATCACAGGCTATTTCCTAGTATCGATAAACCTGAAAATCATAAACGGCATTTTCTTAATTTAAAATATATAAATAGAGGTATTGATTTTATTAACTTATCTAGTATATTCAATGACTCTACCATCCAAAGCCAAATACCTCCATATTTTGATAATATAGAACCACCTATTATTTCGTATTCTTATAAAAAAACCAGTAGAAGTTTGATTTTTAATTATACGTCAGTTACATCAGACGTCAATATAGTAAATAATGTTCCTTCCACTTGAGATTGTGAAACATCTAGTTTTAGATATGTTCCCTATGGTCATGTCCTTACAGGAGACCTCAACATCGTCGAAGACCGTGAGGTCATAACTTTTCTTAAGAAAGGACCGAAATATCGTCCTCCATCTAAAATAGATTGGAAACAGTGTCGTCAGGTCATTAAAGACGCTCTGTCTGTCTACTGTAAAATTGGTGTAAACGTGAAAATCTGATAAAAATCTCTAGACAGTTAGTTGAATAAAATTATGAATACTGTTAATATTCGTATATCTCATTTTGAAAACAATTCTGAAATTAGTAATAGGGTCCATGATATTCCCATTTCCAGAATAAAAATAAACTCAAGTACTGCAAAGCGGTTTGTGTTCGTACCGGCAGACAAAGCAGCAAATAATGTAGTGGTAGTGTGACGCATATACTACACGGAAGTTCTCAAAACGAAATTACAAATTCATCTACATTCAGGTCCGTACGCTCCACAGAGAGTCAAATTGTAAACAAGCATATCACTGCCACTACCCAGCTTAAAGCCTCTTCCGAACATTTGAAAGTCCCTACTATGTACTGGTTACCTAAATTGCACAAAAACCATTTAAATTCCGTTTCATCTCCGCGTCTAGTAAGTGTTCTACTACCAATCTATCAGTTCTTCTAACTACCTCCTTACTACTATCAAAGAACTTGTTATTAACTTTTGTAATAAAGCTTATGAAAATAATGGTATTAATTATTTTGGAGTGTTAAAAATTCTTTAGAGGTTTTAGATAAAATACATGCTTTTGATGGTCCTTTTAATTCTGTTGACAGTTATGATTTTTCTACTCTCTATACTACACTTCCACACAATCTTATCAAGAAAAAGTTTTCATATTTAATTAAATGGTCTTTTGGAAAATCTCATTACAAATTTATTTGCTGTAACTCGTTTAAAGCCTTTTTCTGTAACGAAAAAGGAAAGTATGCTAGATACACTTACTGGAAATGTAAAGATATGATTGAAGCTTTAAATTTTCTCCTGGACAACATATATGTACGTTTCTGCGATAAAGTGTATCGACAAGTAGTAGGTATTCCTATGGGCACTGACTGCGCCCCTTTAATAGCAGATTTATTCCTGTATTGCTATGAATCTCAGTTTATGACCAAACTCAGTAAAGACACGTCATTGTTACATTTGGTTGATACATTCAACAATACCTTCCGTTATCTAGATGATATTTTTTCGTTAAATAATCCAGAGTTCTCTAAATATACTACCGAAATTTACCCAATAGAACTTACTTTAACTAAATCTAACATAAACAGCAGTAGTTGTCCTTTTCTGGACTTGGACATTTCAATCTCTAAAGGAAAACTCCATACGAAAATTTACGACAAAAGAGACGATTTTTCATTCCCTATTGTTAATTTTCCTTTTTTAGACGGCGATGTTCCTTTGGCTACATCATACGGTGTGTATATATCCCAACTCGTTCGTTATGCCCGTGAGTGTAGTGATGTCATAGATTTTAACGAACGTAATCAATGCATCACTGGTAAATTAGATCTTTGAATATAGTTTACATTGGCACTAATATCGATTTTGTCATCAGCAAATTAAAACATAACTAAGTTTGTATTCTTTTCAAACGGGATGTTTAAAGACACACCCACGTTCATTTTGATCTATAAAGAGGTTAAACTCCTAACTATACTACTGTCTGTCGATATATTTATTTTTGGCATTGCACAAGTCATGTCTTCTTTGACTGTCCATGACGTTGAAATACTAAATCCCTGGGATGTGTTTTAGTTGATTTTAGTCTCTGATGCATGATTTTTTATTATTAATTGTTTTGGCTTTTAACTAGCTGTCAGTAACTGCGAGTACTCTCAAATCGTACTTTCTTGTTTATTTGACCTGTTGATACTATTGTAATGCTTTTTTTGTTATTTAATGTTATTCAGGGTTATATCTGGTCTATATACCAGCTTTGATAAGTGTTTGGTACTAATATAAATTTCCACTTCGTACTATGAATATCAAAATTATTTATTTTGTAAAAATATTTCCTTTCTCTATTGTAACTGTACACGTATACCTAACAACAAAATTATTTTCATTTACCTGTGTTTAAAGTTATTGCAAATGGCTGATATTTTTGTTCGAGCATATTGTTTTTCTTAAATTGTTTAACATTTCATACCGATATAACATGTTACTTTTATTATTCTTCCCTTAGTTTATTTATTTTGTATTTGCATTGTATATAGGTTAAATTTATTTGTTCAGTGTATGTTCAATGATGTTAATATGTCCTTTGATTGAGTTAGGCTATTTCAGTTGATATTTTATAGTGTGTCTTTCTATGTTGTGATGTTACACTATTGTTTCAGAAAAAGGGTGAAGGTTTGGTACCATTAAAACGTTTAAACCCGCTGCATTTGTTTGCACCTGTCCTAAGTCAGGAATCTGATGTTCAGTAGTTGTCGTTTGTTGATGTGGTTCATAAGTGTTTCTCGTTTCTCGTTTTTTATATAGATTAGACCTTTGGTTTTCCCGTTTGATTGGTTTTACACTAGTAATTTTTGGGGCCCTTTATAGCTTACTGTTCGGTGTGAGCCAAGGCTCCATGTTGAAGACCGTACTTTGACCTATAATGGTTTACTTTTATAAATTTTGACTTAGATGGAGAGTTGTCTCATTGGCACTCATACCACATCTTCTTATATCTACTAAATATGTGTATGTGAATTTTGCAAAGATAATTAGTAAAAGGTTTTGTATGTACAAAAAAAGATAAGTAAATAAAAGAAAATAAAATAAATAAAAAACCAAAGGGTGTATGTATAATTTTGACTGCTTTGTGCTAGCCTACTATTATTGAGGACTTTATAGTGCTAGTACACTGGAACGCTGTCCGCAGGAAGACAAACGCCCCCACGCTAATTAAAACTGGGTTAGCGCAAACCAGATCTTGCGAAGTACCATTGTTTAAGTCTTTGATTTAACTTGCAGCTTAATGATAAGAAAATTTTAAATAACTAAAGTCCAAAAGTGTAGACACAAAAATAATTTGGGTGCCGCGAATTTGGAAAAAAATCCAAAGATTAGCGCGAGTTAATAGATATAAGAAGATGTGGTATGAGTGCCAATGAGACAACTCTCCATCCAATTTAAAATTTATAAAAGTAAACCATTATAGGTCAAAGTACGGTCTTAAACACGGAGCCTTGGCTCACATCGAACAGCAAGCTATAAAGGGCCTCAAAAATTACTAGTGTAAAACCATTCAAACGGGAAAACCAACGGTCTAATCTATATAAAAAACGAGAAACGAGAAACACTTATGACTTATGAACCACATCAACAAACGACAACTACTGAACATCAGATTCCTGACTTAGGACAGGTGCAAACAAATGCAGCAGGTTTAAACGTTTTAATGGTACCAAACCTTCACCCTTATCTGAAACAATAGTGTAACATCACAACATAGAAATACACACTATAAAGTATCTGAAATGGCTTAACTCCATCAAAAGACATATTAAAACCAGTGAATGTTTAGTTAGCATAATTTCAATAGTTTAATTGATTTAACACTACATACATTTTAACTGATAAATAAATTTTATTTTTATTTTTATACTTAGTTATATATATATTCATTTATTTATTTATTGTTTGCTTTATTTATTTTTTATTTATTCATTTGTTTTTTGTTGTTTTTTTTTTTAATTCCCTTTAAATTTATTTATTAATGCCGGTTACGGCCTGACTGCATTTCTGGTCACTGACCGGTAACTCTTGCAGTGTGGTTAATTAGTCTTGATGATCCTGCTGTAGCACTGCCGGTTACGGCCCGACTCCATTTCTGAAATGGTCGCTAGGTAGTTTACATTCCTCTTAATGGTAATGGGACTTACCAATGAAACAAAATGGCTGCCGCTTGTGTTCAAGACGATGGTAATCTTCTGCGACTGTTTTACCTTGTTATGACAGTTTAAATATACTTTCATTGAAAGATGATTTTCGGTTAAGATAAGCCATACAATTCACTGCAAATTATATTATAGAACAGAGGCAAAATTACTATCCCAAAGGTCTTAGTTGCCCCTAAAGACACTGACAAAAATATCCAATGTACATGTATGCATGTATAACACTAATGTAAGACAAAATTGCATTTACTCGTGTAACGAAACTATTTGTCAAGACCGTTCAAATTGATGTTGAAATTGTAATGGAAGTGAAGTTATGGGTGTGGTCAATAAGTTCAAAGATTCTGACCCCTTTCAAGGTCTACATAAAGAATTTATATAAGAAATTTTAGTACACACTACATTTGTACTACTACTACAGTCTACAGTCTGCAGTTCAAAACCATAAATCTACATAGCTTGTCTAGCTGAGACAAATAGAAATCATCTGCTTTAAAAACAACTGCCAGCTAATATGAGGCAGGTGTTACCTGTGAAAGAGGACGAAGTCCGTATAAATTATTTTTTTAATTAAAGGCGTAAAGCATATTTTAACTCCAGAATCTGTTAAAAAGGAAACAGAAACGTATCCGATGTTGGTCCTGTTGTAAGGGATTTAAGTTGTGACATCATTTTCAATGTAAACAAGGAAACGCTATCATTTCATTAGTATGTTGATTTTTATTGATTTGCTTACTGTTATAATATACCTTATCACTACAATGTATTTATTCCATTCCGGGTAAGTTCTGAAATTACACATCTTTTTCATCCAGTTGAAGCTATCTGGGGCCCTGTTTAAACAATGTATCATGCATAATTCTTTTTAAAGAGACCTGTTTAAACCATCGTAAACACTTCAAATGAAATATTTTTTTACTTTAATTTGAGTTTCGAAAAAGTGGATCATAATCTATCAAAGTTTGAAAGTGTTCGCTTTCTAAATTTTTTCCTCCCTCAGCTCGTTACTGATGACCTTTGTTTTGGCACCGGATGACCCAAACAGGAAGTTGTCTAAGTGACTGTTTTTTCTGGATTGGACTAAATAGCGATAAGGTGTATTAAGGCACGTCCCCATAATATTTTACTCAAATCCTGAGATAAACGATACCGGAAAAGATCGATTCACTGATGTGTTTATATCAATTTTTCTCTTTTGTGTATACATGTACAAAAAAATGTATGTATTGACGAGTGATGATCACTTTCCCATCAATTTTACTGTTTTAAGGGGAATTTTATAATAAATGAAACTATCCCTTTACATGCTTAATTAATGGGAGAAATTTCATTTGATCTGTTAAAACACAAGGCACATCTTTTCGTCAATGACAAACATCAGTCTATGCGCTCAACCACAGGCCCACCAGCCTTGGCTTGTAAAAATGCAGTTGGGCCTTTTAAAATCATCTCTTAGTCTACAAGCCGATAGAATCAAACTAAAATTCAGCCTTGAGCCTGTAGATTCAAAAGTTTATTGTGAAACTGAAACATTGAAATTTATATCAGTGAAAATATTCACACTGTTGAGCAACAGTTTGCCTGTTGTTATAAAAATCACTGCAAAATATAATATTATATTAATGATTGTCACTCATTTTGGAAAAAGTGTCTAAATTTTAAGTATATTAATTACATTTTTGTACATGTACATGAATGGTTTTTAAGAATACACTGATAGTTATAGTCATTTTTTATTTTTTTTTAAATTCTCATATGAAAACCTCTGTCACTCCCTTACACATGTAATTATACAATTTTCTGTTTAATTGTTTGTATTTGACCATGCCATAACGATTAATTGTCTATATAAAAGTAGTACATGTAATAAAACAGTTAAAGGTTCATCATCAACTTGATCATAATGACTGTGTTTACAAAATTAATTCTGTGAACAGACAAAACTGTGCAACTTGAAAAGATTTGAGTCTGGCATAAATTTTACTCTTTCATAATCAATTTTACCCATATATAGAACATATGATTTTGAAATTCCAGTTTTTAATTATCGTTTATGTGTGTATTTATCTATAATAATTAGAATATAAATGAAAAGCAATGTACACAAGCATATTTTTTGTTTTTTTATAACTGCATTTTCAGAGACTGTCCAGCAGAGTTAAAATTTAGTTTAAGAGAATCTTTTTGTGTTCTTTTTAGCCCTCCAGTTCTTCACAATTTCAGAAATGTTGATTTCTGCACACACTATGGGTTTACTGTGGGAAAACTATATGACTGACATTGACTTTTGAATGTCACAGATTTTCGGTTGCAGGGACCAATGTAGAAATTATTGTTTAATTTGTTAAAGCATGAGATTTGAGACAGAACTTTACTTGCAAATTTCAAATTTCACATTAACTTAAAAAAAATGAAAACAACACTTTATAAATTTCATGTGTCCGAAGCACATTTCTCACTATTTCCTGGATTTACTTTCATCATGTTCACCAGGAACTCTCCAAGCCAAATATTTGAACATTTAAAATTAAGTTTATTTACGTTTTTTTATGTACAATGACTTTTCATGGCAGGGATGGGCACGATTACTGTCAATTGGAATCGATTAATAATCGATTACATGGAGGATTTTTGTGTAATCGATTAATAATCGATTACACTGATTTTTGTGTGTAATCGATTACAATCGATTACTTTATCAAAAGTAATTACATTACTTTTCGATTACTGTCAATTACATGCTGAATTATTTTTTAAAATAACTAAAGATAGCTTACCACAATTATACTGGTCAATGAGTTTGTTAATGGAAATTAAGAACTTTACACAAGCACTGCTTCTAAATGTCCTGGTTTAAACAGTTGTTGTCAAGACCGATAAACTAAATAATTAAAAGTTTTGAAATATGGGTCAACAAGAGAGTGGTGATAAAGTTCCTACATTGACCTCCACCAATCCGCCAGTCACATCTTTTTATTATGGGTCATTTGCTTCATATTGTGTCCATATTTTATCACATACTGTCTTCCTGAATTAAATTTTGTTGTTTCTTTAACCCTATATTTATTGACATATTATAAATTGAATTTTAGATGATAAATTATAATGTTCATTACTATAAAATGTTTGATTTTTTCTGAAACTTTAAAGTAAAAGTGTTATAATTTGTTTTGATAATTTGATAGATGAATACTTAAAATGAATTTATATTTTGTTTGGATAATCTTTTAATAATAGATCATAAAGCTGTCAATTAAGTTATATTTATATCCTAGGGCCATATAATGTAAATCTGATACTTAATTAGACATAATTGAAATCAAAACAAAGTCTGCATGTCACCCATTAAATGCCTTAAAAGTTTGATCATCTGATTAGAAAAATTGCAATTGAGAATTCTTTATACTCTATTTAATTCATAAACACTATATATTTTTATTGTCAAAATGGGATACAAGTACATGTGTCTCTTTTACTGAACTAGAATATAAATGCATTGGTTTATTGTCAAGATGTCTTTGAAACCTTTCTTAATTCTTATATCATAACATTATATCATGGACCAAAAGGTTGATCTATTCCAAGATAAAGCTCAATCTCTTACTGATATTTATGCTTTAAGATATGTTTACACAATAAAGCCGTTTCCTTCAATTTATCATGTTTATATAATATGTAATAAATAACTTGACTTTAACTATTTTTCTATTTTTAATTTATGTATACAGATATATATATATATATAGATATATTGAAGATCTTTTAAGTTTTTTTCAAGAATTGTAAGTTATTTGTTTAAAAGCTGGAAATACAGTATAATTTGTCAGGAAATCTGGTTGAACCTAAGGCAGCTTTGAGGCAAAGATAAAACTGAATAAGAAATTTGATAGAGATCTCAAGTCCTATTTATACATTCTATTTAATATTATCCATAAAATGAAGAATACATGCAGTTGTGTATTTTAATCTAAACTAGGTTCTTTTTTATCAAACTATGTTACTAAAGTAATCGAAATGTAATCGAAAAGTAATCGATGATTACATGATAATTTTTGCTGTAATCGATTAAATTACGATTACATGTAATCGAAAATGTTGACGATTACAGATTACTGTCGATTACTTGGAAAAATGTAATCAATTACAATCGATTACGATTACAGATTACGATTACCCCATCCCTGTTTCATGGACAATGACAAGTCAGGAATATGACAG
This sequence comes from Mytilus coruscus, assembly GCA_017311375.1. Lineage (NCBI taxonomy): Eukaryota > Metazoa > Mollusca > Bivalvia > Mytilida > Mytilidae > Mytilus > Mytilus coruscus. The sequence goes on from CM029601.1 coordinate 60,890,319, forward strand.
TTGTTTTCCATTTGTTTGATGTGCTAAAGCTTTTGATTGTGCCATGCATATGATAAGGAACTTTTATTTGAATTTTCCTTGGAGCTCGATATTTTTGTTATTTTTCTTTTTTTCAATGAATATTTGTAGTTGTGTATTCCAAAGTTATCACATATGTTCATTGGTCCTGTTTAAATTGTTTTTATTATTGACCAATCAGAAAATTTGTTATTTCATTCAGCATTTAATCATGAACAACATGAAGCTTAAATATAAGTTATGTTCTCATTCCTTGAAAACTCAAACGAACATAAAGAATTTATTAACTAAAACTGAAAACCTGTTTTTCTGGAGTGTTTTATAAAGAAAACAAACACTTGTATATAGGATCAGCTCGCTAAGAGGTGCAGCAAATTTTATTTTTGATAAATTAACCAAACTTAATGTCAATATTTTTCACATAAGCCGCTGTAATTCTACAGTCCAACACAATCTCCAAAGAAAAAAGATAAATATTAGCTTACAATCTAATATTTTACAACAAAATAAACATTCTTTTCAAGATCGGTGCTCAGGGTAGGGTTTCTTAACGAACTTTGCTGTATGAATGTAGAGCTTCTCATAACCATTTTAAGTACAAACATTTAACAAGAAAATATTTCCTGCGAAATTAAATTTTGTGCTATTAAAGTAACAATATTCAATTATTATGAATCCTTAAAAGAGACGAAAGATACCAAAGGGACATTCAAACTCATAAGTTGAAAATAAACTGACAACGCCATGGCTAAAAAAGAAAAAGACCAACAGACAAACAATAGTACACAAAACACAACATAGAAAACTAAAGACTGAGCAATACAAACCCCCCAAAAAACTCTGGGTGATCTCAGGTGCTCTGGAAGGGTAAGCAGATCCTGCTCCACATATGGCGCCCGTCGTGTTGCTCATGTTAGTACAAATCCGGTAATAAGTCTAAATCGGTAGGTCATATATGAGGAAAGGGGAAGGGATTATAGTTATTACATTAGGAACATATCCGCTATCATCTGTGAAATGAATTCATCTAATCGACAAACAAAGATATCTTATATCAGTTGTATTGTCCTTACTTCATCAGCCAATCAAAACACCTTAACTTATTCACCCACATGTTTTATTATATGCATGTAGTAAGCAAAAACATGTGTTCGGCCAGAGTGAGAGACCCATATTCACAGCACAATTCGTTCATTTCCACTTACATCCGACCTACATTCGAATATTTGGAACTTTTTATGAAGGTTTCAGAAATTTAACTATATGAAAAAAATGTTTGATAAAGACATTATCTTCAAAACATTGGTTAATTGTTCTAAAAACAAACGCAAACTCAATAGGAAATCAAGTTGTTCGTGTACCATGGGGGACACATTTTCGCCGAGATGTATGATATGACCATCCTCATTATCCTGGTATATTATAAAAATGAATGTTTGCAATTACATGAATTAGCTTGAGAGATCATTCCTATACGATTTTTCTCACAAATATTTAAGACTGCGCATGATTGCCATATAAATCTTACATAATTGCCAGATCATTTAAAAACACCTGGGTATTTCTCAATATGTGCGAATACCCTTGGAAATGGGGTAATATCAACAGTTGTAACATTACAAACAGCCTTTACCATCTATTTAGGCAAGTATTGGGTAAAGGCACACAAATTTTACAGAAAAAATAGCAAAACGGCGAAAATATGTCCAAGGCGAATATGCGCCAACCACTCTACCTAAAATAAATTCATGTATTTTCAATCTTCACCCTTTAGTCTAATCCCAAAACACTGAAACAGATATCTAGGGAAATTAATTATCTATTGGATGATAATATACACAGATACTTGTTCTGATAAGGCCAATACAGGTAAAGGATAGACTGGAGTCTCAGTAATTACCTAATATGCAATTGATTGAGTTCACAGCAGCTTTCTTAAACTTGACAAAAGTTACCAACATTTCATAATAAAATATGAAAATTAATACACTGCAGGATTATCTTTTAAGGCACAGCAAAACCAATCAATATAAGCACTGTTGTCATGCAGTCTGCACCAAATTTTTTCCAACTACTAGTTTTAAGACCAATATTATGACATTTTTCTTATGTGTCTGAACAAAGTTTTGCAAGTTCGTACTAAATTTAGTCAGAATAAAATTTTACTAGTCTGGGGCATCAGACTAGTTGCTAACAGTGCAGACTGGTCATGAGGAATACTCCCTGAAATGGTAATACTTGGCAATACTGGGCAATATGATGTTTTAAGCTTATTTTTACACAGAATAGTAAAGAAATATTGTAGTTTCATAGTATTATTGCTAAATATATATACATCTTATATAGATAAACATAGAGGGTCAGTTTCAGAGGATAAAAACATTAATTTACTCTTTTTCTCTAGTAATTTTATATAGGAAGATTACAATTGAGTTATGCAAATTTTTAGTTTCCAAATTTTTATACGACCGCAAAAAAATTTTGTGGTCGTATATTGGTATGACGTTGGCGTCGTCGTCAAGACGCATTGGTTTTCGCACTCTAACTTTAGTTTAAGTGAATGGATCTCTATGAAATTTTACCATAAGGTTCAATATCACAAAAGGAAGGTTGGGATTGATTTTGGGGTTATGGTACCAACAGTTAAAGAATTAGGGGCCAAGGGGCCAAAATAAGCATTTTGTAACTTCCAGACATAACTTGTGTGTTAGTGTATGGATCTCTGACTTTGTACCACAAGGTTCCATATCACAAAGGGAATGCTGGGATTGATTTTTGGGGTAATTGCCTCAAAATTTTAGGAATTAGGGGCCAAAAAGGGCAAAAACAAGCATTTTCTAGTTTCATGACAATAACTTGTGTGTAAGTGTATGGATCTTTCTGAAATTGTACTACAAGGTTCCATATCACAAAGGAAAGCTGGAATTGAGTTTGGGGTAATTGCCTGAAACGTTTAGGAATTAGGGGCCAAAAGGGCCAAAAATAAGCATTTTCTAGTTTCCAGACAATAACTTGTGTTCAAATGTATGGATCTCTGAAATTGTACTGCAAGGTACCATACGTCAAAGGGAAGGCTGGGATTGAGTTTGGGGTGATGAATCATAAGGGGTTCAAAAATTTGGTGGGGATTTTTTTTTTTTTCCTTTTTTTCCTTTTTTTTCTTTAAAATTTTCCATTTTAAGTTGGTTATTTCTGATTTATATTTAAAAGCAAATAATAATGATATGGCAGGAGATACACACCAAACAGGATGTGTAAATTATTATATAATAAGTATTGTGCAATAGCAAGAAATTTTCAATTGCACAGTATTGCTAATAGCAAGAAATCTTCAATTGCACAGTATTGCGCAATAGCAAGAAATATCCAATAGCACAATATTGCGCAATAGCAAGAAATTGTCAATTGTACAGTATTGCGCAGTAGCAAGAAATATTCAATTGCACAGTATTGCGCAATTGCAAGAAATATTCAATTACACAGTATTGTGCAAAAGAAGATACTTTGTATAAATTGCTTATTTCTTAACCAATTTCAATGGGGTTTTATTCTTGAACTCTTGGGGTTCTTTAATATGCTGAATCTAACCATGTATTAAGTTTTTGGATTTTTGGCCCCGTTTTTAAATTGGTCCACATTGAGGTCCAAAGGGTCCAAAATTAAACTTTGTTTGATTTCATCAAAAAATGAATTATTGGGGTTCTTTGATATGCCGAATCTAACCGTGTATTAAGATTCTTAATTTTTGGTCCCGTTTTCAAATTGGTCTACATTAAGGTCCAAAGGGTCCAAAATTAAACTTAGTTTGATTTTAACAAAAATTGAATTCTTAGTGTTCTTTGATATGCTGATTCTAAACATGTATTTAGATTTTTGATTATGGGCCCAGTTTTCAAGTTGGTCCAAATCGGGGTCCAAAATTAAACTTTGTTTGATTTCAACAAAAATTGAATATATGGGGTTCTTTGATATGCTGAATCTAACCATGTGTTTAGATTTTTGATTTTTGGGCCCCGTTATCAACTTTGTCCACATTGAGGTCAAAAGGGTCCAAAATTAAACTTTGTTTGATTTCATCAAAAATTGAATTATTGGGGTTCTTTGATATGCCGAATCTAACCATGTATTTAGATTCTTAATTTTTGGTCCCGTTTTCAAATTGGTCTACATTAAGGTCCAAAGGGTCCAAAATTAAACTTAGTTTGATTTTAACAAAAATTGAATTCTTAGGGTTCTTTGATATGCTGAATCTAAACATGTATTTAGATTTTTGATTATGGGCCCAGTTTTCAAGTTGGTCCAAATCGGGGTCCAAAATTAAACTTTGTTTGATTTCAACAAAAATTGAATATATGGGGTTCTTTGATATGCTGAATCTAACCATGTATTTAGATTTTTGATTTTTGGGCCCGTTATCAACTTTGTCCACATTGAGGTCAAAAGGGTCCAAAATTAAACTTTGTTTGATTTCATCAAAAATTGAACTCTTGGGGTTCTTTGATATGCTGAATCTAACCATGTATTTAGATTTTGGATATTGGACCATAATAGGTGAATGTCCAATTTAAAATTTTTAAGTTCTTAGACCACATTCATTCTGTGTCAGAAACCTATGCTGTGTCAAATATTTAATCACAATCCAAATTCAGAGCTGTATCAAGCTTGAATGTTGTGTGCATACTTGCCCCAACTATTCAGGGTTCGACCTCTGCGGTCGTATCAAGCTGCGCCCTGCGGAGCATTTTATTAAATAATTAATTCTAGTGTAAATCTTAATTACTACACATCTGCACATTTGATTGATGAATAAACACCCTAAGGGGACATGTCACCCACATTTGTTAAGATAATTATGCAATTTAAACAAATCTGTGTTATAATCTGAATAATCACTTATTAACTAGTGATATTAGACAGTATGTTAAAATTGTGTTTACACTTTTCAGCAATTTAATAACAAAATTGCTGAATAGTTAATTTTCCTTACATATACATGATATATTTAATTGTTTATTCTAAATATTACTCATATATATTATAACACAATTGACTATGACTTAAAGTGTGACCAATTTAGATAGAATTAATAATGTCAAATGTTAAGGAGGACTATCTATAAATTATAATGAAAAAATATTGAATTCGTATTTCTTAGAGTTGCTGAATCGATACTTTCTAAATTTGTAAACACTGAAAAAATTAAAAATATTATGTTTTGCATATAACTTTTATGTATTGCATTTGAAATTGAGCACTGACTACTCTTAAAGATTCAGGCCAGTATTTCATATTACCCAGTATTACCCGGTAAAAAAAAGGTTTTCCCAGTATTTCCCACTGAGCTGGGCGATACTCATGAAACCCGGGGTTTTGCCAACCCTGCCGGCAATGTGTTTGCAATTTTATTTCATGTGTTTTCCTGCTTGAAGCACATTATTCACATTTCTTTTGTGAAAATTGATAAAACAGAACGTACATATATAGCTATTCATTTTATTATTTTTCGTTCATCGTTATTTATTTCCTGCTTGTAAATGCACATATCACACTTTTTACAAACTCATATGACCCTGATAGGAATTGTATATTTAAAACAGCACAAATGATAAGCAAGACAAGATCTACAAATAAGCCATTATGGTGGTAATGTTCAGTCAACTCGTTATTGGAGTTATTGTCCTTTAATGATAATTTTTTACATTTTTTTTGCATTTTTTGTCTATTATCTTGAAAACCTATAATAAATAGATCGATACATGTAGAAACTTCAGAAAGGAAAAATTATCAGCAGGATAAGATTTACAAATATGTCAGCATGACTGAAATTGCCAGTAAACCCTTAATAGAGTTATCCTTTAATGATGATTTTTACTAAAAAGTGGCCATTGTTGAAGATGCAGGTGAGAGACACAGGCTCTTTAGAGCCTCTACTTGTATACATGTGGAATATAAATTAAGGAGATGTGGTATGATATCCAATGAGAAAACTATCAACCAAAAGACCACAGGACAAGGATGTAAACAACTACAGGTCACCTTTATAGCTTTCACCAATAGACAAAACCAGTAACCAAAAGTTTACCTTATGTGGAAAGTACTTATATTAGGTATTTATTTTCTTTTCATAAAAACATTCTTGTGTGGAATTTGTTGTATTTTACATGCTGTAAAGTTGAAGTAATAAGTTTGATTTAATCGATTCTATAAAAAAAAAATTTTTTTTCTCTCTGTACTAAATTTCATGGATGGGGAACCACAAAATCCATGAAAATTGGTATTCCCAGACATACTAGAATGATAATACTGTCAACAGACATGACTATGTTTCTCACTCAGTACTTGAAAGTACATTGTAATTCATGACATTATAAAACATTTACAATTATATAATTTAACAGGTGGTGGTTCAATAGTTGATGAAGGTGAGAAGTACATCTCTCTTGAAGAGCTTCAAAATCAACTTCAACTATCTGGGAATGAAGCATTAACTGTCCAAGTAGACAATGCATCAGGTTATATCATCAAATGCAACAGTTCAGAATCTTCCTGTGATTCGGGACAAGTTGTTACTGCTGGTGGAGACTCAACTGTCATCGCATATGCATTGCCAGTGGATTCAAACAGACACACAGCTTACATTGTTCATGGGTCTGGAGTTGAAGGTACAGATGAGGGTAATCATGTGGCTTTAAGCAGCGAGGTTGGTGATTCATCAACTGAAAATGTTTCAGTTAGAGAGTTTGTCTCCAAAGATAACAAAGGGACTGTTGATCAGAATGGTACCACCGGATTGAATGATAAATCAAATCAGGCAACAAAGAAAATTGACAGTCAAAAAGATGACAAATCTCTTGTTGAGACAGCAGTACAAGCTAATGATTATGATATAGAGAGGAGGTCAGGAAAAGTACCTGCTAGGAGAAGAGTAATTCCATTTAAATTCAGGTGAGTTTTTAAAAAATCTGAAAATTGTAGGTTATGATGGTCGTCTTCAGTTACTTGGACTTGACAAGTTACCTCAAGTTCAAATTACTGACGATGACCTGCAACTTTAATTTTTTTTGCCTGATTATAGTCATTTAGATCCATCAAAGATATACTGGTATTCAAATATCCAAAGCCATTTGGAGCATGCTCATGGTTATTCTGTACCTTTGCTTGATTTTTTAGGTATGATCACCAATTACAACTGTGAGTTGAGAAATTTCTATTTACACCTGAAGGTTTAAGATAAACTCATAGTAGTTACCAGGCTTAAAATTTTGTATACCAGATGTGCGTTTCATCTACAAAAGACACATCAGTGATGCCTGAATAAACAAAGTTAAAAAGGCCAAATAAAATACAATGTTGAGAATTGCAGAACCAAAAATTCTGAAATGTTTTGCCAAATACAGCTAAGGTAATCTATTCCTTGGGTAGAAAATCCTTGGTATTTCAAAAAATTCTAAGTTTTGTAACCAGTTAATTTATTGTTATGACCATATAGATTATTATACATTTCTTAAAAGAAATGATAATTGAATGCATTTGATCTCTATTTTCTATATTTAGTTTATACATAACATCAGAAATTTAGAACCACAATAAAGAATTATATGTTATTAGCATTTATATATAATGTATGATTTGACTGAATTAAAATTATGGAAATTAATGTTGTATGCAAAAGAAAATATGTATACAAAACTACAAATACCTGACATTAAAAAGTTCAAACTTGTTACTAATCATTCTATATTTTTGTTGCAAATTTGATAAAATTGGTAAAAGTAAGTTAAAGCAATACACAGTTTAACAAATATGATATATATGTATTGCAAACCTAGTTGGTTATCTTTAGTGTTTTTATTTATTATATATACATTTGTACATGTATATAGTATTATGAGCAACACCTATAGATATATAATAAAAACCTTTAATGCTTATAGTTATACATGTAGATTATTTATGGTTCTGAAAATGAGCAGTAGTTTCTTTAGTAAATACTTCATACAAAGGCAATATGAGATAGAAGCTGAAAAACTTCTGTGAGTTTGAAGACCATAGATAATCTCTTTATTCTTAGAAACGTGAATGATGTTTGGCTTATGATGTAATCATATTTCCACTCTACTCGTCTGAGAAATACCTATTTCAGTGGAGTGGCATGAAAATGAAGAATGAATTCATATTTTCAGAGATTATAAGAATCCTGACTTAGTCAAGGAAGAGGGTAATGAGAGTGATTCTGATTATGATCCTGACATTAATGAGGAATCTTCCTTGAAGAGAAAAAGACCAGTGGCTCGTAAATCAACTACTCCTGGTAGTGGAAAAAGAGGTAAAGCACTTTATTATAGATTTTATTTTTAAATCACTTGGCCCATATGGAGCATGTGAGCTATTAATATCAAAATCTGTCATTTGTTGTCACAAATTATTTTTAAATCTTCCCCTTTGAAACTATGAAGCAAATTTACACCAAAATTGTCAGCAATCATCCTTGAGTTCACTCATTTTTTTTTTAAAAAGTAAAAAAATGATATAGCCTAATAACTTGTTGATGTTACCATATATAGAAAATATAGATACATTTATGCATACAATTATCATTTCTTCAAGTTGTATCACTGAAATGTATAATAAGTCCACTAGCTGTGTCCTTTCAGAATATATACAAATAGTCCTGTTGACCAAACACAATGGCCACTATTCCTAAAAATAGAAATTCTGTAAAAAAAGATGTAAGAAAACAAATTTATGGTTTATGAGACATTCTCCAAACTGTCCGAAATACACTAAACTCCTTCTGACAGATCAGAAAATAAGCAAATTAAAAAGTGAGCTTGTCTCAATAGATCCAAACAATCATGACAAAACTAAAAAGGTTTTATTTATTAAGATTGGTTAAGGCAAGAGTGATGCTCAGGCAGATGAATGGACAGGCAAACAACAGTATACAATAATAATTGTTGAGAGACCTATTTAAAACTGGTCATTTTAGGCTCTTGATTTTTAATTGTCTTGCCATTACAAAGGCAATTCTTAGGTTTTACAGCATTAACGATTTGTTAAAAGTTTATTATTAGGTCAGTTCAAGAATGAGTATGCACAGAGTAATATTGACACAACTCTGACATTCCTTGGAGATTATTGGGCCCCGCCCCCTCAGTCATGTTCTATTTAGAAACTTTTGCTTGGTTTAAATGTTAAAATTTCTGATTACTTTGGATTCATTATTATTTGTGGTAAACCGATTTTTCATGGATGTTGTTGGTAAAAGTGAACCACAAATTTAAATTTTCTGCAAAGTTCAAATTTTCAATAGGCTTGTATGTAGACTTTTACAAAGCCACAGAATCAAATATTTATGAAAACGTAATTTTTCCTTGATCCACAAAAATTGGTACCCTGACAAAACTAGAGGCTCTAAAGAGCCTGTGTCGCTCACCTTGGTCTATGTGCATATTAAACAAAGGACACAGATGGATTCATGACAAAATTGTGTTTTGGTGATGGTGATGTGTTTGTAGATCTTACTTTACTGAACATTCTTGCTGCTTACAATTATCTCTATCTATAATGAACTTGGCCCAGTAGTTACAGTGGAAAATATTTTGTAAAAATTTACAAAAATTTACAAAATTTATGAAAGTTGTAAAAAATTGACTATAAAGGGCAATAACTCCTTAAGGGGTCAATTGACAATTTTGGTCATGTTGACTTATTTGTAGATCTGACTTTGCTGTACATTATTGCTGTTTACAGTTTATTTCTATTTATAATAATATTCAAGATAATAACCAAAAGGTGCAAAGTTTTCTTAAAATTACCAATTCAGGGGCAGCAACCCAACAACGTGTTGCCTGATTGGTCTGAAAATTTCAGGGCAGATAGATATTGACCTAATTAACAATTTTATCCTCGTCAGATTTGCTCTAAATGCTTTGGTTTCAGAGATATGAGCCAAAACTGCATTTTACCCTATGTACTATTTTTTAGCCATGTCGGCCATCTTGGTTCATGACGGGTCATCGGACACATTTTTAAACTAGTTACCCTAATGATGATTGTGGACAAGTTTGGTTAAATTTGTCTTAGTAGTTTCAGATGAGAAGATTTTGTAAAGATTACAAAAATTTTCGAAAAATTGTTAAAATTGACTATAAAGGGCAATAACTCCTTAGGGGTCAACTGACCATTTTGGTCAAGTTGACTTATTTGTAGATCTTACTTTGCTGAACATTATTGCTGTTTACAGTTTATCTCTATCTACAATAATATTCAAGATAATAACCAAAAGCGGCAAAATTTTCTTAAAATTACCAATTCAGGGGCAGCAACCCAACAACGGGTTGTCCGATTCATCTGAAAATTTCAGGGCAGATAGATCTTGACCTGATAAACAATTTTACCCCATGTCAGATTTGCTCTAAATGCTTTGGTTTCAGAGATATAAGCCAAAATCTACATTTTACCCCTATGTTCTATTTTTAGCCATGGCGGCCATCTTGGTTGGTTGGCCGGGTCACCGGACACATTTTTAAACTAGATACCCCAATGATGATTGTGGCCAAGTTTGGTTACATTTGACCCAGTAGTTTCAGAGGAGAAGATTTTTGTAAAAGTTAACAGATGACGATGACGGACGACGACGGACGACAAGTGATGAGAAAAGCTCATTTGGCCCTTTTGGGCCAGGTGAGCTAAAAAATGAATCCACTGTAGGTCAGCTAGTTGGGAACCACTAATAGTTAGTCAATTATATTTAATGTGTAGTTGTATGAGCATTATCTCATATGGCTCTGTCATCTCTTACTATGAAATTTTTGCTAAAAGGTCAATTTAAGGGAAAGTAAATGATATTTGGTATACAGTAGTATCAGCACTGGTAACTCTAATTTCCAAGGAGATTATTTGGTCCTGCACCTTTTGTCATAGTTCATTGACTTGAATATGAGCAGTAGTTTCTTTGGTAAATACTTCATATTTGATGAAAATGCTGAATTTTGACAAAATGTTTTATTGTTCTGAATGTCATCCAGTGCTCACCCCATGACATAACTCATGTCACAATCTTATATTGACATATTGTATTCTTCACAAAATTATCTATGTGGCATACGTTTGAGTTGTCCTTTGATTTTTTAATAAGCTGCATAATCTTAATTTTTATTATTTTCAACAATATGTCAGAAAAAAGTTTGAAATCACTTTTTGGAGTCAAAGATCAGGCATTCATTAGCTATTTAATATATGTTTTATACTTTCCCTACAGGCAGACCAAGAAAATCAGCATCAAATGAAGTTGTCATTCTTATCCAATCCTCAGGTATTTATAAAAAGTTATGTTTACATTATTATAAACCTGATAAAGAGATACTAAATGAAATCAGTTATGTGTGTGATCAAAGACAACTGAGGTCAGTACAGGTTATTGTTACGAAAAAAAATGTAGAAATGTGCATAAATGTTGATTTGAGGATCAAAAAATTTCTTGTATACAGTATTGAAAGGCAAAAATTTGAGTAACATTTTTCAAGTCTCAATGATACAGCATGAAAATAAGTCCAGCAAGAATCTTGTTTTGAGAAATGAGTAACATATTTTAATAAACTAAAAGTAAAAAAATATTGATAGTGTAAATAAATCTTATATCAAGTAAACAAAAGTTTCAGTGTGCAAAAGCATAACTTTCTTACAAATTATTCTTACATGTAGGTCATTTATTAACTTGAGAAACCTTAATTTGAAGTGTAATTATATATGTTTTCTGGTTATTTTATGTGCAGTTTATACATTTTCACCTCTATTTGACTACTTTTCAACCAATGTCCAGAAATTTTTCATGTCAACTTTTGTTTGTGATTTCATCAAGAAAAGGAAAAGTTAAATTTTTGCTTGTGTTTAATAATTGTTGCCATTTTGAAAGTATTTCAATTACTATTTCTATGTTCAACAAGGACATTTTTTTATCAAAAGGGAATTTAAAGTGATTTTTTTTTGTATCAGCGAACAAAGCATAAATTAGACTTATGGAAAATAACCTGATATATATATAAATATATGTATATCATGGGAAATAAGATAGATAAGTATGTATTTTTTTTCAATAGTCAGATGCAGGTCTGCATGCTCTTGTTATCATAGATATAGGAAAGATTGCTAATTTATGTACTTGTTACTTAAGTATAAAGGAAAATTACTATTGCAGGTAATATTGAAATTATATTTCTTACACAAAAAAAACAAAATTTTGAAACTCAAGATATTGATGGTACTGAAATTGTTCTCGGTGATAATCATGCACCATATAAAGCTGTACAGTTGAGATTGTCATAAAAATATGATAATTATTTAATCATTGCGGGGTAAAAAAAAAAGAAGTGATTGAAAAGTCAAGAACTTTGAAAAAAGTTTAAGTGAGTGTAAATTTTTTCTGGCTGTTAGACATCATATTCTGATGTACATATCATTTTTCTTATTTGGGGTATAATATTAAATATCAGATTAAACACACATTACCAACTACTGTAGGCAGATTAATTTTTATTAGGGATGTCAGCTTGGTGAACAATTACTAATCGAGTACTTGTTGGTTTTATCGAGCGATACTCAAGTACTCGCTCGGGAATTTATCTACAACACGGAAACACACTATTCAAAAATTAAACATGGAAAAATCATGTTAAACTATAGTATTTCGTAATCGTTAAGAAAACAAATGTAATGTTTACGTAGGCGTAAGGATTAGATGTTTAACTATTCACCGAGGGTCACAAGAGGATGCAACAAATTTATTTTATTTGGAAACATTTTCTTGTCAACTATTATTGGGGACAGTCGGTTTTGCAACTTTGTAAATTAAAGTCTTGCAGACGAAAATATTTGCTCCGACGTCACCGATGTGACAGAATGGCTAAGACGTGTTTAGTTTAAAGTGTTAGCCTAGGTATAGCCCACATATTTTCAGAGGCATTTTAAATGACAATTTAGCAGAAGCATTCGAAACAGAATATATTTTATTTTCTAGTATGATAAATCAGTGATGCCTGTTTAATTTTCCGAAAGAGGTTCTCAAGAAGATATATTTTATATAAAGGAGACAGCAATATTCTAACAGGAAACCGATTAGTCGTATCATTTTAGTATTCGATACTCAGTACTACCGAGCGATACTCGAATACTCGAGTACTCGTTGACATCCCTAATTTTTATTATACCCCTGCTTTAAAAAAGTGGGGGTATACTGTTTTACCTCTGTCTGTCCGTCCGTCCATCCATTCCTCCATCCGTCAGTCCGTCCCGTCCGTCTGTCCGTCCCATGAATATTTTTCGTTGCATCTTTCTCAGGAACTACATTACAAGGATTTCTGAAAATTTGGTTTCAAGGTTTATATGAGTCAGCTATACCGTGTGATGCGTTTTCAGATTCATCACTCAACAACTTCCTGTTTACCTTATACTTTTAGTGGGGCGGGGGTATCATAAGTGAGCAGTAGCTCACAGATTCACTTGTCGGTAGTGTACTAATTTTCATGATTTTGTGGGTAAACCATAAACTTAAGCATGTTAAGTGTACAACCAGATAAAAAAAAGTTCCGTGAAATCAAGTCTCCAGGAAGAAATAATTATTCCCTTATCCATGAAAATTGGTGCCATAAAAAATGAATCCTAAGAAGAATAATTAAAAGTCAAAATCCAGATTGCAATAAAAATACCAGAGAAATCAGAAATAACAGAGCTTTCTTTTCCTTTTGTTTATTTTCAACTTATTTAATGTTCAAGTTTTTGATCTGTTCATCTTGTAAATATGCTGTGTTTTTTTTTATCACAGAAATTATCTTTGCAGAGAAACTTTGAAATATCTATATAGTCATATACATGGTCAATCCTCTAATCATTTATTCCATTAAGGGGGGGGGGATTTTTTGTTGATGTGTTATTTGTCTGGTTTCTTCACATTTGTCATAACATGTATTAGTTACTTGATTGACAATAAATTTGGTATATGCAGGGTGTGCAGTAAATACATACTGATAAAAACATTAGTTTTGTAACAAAAGGTGAAAGTTATTAAAAGATAGCTTGTCTACAATACAATCTTTCAGGTTTAGGCAATTCAACAAGTCAGATTGTGCCATTAGAGTCTCTAAATGAAACTGTGCAACAGACTATTTCAACAGCTATAGCCAATCAGGAAGCCAAAAGTAATGCTAAAAAAGACGAAGAGATAACAGAATCCAAAAGTAGTGAGAACCAGGATCAAACTGAAGAGCAAGCGGTAAAGAGAAAGGAAAAGATTAGAGGTGTAGGAAAAGATTTCAAGTGTGAAAGTTGTCGTAAGACCTTTTCTTCCAAAGGTAGCTATATACATTTGTACATGATATACATGAGAAAGTATTCTGAGAACTAACATCATGTAGGTGATGACTGCAGATATGTATTTCTTGGCAAAAATGATATATCAACCGGTTTTGAAATTGCATCAATAGCATATTTGTCACTAACATGGTTCAACAGGTCCAGGGCTCCACATTACTGTTTGTCCTATTGTCCGGGACAAGAGGACATAGGCGTCGGACAAGAAGAATCACCATATTAGTGAAAATTCCATAATATAAAACATATAAAATTTTCAAGACTTACAAATGCCTAAAAAATATTAATCATACAAAATCTAAATTCATTGATTGAATATGCTGGCTGATGGAAGCTTTCATATCAAATATGATAAATCTTAAGAAATCTGGGTAGCAGGACTTTAACTTTATCCATTTTTTTTAACAGAAATCTTACTCAAAATATTAGTAAAAGACTTATTATACTAGAAATTTGTATCCCTCTTTTTTTTTTTTTTTTTTATTAAATTCAAAGTTTTATTTAAAGTCGATATTCAGTGAACTACATAAACAACTAGAACACACCCGCGACATATGTTGCGGGTCAGTGATTGAAATGAAGTACCTACGCCTTTTTTTTAGCTTGGATTTTTAGTAATAGTATTGTCATCTGATAAAGTCCTGCTGATTATAAAGTGCAAAGTTTTCTCTGCTTTCAAAATTTTTCTGTTTGAACCTGTTCTTACTACAACAGGAAACGACATGTAACATATACTATTGGTATTGGTATCAGATTTGATGCAGAACTTATTAATTATTGGTAATATTAATTATGTGGAAAACAAAAGGGCCTGGAATGGTGTAATTTTTAATCAATACCAATTTCCTATATTACTTATATATAAAGTTGAATTCTTTGATTTATCTTTTTTACGTCATGCCAGCTAACAAATTGGACATCATTATTTTAGTAGTATAGATGAGCTCTAGTGAGCTTTCAAAATCAACTTATTTAGATACATTTTACCAGGACTAATTAATTGCTCACTCTTGTACTAATGCATATTGCTTGGAAATACTGTATATGTACTTTTTTTCACGGTGTATTTCTTTTCATGAATTTCACAATAAGGATCTTTTTCACAAAATTAAATTCATGCGAATACAAATGCAGCAGAAATGGATGTAAAACCTTTGAATATTTTTTCCCTGTGATCCATACAGAAAATCAATTAAGGACAAAAGGTAACAAATAATGACCCAAGCCAAATCTGTCAGTTTTATTGTGTAACTCCAACTTAATCTGAGAAAAATCTCTTTCTAACGGACGACTGTTTTGATGATTGGATAATTTTTGTTTGTTTTGTAAACAATATCACTGACCTGTTCTTTATTAGGTTATATTTGATTTGACAAATAAAGACTTGATTAATGAAAATTTAAATATTTTATGAACATATCTACAAATACAAAACTTTTTAAACACAAATATGTATTGACTGATAGTTAGATTTCAAATGTCAAAGTTCACTTATGCACATATGCATATGAATGAAATTCTAAATTTTTCTCACTATTTACATTAGTGCCTTTAGGCTATCTATTCTTGTTCACTAAATACAGAAAGGCTGTTATTTATATTTTGATATTTTTGGCAATACTGCAGAACTAAATACATGCCAATTCAAGTGCAATACCAATTTCTTGAAAAAAGTACATGTACAGCAGTTCATTCACATTCTTTTTTCTTTGCTATTTTCTAAACAATTCATTCATTTATCATCTGAAATTTTATATCTTTATTTTTCTTTACAGTAGTTAAACATTTGTTTTTCTATAGAATTTAATGCAAAGTTTTAATTTTAAAATCAAAATTGTCTATCATAAGCTTAACCTGAAACATTAGTTCAACCCAAACACTTATATTTGTGCCTGTCTCAAGTCTTGTCAATAGTTTTCTTTGGTTTTTAGTGGTTGTGAGAGTTAGATGTTGATGTCAAATCTTTGTTGAATTTATTTATAACTTGTCTTAACTTGGGTTGAAATAGTGCTGGCTATATTTTGTGGGCTTTTGTCCAGATGTCCTCTGAATATACATTTTAGTCAATTTGTAATGTTTTGTATCTGCCCCATATCATCTTTTATTCATATTCCTTACATAAAAATGACTTAATTTCTTTTATAGTTATTCAATAAGGATTTTTATGCCCTGTCTATGAAAGTAGGGGGTATAATGGTTTCTGGTCCATTAGTCTGTCCCATATCATGTTAGAGTCTTTGCTTACAGTAGTTTGCCATGTAGTTGTGGTCACATCAACTTGGAACTTGGTACATATGTTCATTATGGTGTGAAATTTTATGCTTGATTATGGGTTTGATCACAATTTCATGATTCACTGATAATAGAAATGAGATAGCAAGAAATTATGTACATTCTCAGGTTAAAATTTTTAGCTAAGGTAGTTTTATCATGAAGTTTTAGTGGCATTAACTTGAAAATTAGTATCATTGTGAAGTGGACTTTAAAGTTTACAATTTCTTGACCTTATTTTATTTTATTTCATTTCTAGGAAATCTGAAAACTCATGAAAAAATCCATGAAGATGAAAAACCATTTAAATGTGATTTTAATGGATGTGGGAAAGCCTTTAGAAGTAATGAAAGTTTGAGAAGACACAGATTATCACATATGGGTTTGTTTATATGAATATTATAAATCAATAATGGTCATGCAAATAAATAGGGATTTCTCATTATCCATTTTAAGTTGTAATTACATTTACTTTTAACACCGTTTGTTTGTGATATATATATGTCTTAATATGTGACAACTTTACGACAGACTTTCTCGATTGGATAATCTGTGGTTACACAGGGCTAACACCATAATTTATATATACTTCATCTCAAATTTAGCCCAACAATGTTAGATCTGCAAAGGAGTAGGTTGGATAAGGCCCTAACATGGCCCCTAATTCTAGTACAATTTCAAATTAGGATTTATTGACCAATATCATAATGAATCATAGCCAATACTGTGACTAGACAGAAAATGTGTCTTTTTGTTGAAAATATACGTACTTGCATTCTATTCATGACATCACAAATACCACTCATATTGATTTTTCACGAAAATTCAATGAAAAGGGGTAAATTTCTATTGATTTTTTGGACAGGAAACATAGAGCGTCAACAAAAAATATCTTTTCACATAATGTTGTTATAACATTTCACATATCTGACTTGAAAATTTAGTTTGTTGACGCCTGTGCTTTATGTTTCCTAGGCCCTTATTTGGTTGAAATCCAGACAATTTTGTCAAAATTTGCAAAAATGTATATTTTGGCCTATTTTGGATGTAAAAACCAATAATTTGAAATAAAAACTTGGACAAAAAAAAAGTTCTATTTAACTTCCTCAAATGTCTTTTCATTAGCTTAGAACATTTTTTATGCTGAAACTGAACTATATAGTATAAATATGGCCATTACCTAACTTGCTCCTTTGTGTTAGCAAATTTTTGTTCTTCCCTCAGCAGGCAGGCAGCAGGATTATATATGTATATTCATTGAAGTATAGACACACTGGATTTAGGAATTGCCACAATATTTAGTTGTTGTGGCCAAATTAATTCACATTTATGTAGTGATTTGTAGTGGCATGCCATAATCTACCATATGTATATATATTTTGGGTAACATTGATTTCCTTGAAACATCCATTATATTCTATCATGTCATTAACAACCTTCCACTACAAACTTATCATGGCCTGCCACCATTAAAAATATTGGAAAGTCTATTATAAAAACCTCCAAACATGATCTTCATGAAGAATTATGATCTTTTTATAATAAAAATATGTCCTTTTGATAAAAATATTGTTTGTTGTAGAAATAATTGAATGAAAATAGACTAGTGTATTATATTTCACATCATAGAGATGACGAAATGAAAATTCACAAGTAAATAAGATTTCTATTTATTTAACATCTTTATTTCAGGTATCAAACCATTTGAATGTTCTATCTGTAAGAATAAATTTGCCAGTAATGTAAGCCTTCAGGAACATATATCTCGGCATACAGATGAGAAACCTCATCAGTGCCACATCTGTCAAAAGAACTTCCGTCAAGTCAGCTGTTTACGTCGACATCTCTTCACACATTCTTCTGAATTGCCATTTTCCTGCCATGTTTGTGGACGCAAATTCTCACAGAATGTTTATCTGAGGTCACATATGAAAGTTCATACTGGTATTTAATATTTATGATAGCCTATTTAAAATGTTATAATATGCTTATTAAAAAAAGCTACTCTTATTTTCTTATTAATGATAATGTCTTAAATTTATCTGTTAGAATTGATTTATTAATTATTCAGGTTTTGATTAAAACAAACATATAGACACTTTAACATGCTTATAGGATAGGACAAAAACTTCCAAATATGTTTATAATAATTTGAATACATAAGAAAAAATTCTTGTCGCAAAAAGCTCGACATAGGGATAGTGTTCCGGAGGTGGCCACGCTCGTTAACTAACTACTTAAAAGCTTAATAATTCAGAAGGTAGAAGACCTGGATGCTTCATACTTTGTATATAGTTGCCTTATGTTATGAAGTTTCCGTCTGTCATATTTCCTTTGTCCTTGACCTCATTTTCATGGTTCAGTGACTACTTGAAAAAAAAGTTAAGATATTTTGTAATGTTAATTTCTCTCTTATTATGAGTAATAGGATAACTATATTTGGTATGTGCATACCTTGCACAGTCCTCATGTCTGTCAGACAGTTTTCACTTGACCTTGACCTCATTTCATGGATCAGTGAACAAGGTTAATTTTTTGTGGTCAAGTCCATATCTCATATACTATAAGCAATAGGTGTACTATATTTGGTGTATGGAATGATTGTAAGGTGTTCATGTCCAACTGACAGGTGTCATCTGACCTTGACCTCATTTTCATGGTTCAGTGATTAAAGTTCAGTTTTTATACAACCGCAAAAAAATTTTGTGGTCGTATATTGGTATGACGTTGGCGTCGTCGTCGTCGTAGTCGTCCGAAGACGCATTGGTTTTCGCACTCTAACTTTAGTTTAAGTGAATGGATCTCTATGAAATTTCACCATAAGGTTCAATATCACAAAAGGAAGGTTGGGATTGATTTTGGGGGTTATGGTACCAACAGTTAAGGAATTAGGGGCCAAAAAGGGGCCAAAAATAAGCATTTTTGTAACTTCCAGACATAACTTGTGTGTTAGTGTATGGATCTCTCTGACTTTGTACCACAAGGTTCCATATCACAAAGGGAATGCTGGGATTGATTTTTGGGGGTAATTGCCTCAAAATTTTAGGAATTAGGGGCAAAAAAAGGGGCAAAAAACAAGCATTTTTCTAGTTTCATGACAATAACTTGTGTTCAAATGTATGGATCTCTCTGAAATTGTACTGCAAGGTACCATACCTCAAAGGGAAGGCTGGGATTGAGTTTGGGGGTGATGAATCATAAGGGGGTTCACAAAATTTGGGGGTTTCTTTTTTCCTTTTTTTTTCTTTAAAATTTTCCATTTTAAGTTGGTTATTTCTGATTTATATTTAAAAGCAAATAATAATGATATGGCAGGAGATACACACTAAACAGGATGTGTAAATTATTATATAATAAGTATTGTGCAATAGCAAGAAATTTTCAATTGCACAGTATTGCGCAATAGCAAGAAATCTTCAATTGCACAGTATTGCGCAATAGCAAGAAATATCAAATAGCACAATATTGCGCAATAGCAAGAAATTGTCAATTGTACAGTATTGCGCAGTAGCAAGAAATATTCAATTGCACAGTATTGCGCAATTGCAAGAAATATTCAATTACACAGTATTGTGCAAAAGAAGATACTTTGTGTAAAATGCTTATTTCTTGACCAATTTCAATGGGGTTTTATTCTTGAACTCTTGGGGTTCTTTAATATGCTGAATCTAACCATGTATTAAGTTTTTGGATTTTTGGCCCTGTTTTTAAATTGGTCCACATTGAGGTCCAAAGGGTCCAAAATTAAACTTTGTATGATTTCATCAAAAATTGAATTATTGGGGTTCTTTGATATGCCGAATCTAACCGTGTATTAAGATTCTTAATTTTTGGTCCCGTTTTCAAATTGGTCTACATTAAGGTCCAAAGGGTCCAAAATTAAACTTAGTTTGATATTAACAAAAATTGAATTCTTAGGGTTCTTTGATATGCTGAATCTAAACATGTATTTAGATTTTTGATTATGGGCCCAGTTTTCAAGTTGGTCCAAATCGGGGTCCAAAATTAAACTTTGTTTGATTTCAACAAAAATTGAGTATATGGGGTTCTTTGATATGCTGAATCTAACCATGTATTTAGATTTGGGCCCCGTTATCAACTTTGTCCACATTGAGGTCAAAAGGGTCCAAAATTAAACTTTGTTTGATTTCATCAAAAATTGAATTATTGGGGTTCTTTGATATGCCCAATCTAACCGTGTATTTAGATTCTTAATTTTTGGTCCCGTTTTCAAATTGGTCTACATTAAGGTCCAAAGGGTCCAAAATTAAACTTAGTTTGATTTTAACAAAATTGAATTCTTAGGGTTCTTTGATATGCTGAATCTAAACATGTATTTAGATTTTGATTATGGGCCCAGTTTTCAAGTTGGTCCAAATCGGGTCCAAAATTAAACTTTGTTTGATTTCAACAAAAATTGAATATATGGGGTTCTTTGATATGCTGAATCTAACCATGTATTTAGATTTTTGATTTTGGGCCTCGTTATCAACTTTGTCCACATTGAGGTCAAAAGGGTCCAAAATTAAACTTTGTTTGATTTCATCAAAATTGTATTATTGGGGTTCTTTGATATGCCCAATCTAACCGTGTATTTAGATTTTTAATTTTGGTCCCGTTTTCAAATTGGTCTACATTAAGGTCCAAAGGGTCCAAAATTAAACTTAGTTTGATATTAACAAAATTGAATTCTTAGGGTTCTTTGATATGCTGAATCTAAACATGTATTTAGATTTTTGATTATGGGCCCAGTTTTCAAGTCGGTCCAAATCGGGGTCCAAAATTAAACTTTGTTTGATTTCAACAAAAATTGAATCTATGGGGTTCTTTGATATGCTGAATCTAACCATGTATTTAGATTTTTGATTTATGGGCCCGTTATCAACTTTGTCCACATTGAGGTCAAAAGGGTCCAAAATTAAAGTTTGTTTGATTTCATCAAAATTGAACTCTTGGGGTTCTTTGATATGCTGAATCTAACCATGTATTTAGATTTTGAATATTGGACCATAATAGGTGAATGTCCAATTTAAAATTTTTAAGTTCTTAGACCACATTCATTCTGTGTCAGAAACCTATGCTGTGTCAAATATTTAATCACAATCCAAATTCAGAGCTGTATCAAGCTTGAATGTTGTGTCCATACTTGCCCCAACTATTCAGGGTTCGCCCCCTGCGGTCGTATCAAGCTGCGCCCTGCGGAGCATTTTATTGTGTTTTGGTCTATTTTTCAAATACTGTATGCAATAGGTCAGCTATATTTGGTGTATGAAAATATTTTATGATGTACATGTCAGTCTGGCAGGTTTTATTTGACCTTGACCTCATTTTCACAGTTTATTGCTCAATGTTAAGTTTTTGTGTTTTTGTCTGTTTTTCTTAAACTATAAGCAATAGGTCAACTATTTTGGTGGATGGAATGATCATAATGTTTATATGTCTGTCTGGCAGTTATCATATGACCTTTACCTCATTTTCATGGTTCATTGGTCAATGATAAGTTTTCATGGTTAAGTTTGTTTCTTAGATACTATATTTGATATGTCAACTATATTCAGTCCATGGAATGATTGTAAAGTGTACATATTTGTCTGGCAGGGTTCATCTGACCTTGACCTCATATTCATGGTTCATTGGTCAATATTAAGTTTTCATGGTTTGGTCTGTTTCTTGTATACTATAAGCAATAGGTCAACTATATTCAATGTATGGAATGATTGTAAGGTGTACATGTATTTCTGGCATGGTTTATCTGACCTTGACCACATTTTCTTGGATCATGGTAAGTTAATGTGATACTTGTAGTAAAACTTTATATTTAGGGCTATCAACATAAAATCAATGGTAGTAAAGGAGGTGAGACATTTCAACGTGTGCACTCTTGTTCAATACAGTTTAGGTTTGTGAAAAAGTTTAGTAGCATTGTAAATGAAGATTAATCAAATTTTAATCAAACAAAGGATATGTTTCTCTGCACCATGCATCTGAATCCAGTCAGTTAACAATCCACTTTGAAAGTTTTCTTTCTTCAATTAAAGTTATTTGATTGAAAATTATCAATTTTTTTACAAAAAACTTTGTTAGCAAAGTTTTCTATTATATAATTGGCCCCGGCACGACATGTTGAGGGGAACATAGAAATACCAGGCTTTAGTCTGTCCGTCCGTATCTTAATTAGTCCCCTACTGACAAAGTCGAGGGGACTTTAGGTTTGCACTCTGTCTGTCCGTCAGTCAGTCCGGCAAATCAGTTTTCCACACTTTTTTTCTTCATGCTTGAAGATATTGATTTAATATTTGGTATATTGTTTTATCATGACAAGTTACAGATCAAGTTCGAATTTTGTTCTGGTCTGATGATTTTGTGCAGAGTTATGGTCCTTGTACTTAGAAAATTCACTCAAATAATCAGTTGTCCGCACTTTTTTTATACCCCCGCTTTGAAAAAGTGGGGTATACTGTTTTACTTCAGTCTGTCCATCCGTCAGTCCGTCAGTCCATCCGTCCAACGTCTGTCCATCCGTCCCATGAATATTTTTTGTCGCATCTTTCTCAGGAACTACATTACAAGGATTTCTGAAATTTGGTTTCAGGGTTTATATGAGTCAGCTGTACTGTGTGATGCGTTTTCAGATTCATCACTCAACAACTTCCTGTTTACCGAACACTTACATATTTTTACACTATTAAAATTATCCACTTGTGGCGGGGGTATCATCAGTGAGCAGTAGCTCGCAGTTTCACTTGTTGGTCATGCTTGAAGATGTTAATTTGGTAATTGGTATATAGTTTTATCATGTCAAGTTACAGATCAAGTTCGAATTTTGTTCCGGTCTGATGATTTTGTGCAGAGTTATGGTCACTTAAATAATCAGTTTTCAACACTTTTTTTCTTGATGCTTGAAGATATTGACTTGATATTTGTTATATAGTTTACACCATGACAAGTTATAGATCAAGGTAGCATTTTGTTCCAATACATTGAATTTTTAACCTGTAGGGGACTATGTATTGCCATGCAATACTCTCAGAATATTTGTTTTCTTGTAGCCTGTAGGTTTGTTATGATATTTATATCAAATATTTATATCAGTTATGATAGATAGATAGATCTATAAATACACAAAGTCATAAGAACCTAACATTTAGTAAAAGGATGCCAGCCCAAAATGACTTATGAGACACTATCATTAAAACAGAAATCTAATACATATATAAAAAGGCAACATATTTTACATGTAAAAAGTATTTCGTATATAAAACAAAAAAAAACAGATGTAACTTTTAGATTACAACATGTTTTCTTCAGAAAAAACATAGAATGAAACTAGCGAAAAGAGGAACCATATTCTCATTACACATAAGACAAAGGAGTTTTTCAGTATCGCATCAATAATTAAAATCAACATTTAAAAGACAGGCTTTGGCATATAATTCATGTCTGATATCAGAGTAGAAACAACATTTAAAAAGAAAGTGCTTCTCATCCTCAATTTGGCCACTATCACAAAAAATACAAATACCATCTTGTAGAGGTTCTGGTGGTCTAGAATATCGACCTGTTTCAACTTTAAGTTGTAAAGAACCAGCTCCAAATAGTTACAAAATACGTCGGTGGCATCTATTATTAACAAACTTGACATAAGGCTCCGTACCAATACAAGTTTTAAACAATCTATAAAATCTGAATTTAACTTAATAAGTTATGTCTGGGACGAATTAGAAAGTCAGGACTGATCTATTATTTTTACAGGAGTTATGTCCCTTAGAAATGTAAATTAAATTGCATTGTAAACACTAACAAGTGTTCAATTATTGTCAAATATTTATGAAGTTTATATCAAGGTTATATATCAGTAAGGTCTTTGAAGAGTGCCGAACAACTCTTTTACAGAAGCTATTCCCTTTGGAAATAGAAATATATGGAAAATAATTTTGTTAGCAATCTCATGCCTACATTTCTTGTTAGATATTTATAAAAAAAGTTAAAATGAACCAAAAACAATTTTTTTTTCAGTTAATGCCCTTGAACAGACAAATAAGTGTAACGCAAAAGACATTAGAACTCTGTTTTTCTATTGTTATGGAAAATACTTAAATAATTTTAAAAATCAAAGAAAAATTTACTTAAGGCCTCGCCAAATTAATAACTTCTTAATCGGATCCCCCGTGTGTTGGGAAAGGTCAACGAGAAAAAAGTACTTTTTTTAAAAACCTGTGTCCAGTACGGAGCCGCACGTGTCTGTCTCTAAATTTATGTAACAAAAATTTTGATCAGTTGTACGTTTGAAAGTAACGCCATACAGACACGGAAATTGACATCTAAAGCGATCTAGATCTAATATTTACTAATGACCTGACGTGGTTACAGTTATATTATGGCCAAATATGATATGATATACATTCTAAAATCAATTCTAAAAAGACATGAGTGGTATATTTGTATAATAGCCAAAATTGTCAGTAAATTCCTTATTGGAGTTCTTGCTCTTTATTGATGATTTTTACCAATATTTTATGGTTTTGCCTATTATCTTGAAACTACAAAAGATAGATAGACACTTTAAATATTTAAAATGATCAGCATGACAAGATCTACAAATTTTGCCAAGATCAATAGTACACTCTTTCTAGATTGCCCTTAAATGACAATTTGTTTCCCTTTTCTTGTGTTTTGGGCAAACATTAATAAAAGAAGATGAAAAGAAACTGAAAACAGAAAAAACTGTAAGCAATACAAGATCAACAAAAAAGAGATTTTAAATACAATTCTATTCTAGTCCACAATATTGGACAGTTTCCATTGTTGAAGATGCACAAAGACCTAGGTGAGCGACACAGGCTCTTTAGAGCCTCTAGTTTGGATTTAACAGTTCAATTATAAGTTTTCTGGCTTTTTGAAACAAAATACAGTTTACATCATTTAAGTTGTTGCTTGATACAAGAAAGATTCCAAGTTAACAATACAGCTGTCACAATAAATTTTGAATACGAAGGAAAGACAAGAGTTCATATAAAACAAATTAATTGATCTAGTCATAAAACAACACCATTGGTATTTTTAGATGACACATTGTTTCTGGTAAAACCACAAAATTTGCTACTATGAAATAGGATGAATAAACTTAGGTTAACCTATAGCTTTACAATGGAGCCTATGGGACTGCAACCCGAGTATAAATCTCAATAACTGAAAATTTGACCATAGCTATCTATTGTATAATTTTCACAATTATACCATTGTTTTGTTGTATCTGGACTTCAAAGAAAAAAAGAAACAAAACAAGACCTGGCCACGGACGGCTGAACTTTTTTACATAGGAACAATAGTCAGCGTGGGGCACTAAGCTAAACTGCGCGCTTTGCACCAGCCAATATAAATGAATGCCTAGAGTGGGAATCGAACCCACGTACGCCAACTGTGTTGTCCTATATTTTGAAATGAACAGTTTTTTATTTATATATATATATTATACTAGAAAATATAAGTTGATTTTTGGTTATTGAGATGTATACTGAGATTGTATTCCCATAGGCTACATTGTACAGCTGCAGATTTAAAAATGATTTGTTATACACCACTGATTTCTAGACTTTAACAAGGTTGCTTTAGGAATAATAATAATGTTGGACTGTTAGAATTAGAAAACGTCTGGGTACTCTTAATGAAGGTTAAATTTTAAGCACTATTTACAGGAAACATGTTATTTTAATTATGAACATTTTGAAACCCTTATAATTAATGTACAGCTTTCAAGAGCTTTTGATACAAATTAAAACATTCAGAAAGATTCTTGTGAAATAAATATTTAAAAACGAAAACATTTCGAGAAATTTTGACAATAAAAAAATAAAAATAACCCTTTGCAGTTCAACTTTTAATCTGGGATTCCGGAAATCTTTCAAAATATCAGTGATTTCGGCTTATGTCTGTTTTTGTAGTTACAAAGCATGTCCAGAACATCTAATTCCTTCAACATTTTTTCGTCTGTAACGATATCTGGCACCAATGTAATTGTGCATCCATCGCTGTCGAAGAATCTTGTCTAACTGATATTCCCGCTGTTTAAGAACCACATGCTTATTTCAGAAAGTAGGCGTAGCTTTAAGTGTAGGGCCCGAAAAGGATAATTTCACTGATTCTTTTCAAAATTATTTTAAAAGTAAACAAACAAAAAATATATGAAATAGGAAACTTTTAACAGCAAAAGATGCGATAGGTTAAAACAGATATTCCATATTTTGGGATAATTTTTTGGTGTATCACAAATTATATCATAGTTTTTGTTGAAATTGCTCGGCAACCTCACTTGACTTCGTCTGATGAGGTTATTGCCAGGGCTTTTAACAAAAGCTATGATATTATTTATGAAACACTGCAAAACTTAATTAACCAAAAGATATGAAATATCTATAACTTCTTCTTCATATTTGTATATCAAAGACAAAGAATTGGGAGAAATCATCTACTTTCATGAAAAATGAAATTTATTTAAAAAAAAAAATGTTATAATACTCAGGAAAAAAAAGTTTTTATGATTTCATTAGTGGCAGAAATCAATATACTTTTATGATTTCATTAGTGGCAGAAATCAATATACTTTTTATCAAATCAAATATAATTTTTCCGTTCTGTTTAAGGTTTTGTTCATGAATCATTGAGTTTTTTTCAGGATCATGAAGAAAATCATATTTCAATATTTCAACCCACACCAAAAACAATAAGTTATGTCTTACATGATATTTTGTATTTCAGGTGAAAGACCCTTTAAATGTACAGAGTGTGGGAAAGCATTTGCTCATCAGTCTGATCTAACAAGGCATAAAATTGTTCACACCGGTAATTATAATGTTATCTGATTCAACAAAAAATATTAAATATTATTGTCAACTCAGATCTGGTTATACATGTAGTACATTCTATTAACTTATGTAAATTTAATTATATTTAATGAGAAAAAAATTAAATGCATTTAGATTTCTTTTCAAATTATTCAAAATCTAGCAGTTGCATGACAACTGTAGCATGTGGAAAATATTTAAAAATTTATGATACTGGTATATTTTGTGATTTATGCATATCTCAACATATTTCAAATATTGTTAAAACCTGCATATTGTTGAACAATCCACTAGATACACACATTTGAATGGAAGCTATAGTGGCAAAAAGTCAGTTCAAATAAACTATTTACCATGTTTACACCATTTTTTTTTTCTTGAACTAGAAAATCAAAAAATTTTATAAATCTGACAAACCACATCCTTCATATGTTCTTGGCACATTAGTCTTTCAGATATAGCTCTATTTTCAATTTTGTCTTGTTTATATGCTTTAGGGCGTTAAACCTATTGCATTTAATGTAAAACTGCTGCATTAAACTCATTGACAGTTTGTCATTTAATATTCAAATTTGAGCCACAAGATGTTTAAATATACAAAGATGACAATGTGGATAAAATATCTTTTTAGGTAGCTCTAATGCCAAAACATGTTAAAATGTACATTTTAAGTAAAATAAGTCAATTTTTACAAATTTATGAAATTCATTGATTTCTGCACTATGGTTTCCAGAAAATCACAACCACACACATAATATATTGCTTTTGATTTTGAGAATTTCAGTAAGGTTATCATTGATATTTTTCTCTAGAAAGAATGTAGTTATATTCCTGTAGTTAAACACTAAAAACAATTTTTTTTAAAATGTCTCTCAAAAGTTTGATAAAGACAGCAGGTAATTTAGAAGATTGTATCTTGATTGATATAAACAATTTACGATGCTATATTATGTACAATAAAAAAAACAGGTATCTACACTTTCTTTGTGAATCATTTGTAGGCCGTAAACCTTATGCCTGTGAAGTTTGTAATGCCAAATTTAGTGATCCATCAAGTAAAAGGAGACATGAGAAAGAACATGTGGGAGCAAAGCCTTATGTTTGTCAGTTGTGCTTTGAGTCATTTAAACGTGGAGGACAACTAAAAACTCATCTAAGTAGGAAACACACAAATCAGAAAGAAGAAGTTCAAGTCATTCAGAAAGATGGATTATTACAATTCATTTACAAGGATGGAAATTGTCAAACTATTCCTGTGTCACAAGCTGACAACTTAGAACAAGTAAAAGATAAGAAAATAGTCAAGTTAATAAAAGATTTGAACAACAAAATGGTCCAACATGTTCATATAGGCCTTCCACAAGAGGCTGAAATTGATTCAAATATAGAGGAATTAGCAGCCATTGAAACAGTTGTCATGGAAACTGAACAGGAAAACAGTGATGATCTAATGCAAAATATTTCAGGAATGACAAACACAGACAGTAGTAAAAATATTAAAGTTGAGACTAAAAATAGTGATGATGAAACAGTGATTACTATTGCGGAAGTTCAGGATTTTCAGGAAGTTTCTGGGTCAGAGGTACCAGTAGAATATTTACAAATTATAAATGGTGTTATCCCAGAATCAGAAAACCAGGAAGTTGTTGTTTTACCTTACAATCAAGGGGAGGAAATTCAGTCTGAATCAATCACTACTGAGGAGGTCTGTGTGATTGGCAAGGAAATTTCTGAACATGAAAAAAATGACTCTGTCATGGAGGTCACAGCAGATGATGACACTCAGGGAGTTGATTATGTTGCAAACCCAGATTTTAACAGTCAGCAGTATTATAACTGGTTATCAAGTTTTACAGAACTATGTAAAGTTATGCCAATGCCTTTAGATCTGTCTTTATTTCAGAAAATTAACCAGGTTCACAAAACATTATCAGATGTGATGGCAACACCATCAGGGGTTGTGGCTGACAAAGAAAATTTTAAAATTCTCATGAATATTTCTCAGGAATTGAATAGTATTATAAATGAACATTTGTTCCATGTGATGCAAAATTTAGACACTGAAAAATGATTTTGAAAACAAAAAAATATTTTTAAGCTAGTGAGAATCTGAGATTTTCAGTCTTGCATTTATTTTTATTTAATTCTTTATGGTAACTTTGGTTACAAATGTATTTATTTCAGTTTCTTTGATTATGTCAATAAATTTTAAACTAGCACATATAGCCAACAATTGAGTTAAAGATACATCCACAGAAATGCAGTAGAAAATAGTACCACATCAAACATTACATAGATGTATGATAAGAAAAATAAGATTGCTACACCATAGCAAAATGTCCCCTGTAAAATACAGTCACAAGGTGTTAGAATGCTGCAATAGGCTGAGGATAGTCTATGTCAAAATCCAATAACTACAGCAGAAAATTTCAAATTAAAAAAATCCAGAATAGTATCAACTAAACATGTCAAAAAACAATCCTACAGAGTGAAAGCTTTCAGACACACAGCCTAGAAAGAAACTTAAGAGGCCATGTCAGCAAGCACTGAGCTTTGAATTGAATGTCAAAAAAAATCATTGTTTCATAAAAATGTTATTTTATGATGTGTTGCATGTAATGTAAAATGATGAAAATGGTATATCTTTTTAAATTCAATGAATTCCATGGCAACAAGTTTCATTTCCTGAGATACTTGTAAAAATATCACCCAAAAATGTGGTAAAATATGGATTTTTCAAAGTTAAGCAGAAAATCAATACTGTTAAAAAGTAATTTCTCAACTCTTATATTGTACAGAGGACATCTTGCCTTGATATAATTTGCACAGTATTGAGCAATTTGGTATTTTTGGAGCATTGCTATGGCAACCTGAAATAGTAGGGTTTTATGAATTTTGAAAACTGTTTAAAATCACATAACATAAGTACAGGTACAAACAACTAGTTGAAAGAATAAAATTGAGTAAGTGTTCAAAAATGTAAATTTGTTGCTCCTACAAAAAATCAGATTTTAATAATTTTTAGCTCAATTTCTCAATATTTTTAAGGAACATATGATCTTCCAATATATTCAAATATGAACCTTGTATTATAAAGTCAAGACTCTTAAGAACACATTGGGTTCATAAATGAACAATCTGAAATAAAATGGTTGCTTAGAAACACATGTATTCCTAAATAATGGAGTTCAACTTTAAGAACCAAGTACAGTAATTTTTTTTATTAAGAAATAATCAGATGAGTATGATGAGCAGTTTACCAGCTATTTCTGAATCCATTTTTTTGTTGTATGATTTGTAGCCTGAAATCCCTACAAATTTTATGCCCCGCCGTTAGCGCAGGGGGCATTAAGTTTTACCCTTGTCCGTCTGTACCTTTGTCCGTACATTCATACGTCCGTACAAACCAAAGTTGGTTTCCGTTCTCTAATTTTAGTTTGCCTCAACCAAATGTTATGAAACTCATACACAATGCTTATTACCACAAAACACAGATCAAGTTTGAATTTTGGTTGCATCACTTTTACCGTTCTAGAGTTATGCCCCTTAACAAATGAAAAAATTGTTGAATTTTTTCGTTTCCATTCTCTAACTTTAGTTTGCCTCGACCAAATGTTATAAAACTTAAACACAATGCTTATTACCACAAAACACAGATCAAGTTTGAATTTTGGTGGCGTCACTTTTGCCATTTTAGAGTTATGTCCCTTTACAAATAGAAAAATTGCTGAATTTTTCGTTTCCGTTCTCTAACTTTAGTTTGCCTCAACCAAATGTTATGAAACTTATGCACAATGCTCATTACCACAAAACACAGATCATGTTTGAATTTTGGTGGCATCACTTTTATCATTCTAGAGTTATGCTCCTTTACAAAGGGAAAAATTGCTGTTTTTTTCCGTTTCCGTTCTCTGACTTAAGTTTACCTCAATCAAATGTTATGAAACTTATACACAATGCTTATTACCACAAATGTCAGATCAAGTACAAATTTGGGTATTGTCACTTTTACCCTTCTTGAGTTATGTCCCTTTATAACGTTATATGCAAGCGGGGGCATCATCTGTGTCCCATTGACACATTCCCCATTTATATAAGTCAGTTTTCCATGTCTTAATTCCAAAAGGAAGGTTGCTTCGCAACAACAAAAGGGGACAATTGCAATTTTATTATATTGCCCCAAAAATAAGTACAAGATTTAGGTGCATTGTATCTGAAAATATGTTTAAATTCTTTCCAAGTGCATACAAATTAATTATATATTTTCTGTAACTTGATATGACAATGCACTTTTCTCCTTAGCAACAACATAATCCTAGGCAACAGACTTATTTTTTTTAAATAATCTTAATTTATCTATTTTGCAACCTTGGACTCCTTATTACATCCACAAATTTAATGAAAATTTGAATTTAACTTTCAATAGATATTTTAAGACAGTACACTGAACAGATATGTAAAAATTATTAAACACTTAGCAACAAATCACATTGTCTAGCAACAGTTATCTTCATCTTGATTCTGATAGTACAGATAAACCGCTGAAAGATCATGTTGGCACAGATATCAAGTAGAGACTACTAAAATAACATTGATTTTTAACCGGATTTTCGAAGGAAAAATCTGTTATTTGATTTGGGGATATACGGCGGTCTTGCCAAACAGTGTCCGTTCATTAACATAAAAACACTTTGACGACATTTTTTCAAATTAAGATATGTTGTTTCCTGTGACTAAATAAAGGTCAAGTTCAATTTTCAGGATTTTAGCTTTTCTTATTGTTGAGTTATATCCCTTTCCAATAGTCAGAAGTGGTACCTATTATGTGATTTCAACATAAATTAAATATATATAGGGTTCTTTCAAATGCTGAATCTAAACCTGTATTTAAATATTGGATTTTTAGTCCCAGTTTTTAAGTTGGTCCAAATCAGGGTCCAAAATTAAACTTTGTTTGATTTCAACAAAAATTGAATTTATGGGTTTTTCGAAATGCTGAATCTAACCATGTATTTAGAGATTTGGGATTTTGGACTCCTTTATCAAATTGGTCTACATTGAGGTCCAAAGGGTCCCAAATTAAACTTTTGTTTGATTTCATCAAAAATTAAATTTTTGGGGTTCTTTGATATGCTGATTCTAACAATGTACTTAAGATTTTGGATATTTGACCGTAATAGGTAAATGTCCAATTTCAAATTTTTCAGTTCTTTGACCACATTCATTTTGTGTCACAAACCTATGCTGTGTTAAATATTCAATCACAATCCAAATTCAGAGCTGTTTTAAGCTTAAATGTAGTGTCCATACTTGCTCAACTGTTCAGGGTTCGACCTCTGCAGGAAATCTGGTTTGCTGTCACTCTAACAGCCTCTTGTTTTTAGTTAAATTCAGATTTTTTCAATTTTTATACGACCACAAAAAATTTTGCGGTCGTATATTGGTATCACGTCGTCGTCAGCGTGGTCCGAAGACATTTGGTTTCCGGACAATAACTTTAGTGAATGTAAATAGAAATCTATGAAATTTAAACAAGGTTTATAACCACAAAAGGAAGGTTGGGATTGATTTTGGGGGTTATACTAAGTTTAAGAATTAGGGGCCAAAAAGGGGCCCAAATAAGCATTTTTCTAGTTTCCAGACAATAACTTGAGGAATGGTGTATGGATCTCTCTGAAATTATGAATTTCATGTTATATTATTGATTATGTCAAAGTCATGTGATTCTCCACGGTGGAGTTGACCAGTTCGTCGAAAAAAACGTCACTCAGTCATTTTGAAATTCAAATTACAGTAACACATTGCTTAGGCTGAGGATGACAAGCATGACGCCTTCAAAGCGACAAAGTATTGAGCAAGAAAGTATTGACTTCTATTTCACAATTCCACCCATGGCAACAGAAAGTATTACTCTATTACACTCTCATGAAAAAAAAGTTCCACAGCAATATTATTTACCTACGAAAACATGTTTAACCCCATTAATAACATTGCTGAATAGTGATCCCCACGGGCCAGTCAGTAAGCTCTAGATATAGATTTAAAGTCTAAGGTACAGACCATTTGATCTGAGGGGGCAGTCTGAGATATTTTAGAGAAAAAATTCTGACCCTGATTTTTGCCTTAAACAAAAATTCTGGCTGTATCTGGATTGAAAACAATAATCTTGTCCACTTTTTTGCTATTAGAAAAAATATTTTCAACAGAATTATTTAGCATTAAATGAACAGGCGTAATTTTGTTTGGGGGCGTTGCATGTGAATCCCATATCTGACCGGAATGTTAGTTTCGCCGAACTGATATACTGAATACTTTTTTCAAGGCCCGACTGCAACCTGCCTGCTGGGTGTGGCCTATATGTCTCCATGTGTCGACCGTCATTCACAATTTCATTGTCATTTCTGACTCATTCGTAGCCTTTGGTTGATTTGGAACCCCTCACTTCCCTTGTTGGGTGAAACATTTCAACCAAACATTTGGATAAAAATTGCTTGTTTGTCTTTCTTCCTGTTGGTCATATTGTAAATTTCATTGAATAGCCGTATATCTTGTTTACAACAAGAAATCTGTGAGGTTATGCTAACTAACCATACAACAAACGAGAATTTTCCATGTCCATTTTTTACTGACAAATCCCACATCAAATATATTAATTAGTACATAGCTTTGGATCCATCCAATCATTTCATAATAGACAATTGATGGAGAGAATACGGCACCAAAAATGTCCAACCCCTACACTTTAACTATAAAATGCATTTTACACTTATTTTTTGTTTTTTAGCCAAAAAAAGGTCCAAAAAATTTAATACTACACCCCCCTTTCCAAAATCCTGGATCCGGCCCTGTTGTGGTTTTAGAATACATCTTAATTTTCAACTCAATTCAATGAAAACATGCTAATTTCAAGTTATTGGACTGGAAACAGAGTGCATGCATTGACAAAAAAGATCTTTCTACGTTATGTTTCTTATAAGTGAACTGTCTGATTTGAATGTTTAGTAGCAAACCCTGAGGTCTATGTTTCCATGACCTATAATTGTGGTTGAAATCATTCTTTAAATAATTGACTTATATTTGGCTAATAGGGTATTAATCGAATCCACTCTTTTGACACTGGGAATCAATTTGGAATAGCATATATTATAACCTATACATCAATTTTCCTTGCAATCCTAGCCCAAAAAAAGTTTCTCAAAATTTGTGATTAATTCTTAAATACAATAACTAAGTTTTAACCACAATTAATTATTTTCACAAAAAATCACTCCTATCAACAATAAGAGTAAATATAAATTAGAAGATGTGGTATGAGTTCCAATGAGACAACTATCCAGGGGCGTTTCTAGGATATTTGAAAGAGGGGGCGTAGAATCAAATCTTTCGCAGAGCGGAGCGAGGCAAATATTTTTTTGGACCTTTTTTTTGCTAAAAAACATAAAATTGCCGTATTCAATACAATATTAGCAGATTACGATAGTTTTTTTTTGTTTTGAAAAGGGGGCGTACGCCCTCACCTGGACCTGCCCCTGCTATCCATCCAAGTCACAATGTGTAAAAAGTAAACAATTATAGGTCAAAGTACTTCCTTAATGCTTATGTTTCTTTGTTTGTATTTAACACCACTTTTTATTAGTGGAGAAAGCCAGAGTCTTCTCTATACTTATGTACTTTACACCTAATTCTATAGATCCTTATATAAACAAATAACTCAAATACAAACTTAAATTTGTTGACTAGCTCGCTGCTTTTATCTTTTCTGAGCTGCCACTTTTATTACAATATACAGTAATAACAACATAACATAAATAGAAAGTACTATTTGCTATCATTTCTCAAAATGTTAATATCCAAAACACACAAAATACTGTTTCGTGGCCGATCAGGAAAAACCAAATTTGGAAACCTGCATCCTTGTGTCAATGCCAAGCGAAACTTAAGTGTAGGACCTCACTTAAAAAATGTGCATGTACAAGAAATGCTCAATCTTACTAACAATTTGAACACAGTTTAAGTCCTTAAAGACTACGGCTATAAAACAAAATTTTGAAAACACATATTATATAATCCAAATCCGATTACGGTTATATAGCCATACCATTTATACAAAATATATATATAAAAAACAAAGACCATAAAAAATTGCCAAATTGAACATTCTATATGATGTTGGAAAATTTGATGTACACAGTATGAAAGTAAGGCTAGAAGTAATACTCATATAACTATCTATTTACCACTATTATTTTTGGCACCAAAAATTGATACGCCTCAGAATACTTTTTCGAGAAGACAATAAATTTACTGTGTGCCACGGGAATTATCTAGTATCTCTTTGATTGGGTTTTAAAAATGTAAAGAAAGAGTTAAAAAATCAACTTTCAAAAAATCATTAAAAAATAAATAAGGTACCCATACAAGACCTGAAGAATAAATTAAAAAAAACTTGATACGTTATTAAACAATTAACAATTCCTAATATGCAGCTAGAACTTATAACATTTGAAAACTTGTTGTCAAGAGCTTAAACAAAAATTATGGAGGTGTTAGTTAAAGGTGTGTTCTACTTCTTTTTTGTGTACATTTCATGAATAAAATAATTAATTTGTATGGAAAAATGAATGAATGAATGAATGAATGAATGAATGAATGAAAAAATACAATAAAGAAATTCACCTCAATTTCTTAAATATTTGTTGTAGGACAAAGCTTATTTTTGTTATTCAAACATACCTACTCTGTTGTTATGACTCATTATAAAGGTATTTCATTTACCTATATATTTCATTTTTGGTACTGCCAAGTAATACTGTTGCCTGAGTCAGGGATGCAAATGCAAATTAATGCTTTTTAAAGATCAATCTTATTTTTCTGTGGAATTTATTCTAAATACATCAAAAGTATTTGCAACTACCATGTTCGGCTGTTTCGTGAAAAATTTGTCTTTAATTTAAGTTTACAAATCATAATCTCTAAGCTGCAAATTTACACATGTATATAAAGATGCAAAAAGAATATATTATGCACCTACATTAAACTTTTAAAGGCCATAGACTGAAACAATGGCCATTTTTACCTTCTTTAATAAAGAATTTCATTTCTTGTTTTTCAATATCTACTTAATGGTCATCCTGTTTGGCTAAAATCGAAAACTTTCACAATTTTATCTATTTTTTTCAGCTCTTTTTCAGAATTTCTATTTCCAAAATAAAATGGAGGTAAAACTGCATGAATGGTAAAATTATTAATTTTCTAATTGACCCCATACTTAAAATGGTGCATTTAAAGACTGTAAAGAAAACCAATAAATAAACCTGACAAGAGTCTAAAGGACTATGGGTAATTTCCTGGTTCATACCCCAGAATATTGGTATCCCAAAGTTAAGTGTTCAGTTTTGAAAATGATACCCAAAATGCATAATTTAGATTCTGAAATGGTGGACAGTTTTAATGTACATAATTTTACATTGCATCAAATACTCAGTACACAAATTATTGTTTAACAGAAACTGCTTTTTGAAACATACCCTGAAAGTAAGGTGTTTCCATCAATATTCTACTGGACTGAAAAAAACTTCAGCTAAAGCTGCTCACAACATAAAGTAATGCATGAAAATTTTAGAATTGTAAAGCAGTACCTTCTCAAATTATGCAATAATTTTTCAGTTCTATTTATCATTAATCAAAATACAATAATACCAAGCAAGTAGAAAAATGAAAACATTCATAAATAGATATTTAATAACAGCAATAAAAAAGTCAATTTATCAGTAAAATATGGAAAAATAAATTAAAAAAATTGTATGTTTTTTTTTCTTAAGATGCTTATACTTGTATGTATATCATGAAGAAGTTTCTGTTCATGGTTCCTTACATTCCAAGAAGGTTTAAGGGGGCTCGCGGGTCTAAATCGAATTTTTTTCTTAATATAGGATTTCGCTATATTTTTCTATAAATAAACTTTATCTTATACTTAATAGAAAAATAAAATAAAAAAATGGGGTCACCGTTAATTTACGCTCACAATCTGCCTTCGAAAGAAGCATACATTTTTGTAAAGGTACTTTTTTTCTGTTGAACTAATAGGAGAAATAGATGTAATATCGAAGTAAAAAAAGAACTAAATTACAGAAATCGCTCAAATTTTACAATAGTTTAGTTTAAGTACAGCTTATTTGAAAATAATAATAAAAAATATAGGTCACCGATGAGTTAAAAAAGATATTTCAATTTTAATGCCAAAAAATGGCATTTTTGCACCAAAGGGAGATAATTTGAAGCTTTTTCAATGATATATATACATTTTAAAAGTCATTTGGGACCACAACGAATTGATTTTTTCGAATGATTCTTGTACCATATGATAAAGTAACAACTAAAAATGAAAAATGAAATTTGTAATGAAAAAAAAATGTTTTAATTTTTTTCTGAAAATTGTATACCCTCGAGCCTCCTTAAAACAGTTATTCAGTGTCTAAAAATTAAACCCTAGGCTAAATGTAAATCTAACAAAAAAAAAATTGCAAAAAAAATAAATCCATCTATCTGTAAAATACTGAGTCAATAAAAAACAATATATTTTCAAAATTGTCTTCAGATAATTTCTTTTAATCTTAAAAAAGCTGCTGTCAAGGTTTCATAAATTCTGAAAAGGATTGACGTTATTGATGTCTAAAATTCTAAAACCCAAGACTGTACCTTAAAAAAAAAAAACTAAGTAAATTTATCAGCAAGATACAAAAAAAATTGAATTCAAAATGTTGCTTTTGATAATGTCTTTTAATAAAGGAAAGCTTCTGTCCAAGTTTCACATAATTCCATGAAGGTTTGACAAAGTTATTTATGTTTGTGAAACTTGAACCCTGGACTGCATGATATTGTTAACCTTAACACGAAAAAAACAAAAAAATATGCTAGTCCTTTTAATCAATAAAATACTAAAAAATGAAGAAGAAAATGTCTAATAATGGCCAACACTAATGAAACTTCAAGTATGAGGAGTTAAACAGGGGTATTACCTCCCCTTGACCATGTTAGACTTCTCATCCTTTACAACTGAGCAGAGTACATGTAGTGATAGGCTTGACATTTAGTCAGTGAGTGACATGTAGGACAGTATTGCTGCAATATGGCCTTTGTGTACTGTGGTGGTGTAAAGCAACCACCAATCAAGCAATCTATCAATCTGTGATGGTTGGTAATTGAAGATTACATCAAGAATGTAATCACATGTAATCTTGTGACTGTACCATCATTTTTCCAATTTTGACCAATAATATTTTAAATTTTCATATAAAACTGTGATTATAAAACATTTTTTTAACATGTTTAAAGAATCATAACTTTTCTTTGATTTTTTTTTCCACCTCACTGTCTTTTAACAAAAACATAAAATACAATCTAAAAAAATACCAAATCATTTAATAAAAATATCCCTTACACAAATTTCAATAAAACTTTTAGAATTTTCTACCCCCAAAGATGTTCTTCAACTTTGATTCTTGTTTACTATACTAAAAATATTTACAATATTTATCTTAATTTCAGATTCTTTATTTTTCACCTATGGAAATGTTTACTTTAACCATTATATCTATCAGACAAAAGTTAAGGTCTACAAGTAAAAAGATTTCCATGTCATTTAATGGTAGGGAGAAAATAAAAGTTTAGTAACAAATCAAAACAAAAGATAACCCGTAATTAGACCATCCACTCTTGTTTAAAATGGAGAATCTTTACACTACAAATTTTTAAAAGTCTCAAATATATTCTCCAAAGAAGCCTGCTCACATTTTGGTAGGCTAAAAGGCTCAATCAACAAAAATCAACATTTCCCATCAAATTTCTATTCAAAGTCTATAAATTTCAAAACAATATCTGAAAAATATTTACTTATTTACAATATAAAATACAAGAATCTATGTAAAGAACCAATATAATGTACAAGAAACTATGCAAAGAACCAATATAATATACAATAAACTATGCAAGGAACAGTAACTCTTTGAAAACCCACTGACTACTGGTATGCTATTGAATCTTTATTCTAACAATTCTTTCGCTGTTACAGAATTAATCACGCAATTATTTTATGCAGCCACAGCAATTGTTATCTGAAAAAGAAATTGACACTTTTCAATTTTTCTGTCATATTTTATGAAATTGAAATTAGCCTCAGGAAAACAATAATTAACTTGGAATTACAATTAAAGATTAACTTCTTTTAATATTCTTATTCAAGTGATTCATTGTCCTACATTTTAAACTGCAAACAAGGATTTATTTGAATCTGGAATAAATTTGAATTTTGGAAAATTGATAAGAAATGTATAATGAAAACTAACCAAATAAAGAGGGTTAGCCATGAGCCAAGCATGCATGGTTAGGTTCATTTTACTTTCACCAATATTTCAGTATGGACTAACTAAGCCCACTTAGCCATGCATGTATGGCCAACCCTCCTTAATAGGGTTAGTTTTCATCATATATTTCTTATCAATTTTGCAGAATTCAAACTTTTCCAGATTCCAATAAATCCTTGTTTGCAGGCTTTTATGCAGACAAGAAAGTTTCCAAAATCATCATTTTTGCATACTAAAACTTGATGAATCCTTCCACAACTTTAAATTAAATGACAATAAAGACAACAACACCCATCAATTACAGCATGGTATTAGTTTAATGTGGTCGACATGTTTCGCCAACAAGCGTGGCGTCTTCAGGACAATATTACATATGAAATCAAACAGTGAAGTACAAATTTTGTGGTTGTGTGGTTCGCCGAAAGTAACGTAACAATAGAGGTTGTTATGACGACGTGATATATAAAAATAGAAAGTGAAAGTAAAATAAGAATCTAGTTAAAAGTGAAAGTTAGTCAATAAAGTTATTAACGATGTGGTTAGCTGCTATTCTCGCATGTCTGTGTCGTTCTCATGGAGGTTTCTAGTGGTATTATTGTAGAAATGATGAAAATAGATCATAAAATGTCAGACGTCACGCTTGTTGGCGAAACATGTCAACCAAATTAAATTAATACCATGCGGTAATTGATGGGTGTTGTTGTCTTTATTGTTGTTTATTTTACTTATATAGTGAAAGACAACTGTGAATACCTTGTGGTATCCACCCGCTATTACCCAACCGCAGAATTACCACTTCAGGTGTTGGTTCACCATATATAAATACAACTTTAAATTGTAAAAAAGATTATAAAAACCCAGGGCATTTACAAGATCCTATATTAAAAAGTTTATATATCTATTTCATAGATGTGATATATGCGGTATAGATATAAGAAGATGTGGTATGAGTGCCAATGAGACAGCTCTCCATCCAAGTCAAAATTTATAAAATTAAACCATTATTGGTCAAAGTACGGTCTTCAACAGGGAGCTTTGGCTCTCACTGAACAGCAAGCTATAAAGGGCCCCAAAAATTACTAGAGTAAAACCATTCAAACGGGAAAACCAACGGTCTAATCTAAATAAAAAACGAGAAACTAGAAACACTTATGAACCACATCAACAAACGACAACTACTGAACATCAGATTCCTGACTTAGGACAGGTGCAAACAATTGCAGCGGGTTTAAACGTTTTAATGGTACCAAACCTTCACCCTTATCTGAAACAATAGTGTAACATCACAACATAGAAAGGACACACTATAAAATATCAATTGAAATGGCTTAACTCAATCAAAAGACATATTAACACCAGTGAACATACACTGAACAAATTTTATCTATGATACAATGCAAATACAAAATAAACTAAGGGAAGAATAATTATAGTAACATGTTATACCGCTGTGAAATGTTAAACAATTTAAGAAAAACAATATGCTTGAACAAAAATATCAGCCATTTGCAATTACTTTAAACACAGGTAAATGAAAATAATTTTGTTGTTAGGTATACGTGTACAGTTCAAATGGAGAAAGGAAATATTTTTACAAAATAAATAATTTTGATGTTTATAGTACGAAAAAGTGAAAATATATAGTAATACCAAACACTTATCAAATCTGGTATATAGACCTGATTTAACCCTGAATAAGTAAACATTAAATAACAAAAAAACATTACAATTAGTATCAACAGGTCAAATAAACAAGAAAGTATGATTTGAGAGTACTCGCAGTTACTGACAGCTAGTTAAAAGCCAAAAACAATTAATAATAAAAAATCATGCATCAGAGACTAAAATCAACTAAAACACATCCCAGGGATTTAGTATTTTAACGTCATGGACAGGTTAAGGTTTGCTTATTGTTGAGGGCCATATGGTGACCTATAGTTTCTAACTTCTATGTCATTTGGTCTCTGGTGGAGAGTTGTCATGTGTTATAGTTCTTTCTTCATTACCTTAAAAGTCAACTCCAATAGTCACTCCCAACATTAATCCATATGGACAAGCTGTAATGCTAACCTGAAATATAAATGCTTAGTTATTTAAAATAGTAAAAAGAATCATAAAGAGAAATCAGTAACTTTCAGACACAGTGACATTTTCTTTGTGCAGTCATAGATCTGATTCCATTTTATCAGCTTTCCTGCAAAAAAAAAAACTATGAAATAGAATCATATTTTTCTGTGATTTTTTCACCTCATTGTCTTCTAACAAAAATATATTTTGAAATACAATCTAAAAAATACCAAATCATTTAATAAAAATATCCATTACACAAATTTCAATAAAACTTTTAGAACTTTCTATTTCCCCTAAGATGTTCTTCAACTTTGATTCTTGTTTACAATACCAAAATACTTACAATATTTATCTAAATTTTAGATTCTTCATTTAAATTTTACCAATGGAAATGTTTACTATAACCATTTTATCCGTCAGACAAAAGTTAAGGTCTACAAGTAAAAGATTTCCATGTCATTTAATGGTACGGAGAAAACAAAAGTTTAGTAACAAATCAAAACAAAAGATAACCCGTAATTAGACCCTCCACTCTTGTTTAAAATGGAGAATCTTTACACTACAAATTTAAAAGTCTCAAATATATTCTCCAGAGAAGCCTGCTCACATCTTGGTAGGCTAAAAGGCTCGATCAACAAAACCAACATTTCCCATCAAACTTCTGTTCAAAGTCTTTGAATTTCAAAACAATATCTGAAAAATATTTACGTATTTACAATATAAAATACAAGAATCTAAGCAAAGAACCAATATAATATAAAAGAAACTATGCAAAGAACCAATATAACATACAAGAAACTATGCAAGGAACAGTTAAACTCTTTGAAAACCACTGACTACTGGTATGCTACTGAATCTTTATTCTAACAACTCTTTCACTGTTACAGAATTAATCACACAATTACTTTATGCAGCCACAGCAATTGTTATCTGAAAAGAAATTGACAATTTTCAATTTTCTGTCATATTTCATGAAATTGAAATAGGAAAACAATAATTAACTTGGAATTACAATTAAAGATTAACTTTTTAATATTCTTATCCAAGTGATTCATTGTCATACATTTTAAACTGCAAACAAGGATTTATTTGAATCTGAAATAAATTTGAATTTTGGAAAATTGATAAGAAATGTATAATGAAAACTGAGGTTTGCTTATTGTTGAGGGCCATATGGTGACCTATAGTTTCTAACTTCTATGTCATTTGGTCTCTGGTGGAGAGTTGTCATGTGTTATAGTTCTTTCTTCATTACCTTAAAAGTCAACTCCAATAGTCACTCCCAACATTAATCCATATGGACAAGCTGTAATGCTAACCTGAAATATAAATGCTTAGTTATTTAAAATAGTAAAAAGAATCATAAAGAGAAATCAGTAACTTTCAGACACAGTGACATTTTCTTTGTGCAGTCATAGATCTGATTCCATTTTATCAGCTTTCCTGCAAAAAAAAAAAACTATGAAATATTCTTGTTCATTTACAAACAGATATATATATATAGTAAAAGATATCTACGTATATACATAGATTCTACCATTGTATCGAGTGTGACACGATATTTATCCACTCGAGACAGTTAAATTTTCAAATTTAAAACGCGAGGCTTGCCCGAGCGTTTTAAATATTTAAAATTTAACTGTCGAGAGTGGATAAATATCGTATTACACGAGATTTGGTGGTGGAATCTGTTTCTCTAATGATTTTCAAACAATATGCAGGCAAACTTATTCCTTCTTTTCGAATGATCTGCAAAAAGATGTGTTCTTTCTATGTGCCTTTTTTCATGCCGTCACAATAGGAAATTCAGAGGAAAGTAAGAAAATTCGACATCATAATCAGATTTTAACCAATGATGAACTGAGATCAAATGAACCACACGTTGTTTATTAAATTTTATACAATGGGTGCAGAAAGGGATAAATTCACGAAGAATTAGAGAAGCCCATATATACATCATCCAAGGTAAGGCTAAATTTTTTTTTTAAATGTGGGCGTTTCCTTACATTAATAACTAGTTTTCCTTTTTATGCTTCAAAATGACTACACTAAACTTTTAATTGTCACCTAAGGCTGTGAATCATGACAGAATTGCAGGTATTCCCATAACTTCAGGTAAAAATATTGAGCAAAATGAAAATGAATTCCTACCTGTCTACCCTATTTTTCTTTAGGAGGAAGATCTAACTAATTATTATTTTGTTTTGCCTAAGAATTGAGAACTTGCAAACATATTAAACCCAAACACATTCTATATATATATTTGAAG
Source organism: Mytilus coruscus (assembly GCA_017311375.1). Taxonomy (NCBI): domain Eukaryota; kingdom Metazoa; phylum Mollusca; class Bivalvia; order Mytilida; family Mytilidae; genus Mytilus; species Mytilus coruscus. Next base: position 60,934,517 of record CM029601.1, read on the forward strand.
CTAGGAGCCTGTAATATGTTGTTGTTACTATAATCAGCCACAAGTGTTTATTTAAGGGAGCAACCATTTAACTTCAAGGGGGTGATGGTTTTTTGTCTGAGTCAGAATTTTTTTTTGCTCAAAGCGCAAACATTTTTTTCTCAGTTTTTAGTCATCTATCAATCAAATTATTTTTTTCAAAATTTAACACTATAAGGTATGGGGAAAATCTGGATTCAGAATAATTTTTTTTGTCATATGCTTGAACACAATATTTTTTTAGGAAAAAACCATAACCCCCTCCCTTGAAGTTAAATGGTCGTTCCCTAATTGATTGAGCCTAAATTTCTCCTCTCTTTTGAATTGTTTCACATTTTGTAATCTTCAGGCCTTTTATAGCTTACTATATGGTTTCCGTTTTGCACATTGTCGAAGGCTGTAAAAATAACCTTTAGTTGTTTAACTCCTTGTTCTTTGGTCTATGGTATATCAAATGTAGAAGTTTTTCTTGACTATAGAATCAACACAACATAATTGTTATCAATAATTACCTTTACCAATCCCATATGCTTTCCAAAGTGACAATCCAGGTTCAGAATGAGTAAAATTATTGAATGACGAAATGGATGGAATTGCCTAGACAGATGGTTTAAGGACATTTCTTATTTTAATAGATATAAACCAGTCACCAAAGTTTCATGAAAACTGCTCATAGAACTTTTGAGTAATTGTCCGAAAACTGGAAAATCCCCCTTTTTTGATGAATAAAACCCCATAACTCAGAAACTTAAAATCTCAAATTTATAAAATCGAAAGGGAGTTCACGTCAATAGATTTAACCAGTTCACCAAAGTTTCATTAAAACAGCTCAAAGCATTTTTGAGTTATTTGTCCGAAAACTGGAAAATCCCCCTTTTTTAATGAATAAAACCCCATAACTCGGAAACGTTAAATCTACAATTTATAAAAATTGAAAGGGAGCTCACATGTCCGAGATATTGCTGATATTAACCTACAGTACAAGTTTTATAAAAATCTGGCAAAAATTGTACCTGTGAGAGCGCTAACAAGACCGGACGGACACACAGACGGATGCCTGGTATTTCCATGTCCCCTGCAACACGTTATGCGGGGGACAACAAAGCTTTCAATTTTTTCATGCTCAACTGATTGCCGATACTTTGAGTCAGAAGGTATTGGACATCTCACTCCATATTTGAGACCATGTCTTTTTGCGATTTTGTATCTGTAATAGGTTACACTTGGAATGAGTTTTTTAATGAAATTGTACGATTTCTTTGCGGCAATGACTGATAGTATTTGTCTTTGTAATGTCCAAGTGTCAGAATTTTCATATGCTTGTTTTAATTGCTTCTTCAAGATCCTCATCAACTACTGTTTCTGTTGAAACTAGGTTTTTATAAAGCTCATTTTCTTCTCCTGGGCAAATTCTATTAAGAACAGCAGATTGACATGCTGTTGCTTTGGAGATGCAATGTCGTCTTGTGCAGTCACCAGCCTTTGAAAATGAAATCCGCATTGGATAAACAGGAATCATATTCACAGCAGCAAGGAAAGCATTTAAAGATTTTAGTGGACTATTATTTTCTTCATTGCCTTTTGACTGTCTATTTCTTGCGAAAAACCCTCTGGATTGAATAAACATTTTTTTTTTGTTTTTCGACGCTATCAATCAAATTATTTTTTTCAAAATTTAATACTTTAAGGTATGGGGAAAATCTGGATTCAGAATATTTTGTTTTGTCATCTGCTTGACCAAAATATTTTTTTTCATTAAATTGGGGATCAGAATATTTTTTTAGGAAAAAACCATAACCCCCCCCCTTGAAGTTAAATGGTCGTTCCCTTTAAAGATTTTGTTGGTGTGTAAATGCTAGTACAACACCAATTATCTTTGACTTGCCATAAGTGAATCCCCTTAAACAATGTAGACTTACTGTCTGATAAGTAAATTATGCCTTCTCTTTCTCTCCAACCACTACAGGCTGATATTTCAGGTTCATCTTTAGACTCTTGAAGAGGTGTCAGTCCTTTCTGAAAATCATATTATATTGTATACATAATTTATATTTTGTGCTTACAAATGAATGCAAGTTACATATTTATACAACCAAAATTTTAAGGCTTCTTTATCTTTCATCAATATAAGTATTGTTCCAATTAAGGTATCTATCAGGTGTCTTTTTCTGAGCATCCCTTCTTGGCATGTTGCAAAAATAATAATATTTTACCAAGTATAGTTCAATAAACAACAGAAACATCTAATACTTGAAATTTAAAGATTAACCAATCAAAATATTAAGTGAAGTTGTGTATTTAAATTTTCCCCAAAAAAATCCTTTTAAAATCAAGGGCATATAATTATATTGAATTTGATAGGACAATTCGAGTGTTTTGGATTTTTCAAGAAAATAAAGCCAGTGACCACTACTTTTATTTGATATTTCAGAAGTATTAATGAAAAGCAATTCTTTCATTGAATTTACACCAATTCTGTCGTTTAATGTTACCTAAATAAGGAAAAATTAAGTTTCCCATTTAATAACTGATTTCACTAATTTCAATGCATTTTAACGAAAAAGCAAGTTCCGTGACTCCCAGGTTTTAAATTGAAATTTGAAAGTCAATTGACTCAGAAGTCTTTTACAGAATTTTTAGAAAAAAAATTTTCGTTGAACATTTAGACACCTCAGCTACCTTAAACAAGGAAACTCATTTGATTCTATCTTTAGGAACAGCAAGCTTGAAATTAAATCTATTGACCCCAAAATTGATAGTTTTTTTTTTCCTTATCCTTTTATCTTCAATTGAACGTTTTGTTTAATCTAAGCCAAAGAATCCCAAGAATTAGGAAAGCATTTGTTTTGGATGAACAAAGCCACGCCTATATGCTACTGAAATGAATAGAATTCAGTTTTCATCATTTCAAAGGGTTTGACATAAATTAAAAGTGTTAAAGGGAAAATTCACAAAAAAATAAAAATTTGATATTATGTTCATCCTAAATAAATAAGCATATTTCCAAAATATTAAAGGTTTATTCGTCTAGATAAGTGAGTTAATCGATTTTTAACACAGATTATCAATTCTCGACAAGTCGCCATTTTGACAGCATTTCGAAACTAATAATCACGTGATATCTAATTACCACAAAGTCCTAGTACCTAGCATGACATGTCATAATCGTTCATCAGTGTTAAAATGACTTGTCAAACTTATGGATGTTCTACCCGACCAAGTAATGGAAAAAGTCTACATAGTTTCCCGGATCCAGTAAAAAAGAAAGAATTGTACCAGACTTGGATCTGCAACTTAAACTTATAAGAAGCAAGCTTTACTAGTACCAAGAACAAGGTCATTTTGAAATATCTTGTTTCGAAGGAATTTTGATGTTAGTTATAACTTTTTTTCTTGGCAGTTATATTAAGAGATAGTTATTGCTTTTCTGTTGATCTCCTGTTCTAAAGACAGGGTTGTGCAAAAATAATAAGAACTCGACGGCCAGGTGCTTTAAATCTATTAAAATTAAATGTAACCTACAGTAATGTAATTTGGTCTCTGGTGGAGAAATAAAACCACACTTTTTTTTATTTTTATAGCTTTTTTTTTGTTAACATGATCAAGTGCATTGGTAAAGAATACTTCCGAATACGATTATTAAAATAAGAAGTATGAAAAACAGACAATATCATAAAATCAAGTAATGCTTTACTAAGATTGATTAGAATATTTGATTAAAAAATACTTTACAAGACATCTTGTTTCTGTGGGTTTATATATGAGAAATATTCAGCATACAATGCCTAAGTCAGGTTTAAGAGCTGTAAATGACAGAAGATCATACATCGGTTTTGGCTAGTCGTTAAATTTACATTTTTGCTCTGAGATATTGCATTATCAAGTATTATATAGGGCTTAGGCTATTATAATGTTATAGTAGTCTCAATAAAGGGAAAAACAGTCCGTAGATACTTATTCTGGAGTAATAATAAACTGAGATTTATCGTTATGCTCTCATTTAGATTTAAACAATGGTGCTGATTTGAGATCTGTTTGAAAATATTATTCTTTAAATGCTTTTTTCTTAAACTTATATTTTTAGTTTATTTTGGGTTTTTCCCCTAACTTGACCAACGTTCAAAAATTTGTCTAAGGTAATGAACATGGCTTAATTATTGCCAGGGTAGTGTCAAAGTGATACACTCGGGTGTTCTAATGCTTGACTTCCTGGCAGGTTTGTTAATTTAATACACAATGAACAAGGTACATGAATCGCGTGATCGCAAGTGAACCAGGTATGCACAGGTAAAATTTATGAAATATGCCATACCAATAAACTGTCCGTGATATACATCCTGTGTACAACTGTGTGTCAAGATTCTAATAGTAGTATATAACATATTTGTATAAATGGATAAAATGTTATTCCAAGTTGTTTCCCGCGGTGCCAAATTTGCAGTGAAGACTTAACTTTTAGCTTATTTTTTTCAAAATGTCAGTAAAAATGTCCACCGGTCTCAATTACAGAATGACTTCCAGATTATTGTTCAGATTGTACAAAATAGAAGCTAGGACAATTCAGTAATAGAAATACATATAAAGTTCAGGGTCGGACCCGAAATCTCCATGACTTGTAACACTTGGGGGAACAAAAATTAAGAGTTGTTTAGAATATGTACAGTATAGGCCAAAATTTAAGAGTTGTTAAGAATATGTATAGGCCTAATCCCCCTGTTATCTATTTTAAATTTTACAATTATTTATATTTGAGCACCTTTTATTCCGTTTTCTATAATTTTTTGGTCCCGTTTTTTCTAATCAGTACATCCCGTTTATACCCTCACATATGGCAACAGAAACAATTTTCATATATCAAGGCCTTTGACTTTTTGTCTTGTGATTTTCTGTAAAACATTTGGAATGCATTTGTGTTCTTCAAAATGTATGAAAAAGTTCAATATCACATCTGCTCACCCTTCCACAAAAATGTTGAATTGCCCCCCTCCCTCCTTTTCCCGATTTTCTGAAGTCAATTTAAGCTGTGACTTCATTTTTGCTCTAGATAAACATGTAAACTGTAGCAAAACAATTATGTTAGAAATGTTTTGGGTGACCTCAACTGGGTCCGGAACAGTGCCCCCAGTAAATCCGCCACTAAAGTTCTTTCTTTTATTTCAGAGCAGGTTGTTAGGCTTCACATCTAAAGTCAGAAAGCTGTATTTTCATATTTGTTCATTCATTTAACATGTGAAATATGAATATCAATTAGTAAACTTCGGACTTTTCAAATGCAGAATATACCGTGCAGGTTTGCTTTCGTTGAAAGATATACAAGACCTTAAAAAAATTATCACATCGATATTGCAAGACACCCATTAATAAGTTTGTACTTAAGAATACCAAACTTCCGCTGAATAAAATAAGTCATTTGATTAATATAAGGAGTTGTGGTAGGTTTGCCAATGAGACAGCTACCCAAATGAAGTGGATTTAAGCAGCTATATAAGTCACTGTATGGCCTTCAACAGTGAGCAAAAGCAAAGTATAATGTATAATTCAACTAAATATGAACATGAAAGGATTGAAGGAGACATATTTATAAATATACAACAGAAAATATTAAGCATAAAACAGTCTGATAAAAATCGGAAATCAAATCAAATCTAATATATGTCCATTTTTTTACAACTATTCAGAGTCTGACGTGTCACTTTCTTTGAAGCCTTCGTAAACTAAAACACCATCTTGTGACGGAAAGTCTTTCCTAATGATGTTTACAACCCAAGCTGGTATAGTTACTCTGTTTCTCTTGCCAAGAGGTTGACCTTTCCTGACCCATTAGTCTGTTTTGCCTGTGAGTTAGTTCGTCTGGAGCTCTCCCTCTATGGCGCTTGTACCTCAAAAAACTTATGTATCTTGTTTCTAGAACAAACGGGTTCAGACAAACTGTTCTTAAATCGGTATTGTCACTGACACATTCACCCAATTCAATCTTACCATCGAAGAGAGTAAATTCGTGGCAACAAGGACATTCCGTCAATAATGGCATAACTATACATTTAGTACATGAAAACCAATCAGTGTTAAACTGGCGAGGGTTGCTAATGATATCGTGATGTCGGGAACTTTCTGCAGCTTCCATTTCCTGGAGCTCCTTTTCAGTATACTCTGGTTCTAGTGCGTACCAAAATTGACCATACTCGTCAAAATCTGTCTCTCTTGTGGGACTGGACACACTATTAGTACTATCACTCTCTAAACTAGACATTTTTAGTTATGATTTTATAATTCGTTTGTAAATCATATAAAAACAAGCACGCTCAAATCAAAAGAGAAAAATATGTGAGTAAAAGTTAATTGGATCAGCAAAATTAACAACCTTTGATCTCAAATGTATTGGTTACTAATTAATGTGTTTTTATAGTATAGCTCCTTCCATTATCCAAATATAACATATAATCTATATTATTTTACAAAATAATCCCTCCCGACCTCACTGAGATTTAATGCCAAACGGTAGAAGTTTTACAGGTATTAAGTCATTAAATGAATTATAAATTACAGTAATTAATCATATTTAAAATGCTAAAGATTAAAAAAAAATTCTTATTCGTACATACTCTTAGTCTAGGTTCTATTCCGCTAAGGTAAAGTTGACTTTAGATGGTTTCCGATATTAATTTACACCTTTTGATCTCGGCTTTCAAATGTCTAAATTAAAGTGTCCCCGTACATTTTTTGCCTAATAAGGACAATCAAAATGCTTTGGTAAAACTAGTTCTATTTTTCCTTTTTTATGAGACATAAATAAATGATAAGAGTATATCATTTTCATATTGACACCTGTATTTAGTTTCCTGACTTCCACCAAAAATTGTTCATTTCTTAGTTTATTAACTAATTAAATTAAAATAAATAATAGCACTAAATATAATTAAATCATTCCACGGCGATCTTTTTGTGTTTGTCTGTGTGCCCTAGAGGCCCGGCCAATTGCCGAACTGCAAATAACATTTTACCTTTTTTACAAACCTTCCACGAGTATTGCCAGAGAATAATACACACATTGTATAAACTAGTCATAGCGTAGATAGTAAAAGGTTCATAAGCGTACACCTATATTTGGTATTTTAATACAGTTTGAAATTATATACTTTAATTTGTTCACCTTATCAGTCGGAAAAAGCAAATATTAAAAAAAAATATATAATTTTTTTGTGCTGTCAACAAAATTAATTGAAATATAGAAAATTTTATCTCATGAATGTAAAATATTGCATGTCTGTTCATTTATTTTCTTACTATTGGGTGGTAATTAGATATCAAAATTGTTCATCGGCGCGCTTATGATAACGTTAAAATATGATGACAGACCAAGACTTTAAATGGTTGTATTTTAAATCCTGGCATGCAATACCAGGAGAAAACGTCACATACTACAGGAAGTAGTCAATAAATTTTTTATTAATTATTGATTTTCTTCTTAATTACTGCACATATAGCGATAAAACTTTGTGAATATGCATTTTATGTTATAATGAACATATTTAAACTATAAGTAAAAAATCGTGAATTTTCCCTTTAATGTATTAGTATTTCATAAATATATATAAAAGTAATGCCTTAATTGAACCAAGTTTTTGTATATGTAGACAATAAACATTTATCCAACCGTCAAGTAATTTTTACCTAACTCTAATATATGTCGCTTCCTGACAATAAAAAGTATATGTCTGCAAAGCTAAAAAATACAGTACAGTATTCTTCAAAATTCACACATAAAGTATGTTAAAGCAATTTCTTATATGTACATGTATTCCCTTTTTGGTTAATAACCTTATTCAAACGAATGCATTGTAGTTCATTTTCTATTTTTTTTTGTTAACCATATGTTGACCTCGGTCTTGCTGTCTCATTAATGTATAGTCCTAACATCTTCTTTATTCATTATGATTGTCTCCTATAGATTTTATAGGACTAGTAGTGTTATGATGATCATTTTGAATTATATAACTGCAATAAATGTTCTGATTGAAGAGGCCCCTCATGGGGATGTCCAAGTAATCACATTATCACAAATTTTTTGCCAATATAATCACATAATCATTATTTTTTTAAACAAGATAATCAAACAATCAAAATACAGTCCTAGATTATCAAATAATCATGAAATATTTGGTCTGGTAATCAAATAATCACTATAAAAACGGCCAAGTAATCACATAATTAAAACCCCATGATGAGGCTCATTGAAGTGTACATTTCGGTTTCTACTTACTTCTTCTGCTGTTACTTTTGATGACAATCCTCCACTTTTCCTTTCATTATCAGTGGGTCAATTTCATCAGCTGTTTCAGTACACTGAAAAAAAAATTATTTTTTCAATTTAAATGATTTAAGTTGACAATAAAATTTCACTTTCTGTCAACTTAATAATATACTAGAACACACCCGTGACATCACGGTTCCGTGACTGAATTAAAGTACCTACGCCTTATGTTTAGCCTTTACTTTTTGTATTCGTATTGTCATCTAATAAAGTCACGCTGATTATAAGGTGCACATTTTTCTGTGCTTTAAAAATCTTTATGTTTGAACCCGTCCTGGTTTTCTAACTACTTCTGGTAGTAAGACCCGTCTAGGCCAGACTGGGAAACTGGGAAGGCTAATGCTCACATTTAATCTGTACTGATACGGTAAGTTCAGTGTCCTACTTTACACAATATCCCATGGTGGTGCTCCTATTAAAGGAGGAAGATACAGAACATACATACATACTTAAACCAGAAACTATATGTGACATAACTATTAGTATCGGTAGCGGATTCGACCTGGAACTTGTTAATTAATTATTGGTTATATTAATTATTTGGAAAACAAAAGGGCCTGGAATGATGTAATTTTTAATCAACACCATTGTCCTATATTAGTTATATATAAAGTTGAATTCTTTGAATCGTCGTCTTTATGTCATGCCGGCTGACAAATTGGACCTCATTATTTTAGTATTATAGATTCCGCATTTGAGATTACTAAATCATATGTTTCCTAATACTGCCAGTGCTTGAAGCACAAAGAAACAAGTTAAAATGCATTGAATATAGTAGAAATAAGAATGTGTCCATAGTACACGGATGCCCCACTTGCACTATCATTTTCTATGTTCAGTGGACCATGAAATTGGGGTCAAAACTCTAATTTGGCATGAAAATTAGAAAGATCATATCAAAGGGAACATGTGTACTAAGTTTCAAGTTGATTGGACTTCAACTCATCAAAAACTACCTTGACCAAAAACTTTAACCTGAAGCGGGACAGACGGACGAACGGACGTACGAACGAACATACTAACGGATGCACAGACCAAAAAACATAATGCCCCTAGGTGGGGCATAAAAGTGTCCAGTTGAATACACAGTTAAATTTAGGATACTAAATGTCATATTTTAGATAAGGTTACCTAAGCTTTAGTAGTTATACATGTTATAAGAACATAATCAATTGGAATAGGTTTTTTTTTTTTCAGTGACTTATTACATGTTACACATGAACTTTCAGGAACTCACAAAAATTACAGATGATGAACAATTTTGGAAAATAGTTAAAAAGGAAAACGTGTGTTGTTTTATTTCATCAATTAACTTTGAAAATAAATATTTAAATTTACATCTTCCATCTGTATTTCATCTGTAATATCTGTATGCTGTGATGCTAACAGTTTTTTCCTGCAACTTCTGCAAATAGCTGTAAGGTGAAAAGTTAACAAATTGGATGTGCAATAGGAAAATATAGAATCTATATATTCCTATGATTTTTATAGGTCTAAGACGGAAATGTTAACCATAAAATATGATTTTTTTTTTTAATTCCCAGCTGTAGTCTTTGTTTTTTTTTTTTGTTGATTCTCGATTTGTCACTTATTTCATTGCACTTTTCTTTCACAATTAATACAAAAAATGTTGCTTCAGTTCAAGTAAAAAAATAGAAAAGGAAAACTATACAAACAGATCATGAACAAGGCTTGAACATCTTAGCACTGGAAAATTGGAAGGACATATGGATATTTATATGTAAATTTCAGTAAATTTATTTACAGTGTTGTTCAGAAAAATCCATTAAAACTGTATGTAAGCTTGCAAGAGTTTACAATATTTTGTACTGATTACTACCTTTAATAACATTTTTTTGTTATGAATCTAGAAATAAGTATGCTTATAGTACTGAGTGAAATAGTCATTACTTTTTGAGCTTGAAATTTGAACTAGACAGCAAACCTGGCAAATCAAAAACTTTAGGCCAAATAGTATATTACTGTGGATTCATTATTATTCGTTGAATACCAATTTTTGTGGATTTCGTGGTTATAGGTTAACCATGAAATTAAATGTTCAACGAATGGCAAATTTACTATAGGCTTGTATGCAGACATTGTCAAAAACCACGAAATTAAATATCCACGAACATGTAAGTTTTCCTTAATCCACGAAAATTGGTACCCACGAAAATAAATGAATCCACAGTATATATTTTCATAACTCTGCCACATTTTGTAGGACATTGGTTTTCTCCTTTGAATTGTTTCACAATTAGTCATTATAGTTGTCTACCATTATATGGCATGGGTTTTGCTCATGTTTGAAGGCCATACAATGACCTATATTGCATATGTATGAATAATAGAAAATGTGGGGTATATGTTATATAGACAGCAACCCAACACCATGTAAAAGGGTAAACATATATATATATATATATATATAGTACGTCTGAGCCAGTGACAACTCTACAACAGATTTATCCATCAGATCACCAGCAGTGATGGTGATACATGGCTGTGTACATTATGTATATACAACTCGTCTAAACATCAACCCAACAATGTTAGATCTGTAAATTTGCTTTAGAATTTTTGTTCTAATCCCGCGAGGGAAGAACAAAAATTTATGAAGATTTACAGATCTAACATTGTTGGGTTGATGTTTAGACGAGTTGTATATACATAATGTATATATATATATAATTCGTCTAAATAACAGCCCAACAATGTTAGATCTGTAAATTTGCGGAAGCAGTTTGTTCTTCCCTGTCCGGGATTCGAACTCATGCTACTGAGATATCGTGGCACCAAATCTCCTTGCACTATGCCCAGCGCGCTAGACCACTCAACCACCTAGGCTCGATAAAAATCAAGCTTTCGGTGGCCGGGAGTTACCTTTCCTCATCAGTTTTTATCTAGCGTCGTCTGAAAATTAAACCCAACAGTGTTAGAATTAGATTTTTATGCTGACAAATTTTTGTCCCTCAACGGGATTTGAACTCACACCTTTGATAAACTACAGCACCAATATCTTAGCCACATGTCCAGCGCTCTAGACCACTTGATCACATCCGCTATATTAAAATATAACTTCAAAAGTCGTAGTGTTACCTTGTCACGTAAGGTGAATCTAAGAGATGGACATAAGACATGTGTTTTAAGCGTGTGTAGATGTTATATTATTTTTTTATACACAATACGTTTTTTTTATTTAGTAGCAGGTCATATCTAGTTCTTACACTGTTGGGTTTAATTTTCAGACATATATATATATACATATATGTATTTGGCTCAAATTTCAAGGTGGGTATTTCCAGCACAAGATTTTGGAGTAGGAAGGTTAACGCTACACAGACAGAATAAATTTAGTGAACCTTAATTGAGCGATATAAAAATATAAATATATAAACAAATGGAATTATGGGTCAATTGAATGAAAGTTAATGCTTGTCTGTATTTTTTTCTTTTGTACATTATTTAACTGTATAATGTATTTTTGTCTACTGATACTGATAAATTGAAAAAGAATTAACAAAGCAAAATAAAGCTTTTTGAATATCTGACAAAAGGTAAAAAAAAAAAAAAGAGGAGGGATCATCTTTAAGTATTGATGTGTTTTCTTGTATTTTATTCTTAATTCAATTTAAAAGCCCTTGGTCAATGTAACAAAACTAATCAAAAGAATTAAAATTTAGAAAAATATTCAACTTCTGACCAAACAACAATAATAATTAACTCAAACCCTACACACATTGTGAATTAATGTGTTGTTCCTAATCAATTGATGAATATTTTCTTATATTTGAATTTCAAAATCTTGCTTTGGAATCTTCTTTTGTACAATTACTTCAAAGTTTGACAAAGGTATTGCTGTTTAAAAACTTTTTAACCACAACAATGGACCTAAATTTTGACGCCTATAACTAAATGTAGGATTGCTATGCCTGGCTTCTGCGACAAAATGTCACTGGCTTGACAAAATTCAAGGGCGTTTACATAATCTTTAATCAACATGTTTATAAATCTATGCAATGGTTCTTACCTTTAATTTTTAGTCAGCTCCAATGACCATTCTAAACACCAATCCATACTGACAAGCAGTAATTAATGCTAGCCTGAAAGTAAAATGCTTAGTCAATCAAAATTGTTCAAAACAGAGGCTCTATAGAGCCTGTGTCACTAACCTGCATATTCAACTTTTTGGTTAAAATCATCACAAAAGGGCAATAACTCTATAAAAAATTTACTGACATTTCAGTCATGTTGACATATTTGTAGATCTTGTCCTGCTGATCATTTTTGTTTTTAAAGTTTCTACCTACATTTGTATCCATTATACATTTTTGAAATAATAGGCAAAAACTAAAAAAAATGGTAAAAATCATCTTTAAACAGCAATAATGAACAGGTCGACTAAAATTTAAGCCATGGTGGTTTTTTGGTAGATCTTGTCTCGCTGATCAATGGTAAAAATCGTCATTGAAGATCAACAACTCCAATAACTAATCCTCTGAAGATTTCAGCCATTTGACATTTGTGTAGATCTTGTCTTGCTGATTATATTTCTTGATTAAAATTTCTCTCCATCTTTTTTTGTTTTCAAAATTATAGGCAAAAAAGAAAAAAATTGAAAAATAAAATTTGACATTTAAGGGCAATAACTCCTATTAGAATATATCTGAGAGTTTTGACAGCAGGTAGATCTCAACATTCTGATAATTTCTTCGTTTTTCATGGATTGAGGAACAATTTTATTTTTGTGGGTTTTGCCAAAGTCGTCATACAAGCCTATAGAAAATGTTTACTACATTGAGCATTTGTATTAGTTTTTCACTTATATATCCACGAAAATTGGTATCCAAAGAATAATAATGAATCCAGAGTATATGGAAATAACGCAATCATAGGTTTGAACGTTGTTTTCAATTTAGACTTGTTTATATACATATATCTATATTTGGCTCAAATTTTCAAGGTGGGTATTTCCAGCACAAGATTTTGGAGTAGGAAGGTTAACGCTACACAGACAGAATAAATTTAGTGAACCTTAATTGAGCGATATAAAAATATAAATATATAAACAAATGGAATTATGGGTCAATTGAATGAAAGTTAATGCTTGTCTGTATTTTTTCTTTTGTACATTATTTAACTGTATAATGTATTTTGTCTACTGATACTGATAAATTGAAAAGAATTAACAAAGCAAAATAAAGCTTTTGAATATCTGACAAAAGGTAAAAAAAAAAAGAGGAGGGATCATCTTTAAGTATTGATGTGTTTTCTTGTATTTTATTCTTAATTCAATTTAAAAGCCCTTGGTCAATGTACCAAAACTAATCAAAAGAATTAAAATTTAGAAAAATATTCAACTTCTGACCAAACAACAATAATAATTAACTCAAACCCTACACACATTGTGAATTAATGTGTTGTTCCTTCAATTGAATATTTTTTTAGATTTGAATTTCAAAATCTTGCTTTGGAATCTTCTTTTGTACAATTACTTCAAAGTTTGACAAAGGTATTGCTGTTTAAAAACTTTTTAACCACAACAATGGACCTAAATTTTGACGCCTATAATAACTAAATGTAGGATTGCTATGCCTGGCTTCTGCGACAAAATGTCACTGGCTTGACAAAATTCAAGGGCGTTTACATAATCTTTAATCAACAAGTTTATAAATCTATGCAATGGTTCTTACCTTAAAAGTCAACTCCAATGACCATTATAAACACCAATCCATACTGACAAGCAGTAATTAATGATAGCCTGAAAGTAAAATGCTTAGTCAATCAAAATTGTTCAAAACAGAGGCTCTAAAGAGCCTGTGTCACTAACCTGCATATTCAACTTCTTGGTTAAAATCATCACATAAGGGCAATAACTCTATAAAAGATTAACTGACAATTTCAGTCATGTTGACATATTTGTAGATCTGTGCTGCTGATCATTTTTGCTTTTTAAAGTTTCTATCTACATTTGTATCCATTATACTCTTTTCAAAATAATAGGCAAAAACTAAAAAAAAATGGTAAAAATCATCTTTAAACGCCAATAACTCCATGAACAGGTCAACTAAAGTTTAAGCCATGGTGTTTTTTTTTTGTAGATCTTGTCTTGCTGATCACTGGTAAAAATCGTCATTGAAGATCAACAACTCCAATAACTAGTTCTCTAAAGATTTCAGCCATTTCAGATTTGTTTTAGTTTGATATTGATGAGAGTCTATGGGTCACTTCAAATAAGAACATACTGAACTTTGTGCTGCTGAATCCGCTTTCGTCCTGGGGGCTCCTGTGTCTGTAAGAAAATCAAAAAAGTATAAATTAGTATAATATTGATGAAAGTCTATGTATAGGTCACTTCAAATAAAAATATACTTAAAATGTGCTGCTGAATCTGCGTTTGTCCTGGGGACACCTGTCTCTGTAAGAAAAACAAAAAGTATAAATTATTATAATATTGATAAGAGTCTATGGGTCACTTTAAATAAAAATATACTTAACTTGAAATGTGCTCCTGAATCTGTGTTTGTCATGGGGGCTCTCGTCTCTGTAAGAAAAACAAAAAAGTATAAATAAGTTTGATATTAATGACAGTCTATGTATTGGTCACTTCAAATAAAAATATACTTAATTTAAAATGTGCTATTGAATCTGCGTTTGTCCTGGGGGCTCCTGTCTCTATAAGAGGAACAAAAAGTATAAATAATTATAATATTGATAAGAGTCTATGGGTCATTTTAAATAAAAATATACTTAACTTAAAATGTGCTGCTGAATCTGCGTTTGTCCTGGGCGCTCATGTCTCTGTAAGAGAAATAAAAAGTATAAATTAGTATAATATTGATGAAAGTCTATGGGTCACTTTAAATAAAAATATACTTAACTTAAAATGTGCTCCTGAATCTGTGTTTGTCCTGGGGCTCCTGTCTCTGTAAGAAAAACAAAAGTATAAATTAGTATAATATTGATGAAAGTCTATGGGTCACTTCAAATAAAAATATACTTAACTTAAAATGTGCTCCTGAATCTGTGTTTGTCCTGGGGGCTCCTGTCTCTGTAAGAAAAACAAAAAGTATAAATTAGTATAATATTGATAAGAGTCTATGGATCACTTTAAATAAAAAATATACTTAACTTAAAATGTGCTGCTGAATCTGTGTTTTATCCTGGGGGCTCTTGTCTCTGTAAGAAAAACAAAAAGTATAAATTAGTTCAATATTGATGACAGTCTATGTATAGGTCACTTCAAATAAAAATATACTTAACTTAAAATGTGCTCCTGAATCTGTGTTTGTCATGGGGGCTCTCGTCTCTGTAAGAAAAACAAAAAAGTATAAATAAGTTTGATATTAATGACAGTCTATGTATTGGTCACTTCAAATAAAAATATACTTAATTTAAAATGTGCTATTGAATCTGCGTTTGTCCTGGGGGCTCCTGTCTCTATAAGAGGAACAAAAAGTATAAATAATTATAATATTGATAAGAGTCTATGGGTCATTTTAAATAAAAATATACTTAACTTAAAATGTGCTGCTGAATCTGCGTTTGTCCTGGGCGCTCATGTCTCTGTAAGAGAAATAAAAAGTATAAATTAGTATAATATTGATGAAAGTCTATGGGTCACTTTAAATAAAAATATACTTAACTTAAAATGTGCTCCTGAATCTGTGTTTGTCCTGGGGGCTCCTGTCTCTGTAAGAAAAACAAAAAGTATAAATTAGTATAATATTGATGAAAGTCTATGGGTCACTTCAAATAAAAATATACTTAACTTAAAATGTGCTCCTAAATCTGTGTTTGTCCTGGGGGCTCCTGTCTCTGTAAGAAAAACAAAAAGTATAAATTAGTATAATATTGATAAGAGTCTATGGATCACTTTAAATAAAAAATATACTTAACTTAAAATGTGCTGCTGAATCTGTGTTTTATCCTGGGGGCTCTTGTCTCTGTAAGAAAAACAAAAAGTATAAATTAGTTCAATATTGATGACAGTCTATGTATAGGTCACTTCAAATAAAAATATACTTAACTTAAAATGTGCTCCTGAATCTGTGTTTGTCCTGGGGGCTCCTGTCTCTGTAAGAAAAACAAAAAGTATCAATTAGTTTGATATTGGTGACAGCTTATGTATGGGTCACTTCAAATAAAAATATAATTAACTTAAAATGTGCTCCTGAATCTGTGTTTGTTCGGGGGGCTCCTGTCTCTGTAAGAAAAACAAAAAGTATAAATTAGTATAATATTGTTGAAAGTCTATGGGTCACTTCAAATAAAAATATACTTAACTTAAAATGTGCTCCTGAATCTGTGTTTGTCCTGGGGGCTCCTGTCTCTGTAAGAAAAACAAAAAGTATAAATTAGTATAATATTGATGAAAGTCTATGGGTCACTTCAAATAAAAATATACTTAACTTAAAATGTGTTCCTGAATATGTGTTTGTCCTGGGGGCTCCTGTCTCTGTAAGAAAAACAAAAAGTATAAATTAGTATAATATTGATGAAAGTCTATGGGTCACTTCAAATAAAAATATACTTAACTTAAAATGTGCTCCTGAATCTGTGTTTGTCCGGCGGGCTCCTGTCTCTGTTAGAAAAACAAAAAGTATAAATTAGTATAATATTGATGAAAATCTACGGGTCACCTAAATAAAAATATACTTAACTTAAAATGTGCTGCTGAATCTGTGTTTGTCCTGGGGGCTCCTGTCTCTGTAACAGATACAAAAAGTATAAATTAGTATAATATTAATAAGAGTCTATGGATCACTTTAAATAAAAATATACTTAACTTAAAATGTGCTCCTGAATCTGTGTTTGTAGGGGGCTCTTGTCTCTGTAAGAAAAACAAAAAGTATAGATTAGTTTGATATTGATGACAGTCTATGTATAGGTCATTTCAAATAAAAATATACTTAACTTAAAATGTGCTCCTGAATCTGTGTTTGTCCTGGGGGCTCCTGTCTCTGTAAGAAAAACAAAAAGTATAAATTAGTATAATATTGATGAAAGTCTATGGGTCACTTCAAATAAAAATATACTTAACTTAAAATGTGCTCCTGAATCTGTGTTTGTCCTGGGGGCTCCTGTCTCTGTAAGAGATACAAAAAGTATAAATTAGTATAATATTGATGAAAGTCTATGGGTCACTTTAAATCAAAATATACTTAACTTAAAATGTGCTCTTGAATCTGTGTTTGTCCTTGGGGCTCCTGTCTCTGTAAGAAAAACAAAAAGTATAAATTAGTTTGATATTGATGAAAGTCTATGAGTCACTTCAAATAAAAATATACTTAACTTAAAATATGCTGCTGAATCTGCGTTTGTCCTGGGGGCTCCAGTCTCTGTAAGAAAAAAATAAGTATAAATTAGTATAATATTGATGAAAGTCTATGGGTCACTTCAAATAAAAATATACTTAACTTAAAATGTTCTCCTGAATTTGTGTTTGTCCTGGGGGCTCCTGTCTCTGTAAGAAAAACAAAAAGTATAAATTAGTATAATATTGATGAAAGTCTATGGGTCACTTTAAATAAAAATATACTTAACTTAAAATGTGCTCCTGAATCTGTGTTTGTCCTGGGGGCTCCTGTCTCTGTAAGAAAAACAAAAAGTATAAATTAGTTTGAAATTGGTGACAGTCTATGAATGGGTCACTTCAAATAAAAATATACTTAACTTAAAATGTGCTCCTGAATCTGTGTTTGTCCTGGGGGCTCCTGTCTCTGTAAGAAAAACAAAAAGTATAAATTAGTATAATATTAATGAAAGTCTATGGGTCACTTCAAATAAAAATATACTTAACTTAAAATGTTCTCCTGAATCTGTGTTTGTCCTGGGGGCTCCTGTCTCTGTAAGAAAAACAAAAAGTATAAATTAGTATTAATATTGATGAAAGTCTATGGGTCACTTTAAATAAAAATATACTTAACTTAAAATGTGCTCCTGAATCTGTGTTTGTCCTGGGGGCTCCTGTCTCTGTAAGAAAAACAAAAAGTATAAATTAGTTTGATATTGGTGACAGTCTATGTATGGGTCATTTCAAATAAAAATATACTTAACTTAAAATGTGCTCCTGAATCTGTGTTTGTCCTGGGGGCTCCTGTCTCTGTAAGAAAAACAAAAAGTATAAATTAGTATAATATTGATGAAAGTCTATGGGTCACTTCAAATAAAAATATACTTAACTTAAAATGTGCTCCTGAATCTGTGTTTGTCCTGGGGCTCCTGTCTCTGTAAGAAAAACAAAAAGTATAAATTAGTATAATATTGATGAAAGTCTATGGGTCACTTCAAATAAAAATATACTTAACTTAAAATGTGCTCCTGAATCTGTGTTTGTCCTGGGGACTCCTGTCTCTGTAAGAAAAACAAAACGTATAAATTAGTATAATATTGATGAAAGTCTATGGGTCACTTCAAATAAAAATATACTTAACTTAAAATGTGCTCCTAATCTGTGTTTGTCCTGGGGGCTCCTGTCTCTGTAAGAAAAACAAAACGTATAAATTAGTATAATATTGATGAAAGTCTATGGGTCACTTCAAATAAAAATATACTTAACTTAAAATGTGCTCCTGAATCTGTGTTTGTCCTGGGGGCTCCTGTCTCTGTAAGAGATACAAAAAGTATAAATTAGTATAATATTGATGAAAGTCTATGGGTCACTTTAAATCAAAATATACTTAACTTAAAATGTGCTCTTGAATCTGTGTTTGTCCTTGGGGCTCCTGTCTCTGTAAGAAAAACAAAAAGTATAAATTAGTTTGATATTGATGAAAGTCTATGGGTCACTTCAAATAAAAATATACTTAACTTAAAATATGCTGCTGAATCTGCGTTTTTCCTGGGGGCTCCTGTCTCTGTAAGAAAAAAAAAAGTATAAATTAGTATAATATTGATGAAAGTCTATGGGTCACTTCAAATAAAAATATACTTAACTTAAAATGTGCTCCTGAATCTGTGTTTGTCCTAGGGACTCCTGTCTCTGTAAGAAAAACAAAAGTATTAATTAGTATAATATTGATTAAAGTCTATGGGTCACTTGAAATAAAAATATACTTAACTGAAAATGTGCTCCTGAATCTGTGTTTGTCCTGGGGCTCCTGTCTCTGTAAGAAAACAAAAAGTATAAATTAGTATAATATTGATGAAAGTCTATGGGTCACTTCAAATAAAAATATACTTAACTTAAAATGTTCTCCTGAATCTGTGTTTGTCCTAGGGACTCCTGTCTCTGTAAGAAAAACAAAAAGTATTAATTAGTATAATATTGATTAAAGTCTATGGGTCACTTGAAATAAAAATATATACTTAACTGAAAATGTGCTCCTGAATCTGTGTTTGTCCTGGGGCTCCTGTCTCTGTAAGAAAAACAAAAGTATTAATTAGTATAATATTGATTAAAGTCTATGGGTCACTTGAAATAAAATATATACTTAACTGAAAATGTGCTCCTGAATCTGTGTTTGTCCTGGGGCTCCTGTCTCTGTAAGAAAAACAAAAGTATAAATTAGTATAATATTGATGAAAGTCTATGGGTCACTTCAAATAAAAATATACTTAACTTAAAATGTTCTCCTGAATCTGTGTTTGTCCTGGGGCTCCTGTCTCTGTAAGAAAAACAAAAAGTATAAATTAGTATGAAAGTCTATGGGTCACTTTAAATAAAAATATACTTAACTTAAAATGTGCTCCTGAATCTGTGTTTGTCCTGGGGCTCCTGTCTCTGTAAGAAAAACAAAAAGTATAAATTAGTTTGAAATTGGTGACAGTCTATGTATGGGTCACTTCAAATAAAAATATACTTAACTTAAAATGTTCTCCTGAATCTGTGTTTGTCCTGGGGGCTCCTGTCTCTGTAAGAAAAACAAAAAGTATAAATTAGTATGAAAGTCTATGGGTCACTTTAAATAAAAATATACTTAACTTAAAATGTGCTCCTGAATCTGTGTTTGTCCTGGGGGCTCCTGTCTCTGTAAGAAAAACAAAAAGTATAAATTAGTTTGAAATTGGTGACAGTCTATGTATAGGTCACTTCAAACAAAAATATACTTAACTTAAAATGTGCTCCTGAATCTGTGTTTGTCCTGGGGGCTCCTGTCTCTGTAAGAAAAACAAAAAGTATAAATTAGTATAATATTAATGAAAGTCTATTGGTCACTTCAAATAAAAATATACTTAACTTAAAATGTTCTCCTCAATCTGTGTTTGTCCTGGGGGCTCCTGTCTCTGTAAGAAAAACAAAAAGTGTAAATTAGTATTAATATTGATGAAAGTCTATGGGTCACTTTAAATAAAAATATACTTAACTTAAAATGTGCTCCTGAATCTGTGTTTGTCCTTGGGGCTCCTGTCTCTGTAAGAAAAACAAAAAGTATAAATTAGTTTGATATTGATGAAAGTCTATGAGTCACTTCAAATAAAAATATACTTAACTTAAAATATGCTGCTGAATCTGCGTTTGTCCTGGGGGCTCCTGTCTCTGTAAGAAAAAAAAAGTATAAATTAGTATAATATTGATGAAAGTCTATGAGTCACTTCAAATAAAAATATACTTAACTTAAAATATGCTGCTGAATCTGCATTTGTCCTGGGGCTCCTGTCTCTGTAAGAAAAAAAAGTATAAATTAGTATAATATTGATGAAAGTCTATGGGTCACTTCAAATAAAAATATACTTAACTTAAAATGTGCTCCTGAATCTGTGTTTGTCCTGGGGGCTCCTGTCTCTGTAAGAAAAACAAAAAGTATTAATTAGTATAATATTGATGAAAGTCTATGGGTCACTTCAAATAAAAATATATACTTAACTTAAAATGTGCTCCTGAATCTGTGTTTGTCCTGGGGCTCCTGTCTCTGTAAGAAAAACAAAAGTATAAATTAGTATAATATTGATGAAAGTCTATGGGTCACTTCAAATAAAAATATACTTAACTTAAAATGTTCTCCTGAATCTGTGTTTGTCCTGGGGCTCCTGTCTCTGTAAGAAAACAAAAGTATAAATTAGTATAATATTGATGAAAGTCTATGGGTCACTTTAAATAAAAATATACTTAACTTAAAATGTGCTCCTGAATCTGTGTTTGTCCTGGGGCTCCTGTCTCTGTAAGAAAAACAAAAGTATAAATTAGTTTGATATTGGTGACAGTCTATGTATGGGTCATTTCAAATAAAATATACTTAACTTAAAATGTGCTGCTGAATCTGTGTTTGTCCTGGGGCTCCTGTCTCTGTAAGAAAAACAAAAGTATAAATTAGTATAATATTGATGAAAGTCTATGGGTCACTTCAAATAAAAATATACTTAACTTAAAATGTTCTCCTGAATCTGTGTTTGTCCTGGGGCTCCTGTCTCTGTAAGAAAAACAAAAGTATAAATTAGTATAATATTGATGAAAGTCTATGGGTCACTTTAAATAAAATATACTTAACTTAAAATGTGCTCCTGAATCTGTGTTTGTCCTGGGGCTCCTGTCTCTGTAAGAAAACAAAAGTATAAATTAGTTTGAAATTGGTGACAGTCTATGTATGGGTCACTTCAAATAAAAATATACTTAACTTAAAATGTGCTCCTGAATCTGTGTTTGTCCTGGGGGCTCCTGTCTCTGTAAGAAAAACAAAAAGTATAAATTAGTTTGATATTGGTGACAGTCTATGTATGGGTCATTTCAAATAAAAATATACTTAACTTAAAATGTGCTGCTGAATCTGTGTTTGTCCTGGGGGCTCCTGTCTCTGTAAGAAAAACAAAAAGTATAAATTAGTATAATATTGATGAAAGTCTATGGGTCACTTCAAATAAAAATATACTTAACTTAAAATGTGCTCCTGAATCTGTGTTTGTCCTGGGGCTCCTGTCTCTGTAAGAAAAGAAAACGTATAAATTAGTATAATATTGATGAAAGTCTATGGGTCACTTCAAATAAAAATATACTTAACTTAAAATGTGCTCCTGAATCTGTGTTTGTCCTGGGGCTCCTGTCTCTGTAAGAGAAACAAAAGTATAAATTAGTATAATATTGATAAGAGTCTATGGGTCACTTTAAATAAAATATACTTAACTTAAAATGTTCTCCTGAATCTGTGTTTATCCTGGGGCTCCTGTCTCTGTAAGAAAATCAAAAAGTATAAATGAGTATAATATTGATGAAAGTCTATGGGTCACTTCAAATAAAAATATACTTAACTTAAAATGTGCTCCTGAATCTGTGTTTGTCCTGGGGGCTCTTGTCTCTGTAAGAAAAACAAAAAGTATAAATTAGTTTGATATTGATGACAGTCTATGTATAGGTCACTTCAAATAAAAATATACTTAACTTAAAATGTGCTCCTGAATCTGTGTTTGTCCTGGGGGCTCCTGTCTCTGTAAGAAAAACAAAAAGTATAAATTAGTATAATATTGATGAAAGTCTATGGGTCACTTCAAATAAAAATATATACTTAACTTAAAATGTTCTCCTGAATCTGTGTTTGTCCTGGGTGCTCCTGTCTCTGTAAGAAAAACAAAAAGTATAAATTAGTATAATATTGATGAAAGTCTATGGGTTACTTTAAATAAAAATATACTTAACTTAAAATGTGCTCCTGAATCTGTGTTTGTCCTGGGGGCTCCTGTCTCTGTAAGAAAAACAAAAAGTATAAATTAGTTTGAAATTGGTGACAGTCTATGTATGGGTCACTTCAAATAAAAATATACTTAACTTAAAATGTGCTCCAGAATCTGTGTTTGTCCTGGGGCTCTTGTCTCTGTAAGAAAAACAAAAAGTATAAATTAGTATAATATTGATGAAAGTCTATGGGTCACTTCAAATAAAAATATACTTAACTTAGAATGTGCTCCTGAATCTGTGTTTGTCCTGGGGCTCCTGTCTCTGTAAGAAAAACAAAACGTATAAATTAGTATAATATTGATGAAAGTCTATGGGTCACTTCAAATAAAAATATACTTAACTTAAAATGTGCTCCTGAATCTGTGTTTGTCCTGGGGGCTCCTGTCTCTGTAAGAGAAACAAAAAGTATAAATTAGTATAATATTGATAAGAGTCTATGGGTCACTTTAAATAAAAATATACTTAACTTAAAATGTTCTCCTGAATCTGTGTTTATCCTGGGGCTCCTGTCTCTGTAAGAAAATCAAAAAGTATAAATAAGTATAATATTGATGAAAGTCTATGGGTCACTTCAAATAAAAATATACTTAACTTAAAATGTGCTCCTGAATCTGTGTTTGTCCTGGGGGCTCTTGTCTCTGTAAGAAAAACAAAAAGTATAAATTAGTTTGATATTGATGACAGTCTATGTATAGGTCACTTCAAATAAAAATATACTTAACTTAAAATGTGCTCCTGAATCTGTGTTTGTCCTGGGGGCTCCTGTCTCTGTAAGAAAAACAAAAAGTATAAATTAGTATAATATTGATGAAAGTCTATGGGTCACTTCAAATAAAAATATATACTTAACTTAAAATATTCTCCTGAATCTGTGTTTGTCCTGGGTGCTCCTGTCTCTGTAAGAAAAACAAAAAGTATAAATTAGTATAATATTGATGAAAGTCTATGGGTTACTTTAAATAAAAATATACTTAACTTAAAATGTGCTCCTGAATCTGTGTTTGTCCTGGGGGCTCCTGTCTCTGTAAGAAAAACAAAAAGTATAAATTAGTTTGAAATTGGTGACAGTCTATGTATGGGTCACTTCAAATAAAAATATACTTAACTTAAAATGTGCTCCAGAATCTGTGTTTGTCCTGGGGCTCTTGTCTCTGTAAGAAAAACAAAAAGTATAAATTAGTATAATATTGATGAAAGTCTATGGGTCACTTCAAATAAAAATATACTTAACTTAAAATGTGCTCCCGAATCTGTGTTTGTCCTGGGGGCTCCTGTCTCTGTAAGAAAAACAAAACGTATAAATTAGTATAATATTGATGAAAGTCTATGGGTCACTTCAAATAAAAATATACTTAACTTAAAATGTGCTCTTAATCTGTGTTTGTCCTGGGGGCTCCTGTCTCTGTAAGAAAAACAAAACGTATAAATTAGTATAATATTGATGAAAGTCTATGGGTCACTTCAAATAAAAATATACTTAACTTAAAATGTGCTCCTGAATCTGTGTTTGTCCTGGGGGCTCCTGTCTCTGTAAGAAAAACAAAAAGTATAAATTAGTATAATATTGATGAAAGTCTATGGGTCACTTCAAATAAAAATATACTTAACTTAAAATGTGCTCCTGAATCTGTGTTTGTCCTGGGGGCTCCTGTCTCTGTAAGAGAAACAAAAAGTATAAATTAGTATAATATTGATAAGAGTCTATGGGTCACTTTAAATAAAAATATACTTAACTTAAAATGTTCTCCTGAATCTGTGTTTATCCTGGGGCTCCTGTCTCTGTAAGAAAATCAAAAAGTATAAATAAGTATAATATTGATGAAAGTCTATGGGTCACTTTAAATCAAAATATACTTAACTTAAAATGTGCTCTTGAATCTGTGTTTGTCCTTGGGGCTCCTGTCTCTGTAAGAAAACAAAAGTATAAATTAGTTTGATATTGATGAAAGTCTATGGGTCACTTCAAATAAAAATATACTTAACTTAAAATATGCTGCTGAATCTGCGTTTGTCCTGGGGGCTCCTGTCTCTGTAAGAAAAAAAAAGTATAAATTAGTATAATATTGATGAAAGTCTATGGGTCACTTCAAATAAAAATATACTTAACTTAAAATGTGCTCCTGAATCTGTGTTTGTCCTAGGGGCTCCTGTCTCTGTAAGAAAAACAAAAAGTATTAATTAGTATAATATTGATTAAAGTCTATGGGTCACTTGAAATAAAAATATATACTTAACTGAAAATGTGCTCCTGAATCTGTGTTTGTCCTGGGGGCTCCTGTCTCTGTAAGAAAAACAAAAAGTATAAATTAGTATAATATTGATGAAAGTCTATGGGTCACTTCAAATAAAAATATACTTAACTTAAAATGTTCTCCTGAATCTGTGTTTGTCCTGGGGGCTCCTGTCTCTGTAAGAAAAACAAAAAGTATAAATTAGTATGAAAGTCTATGGGTCACTTTAAATAAAAATATACTTAACTTAAAATGTGCTCCTGAATCTGTGTTTGTCCTGGGGCTCCTGTCTCTGTAAGAAAAACAAAAGTATAAATTAGTTTGATATTGGTGACAGTCTATGTATGGGTCACTTCAAATAAAAATATACTTAACTTAAAATGTGCTCCTGAATCTGTGTTTGTCCTGGGGCTCCTGTCTCTGTAAGAAAAACAAAAGTATAAATTAGTATAATATTGATGAAAGTCTATGGGTCACTTTAAATAAAAATATACTTAACTTAAAATGTGCTCCTGAATCTGTGTTTGTCCTGGGGGCTCCTGTCTCTGTAAGAAAAACAAAAAGTATAAATTAGTTTGAAATTGGTGACAGTCTATGTATGGGTCACTTCAAATAAAAATATACTTAACTTAAAATGTGCTCCTGAATCTGTGTTTGTCCTGGGGGCTCCTGTCTCTGTAAGAAAAACAAAAGTATAAATTAGTATAATATTGATGAAAGTCTATGGGTCACTTCAAATAAAAATATACTTAACTTAAAATGTTCTCCTGAATCTGTGTTTGTCCTGGGGCTCCTGTCTCTGTAAGAAAAACAAAAGTATAAATTAGTATAATATTGATGAAAGTCTATGGGTCACTTTAAATAAAAATATACTTAACTTAAAATGTGCTCCTGAATCTGTGTTTGTCCTGGGGCTCCTGTCTCTGTAAGAAAAACAAAAGTATAAATTAGTTTGATATTGATGACAGTCTATGGGTCACTTCAAACAAAAATATACTTAACTTAAAATGTGCTCCTGAATCTGTGTTTGTCCTGGGGCTCCTGTCTCTGTAAGAAAAACAAAAGTATAAATTAGTATAATATTAATGAAAGTCTATGGGTCACTTCAAATAAAAATATACTTAACTTAAAATGTGCTCCTGAATCTGTGTTTGTCCTGGGGCTCCTGTCTCTGTAAGAAAACAAAAGTATAAATTAGCATTAATATTGATGAAAGTCTATGGGTCACTTTAAATAAAAATATACTTAACTTAAAATGTGCTCCTGAATCTGTGTTTGTCCTTGGGGCTCCTGTCTCTGTAAGAAAAACAAAAGTATAAATTAGTTTGATATTGATGAAAGTCTATGGGTCACTTCAAATAAAAATATACTTAACTTAAAATATGCTCCTGAATCTGTGTTTGTCCTGGGGCTCCTGTCTCTGTAAGATAAAACAAAAGTATAAATTAGTATAATATTGATGAAAGTCTATGGGTCACTTCAAATAAAAATATACTTAACTTAAAATGTGCTCCTGAATCTGTGTTTGTCCTGGGGCTCCTGTCTCTGTAAGAAAAACAAAAGTATAAATTAGTATAATATTGATGAAAGTCTATGGGTCACTTCAAATAAAAATATACTTAACTTAAAATGTGCTCCTGAATCTGTGTTTGTCCTGGGGGCTCCTGTCTCTGTAAGAAAAACAAAAAGTATAAATTAGTATAATATTGATGAAAGTCTATGGGTCACTTCAAATAAAAATATACTTAACTTAAAATGTGCTCCTGAATCTGTGTTTGTCCTGGGGTTCCTGTCTCTGTAAGAAAAACAAAAAGTATAAATTAGTTTGATATTGATGACAGTCTATGTATAGGTCACTTCAAATAAAAATATACTCAACTTAAAATGTGCTCCTGAATCTGTGTTTGTCCTGGGGGCTCCTGTCTCTGTAAGAAAAACAAAAAGTATAAATTAGTTTAATATTGATGAAAGTCTATGGGTCACTTCAAATAAAAATATACTTAACTTAAAATGTGCTCCTGAATCTGTGTTTGTCCTGGGGGCTCCTGTCTCTGTAAGAAAAACAAAAAGTATAAATTAGTATAATATTGATGAAAGTCTATGGGTCACTTCAAATAAAAATATACTTAACTTAAAATGTGCTCCTGAATCTGTGTTTGTCCTGGGGGCTCCTGTCTCTGTAAGAAAAACAAAAAGTATAAATTAGTATAATATTGATGAAAGTCTATGGGTCACTTCAAATAAAAATATACTTAACTTAAAATGTGCTCCTGAATCTGTGTTTGTCCTGGGGGCTCCTGTCTCTGTAAGAAAAACAAAAAGTATAAATTAGTATAATATTGATGAAAGTCTATGGGTCACTTCAAATAAAAATATACTTAACTTAAAATGTGCTCCTGAATCTGTGTTTGTCCTGGGGGCTCCTGTCTCTGTAAGAAAAACAAAAGTATAAATTAGTATAATATTGATGAAAGTCTATGGGTCACTTCAAATAAAAATATACTTAACTTAAAATGTCAAAAGTATAAATTAGTATAATATTGATGAAAGTCTATGGGTCACTTCAAATAAAAATATACTTAACTTAAAATGTGCTCCTGAATCTGTGTTTGTCCTGGGGCTCCTGTCTCTGTAAGAAAAACAAAAAGTATAAATTAGTTTGATATTGATGAAAGTCTATGGGTCACTTCAAATAAAAATATACTTAACTTAAAATGTGCTCCTGAATCTGTGTTTGTCCTGGGGCTCCTGTCTCTGTAAGAAAAACAAAAGTATAAATTAGTATAATATTGATGAAAGTCTATGGGTCACTTCAAATAAAAATATACTTAACTTAAAATGTGCTCCTGAATCTGTGTTTGTCCTGGGGGCTCCTGTCTCTGTAAGAAAAACAAAAAGTATAAATTAGTATAATATTGATGAAAGTCTATGGGTCACTTTAAATAAAAATATACTTAACTTAAAATGTGCTCCTGAATCTGTGTTTGTCCTGGGGGCTCCTGTCTCTGTAAGAAAAACAAAAAGTATAAATTAGTATAATATTGATGAAAGTCTATGTATGGGTCACTTCAAATAAAAATATACTTAACTTAAAATGTGCTCCTGAATCTGTGTTTGTCCTGGGGCTCCTGTCTCTGTAAGAAAAACAAAAGTATAAATTAGTATAATATTGATGAAAGTCTATGGGTCACTTCAAATAAAAATATACTTAACTTAAAATGTGCTCCTGAATCTGTGTTTGTCCTGGGGCTCCTGTCTCTGTAAGAAAAACAAAAGTATAAATTAGTATAATATTGATGAAAGTCTATGGGTCACTTCAAATAAAAATATACTTAACTTAAAATGTGCTCCTGAATCTGTGTTTGTCCTGGGGCTCCTGTCTCTGTAAGAAAAACAAAAAGTATAAATTAGTATAATATTGATGAAAGTCTATGGGTCACTTTAAATAAAAATATACTTAACTTAAAATGTTCTCCTGAATCTGTGTTTGTCCTGGGGCTCCTGTCTCTGTAAGAAAAACAAAAGTATAAATAAGTATAATATTGATGAAAGTCTATGTATGGGTCACTTCAAATAAAAATATACTTAACTTAAAATGTGCTCCTGAATCTGTGTTTGTCCTGGGGCTCCTGTCTCTGTAAGAAAACAAAAAGTATAAATTAGTTTGATATTGATGACAGTCTATGTATAGGTCACTTCAAATAAAAATATACTTAACTTAAAATGTGCTCCTGAATCTGTGTTTGTCCTGGGGCTCCTGTCTCTGTAAGAAAAACAAAAGTATAAATTAGTATAATATTGATGAAAGTCTATGGGTCACTTCAAATAAAAATATACTTAACTTAAAATGTTCTCCTGAATCTGTGTTTGTCCTGGGTGCTCCTGTCTCTGTAAGAAAAACAAAAGTATAAATTAGTATAATATTGATGAAAGTCTATGGGTCACTTTAAATAAAAATATACTTAACTTAAAATGTGCTCCTGAATCTGTGTTTGTCCTGGGGCTCCTGTCTCTGTAAGAAAAACAAAAAGTATAAATTAGTTTAATATTGATGACAGTCTATGGGTCACTTCAAATAAAAATATACTTAACTTAAAATGTGCTCCTGAATCTGTGTTTGTCCTGGGGCTCTTGTCTCTGTAAGAAAAACAAAAGTATAAATTAGTATAATATTGATGAAAGTCTATGGGTCACTTCAAATAAAAATATACTTAACTTAAAATGTGCTCCTGAATCTGTGTTTGTCCTGGGGCTCCTGTCTCTGTAAGAAAACAAAACGTATAAATTAGTATAATATTGATGAAAGTCTATGGGTCACTTCAAATAAAAATATACTTAACTTAAAATGTGCTCTGAATCTGTGTTTGTCCTGGGGCTCCTGTCTCTGTAAGAAAAACAAAAAGTATAAATTAGTATAATATTGATGAAAGTCTATGGGTCACTTCAAATAAAAATATACTTAACTTAAAATGTGCTCCTGAATCTGTGTTTGTCCTGGGGCTCCTGTCTCTGTAAGAAAAACAAAAGTATAAATTAGTATAATATTGATGAAAGTCTATGGGTCACTTCAAATAAAAATATACTTAACTTAAAATGTGCTCCTGAATCTGTGTTTGTCCTGGGGCTCCTGTCTCTGTAAGAAAAACAAAAGTATAAATTAGTATAATATTGATGAAAGTCTATGGGTCACTTTAAATAAAAATATACTTAACTTAAAATGTGCTCCTGAATCTGTGTTTGTCCTGGGGGCTCCTGTCTCTGTAAGAAAAACAAAAAGTATAAATTAGTATAATATTGATGAAAGTCTATGGGTCACTTCAAATAAAAATATACTTAACTTAAAATGTGCTCCTGAATCTGTGTTTGTCCTGGGGCTCCTGTCTCTGTAAGAAAAAAAAAAGTATAAATTAGTTTGATATTGATGACAGTCTATGGGTCACTTCAAATAAAAATATACTTAACTTAAAATGTGCTCCTGAATCTGTGTTTGTCCTGGGGGCTCCTGTCTCTGTAAGAAAAACAAAAAGTATAAATTAGTATAATATTGATGAAAGTCTATGGGTCACTTCAAATAAAAATATACTTAACTTAAAATGTGCTCCTGAATCTGTGTTTGTCCTGGGGGCTCCTGTCTCTGTAAGAAAAACAAAAAGTATAAATTAGTATAATATTGATGAAAGTCTATGGGTCACTTTAAATAAAAATATACTTAACTTAAAATGTGCTCCTGAATCTGTGTTTGTCCTGGGGGCTCCTGTCTCTGTAAGAAAAACAAAAAGTATAAATTAGTTTGATATTGGTGACAGTCTATGTATGGGTCACTTCAAATAAAAATATACTTAACTTAAAATGTGCTCCTGAATCTGTGTTTGTCCTGGGGGCTCCTGTCTCTGTAAGAAAAACAAAACGTATAAATTAGTATAATATTGATGAAAGTCTATGGGTCACTTCAAATAAAAATATACTTAACTTAAAATGTGCTCCTGAATCTGTGTTTGTCCTGGGGGCTCCTGTCTCTGTAAGAAAAACAAAACCTATAAATTAGTATAATATTGATGAAAGTCTATGGGTCACTTCAAATAAAAATATACTTAACTTAAAATGTGCTCCTTAATCTGTGTTTGTCCTGGGGGCTCCTGTCTCTGTAAGAAAAACAAAACGTATAAATTAGTATAATATTGATGAAAGTCTATGGGTCACTTCAAATAAAAATATACTTAACTTAAAATGTGCTCCTGAATCTGTGTTTGTCCTGGGGGCTCCTGTCTCTGTAAGAAAAACAAAAAGTATAAATTAGTATAATATTGATAAGAGTCTATGGGTCACTTTAAATAAAAATATACTTAACTTAAAATGTGCTCCTGAATCTGTGTTTATCCTGGGGCTCCTGTCTCTGTAAGAAAATCAAAAAGTATAAATTAGTATAATATTGATGAAAGTCTATGGGTCACTTCAAATAAAAATATATACTTAACTTAAAATGTGCTCCTGAATCTGTGTTTGTCCTGGGGCTCTTGTCTCTGTAAGAAAAACAAAAAGTATAAATTAGTATAATATTGATGAAAGTCTATGGGTCACTTCAAATAAAATATATACTTAACTTAAAATGTTCTCCTGAATCTGTGTTTGTCCTGGGTGCTCCTGTCTCTGTAAGAAAAACAAAAGTATAAATTAGTATAATATTGATGAAAGTCTATGGGTTACTTTAAATAAAAATATACTTAACTTAAAATGTGCTCCTGAATCTGTGTTTGTCCTGGGGGCTCCTGTCTCTGTAAGAAACAAAAAGTATAAATTAGTTTGAAATTGGTGACAGTATATGTATGGGTCACTTCAAATAAAAATATACTTAACTTAAAATGTGCTCCAGAATCTGTGTTTGTCCTGGGGCTCTTGTCTCTGTAAGAAAAACAAAACGTATAAATTAGTATAATATTGATGAAAGTCTATGGGTCACTTCAAATAAAAATATACTTAACTTAAAATGTGCTCCCGAATCTGTGTTTGTCCTGGGGGCTCCTGTCTCTGTAAGAAAAACAAAACGTATAAATTAGTATAATATTGATGAAAGTCTATGGGTCACTTCAAATAAAAATATACTTAACTTAAAATGTGCTCTTAATCTGTGTTTGTCCTGGGGGCTCCTGTCTCTGTAAGAAAAACAAAACGTATAAATTAGTATAATATTGATGAAAGTCTATGGGTCACTTCAAATAAAAATATACTTAACTTAAAATGTGCTCCTGCATCTGTGTTTGTCCTGGGGGCTCCTGTCTCTGTAAGAAAAACAAAAAGTATAAATTAGTATAATATTGATAAGAGTCTATGGGTCACTTTAAATAAAAATATACTTAACTTAAAATGTGCTCCTGAATCTGTGTTTATCCTGGGGCTCCTGTCTCTGTAAGAAAATCAAAAAGTATAAATTAGTATAATATTGATGAAAGTCTATGGGTCACTTCAAATAAAAATATATACTTAACTTAAAATGTGCTCCTGAATCTGTGTTTGTCCTGGGGGCTCTTATCTCTGTAAGAAAAACAAAAAGTATAAATTAGTATAATATTGATGAAAGTCTATGGGTCACTTCAAATAAAAATATACTTAACTTAAAATGTGCTCCTGAATCTGTGTTTGTCCTGGGGGCTCCTGTCTCTGTAAGAAAAACAAAAAGTATAAATAAGTTTGATATTGATGACAGTCTATGTATAGGTCACTTCAAATAAAAATATACTTAACTTAAAATGTGCTCCTGAATCTGTGTTTGTCCTGGGGGCTCCTGTCTCTGTAAGAGAAACAAAAAGTATAAATTAGTATAATATTGAAGAAAGTCTATGGGTCACTTCAAATAAAAATATACTTAACTTAAAATGTGCTCCTGAATCTGCATTTGTCCTGGGGGCTCTTGTCTCTGTAAGAAAAAAACAAAAAGTATAAATTAGTATAATATTGTTGAAAGTCTATGGGTCACTTCAAATAAAAACATACTTTACTTTAAATGTGCTCCTGAATCTGCTGCTACTGCCTCTGTAAGAAAAACAAAAAGTATAAATTAGTATAATATTGTTGAGTCTATGGGTCACTTCAAATAAAAACATACTTAACTTTAAATGTGCTCCTGAATCCGCTGCTCCTGCCTCAGTAAGAAAAACAAAAAGTATAAATTAGTATAATATTGTTGAAAGTCTAAGGGTCACTTCAAATAAATATATATACTTAACTTAAAATGTGCTGCTGAATCCGCTTTCATCCTGGGGGCTCCTGTCTCTGTAAGAAAAACTAAAAATACATATTTAAGTCACCCAAAATTTAAAAAAAAAATTTTTTGACTGAACAACCCAATTTTTTCACATAAAAAATCTGTAAATCAAGAAATAAAAGGTTTGTCTGTACTCAGAATAAATTTGGTGGTGTAAACAGAGCCATATTTTTCAAATCCTTCTGATATGAACTTAACAAAAGTTTACCATGAGAAATTAAGGTGACGACCATTTGATTCTGAGGGGGGCCTGGCAAATTTGATGAGGTCAGAATATTTATTTCCAACATAAAGGCTGCCAGATTATTCATTTTCATTCAGACCAGAACAAGAATATTTATTTTCTGCTCATCAACAAATTGACATAAAAACTGCCCCTCCCCCCCAAAAAAAATCAACTTTTCACCCCCTTAAGTAATTTAACTTAATTACTGTACCATAACATAGGTCAAGGTCATTGTAAAAATAAATCAAACTCACCCGTACAGCAAATACACAAAACTCTCGAAACAATCAAATCATATAATCACCTCTCAACTCAAATCTCACACTCACTTGGACATTAGGGAAACTTACTTTTACCTTGCATGTAATCAGGATTCATACTTCATCCATCTGTCAGAACAAAGGCTCTCAATGAAAGTAAATGGAACTTACCAAAATATGCTGAGGCTCCTGACTGAATATAACTGCATGCTATCCACTATAACTGAATGATTCATTTTATATGAAAAGCAAATACAAAGACTGAATACTAAATGATTAAACTATTAAAACTTTTGTAAACAAAGACCAAAATTGATTAGCCATTAAATTAAATTTCCCTAGGTCTAATTAATCACAAGATTACCAATGACCAATGAAATGAGACCTAATCACAAGTAGATTGCAAACAAATCACCTAGTGACCTACTACTAGATAATACAACACGTTGCTTTCTTTAAAAAAGAAATGCAATCGTGAACCTAAATGCCTGTTTGGCATGAACGCGCGATCAGATAATTGATACAAAAAAGAAGTGTGATTTTACCTCATTTTTTTGATACAAAATGTAGAAAAAATGACATGGATTCTTAATGAAGCTGCTGTTTTATGTGGGGTATAGTTTTCTTGTTAAAGAAATAATTTCCTTCTCTCCCACCCCTCTCTCTTCCGATAGATGAGGGTCGTAATGGGGGGTACCTTCATGACGAATAACGGTAAAAAATCTTGCCAAATGACGTTAACGGTAATTTTTGGTGCAGGACGATAAAATGTACACTTTAAGACGATAAAAAAAGTCGACTGATTTTGACGAATCACGTAAATTTTTTTCCAAAAATAACGGTAACGATTATTATTTGAGACCTCTGACGAATTGCGATAAGGATATTTTAACGAATCACGGTAAAATTTTAACCAATTTGACGCTAACGGTAACCGAAAATGGCCGGTTGACACCTGACGGTAAAGG
The DNA here is from genome assembly GCA_017311375.1 of Mytilus coruscus. Taxonomy (NCBI): domain Eukaryota; kingdom Metazoa; phylum Mollusca; class Bivalvia; order Mytilida; family Mytilidae; genus Mytilus; species Mytilus coruscus. The sequence goes on from CM029601.1 coordinate 60,968,898, forward strand.
GCATTCCTACCCTCAAAGATAACATTACACAACATGCAATCTGATTAAAATTCAGATCTATCTTAACTCGCGTGCTCGTACATATAAGCATATGAGGATAACGAAATCATATCTCTATATTTAAATTAGAGATTGTACAACATGCTAAATAAGAGGCAACCACTGTTTGTTCCATTATGAGGTGCTATTTAGGAAATTAGAGGTAGCTTCCTGGCTAAAGTTGAAATGTAAATATGAAAACAACCTTTGATTTGAAGAAGTTTATGAAATGAATCATGATTATTTGTTTGTAGCCAGTTTGAAAATAGTTCAAAACCCTAAGCTATATTCGTATTTGTCAATACCGAACTAAGACCGTTTTGGAAAATCAATTACACTGGTTTATATGGTTTTGTCATTGGCTATATCATGTGCGATATATGCTTGATCTCAATTTATTTATACCCCAGGCAACAAACTCATAAACAGACTTTTAGAGTAGAAACAATTTGAAACCTCAACTTTGTGCTTAAATCAGTTTACTCAAACATTTCTCACTTTTTCATTTCATTATTTGTCCTTTTGTAAATTAGCAAAAATATAATGAAGTTGTTGATTTGCTCTTTTATACGATTCTCTGACAGACAGAGGGAAGCATGAATAACAGTGCCAATTCAGTATAGCTCATGTCCAGTACGCAATATAAAAATCCTGTTTTTGCAATCGCACGTTCGTTTTATACGGATTTTGATTTTAAGAAAAATAATTTGTTGCTAAGTTGTCGCCAAAAACGCTCTGGACTTCTGTTAACTAGACCCTCTAAATTCGCGTATGACTACAGATTGGCTCGACTCCTTAAAAACAAATTGACGGAATTCCCAGAAACTTCCACTGATTCTTCTTTAGGTGGGACATGAAGTTGTGCACCATTTTATTGATTTATTTTGAGGGGGAAGTGAGTTGTTTCACATACCGAAAACAAAAGAATTGACTTTGCCATTTATAACTATATGTTTTGGGGAAGTCGACACACGTGCCATTGGAAAATTGACATATTTTCCAAAAAAAAAAAAAAAATAAAATATGCATCTCTAATTTTATAAATATATCATGAATAGATAATACTCATCTTCCTGTTATTATAAGTCTTGGAAATTGCTAATCTATCCTCGCAAACCACATACCGGTAGTAATTTATAATAGTTTTCAATGCCAAACATCGAGGAATATATCAAACCTCAATTTGTTTTATTTCATTAACCATAAGTTTTAAATAAATAGAGAGTTATCGCCTCAACTCCAGAGAAAATCCCTCAGTGTCTGTAAATCTTTTCATATCTTTAGAATTATTTTAAGGAGTCAAAAACGCATATTCATTTATGAACTGTTTCGATGTGACGTATAATTTCTGCATTTAACACACATAAAAGGTGCCTTAAATTGTGCTATGGTAAATTTTGAGTTCTTGTCTTTTATTTTTGCTTATGTACTTTGTCTTTATATGCCATTTTGTGTTTCTTTGTTGAAACAGTTATTTGTTTTTATAGTGATTAAGATTATATTTTACAATGTTGCTGTACCCCAATTTTTGGAGATTTACTTTTAGTTGAGTAGCAAGTATCGAGTTGCAAAAAGTGAGTATCGAGTTATAAAAAGTGAGTATCGAGTTATAAAAAGTAAGTATCGAGTTATGAAAAGTGAGTATCGAGTAGCAAAAAGAGAGTATCGAATAGCAAAAAGTGAGTATCGAGTTATAAAAAGTGAGTATCGAGTTATAAAAAGTGAGTATCGAGCAGCAAAAAGTGAGTATCGAGTTGTTAAAAATGAGTATCGAGTAGCAAAAAGTGAGTATCGAGTTGTAAAAAAGTGAGTATCGAGTAACAAAAGTTATCATTTTTATGTTTGTGAATATAGTTATTTTAACGAATGATCATCTCATGGATTGTTTCCCGTTTTATTACTTACTAATTGCAGGCATTCAATTAACTTCTTGAAAAATTTCAATAACATATGATACATTTCTATTTTAAATAAATGCATTGCAAAGGTTTGTCATTTCACTTCATTTATTTAATTGATATTTGCTTTAACTTTGCATCTTTGATACTTTTTCTGGCTATTTTGGAAAAACTAATGTAAAAGTTATATTTTCATTGGCGTGCAAAACCCTCAGACATTATTACGTCATCAAACCTGTTTATTTGTTTATAGTTAGCATGGTATCGACCTGATGAGTTAAAAGCATTTTTCCTCAGAATTTTATTTGGTTATTCTTATGCTGTGTGTTGTAACGCCACTGTACCAGGTTAGAGGGAGGGTTGGATCCAGCAAATATGTTTTACCTCGCTGCATATATACTAAATGTACCTGTCCCAAGTCAGGAGCCTGTAATGTTAGTGGTCGCATGTTACTGTAATTCATATTTGTTTTTGTTGTTTCGTATTTAAATCTGGCCGTTGGTTAATCTCGTCTTTTAAATTGTTTCACTATGGTAGTTTGGGGGCCTTTAAAGCTGAGCCAAGGCTCCATGTTGAAGGCCGTACTGTGACCTATAATTGCTTATATCGACGAGATTTTGTCCTGGATGGCGAGTTGTCGCCATAGGCAATCACACCACATCTTGTTATTTTTATATTTAACGAACAATTATCAAATTGATTAAAATTGAATTGAAATTTGTACAATTTACATTCTGAGGATTCTGTCGACAGCATTGTTTGTTCTGCGTCCGTTGATCAACTAACACATTTTCTCATCATCCTTAGGAATATGAAGCAAGAACTTTAGTTCCATTGCATTTTTGTGATATATCTGATTTAAGCATTTTTTTTTCATAGTTAAGGAATAACACTAAATTATCTCGAAGCTATCTTAGGATTCATGATCTAAGTAAAGATGACAGAAATGTGTCGTAAATCAAATATTAACATGAATTTATGAAAAAACTAATATAAATATAGTATATGTTTCCCCAAATATTGCTAAACGTTTTGATGAATATTCCCATAATTAGATGATTTGTAAATTGATATATAAAAAGACAACGTGTAATTATAAAGAATCTTTTAATTAGGCACCAATATACATTTGAAAATTAAAATAAAAGTCGCGGTCCTCCCCAGAGTAATGTTGTTTCCAAATGTAACAATATTATGTCAGGAAGAAACTTAATTCATTTCAAAACCAAAAGCAGTTAAGGAATCAATTTGGTTTATTGTTTTCCAAAAAATGTATTAAGAAATAATACTATGTTAGTTTTCGTTGATCTGGGACAAGGTTATTTTGTACATGCATGTCAAAAGTCAGTGAACTGCTTGTACTGAAATATGCAAAAGGTCAAATTTGTTTATTAACTTTTAATATAATATAGTGACTTAAATTTACATTTTATGATGCATGTTACAAAAGAAAATATACTTTGATAAACAAGGTAATAAAATATAAAGCTTGGTGGGTAAAATCAACAAAAGTATAATAGGTGGAAAAGCTGAATTTTACCAAATCTCACTCAAAAGGATATATATTAAAAATGTTGAAGAATTATCCTATCGCACAGAAACGACTTCAAAGTACTCCAGAATTTTAGCATCTGGTTATCGAGGAAACGATGAAAGAGGCATTCCTCCAGTCGATTAAAACACATGAAATACTCTTTAATAGGTCTATACAATCATGTATATAATAAACGTATGTTTTCTTAAATGAAATATTTTCTACATTTAATAGCGATTTTCGTAATTCTGTCAAAAATGGTATGTGTAATAATATCATCTAAAGCCATTTTCATTTTAATATAAAAATTATAAAGTTAACCGGTCTTGATTCTGCATTCCTGATCCGACATTCAAGCTTTTTGGTAATTGTTGTTTTATCGGGAAAAAAACTTAAAGCATACGTGGCACCAACATGACCCATGTTTTCACTTATCTATTAAGTTAATTATTGATTTCTACTGAAACTAAAGGCTTTCAAGAGCCTGTGTCGCTCACCTGAATTTACTATAATAGTTTTGCACAAGCGCGAAACAGTGCATGGTAAAAATGAATAATTTCTCTATGGAGTCAATCTGACATTTGTAGATATTGCTTTGAAGATCATTGTTTTTTACAAAGTTTCCCTCTATCTATTATGGTTTTCAAGATAATAAGCAACAAGAGCTGTCAGAATTACAGTAAACAGTTTTTTTTATTTGTCATGCAATTTATCGTGAAAATCGTCAATATCGAACTTGGCCTCCATTTTGTCATCAGTAACACAAGATATTAAAGTCTGAAAAGTTTTGGTTAATTTGTTCGTAAGTTATTACACGGGAACGGCTGGAGCCGCAATTTTCATTTTTCATGGACCATGATAATTCCTTAAATGTGAAAGTGAAAATCTTTATATTGTACTTGACCTCCATTTTGTTATCAGTAACGACATATTAAAATTTGTTAAATGTTGGTTGAACGGTTCATAAGTTAAGGTTGGACGAACAGACAAAGCAATTAATATATGCTCCCCAGGGGCGGAAGCCATTTTTAAAAGGGGGGTTCCCAACCCAGGATAAAGGGGGTGTTCCAACTATATGTCCCCATTCAAATGCATTGATCGTCAAGAAAAAAGGGGGGGTTCCAACCCCCGGAACCCCCCCTCTGGATCCGCCACTGCTCCCGATTTTTTTTTCGGGGAGCGGTTCCAACCCCCGGAACCCCCCCCCTCTGGATCCGCCACTGCTCCCGATTTTTTTTCGGGGAGCATATAAAAAAAACATACACTCAGTTGGATAGACACAGTTGATACAGTTAGGACCCTCAGATGGAGCTTAGGGATATCACGAATTATTCACGACTCTGTATGTCAAAAGAGTTTTAAAGACGCACACCAAACTTTCGAAGAATATCTTCATGCTGAGGGGTAAGAACGTTTGCGATTTCTTCGTGAATAATTAAATCCCTAAGCTCCACCTGGGGATCGATTATTTTGTACAGTCCAGACGGAGGTGAAAATACGCAGCCTGAAGTTGAGTTGAAAGTACAAGATTTCCATTTTTGTCCTTGTACCGGCGATGACAGTAATGTTTTAGAATTACATCGTGCATGTGGTTCTGTTTTATATTTATTTTTGAATTCTTTTTGATATGTGTTAGGTCTTTTCCTCCTTTTGAAATCCCTGAATGAAATAAACGAATATCTGTTGCCTGTCTTATTGCTGATGCAACATCAACCCTTGCAGCTTCTAAAAGTGATATATTAATTCCTGAATTACTTGCTATTTTTGCATGTCCCACTTCTGCAAGGTTTGAAGAAGGAGAATTTTCCATTTTAAACGCACGAAAAATATGTGATCGTCGGTCATGCCACCACTTGTACCATGCATGTAATTCTTTTATATTGTAAATCTCAAAGAATTTCTCCATTTGTTCACATGCAGCTTTGAACTGGTTTATGGTCTGTGCATGTAACAAAGCATTTGCAAGACATATGAATTCGTCTGATTTTTCTGATACTTTGCGTGAATGTCGTTGAACGCTTTGCTTATAATGGAATTCACACGAAACAGCTCTTTCTAACGTGTGAACTCCAAAAATGTCCCTTATGCTACACCAGTTTGCATGGTTTTCATCGGCAATAAACCCAAAAGGGTTGAACTTATAGCCTTTCTTACCAGATACATATTGGAGCATTTCATTGAGAAGTTCCCAAAATATTGTAAGATTCTATGTGTTTTCTTCCTCAACTTCCATTATAGCCAAGGAAACTAGTTTTCGTAAAACTGGGTGATACGTCCATAATGTTAACGTTTTAAATCCGCGACATCGATTGTGTTTTGCATCAATGAATGCAAATTCATCCACCATGACACCACTCCCATCTCTGTCCATTTCCAGGCAAATATTTGCCATTGCTTGGCTAGATTTAAAAACAAAATAAGGTTTTCCATTTAATGCCCGGTTATTTACTCTATAGTCTTTTTCGTCGCGTTTTGTTTGTACAAAGCAACTGCTTCAAAATTCTGTCCCATTGGGTTATTCCTCATCTTTAATTCCTCACGCGCATTGTACACTTGTTTCATGTATACAAATTGTTCTGCCACCAGTTCAACATCGTCCCAAGTAAAATCATCAGCAGCCATTAGATTAACCATTTTGCTGTTAACTTATTAGGTTTTACGCCAGGGTGCTTTGCCACTTCATTTTTAATAAGCAAGCTCGTTTGAGATCTTCTTTTTCTTTGCCACGCAGGAATGCTCTTTTTTGTACATAACTGTCACATTTGTAGACTGGTTTGCTTCGTATTCCCATATTTTAACTCCCGAACATAAAATGATTTTAGCCGGATTCCCACATGTGAAGCATTCTAAAATCGAAGCAGCTTTTTTGAAATTGGACTCTATTTACACATCCGTATTTCTCTTTATAAAGACTAGTGTCTGAGTTGCAAACTGGCGAACCTTTGCATTTCACAACTCGCCTTTTCCCTATCAATCCTGTTCTACAACTATTTACCCACTTTGCCCATGGTCTGCCATCCTTTGTTCTCTTCATCATATCATCTATGCTGCACTCAATTTTGAATTTTAGGAGTCTATCAACATCATAAGGGATAGATGTGACAACCACTGTTTCACATATATATCCCAATGTATTGGATTGAGTTCCATCTTCCGAAACCGTCCAATAGATTTGCGAGAATCTGTTTTATTTGACTATGGTTTTCTTCAGAGGACTCTTGTGGTGTGATGGTTTCCCCTGGAATATAATTTAATATACTATAGATTTAGATTTTTATTGTAGTCTTATTTTCCTTGATGGATGGATGGATAGCTGTTTACCGAACAGTCTTTGTGTAATCGCGAAAGGGAAAACGCGAAATCAAATTAATTTCTCGCTTTCGGAATTTCGCTTTCGCGATTCGCGTTTTTTGCATCTTTGTGCATTCGCATTTTCACTCGGGAATTATTTTATTTAGAAATTCGTGCAGTTTTTTTGTATGGTAGCTAATTTTATCTAAAAAAAAAAACAACCAAAAGTTGCAGAAGACTCAAACTTAACAGAATCATTAATACAACTAAATAATCAATTGTTCTCTGAATGTCTTTCCACCATAAAACTAAAGAATTGTTTTGTGATAATAAAATGCTCCGCAGGGCGCAGGTATGGACACAACATTTAAGCTTGATACCGCAATAATTCATTTTTTGTTGAAATCAAACAAACTTTAATTTTGGACACTTTAATTTATTTGGACCTTAATGTGGACTCATTTAAAAACTGGGCCCAAAATTTAAAATCTAAATGCACAGATAGATTCAGCATATCATAGAACCATAAGAATTCAGTTTTTTAGGTGAAATTTAACTAAGTTTAATTTTGGACCCTTTGGACCTCAATATGGACAAATTTGAAAACGGGACCCAAAATTAAAAATCCACATATACGGTTAGATTGATTTTCATGATTCATTGGTCAATGTTGAGTTTTTCTGGTATGGTTTGTTTTCCAGCTACTATAAGGAACAGTTCAATTACATTGGTTTATGGAATGATTTTTAGGAGCTTATATCTGTCTGTCGTGGGGGCCTCGGTGGCCGAGTGGTCTAAGTAGTCGAACTACTGTATCACTAGCCAGTCAACACTGAGGTTGTGAGTTCGAATCCCGCACGGTGCAGGTGCAAGATGGGCCTTTTAACACCAGTATTTAAAAACAAAGGAACTAGGCAGCAAGCTATCAACTACAGAGGGATTACTGTGCTGCCAGTCATAGGAAAGATTGTAGAAACTATCATCAAAGAACGTACAAATGACCTTGTCCTAGAAACACAAAACAAAAAGCAAAGAGGTTTTACAACAGGGTCATCGCCACTGAATTCAGCCTTACCAATAGAAGAAAGCTACAGAGAATCAAAAGACAACAATATAACTATTTATCTTGTGCTCCTAGATGCAAAAGCAGCATTTGACACAGTTATACATAGCCACATGCTGCGAAGGGTATTCTTGGCAGGGATTGAATGATGGACATTGGGGGCTGATTAAAGACCTACACGAGAACGCCAAAAGTGTAGTCAAATGGGAAGGAAATATCTCTCAACCATTTCAAGTTAACCAAGGAGTCAGACAAGGAGGTATACTCAGCACTAACCTGTATAAACTCTATATCAATCAACTTCTTAATATGTACGAAACAACTGGAGCTGGCTATAAAATAGGAAATATTAGTGTTAATAGTACAGCATGTGCAGACGATATCGCACTAATCAGTCAAGACTCTATCCAAGCACAAATACTCATTAATATGGCTTATGACTATGCATATATGGAAGGCTACGAACTACAACCAACAAAAAGTGTAGTCCTGAACATCTTCCATAAACTGCGAAAACAGGAATCTAACAACCAGACCTTTAAAATAGGACCAAACGATATGCCATCAATTGAGAAAGCTACACATCTAGGAATCGTTAGAACTACATCACTCAAGGGCAACATGATAGCAAATGTGGAAGAAAATATTAAAAAAGCAAGACGAAGTGCTTATAGCCTGCTTGGGGGGAGGATTCCATGACCACAACGGTCTTGACGTAGAGACAATGGTGCACCTGTACAACATTTACATCTCTCCAGTACTACTATATGGATTAGAGCTTATACTACCAACAACAAGCTCATTAACACTTCTTGAAAACTTCCAGAAGAAACTTCTAAAGCAAATAATTTCTCACCAACCTGTGTAGCAGACATATCTGTTAACATCCTAACAGGAATACTACCTATTGAGGCACAAGTACACATCCGAGCATTTGGCCTATTTAACAACATCTACAACCAGCCTGACGACAGTGTAGAAAAATCACTTGAAAAACGCCAACTTATTATAGAAAACGATGAAAGTTCTAGCTGGTTTATTGCTATTAAGCATATGCCACGAAAGTGTGACCTGCAAGAGGCAAGCTGGTATCTGAACAACCCAGTTAAAAAGACCGTATGGACCTCAACTATCAAGAAGACAGTATACAATCACTGGAATAGGTCAATAGTTCAGTTACAGCCATTATATAAAGGACTCAATTTCTTAACAACTGAAAATTTGAGAACCGGAAATATACACCCTCTATTCAAAATCAACTCCCACTCTGCTATTGATACAGCAAGATTGCCAGTAAAATTAAAGCTACTTACAGGCTCGTATATCCTTCAGAGCAAAAGGATCAGAATGTGCAAAGATGAGACTGATCCGAAATGTCTGTTATGTGCAAAGGAAGAAGAAAATATAGAACACTTTATTTTGAAATGTGAAAGCTTGAGAATAGTGAGGAACGCCATACTTCAAGAAATAACAACGCTGAACCGTCAATGGGAATTCAATTTGATGAACTATCAACGAACGAAAAACTACAACATATTCTGGACTTAACGCCGATAGCGAAAGCAAAGAAACTCTCTCCAGTCAGTGTAATTCAAATAGAACGCCTTACTCGACGTCTGCTGTATGAACTTCATATAGCCCATTACAAGATGGTATGTGGACAGTAATAAAACTAGTGCGAAGTGACAACAAGACAAGAGATTCTGTTATCTCAACATCGATAAGGGCGTGGTTGGGGGAACCACACAAATTTCTGGAATCAAGTAAATTAAACTGTAAAATAAAGGAATGTATGCAAATTGTGTGGGGTAGGACGTCACTGTAAATATGCGCACATCAGATGGCGAATGGTGGAGGGAGCAACAGCACTGCAAATAGAGAGCACTTGAGCTGAGCATGTAAATATGGTTTAGATGCCCAAGGGTGGAAGGTGAAGCAGCACTGTGTATAAAGAGAGCACCTGCTCTACATATGAAAATATGGTTACTACTGGGGGTGTTTAACCACCTTGACTGGCTGTTAAGCCCTCGCACGGTCGGTAAAAAAAAAAAATTTTGATTCCTCTACAAAGGGTGTTTAAAGATAAGTTAGATTAGATTAGATTAGTTGGTCTAGATATTTGATGAAATGTGCAAATTTTGAGAGTAGTATGTAATTTATGAAAAAGACTTTTGATGTAAATATAGAAAATTGTGTGTTTTATCATAATTACGGCTGTAATTTCTCAAAAACACCTAACTTGTGTTTGATCAGATTTTTTTCAACTTCGCCAAATAAGTGGAGATAACTCAGATAAAGTAATTTTTTAATAGAAAGTGTTGTGAATTTACCTATTTTGATATGTAGCAAGAAAACAATTTTGGTGACCCCATTTTTTCTTTTTCTTATCTGAAAGCATGTTATAAGAGCTATCTTCTCACATTTTATCTTAAAGTTCTATCAAGTAGTTTTCTTTTTATCACACAAAATTTGATTTTCCATGCATAATCTATACAAAATCTGACAATTTTGCACAACCTGAAGCGTGAAAAAAATTCCGGTGACCCATACTTTTTATTATTTTTTGAAAAAAGCATGATAGAAACTTCATTTTGACAGATTATCAAAAAATTCTATCAATTTTAATTAGATGCCACAGCCACCTTAAACTGTTGTATTTTAAACAATTCTCGTCCGTTTTTCAAGTTTGTTACATCCTTCTATTTCTCTCTGAAGGTAGAAGTTTTATATGACACAGCGCCACCTTGTAATTAATAAACTAGTGTATATATATATATATATGGAAGTTTTTACCGACCTTGACTGGCTATACAGCCCTTGCACGGTCTGTAATAAACTAGGGATTTCCCACAGGTGCTTTATAATTACCGTACTCGATAAAATCACGTGACTGATAAGAAATTCCAGATGCCATTTTACAACAGCGGTATCACAGATAGTAACCAAAGGGGTCTTTGTCGCTGAGACAATAATTGGATAAAATCATATGACTTTAGTACAGAGCTCTGCAGGTCATTAATACATGCTAATTTATCGTTGTTATTCCTTCTCATTTTACTTCCATGATATAAGTAAAATATTTATACAAACTTGGTGTATGTAGTCAGTCTGTAATTGTCTCATACTGTAATTTTCTTGTAATCTCTTGTATTTATCTGAAATCTTTTCTGAAATCTTATAAGTGTAAATAATTCCTGCAGTTTTAGAAAGTGGTAGTTTATTATTTTGTTATTGTAGAATGGTATGCAAAAACTTCTTTTATAAATGTATAGTGTCAGTAAACAAAACATTCTAGGTCACCAATAGAAGGCGTTCTAAATATTTTGAGTTATATTTTATTTACCGATCCCAAAGACTAAAATTTAATAATATAAGCCTTCCATTGATGAAATGAAAAGTTTAATGATCACGTCAAACTGTATTTTACAGCTGTAATTTAGGTAAATTATTTTCTGTGTGTATTGATGAGAAGTCAATGAAGGAAAGAAATTAAAATAATTGTTTTTGGAATAAAAGAGACTTTTTCCCTAAGAAAATTGATATCACAGACTTTTATGATGTATATAATTACAAATGTTCCTTTCTTAATTCTAATATTGATGAATATAAAGAATGTCTTAAGAATTAAAATTTTAAAGGGACTTTTTTCATAGTAAAAAATGAGAATACGGATATATTTTTCTAGGAAAATAAGTTCCAGACACATTTTACTGGCTATGGACTTATTTTCCTAGGAAAATTTATCCTGGGACTTACATTCCTAGTAGAATTATAGTCACAGACTTGATTACCTACAGAAAAAAGTCTGGCTGACAAATTTTACTACCGGACCTAATTTACTGTTACAATAACAGTGAAGCTTGCATTCTAATTCAAAGGACAATGTGGTTGAAGGGACTGGCTTGGCCTAATTTTTCTAAAATTTAAATTTTTTTTTAAAGATTTCCATTTAAGTCTATTTTAAAGTTAATACAAAACTAAATACAGGAAATTAAGGATCCATAAAATGTAGTAGTAATGTGAAAAAAAAAAACATGTGTCAAAGTTATACATGTACCATTTTGGTAATTTAAAATATATTCAGTCATCTTTTGACCTTTAATAAAAAATATTATTGAACTTCCCTTATTTTCGAAAGATATTTAAGTTATTGAATATTAAGTAATAAGTAAAATAACAAAAATACCGAACTCCAAGGGAAATTCATAACGGAAAGTCCTTAATAAAATGGCAAAATCAAAAGCTCAAACACATCTAACGAATGGAAAACAACTGTCATATTCCTGACTTGGTACATGCATTTCCTTATGTAGAAAATGGTGGATTAAACCTGGCTCTCTTCTACCTCTTCCTTTTAAATAGGTAGTTTATACGACAGAGGCACATAACAAACATGGCGTCGCTTAGTCTAAATGACATTATATAAATTTATATATGTAGATATGATAGAATGAGAGCTGTGTGATAAATGTTTTTATGGTATTGCAGCCTTAGTAGGACGACGACTATTTGATATTCTTGGGAGGGGAGGGGGCATGAGGATTTTTTGCGGATTTATTATTCATTTTAATCTGTCGCTAATCATGCTAATCATACCTTTTCAGATTTCTGCTTTATCAGGCCACCATGCATGTTCATATTTAAAATCCACCTGTCCCCCACCCCAACCCCCAAAAAAATATAAAATGGTTTTCCCCTTATTCAATCTTTAAAACAAAAGTTTAAATTGATTGATTGTTAGTGGTTGCTTATTTTTAACGTCAAATGACAAATATTTCATGCATGTTCAGGAAAACATGAGTTTAAAAGTCAGGTATATAATATAGAAATAAGGAGATAAGGCGTGATTGCCAATGAGGTTTATAGGAAAGCATAAAAGAATAAATGTGGAATGTGTCCATGGGACACAGATGATGCCCCCGCTTGCATATAATGTTATAAAGGGACATAACTCAAGAACTGTAAAAGTGACGCTAAACAAATTTGTACTTGATCTGAGTTTTGTGGTAATAAGCATTGTGTATACATTTCATAACATTTAGTTGAGGCAAACTTAAGATAGAGAACGGAAAAGAAAAATCCAGTAATTTTTCCAGTTGTATAGCAGCATAACTCTAGAACCGTAAAAGTGACGCAACCAAAATTCGAACTTGATCTGTGTTTTGTGGTAATTAGCATTGTGTATAAGTTTCATAACATTTGGTTGACGCAAACTAAAGTAAGAGAACGGAAACAAAAACTCAGCAATTTTTCTATTTGTAGAGGGGCATAACTCTAGAACGGTAAAAGTGACACCACCAAAATTCAATCTTGATCTGTGTTTTGTGGTAATAAGCATTGTGTATAAGTTTCACAACATTTGGTTGAGCCAAACTAAAGTTAGAGAACGGAAACGAAAAATTCAGCAATATTTCCATTTGTAAAGGGGCATAACTCTAGAACGGTAAAAGTGACCCCTCCAAAATTCAAATTTGATCTGTGTTTTGTGGTTATAAGCATTATGTATAAGTTTCATAACATTTGGTAGAGGCAAACTAAAGTTAGAGAACGGAAACCAATTTTGGGACATACGTACGGATGGATGTATAGACGGACAAGGGTAAAACTTAATGGCCCCTCCGCTATGGCGGGGGCATAAAAATGTCACGAACACAGCGATTTCTTTGAACCAATTTTCTTTGATTTTACACTTATTGTATAATTACATCAATGCCGAAACAGAGCACACTATTACAGTCATGTCTTCCGAATCGGAACTGCATGACCATGATGACAAATCTTAATTTTCTAATAAATCATCATAAACTTCATTTATGTCATCCAACATAAAAAAAATCTGCTATATTCGATGGTAAATTGAATTTCTGTTTTATTGCTTCTTCTACAGAATATCTCCAGAAGAGGTCCAGATTAATTTTTTTGAACTCTTCACCAGAAGACATTCTGGAGATGTACAGAAGAGACCAATAAAACACGCCCCTGGTTTTATAGCTAGCTAAACCTCTCACTTGTGTCATTGTAGCATTGAATTCCATTATATTGACAACAATATGTGAGCAAAACAAACAGACATAATAGGTAAAACTTAATCACTATAGAAACAAATAACTGTTTCAACAAAGTGTGCACAGCTTCATAAAAAGAGCTAAATTCCTTAATATTTCCTTCAGATCTTCGACAGATAACTGTCTCATGGAAATTTATACAAATAACTTATTTTGGCAATTACATGATATCTTATTATTAATCACAAAGTTAATCAAAGGGCTGATGAATGTTTCTAATTTGAACCTAATCTTGATTATATCTGTTTAATGAACAAATTCTAAAAGACTTGTAAACAGTATTGTTGTAAAATGAAAGACAAAGAATAAATAATCACTGACACATTATTGGAATCTCTTAAAAAGGTATTAAAAAAATTATCCAAAAAATAGTCTTATTTATCCAGGTTGAATCTCATGCACTAAAGTTTCTTCATAAAACACTCTAACATCATCTAAAATACACAAAATCACAGGTAGTTTTTCTAATTCAGTATTTGCTCCACTTCCAATTTTCAAACTAGATGCATACAATGTCTTTATTCTGTCCATATCTGTTTTCCCTATTCTGTAAAAAAAAAAGACAGGGAAACTTTTACTGAAAGGTTTACACTTTAAAAATATGATTTATAATATATTATTACTATATTATTATTACAGAAACAAATAACAGGAAATACAATCACAATTTCACTGATGGACCAACAGAGCAGTAACTATTATATAATGCTATCGCAATGGTTTATGGGCATTTATATATTATCAATTGACTGGCATGTAACTTTAACTTAAACTGCAACATTTTTTAAGTACACTGATTCAACATTTAATTATGCAAATGTGAGAATCTTTCATTTAAAGACTAATTTAGCCCCAAATTGTACCTTCTCCATTAAAAAACGAAGTTTTAGCTAGTTACTAAAACTTAAACAAGGTTAATAGTATGAAAAGTATAAAGGAAATATGTTGGGTTCATTCTCAATGGTGCTCCCTACTAATCCTAAAAGTACATTTTGCATATACATGACTTTGTATTGCATGTATATTGTTATCAAATGGGTGTTTTCAAATTAATCCTGTATAACGTTCAAGTACATACACCTTGAGCCAATACAGCTAACCTGGAACCTTGACCAAATACGACTGTACAAATAATATTTTGACATAAGTGTTTTTACAGATTATTTGTTACTACAGTAAGACATGTACAAGAGCTTCTTTAACATGTATTTTCAAAGGTTTGGAGGCCTTTCGGTATGATTAAACAAATGTGGCCCTTTTGGAAGCAGTGCATATCCTAGATTTTCAACCCAACAGTAGTTTCTCTCACTTAGGACTCCACCCTCAGAAAAATAATCTTTAATTGTTGATATATCTGGATATTCATCTACCATGTATAACTGTATATACTCAAAGAAAAAAATAGTATAATAACATATAAAAAAATAACAACAACTCTACACATCAAACATGTTGAAATCTAATAATTCGCATAATACACATATCCATTTTCTGACACCTTTTTGAACCAAAAACCAGAAGTTAAAATCTTGTAATTAGACCAGTAAAAAGTCTGTATTAACTAAATAGACCAGTAAAAAGTCTGTATTAACTAAATAGACCAGTAAAAAGTCTGTATTAACCGGCTTTTCTGTATTAGACCTGTATTAATGACCAGTTCCAACACTGGTCATCCAATTCAGTTGGCGATGGCCCACTTTATTATCCTAGTAGTTAGTTTTATCAATGATTGTCTAATACAGTAGCTGTCAAAAATTCATAATTTTCTTTGAATAATGAAAACAGAAACGATGTTTGGAAAATCTTGTAACATATAAACGGTTAACTAAAGTTAGAATAAGATTTAACACCAAAGACTCACTCTTTTTAACTCTTATTAGCAACGGAAAGTGGGTTACTTGTATGGCGATTTATGCATGATATTGTTTAGTACCAGTTACTGTCACCAATGAATCTAGCCACTAAATGATAGAATTGTCATTAAAGGTCATTTGCTATTGTTTAGCAAGAACAGTAGAAGGTATGTTAAATGAACCACACAAATCACCATTCCAGTCATAACTTTGGAAGGTCTCCTTCTTTTCTTTTCTGAATTTGAAGTTTATGTCACTTGAATTCAACCATTTACACTGTATTGAAGAGGAGCAAAGATTTAATATTGAAATTATAAAACTCTTTACTGTGCAAAGTGTGCATGATTAAAAGACTTGTCCTTAATAAAACTCTTTACTGTGCATGATTAAAAGACTTGTCCTCTGACAATACCAATTGCAGTTGAATTCAACTCTACAAACTTATCAACTAGTAATGCATTTTAGTTCATTGGTTCAATGAAAGGTTGTGCTATAAAACAAGTGCAGAGTAATAAAAATAAATCTTACCATGCAATTCTAATGGTTAACTGTCTTTGTAATGAAAATGCATAAACTTGTACACTTACTTTAATATAAAGAACACTGGTTTAAAAAAAAATTGGCTTGGATATGAAAACCTCTATCATAATGACATTTTATAATCAATTAGTTATTAACATTGTTTTGATGGCCAAAAATTATTGCTTTGCTTTCTAACAGGTATTTATTGTTTACTTGTATAATTAAGATTTTATTTTCTAATTGTAATTTATACTCATCTGCTAATATCAAAGGGAGATAATTTATATTGTAGCTAGACAGGAGAATGTAATGCAACTATTAATTATGTCCTTTATTATGATGTTTTCAACATTTTATTCTAAATTTAACACATCAAACAAAAAATTTCAGTGCTTTATTCAGAACACATGATGATTGTTCGATAACCATTGTAACAATGTATAAAGCAAATGACTTATAAAATGTGATTATGCTTGAAGTTGATTAATCAAAGTCATGCGTTTTCTAGTCTAGGTGTTCCATATAGGTGCTAACAATTACACCATTTTGTCATATCACAAGTCAATTGCAGCATAAGAATGGTTCTTTTTTACTGCACTTGCTTCATACTAACAACCTTCCACTGAAGCCATGAGCTTAAATGCCTTACCAGTTGATCAGTTTGTGGATGTGAATTCAAACTAATTTGGTAAAAATTTTAGCAGTTGGGATTGTAAAAGGATATGCACAGTAAATTTCTTTGAAAAAAATGTAATGTTCTATAGCAAGCTTAGATTTTGTTTTGTAAACTGTTCAGCAGTAGGTTTTCCAAAATCAAGGACATCATAAAGCAATGACTATATGTTCCCACAAGTGTATCTTCCCATGAAGAGTTCAAATAAGTCAGCATTTCACTATCTTAATCAGATCAAACAGAAAAGAATTTGTACAAATGTAGTGATGATAAAAGCAGTATGTATTATTAATGCTTCTGTTATTGCACAACATGCCAGGTGAAGATAACTTGTAACTTACAGAGACTAGTCTTATACCAGTAGAGAAAACTATTCCTATGATATCGCCTTAAGAACATTAACTGCACACTATAAGCATCCTATAGAGCAAGTAAATATTCGGTTGTCCTTGCACAAACATTGTCTGTTTTGGGCCATCTCAAAAGTTATTCAGGATATTTAACAAAAACATTTTGTTCTTTTATCACCAACAAGCCTACACTAAATACTTTGAAATTGCTTCTACTATAAATTCAGAAATTATTGCGATTTTAAAGAATGGACAAAAATTAGTTATTGCGATTTCAGGAAAAGGTCCATACAGATATATGCATAAGATATCAGAATGCAAGTTCTTATTATTGCAATAGTCATTCAGTTGCATTATTTACATAAGTAAAAACCTTGCAATAATTTCTGAATTTACAGTATTTACATATACAATCTGTAATGGATAATAATTAACACTTTAGGTTACCTCTTCTTATTGCCAGTCTGACATTTCATTATCTGCAGTAACACAAACTGAAGTCGAGATTGTAAAATATCTGACAAATTTATAGCTTCCTGTTTTGATTTTTCATCAAAATCTGGCTCCTGTGACTGTTTTAAAATCTTCTGTAGAATATCATGGCAAGACAATATATAAGACAAAGCTAATGTTAATGTTCTTTGTTTACTTCTGTTGTTGCTTTGTGCTACAAATGAGTAAAGGAGAATATACAAATATAAGCAATACAATATAAATAATTTTCCTTTTTCTATTGCTTTTATACACAATCACAGCCCTAAGAGCAAATTAGTTTTAATCTTTGAATTTATTTCTTTGTTTTAATGATAAGGTGAAAACTGTGTCTCTTTTTAAATTCTTTTTTTGCTGATTAAAGGTTTCAATGTATATCATGTTTAAATATAAGATTTGCATTGTCATTACATATTTTACCAATGAATGTCTGTTTAGTGATGCTTGAAGCCAAAATATTTGAAATTATAAAACCTAATACAGGCGTTGAAAAACTGATAAAACCAAAACAATTTTTGATTTATGTGATGAAATATGCTGTATTTGTTTTTTCCGATAAATTATAATTCTAGATTAATTTCTGTCAGAAAGACAATTTTATACAATAATTGACAATCAAAGCAAACCTTGCTACACAGTTGAAATTGGTCAAAAAAGAGTACTTACAAGATAAAATATATTCCTGCAAAGCCACTTGTTCTAACTGTACACGGAAAAGCTCAAGTGTGCAGTCAACAGATTGGAAATATCTTATAGCTTTACTGTAATGACTCTCAGCCAACTGTTTCAGATACTTCTGTTTTTGCTCATTTTCCTGAATTTAAATTTAAACATTAGTTTACAATATGACACAAATCACAATATTCATTACAGAATATAACTCAAGGGTTGGAGGAGTACTTTTTTCCTAGAATATTTTGATGTAGTTTAAGTTGAAAATGGTGCATGAAAACTTGGACTTTTTATTGGTTAATTTAGATTTTATTAAGTTATGTATTTTAATAAACATTTGCAATCGTCTACTGTCTGCTGTACTGAACACACATGCATACATGGATAACTGCCCAAAATTCACAGATGTATGTGAATCCCTAGAATTTGAATCTGAAAAAAGCAACCTTCTTATAAGGAGATTGACCTGTACTCCAGTATATATGGTATTCAACTACAGGATGGATGGATTACTGCTATTTAACTTCCAGTGGTAAATTAAATGCATATTCAGGATGAATGAAAACATGTTAATGTAATATGAATATATCCCGCTTCGTACTAAACCAACACGCTGAGCTGGATATTTAATGTGCTAGTTGAAATTCACAAGGTAACAGTCCACAGGAAGACATGTCAACCTACCCTGACACATTATTCTAACTCTTGGCCAACTAGTCTTTGCTCTAAATCCTTGATTAGTGGAGATGCAGAAAATATTTATTTAGATTTTGGTTTGACCCAATGGATATCTTCCATTGGTATAACTGATTCAATAGCAAACATTTTATTAAACGAAATTTCAATATGACCGAAGCACTGTCATACCAAACTCATTTACTCTGACACTGGGGTGTCATCATTTGGGTCTTCTCCCTTGTCAGGGTTATCAACTTCATCAGGGTTCGCTACAGTGAACCCAGCATTACAAAAACAAGATGAGAATGTCTCACTCTACTATTTCAAAAATTTAATGATGTCACAACACAATTTCTTTACAAGACCTTTTTGGCAACAGTGTATTCATATGGTTATTTATAAGCAATATTCATTTTTTTGGCATGCATACATTCTCCATGTTGTTTATATGAGCTACTTTTTTTATGACAACTTGATAGTGCTTGTAGAAACAGTTTACTACTTTTAAGTTCACAATCCTAATTCTTTACCTTAAAAGATTGTGTAAACAATTTAATTGTTTAAAATTGCACACCTATCAATACTGTTATCAATTTGTTACTGTTAATGTAATTAAACAAACAAGTTTTCAAAGGTAACAATTAATGTTAGTAAGAGCATTGGGACTGCATGATTAAATCAGAATTTGAAATACACAGAGTCTGGTGAAAACTCTTGTTTACAGAGAGCAAAGAGTTAGAAGGGGGAAAATGAGACCTCTAAATTTTGGCAGGATTGGACAGTAAACCAGTTCATTCAGGGTCCAGTTAACTCTGATTCGACTGTAACAGAATAAATAATTGTATGATCTTCACAAATATAAAGATTATAGTAATTATAATCAATGATCAAACCATATTTGTTTGGTTTTCAAACTCAAAACAAAAAAAATCTTTTTTCCAGCTACAACCAGAAGAGGACAATAAGTTCAGATGAAAATGATCAATGAAGGATCAACATACAGTTGGACGGCAAACGATTTAATGGCTTCTAAGGTTGAGACATTGCTCACGTGACAAAAGGTCAGAATTTACGATTTTTGGTAAACGTGCATGCCTGGTGGTTTTTTTACTCTTATTGTCTTATTTGTACTCGTACATCAATAAAAATCAAAATGTTCAATTCTAGATTGAATAAGCTTCATTATTCTTTATAATTATTATTAAAAAGTGTTGGTAAAGTATTATAAATTCATGAGTGAAGTGAAACTTTTTTTCTGAAAATTTGCGTAGGAAAATCCCTAATTATTCCATAAAAAGGGATGGTAACATGTTGAGGGGTATAAAATATGAAGCAAAACCATTTTTTACGTTAAATTTTAATGATAATCAATCCTAAATTCACTGGACACGAAATTGTGTCAGCTTTATCCTGACGAAGTAGAGATCAAAGGGAGACACGCGTCGTAGGAAATTGCAAGTTCACAACAGTAAATTCGAGTAAAATTAATGATTGTAGTTATATTTCGACACTTTCTTTAATAACTATTCAATATTTCATGTTCCTCTACTCTTGTAACCATAAAATAGTCATGGAATGGTTGAATATGGCATTTTTTCAAGTACTTACAGGTTTTTGAAAACTTCCAAAGAAGAAAATTATAGATAACTGACTTTTCTCTGAAACTTGGACTTATTTGTATATTCTCAAACACCCTTTTGGTAGATGAAATGATACAAGTCTTTGTTTAACTTTCTTTGTATCAATATTCTTAGAAAGGATATGAAAATAAACTCAGTGTTTGTACATGTTGGTTGTTTATAGAACAGTTTTTTTTAAATATAAGTTTCACTCTAAAATTAGACTTCAATTTTTATATATAAATAAGTATCTAAAATAGAAAGTTGTTAATCTGGTGCACTGAAAATGTTCCATCAGAAATGAGATTTAACAAAGTTATTTAGACTGAAGAACTTATAGATTGTCACTTTGTATGCTGATCATATGGGAAAAAAGAGTGATATTATAAATTCTAACACAGCATCAATTGTGAAACAATAGTTCTTTCCTGCAAAGAGATGGGTTCAGACATTTTATTCTTTTCAGGATGCGAGGCTTGCTAAATAATTACATACAAGAGGGTTTATCGATCAATTTACATATTTAAGATTTCACTGTTGAACAGAGTGGCAGTGGAAAATAACTTATTGACAGAGATTCTGTATGGGAATGTTTCTCTTGATATTTTTAAACAATCATGACTTAGCTTGTCAACCTCTACACTTAAAAATTAAGTTTGCTTTGTTTAAATAAAGAGTGTTATTATGTCTAGGCCTAAATGTGGTTGAAATACAGACAATTTTGGTAACAGAAATTTTTTACTATTTAAAATCTCTTTTTATGACATACATTACAATTTCAGAATTTACAAAAAGCTGCATTTAGTTAGGCCTAAATGTGGTTATATGTATCACATATCAGAATGCTAGTTTGTATTAATATCATGATTATCATGATTATTGCAATAAGTTGTTATTCAATTAATTAAAAAACATCAATTATTTTTGAACTGATAGCCCAAAATATTAATCTGGAACCAGTACATACATTTGTTTTTTTTTAACATCTATATACTATTCATTAGGGAATTCATTCAAATATATTTTGCACAAGACAGTCATGGCAGTTCACAATTACAGTGGTCATTATAAACATAATGACACAATTTATACAACCAAATTTTATTGTTGATATATGTAAACTGAAATCATTGCAGAATTTTTCTCTCAAATGATTTAATGTTTGTTAGTCACTTACTTTAAATACTTAACCTGTACTAAAATAAAGAGATGTGGTATGATTGCAAAATGAGATAACAGTCTAAAACTATCCACCAGAGTCCAAATGTCTGTTCTAAAGCAGTTAAATTATGAGTCACTTTACAGACATCAACAATGAATACATTTCATTGTTTTCAGGCAGATGAGGAAAAAGAGTAATAGTAGCTTTTTAGCTTACTACAAGAGAATATAAGAAATATAATAATATAAATAAGGAAATAATAGAGACAAAAAAGACACGACTTAGCCACTGGACTATATGCATGAGGTAAAGTGTTCCCTTACTAATCCTTAGAGGAGCTGCTGTATACATAGAAAAAAGGATGTTGAGGACTTGGCCACATCAATCAGCATTTTTAGACTCTACATTATGGTCAATTGCAATCTGCCCTATTTGCTCCAACCTATAATGAGTATTAAAATTAATACCTAGGGTTAAAATTAATACCTAGGGTGGGAATTAAACCCATGTATGTTCATTTACTCTATTGTTCTCTATCTACATACATGTATATGAAATATATCAAATGCAAAAAAAAACTGTAATGTAAATATGGTAATTTACATCATTACAGCCTCATTTTTTAAGGACCTAGTAAAGGAAGTCCCTGGACCTAGCTAGACCTATTTCTTAGGCAAGGTGTATTATATAACTCTTGAAAGTATTAAAATGCAATTGTAAAATTAATTTTATGGAAATATAATGAAGATAACATTGATTTTTTACCGTGAATATTGAATACACAACATTCCTGAGCAGTACACACAAAACACATCCAACTTTTGTAATGATGGAGGGTTACATATAGCCACTTTATAACAGTAAATCCCATTTGATAAGCTACCCTACACAATACATAATATGCAAACTAATGATTGGATACGCATTTGTGTCACCTCTCAAATTGATTGAAAAATGTAAACATTGGAATCCGCCATTTTAATGTAGGAAACAAACTAATTTTCAATCTTGGATTAAAGGACATTGCGCACATTGCCAGCATATCATGCATAACCAGTCATGTGCAAATATATCTTTTAATTAGTTTTCTACACTTACTTTTCTATGTTTTAGTTAATTTAATGTTTTAATTTCCTACAGAACAGAACATCGTTCTCAAAGATGCCGTAGAAAAAATTATAGGTGGCGCTGTTTGTGGGCGTAAACATTTTACATACAGGTACCTTTTGTGTCGACAGATTGACCTTTATCTGTCAGATTCAGGCGTTTGCCGTTCAACTGATAAAGCAGAGATAAGAGGGGTGTTAATGGACATTAGAAAGACAGATAAATTAGTACATTATTATTAAGTAATTATTATAAAATAAGAGGCCATTGTAGTTTATAGATTTTCTAAACTGGTAAATTAATTTGGAATGAGAGAAAAAAAACTTGCATAAATGTCAAACTATGCAAAATTAAGTGTGTCAACAGGGTAAACATCTCCTGCAATGAATGTATCAAGTGCTATGCAAATTGAGACTCTAAATTGGACTTAATCAGGAAATGGTCAGATCAGGGGACGATTCTGGTATCTTCAGATTTAAAACTGAGAAAAAATACCTCTTAATAGTGAAAAAAACTTTCAAGTTACCTGTTGTCTAAGTCCATTGTGGTATAATGAAGCAAGTCGATGATTGATAGTTCCAGCTCTGTAGGTATACATTGGTTGCTTGGCAGAAGTAGTTTGTGTATTGCAATATCTTAATGATTTATTCATTAAAACAGCAACTTCTTTTTCAACCTATTAAAAAATCTTATTTTAATTTATATGAATAGTATCCCATACACCAAATATCTGTTTGCTAATAGTTTCTATGAAACTAGATTATTAATAAAAAGTAACATCCAATTTTGAAACTAGAAGTTTATTTATGAAAATAAGAATAAGGGACAATAACTTACTGAAAGAAAAGGGCAGATATTTCAATTTACCTTTAAATCAAAGAATATGTCTAACCTGTAAAATCATAGAAGATGAATACCACTATCTCCTAAATTGTGAAAGTAACAAATAACTATGTATCAAACTTTTTAAAGACATTGCTATAATTAATGAAATATTTCAAAATTTTTCTGATACTGAAAAACTAGCTTTCCTGCTAAATCCTTCAAATATAAACCAAGTGAAAAAAAGGTTCCTTTATAGAACAGTCTTTAGAGCTGAGGACAGGGGACTCTTAATCATTTTTGCTTGTATATATATGTGTGCATTCAAATCAGTTTCTTTTTGTTGTTGTTTTATATCATTTGTGTTTGTCTCAAGTATTAATTATGTTTAACTTATGGGATTATAAGAATTATAAATAACCAATGTAAAACAGGACTAAGTTTAGAATATGTATAGGTCCAATAATTTCCTTATCACTATAATCACCAATAAAATGCTCCGCAGGGTGCAGCTTGATACGACCGCAGAGGTCGAACCCTGAACAGTTGGGGCAAGTATGGACACAACATTCAAGCTTGATACAGCTCTGAATTTGGATTGTGATTAAATATTTGACACAGCATAGGTTTCTGACACAGAATGAATGTGGTCTAAGAACTTAAAAATTTTAAATTGGACATTCACCTATTATGGTCCAATATCCAAAATCTAAATACATGGTTAGATTCAGCATATCAAAGAACCCCAAGAATTCAATTTTTGATGAAATCAAACAAAGTTTAATTTGGACCCTTTTGACCTCAATGTGGACAAAGTTGATAACGAGGTCCAAAAATCAAAAATCTAAATACATGGTTAGATTCAGCATATCAAAGAACCCCATATATTCAATTTTTGTTGAAATCAAACAAAGTTTAATTTTGGACCCCGATTTGGACCAACTTGAAAACTGGGCCCATAATCAAAAATCTAAATACATGTTTAGCTTCAGCATATCAAAGAACCCTAAGAATTCAATTTTTGTTAAAATCAAACTAAGTTGAATTTTGGACCCCGATTTGGACCAACTTGAAAACTGGGCCCATAATCAAAAATCTAATACATGTTTAGATTCAGCATATCAAAGAACCCTAAGAATTCAATTTTTGTTAAAATCAAACTAAGTTTAATTTTGGACCCTTTGGACCTTAATGTAGACCAATTTGAAAACGGAACCAAAAATTAAGAATCTAAATACACGGTTAGATTCGCATATCAAAGAACCCCAATAATTCAATTTTGATGAAATCAAACAAAGTTTAATTTTGGACCCTTTGGACCTCAATGTGGACCAATTTAAAAACGGGGCCCAAAATCCAAAAACTTAATACACGGTTAAATTCAGCATATCAAAGAACCCCAAGAATTCAAGAATAAAACCCCATTGAAATTGGTCAAGAAATAAGCAATTCATACAAAGTATCTTCTTTTGCACAATACTGTGCAATTGAATATTTCTTGCTATTGCGCAATACTGTACAATTGACAATTTCTTGCTATTGCACAATATTGTGCTATTGGATATTTCTTGCTATTGCGCAATACTGTGCAATTGAAGATTTCTTGCTATTGCGCAATACTGTGCAATTGAAGATTTCTTGCTATTGTGCAATACTGTGCAATTAAAAATTTCTTGCTATTGCACAATACTTATTATATATTAATTTACACATCCTGTTTGGTGTGTATCTCCTACCATATCATTATTATTTGCTTTTAAATATAAATCAGAAATAACCAACTTAAAATGGAAAATTTTAAAAGAAAAAAAAGGAAAAAAAAATCCCCTCCAAATTTTTTGAACCCCCTTATGATTCATCACCCCAAAACTCAATCCCAGCCTTCCCTTTGTGGTATGGTACCTTGCAGTACAATTTCAGAGAGATCCATACACTTGAACACAAGTTATTGTCTGGAAACTAGAAAAATGTGTTTTTTGGCCTCTTTTTGGCCCCAAATTCCTAAACGTTTAGGGCAATTACCCCCAAACTCAAACCCAGCTTTCCCTTTGTGATATGGAACCTTGTAGTACAATTTCAGAAATATCCATACACTTACACACAAGTTATTGTCCTGAAACTAGAAAAATGCTTGTTTTTTGCCCCTTTTTTGCCCCTAATTCCTAAAATATTGAGGCAATTACCCCAATCATCAATCCCAGCCTTCCCTTTGTGGTATGGTATCTTGCAGTACAATTTCAGAGAGATCCATACACTTGAACACAAGTTATTGTCTGGAAACTAGAAAAATGCTTATTTTTGGCCCCTTTTGGCCCCAATTCCTAAACGTTTCAGGCAATTACCCCAAACTCAATTCCAGCTTTCCTTTGTGATATGGAACCTTGTAGTACAATTTCAGAAATATCCAAACACTTACACACAAGTTATTGTCATGAAACTAGAAAATACTTGTTTTTGCCCCTTTTGGCCCCTAATTCCTAAAATTTTGAGGCAATTACCCCCAAAATCAATTCCAGCCTTCCCTCTGTGATATGGAACCTTGTGGTACAATGTCAGAGAGATCCATACACTTACACACAAGTTATTGTCTGGAAGTTACAAAAATGCTTTTTTTTGGCCCCTTTTTGGCCCCTAATTCCTTAACTTTTGGTACCATAACCCCCAAAATCAATCCCAACGTTCCTTTTGTGGTATTGAACCTTATGGTAAAATTTCATAGAGATCCATTCACTTAAACTAAAGTTAGAGTGCGAAAACCAATGTGTCTTTGGAAGACGACGATGACGATGACGCCAACATCATACCAATATACGCCCTTTGTGGTCGTATAAAAACTCCTTTCATTACTTTCATTTTCATAAGGACCAGCAACATATACCTGCACATATGATTCATACTATGAGCCAACCATCATTTGGTCTTATTGAAAAAACAAAATAAATGATGTTTGTGTATCGCAATATTGTAATGATATATTAAATAAAACAGAAAAAAAAATGCTTTTAAACAGAACCAACAATATCTTGTATTTCACACATCATATTAACTAATACATCAAGGTAGCTAAATTAAACACACAACATTGCTCTGAGAAACTCATGCTTGGCACTTAATAAACTTAAACTACTTTAAATTATACCTCTTCTTGTGATGTAGAAGATATTGGAGCATAATCTTGTAGCAATATGGCCATGTTAAAAAAAGTTGTTGATAACTCCCAGCATATGGAATCCCAAATCTCTTGGAAACTCTCTCTATGTTTCAAAATCTCCAATGCTTTCTGGTAACAGTTGATTGCCTATACATGTAATACATACTTAGATGTCAGATTACCCAATATAAAAAAAGAAAGATTATAAGTTTAAAAAAAAGATATAAATTGCAAATAGGGCACAGTGTGTGAGTTATAATCTATTATATTTTAGGGTTCACTAATATTGGTAAATATTATACAGAGATGATTATTATATTGCATTAGCTTTACATTCTAAATGGAATATTACTTCCTATACAATGCATTCAAATATAATATTGAAATGGGAAACCATTCATTAAATAAAATTGTCATCAGTACTTGTGGTTTCAAATGAAGAATCAAAACAATGTGAGGCATAGATGCATAGAAAAATATGACCAAGGTTTACTGGTATTTATCCACCATTTTCTTAGATCTTTCACCATCATTTACTGTTTATAATGACTTTTATGTAACATTATTTTTAACTTGTACTTTCATTTTGCTATCAAGGTAAACTATAACTATTAATGGTCTGTTCATCGAGAAGGGTATTGCATGACAGGATTCATTGCTTCTTTATAGATATGATTGAATAGATACATAAATGCACTTTTACTTCAATACAACTCTCTAAGGCTTATCTATGTATTTTTTTCTGTTCTCTCTAACCCATTGTTGGTTTTAAAGTCTAAATGTCCCATATACATTTTTGGATTTAAATATAGCTGTATAGGTATCATACTGCATTGTACAGTGCTGGTGTGCAGAAAAGCCTTTCATAAATGCCATAAAGGTACAAAAATTGTAAGAACTTTATTGATCTAACCAAAATGCATGAGTGTGGTTGTTCTCATGGTATTTTTGAAAATTCTAAGACTAAGGAAAGTTTTATTTTTTGATGCAGTGAAGCCAGATATAACTTATTATTTATATATATGTATGTTGTGTAGGGTTTGTCTATAACAGAAGGAAGTTAAAAATGAAGATATTCAGGCCCTGAATGCAAAGTCTGAATAATTTTCAATGAAATCTTTTGGAATCAGGGATGACAAAACTGTTACACTCCTGTAGTTATCAATGACAAAAATGAATGAACAAGTTCCTCACATAGGAATTTTTAGTATGACAACTTGTATGCTTCTTAAAATTGTTTTCAAATAAAAATGGTATTTGTGATCTATTTTTTATTTGTATAAATTGATCATGAATGAGGTATGGGTTTTATATCAATGAGATGGCAACCAAACAACAAAAAACACCAACAGACATCTAGAGGCAATTTGCATATTTTGTTTTAATTTTGAGTATTGTTGAGTAATATTTTCTTGCTTGTATGCAGGTTACCAAGACAGAAGTCCAGCTGGTCTGAGATACAAGTCTGGCAAGTTTGGCATGGGATTTCAACACCCCTGAATGTTGAAAGAAAACTGTTTTAAAGATGTCAGACACAAATTAAGTACTCTTTATATCATTTTTGAAAAAAAGACTAAGGTTCCATACATTGGAAACAAGAGAAAAACTAATTCAAATACATATCTTCAATCTGTGTGGTGTGATTACTGTACAAAGTTAAAATATGTCATAGGAAAATTGTTAGATTTATGAATGGCACAATCTAGGTATTCTCTGTGTGTTTTAGATGGACAGAATTACTGACTTGAAAATTCCAGTAAAAACATGCCAAAATCAACAATATGTTTACCTGTTTGCATGAATTTCTTTCTTCAACACTGAATTCTTTCCCTGCAGTTCTAGAACTCTGTGACTGTTCCTGTGCCTTTACACGATACAGTCTACCCTTATTGGACATAAGAAGGGCCTTGTTAGCTTTATCACCTACTGACTGGAATTTAGACATTCCCTTCTTTAAACAGGCACAGCTTTCCTCACATAAAGATTCAAATTCTCCTTTTGGAAAAATTCCATCTGAAATATAGAGGCATATACACCTTTATACTAAAAACAAGAATGTGTCCATGGTACAGGGATGCCCCACTCGCACTATCATTTTCTATGTTCAGTGGACCGTGAAAATTGGGAAAAATCTCTAATTTGGCATTAAAATTAGAAAGATCATATCATAGGGAACATGTATTCTAAGTTTCAAGTTGATTGGACTTCAACTCCATCAAAAACTACCTCAACCAAAAACTTTAACCTGAAGCGGGACGAACGGATGGACGGACGAACAGACCAACGAACGAACGGACAAACAGACGGACGGACAGACCAGAAAACATAATGCCCCTCTACTATCGTAGGTGGGGCATAAAAAGACAAGCTTAAAAACACTTAACACAATAACTATAACTTTTTTTTTAATCTGATTACAACCATGAGGCCAAAAGTTGTAAAATTTAAAATAAACTGTGCCTGAAACACTCACCTGGGTATAAGAATAGTTATTGTTAAGTGCAAGTAGAATGATTTACATGTATTTCTTAATGGTTCAGTGAAAAACTGTAGGCAGTCTTGGATTTTAAGAATGACATGAAATATTGATTTTTTTTTTCTGCTGGGTGATAATTATGATTAATGGATCAAATTCAAAACTAGAAATTATGTCAATATGTATTTTCAATCTCCTCTAATGTCTAGGCCATTCTCAGGTGTCCATCTTTAATTTCATGATTTCAAATTTATCAAATCAAGCAAATGATTTTAGCCCAATTTTTTGGGAAGGGTTTGTGTTACTCAAATTTTACTTTTCGGTGCCATGTTTGTTTTGACTGTTTGTCCTTTTCTCTTTATTGACCATGACCATTGTTATGTCTGTATGGATTTATAGTTCTTGTCACTTTGTTATATGTTAACTTTTCTAGTAGAAGTGTATAACTTTTGAACAGTAATTTGCTTGACACAATATTGTTCTTGACACAGTAATTATCTTCAACTATGTTAGGCATGTGTTTTTTTAACAGGTTTTATCATACTCCAAAGGCTATATAAGTTCTGACTGAAAATCACTGGATCATGAAAATGAGGCCAATGTCAGAGAACATGTCGGACTCCCATGTAGACCTCAAGAGGAATATACAAACCAAATATAGTTGAGGTATCACTTATAGTTACTATGAACCTAATTTCGAAAAACTTATTTTGAAAATAAGGTTTACAATGGTCAGGTGACATATGATACCCATATACACCTGTAGAATAATATAAAGATCAAATAAAGTCAAGCACTAATAGTTACTGAAAAAAGAACCTAATCACAAAAACTGAACATGAATTACTGGACAGTGAAAATTAGGTCAAGGTTAGGTGAAATATATCAGATATCAATGTACACCTGTGAGAAATGTTGGACAAAATTTAGATGAGCTATCACTTAGTTACTGAGAAACTGACCTACATGTAATAAGTTTTTCCAAGTGCACCGTAAAAATGAGGTCAAGGCTCAGTGACATATGTCAGACTGTAATGACCCCTCAATGAAGCAATAATAGACCAAATATCATTGATTTAGGTATTCGAGTTTCTAAAACTGATCTAATTACCAAAACAGAATGCAAATTAGACAAAGTCATTGAACAATGAAAATGAGGTCAAGTTCAGCTGATATGTTAGGTAGTAATTCAGTTCAAGAAGAATCTATGGACCAAATATAGTTGATCTAGGTTTTGTAGCTTCTGAACAATGCTCTTAACCTATGTGACAATATGTCAGACCATTATTTTTCCTCATAATTACTTTTATCATATTTGCCCATAGGTTTATGCAAAACCATGACAATATGCAACGTGACATATATGTAAATCTTGTCCTGCTGATCGTTTTTGTTATTTTAAAAATTTCTCTCTATCTATTATAGTTTTAAAGATGAATAGGCAAAAACACAAATTGTTTTTAGAGCAATAAAATCTTAGAGGAATAGTCTGACAATGTTTGTCAAAATGAACAGTAGATAGATATTGACGTTGTAAACGATTGAACTCCAGTCAGATTTTCTCTATCTATAACAGGATTCAAGATAATAGACAAAATTTGAATTTAACCCCTATGTTCTACTCTTACCCATGTTGGCCTTTTTAGTTGGTTGACAGAAATAAAATTCACAAGTTTAATCTTTACACCCCAAAGATGAGTCACACAAACTTTGGTTGAAATTTGTTAAGTAGTTTCAGAGGAAAGGATCTTGGAAAAAGTATCAACAGACACAAAAATCAGTAAAAAATCTGTCCTTTAGGCTCCTTAATTAGTCATCCTATAGTTTCTGTTGTATTGGCATTTTTGTAGGTCTTGTATTTCTGATTATGTTTGCTGTTTATGTTTGGTCTGTAATCAGCAAAAATCGCAAAAGTTAGTTAGATCTTCAGATAAGCTGCATATTAGCGTGGTTATGCAATAAAAACAAACAAAAACTAAAACTATCTATTTAAGTGTTAAAAAAACCAATTCATGCTTGTTCAAGGTGACTGATTCATGAACATTTACAAAAATGTTTAATAAGCAATATAACTTTTACTGTATTTATCAAGGATGTTTCAGTACATGTGTAAAAGTTTACAACGGTACCAGACATAGACGACAACAAACACTTAGTGATGAAAAAAGCTCACATGACCTTTAAGCCAGGTGAGCTAATAAAATAACAAATAATAATAATAATAATAATAACATAAAATAAAGGGGCAATTATACAGATAAACAATACCTATAAGGGGTCAATTGAAAATTTCTCCCAATTTGACTTATTTGTAGATCTTATTTTCATTGACATGTTAACTATTGAAAGATTTTCTCTGTTTACTAGTTTCTGTAAAAAACACAACTAGAGGCTCTCAAGAGCCTGTGTTGCTCAGCTAAATCTATGTACATCTTCAACAATAGCCACTATCTAAAAATGCATACTAGAATATAATTAATGACTAAAATCTTTTTTCTGTTGATCAGGTTACTGTTTACAGTTTTAGCCCGCCCAAAAAAAGGATAAAAATTGTCATATAAGGCAATAACTATTTTAAAAAGTCGACTGGCAATTTCTGCTATGTTTGACCCATTTGTAGAACTTGTCTTGCTTATCATTTTTGCTGTCACAGTTTTTCTTTATTCACCAGAGTTTTTGCCAAATATTGAAAAATAAGTAAAAATCATCTTTAAAGGGCAATAACTCATAAGGAGTCGACTGATAATATGGGCCATGTTGACATGTTTGTTGATCTTGTCCTGTTGATAATTTTTGTTTTTTAAAGCGTTGTATTTATCTTTTATAGTTTTCAAGATAATAGGGGAAAAAAACTAAAAAAATGGAGAAAAAAATTGTCAGTTAAGTGCAATAACTCCTAATTTGTAGAAATTGTCTATTATAATTTCAAAGTAATAGGTAATAAAGCAAAAAGTTGGTAAAAATTATTAATTATAGTGCAGTATCTTCAATAAAGAGTCTACTGTCTATTTGTAGATCTCGTCTTGCTTATTATTTTTGCTATCTCAAGTTTCTATTTATATATGTAGTTTTTTCAGATAATATGTGAAAATGCAAAAAATTGGTAAGAATCATCACCATGAAAGAGCAATAACTCTAATTAGGCAAATCATCATTAAAGGGCACCAACTCCAATAAGGAATCAATTTATATTTTGGGCCATGTTTGACTTTTTTGTAGATCTTGTCTTCCGACCGTGCAAGACCCTAATGGGTAGTCAAGGTCATTAAAAATTCCCCTTGTCGTCGATTTTGTGTTGCTGATAATTTTTGCTGTTTAAAGTTACTCTGTATTTTATATAATTTTCAAAATAGGCAAATACCTAGCAACAGTTTCTGAGTTGAAGGTTTTTTACATGGTAATTAAAGACATTTGATCTGTATTGTATTTTAACAATTACCTGGTTTTTGGAGAAGACATTGTGCTTGGTTCATGTACCACACTCCCAACTCATTAAGAATGTTACCATGTCTTTTTGTTAATGAAAGTACTGGTTCACATTTTGAATCTGTTGTTATGGATTGAGCTGTTTCAATGGCAACAGAATAACACTGGCAACACAAGAGTAGTCTCCCTTTCATCTCATCATGTAGTGAACATACCCATTCATATTCTAAAAGAATGAAAAAATATTTAAAGCAGTTAATTCAAACATAGATGTTGCCAAAACGGAAACTTTTGTTTGAGGTCACCATTTAGGTTTTGAAATATTTTGACTTGATATTGGTCTTTTTTAAGCTTGAAATTTAGGTCATGTTTCATGTTTTTGTTCCCAAAAGTTGCAAGAAATGATGTATTTTGAACAATTCTGCAAAGTTTTCAAAGTAAACCACTGTCTGTTCTAGTATGCTATCTTAATTTGTGATTCTATAGTTTAACATTTTTAAACCAATATCATTTTTGTGACACAAGTTGTCTCAGAGGACAAGAAAGACTTCCAATTTCTAACTATATTATATAGAGAATATTATATGGCTTTTTCAATTTCACGCTAATATCAACCAGAGACATTACTGTAATCCTGATGACTCTGCTTGGTGGATTATAAGGTTGAGGGTATGTAATATTGAAAAGCCATATGATATACACTATATAAACTATTATATACTTAAAGCAGATCGTTTTCTTATGGGTTTTGATAAAGTCTGTGCAATGTTGACTTATATCAATATCATCATAGATGGCTAATACAAAACAGCAGCCATTGATTGTGTTACACATTTAAGAAGCCAGTGAACCATGAAAATGATGTCAAGAACAAGATATGTGTCATCCTTATGTCTCACATTCTGCCATATTTGTCACAGGTGATACAATTAAAATAACCAAACTAGCCAGCAAAGTGATGAAAGTAATGTCATACATAATTAAATAAACTGCTGTTAAGATATAACCCATTTTTTTTTAAATTCATTTGTGCATACTTATATAGACATAAGAAGCATTAGGAACTATATCTTAAGTATAGGTTTAGTGGCTAACATGGCTACATCCTGGATGGTGATGCAATTTCTAAGAAAAGAACTGGAAAAATAGTTCCGATCTTTTCAAAAAATATTTACCAAATGTTTCTAATTCTCTGTTAACACTATCCATTATAGTGATTTCTTCATCACTGTATTCTGGAACAATAGTTTCTGTGTCAACACCTCTGTGTATGTACATAAGATGAATATCACCAGCTAAACTCAAAATCTGTACAAGTAACCCTGCATCGCCATGTGCTTTCTTTGGTAACAATATTCTTATTCCAGCTAAAATAAAAACAAAAACATTGATGATGGAATAATACAGCACAGATTTCAATGAGCTTGAGAGGGCCTTTCATTCCCAACCTTACAGAATACCAATTACCAATACAAGTTTTCTTCCCTTGTAAAGTTTTAAATGATAGTAAAATTTAATATTCTGGTATCAAGGTTCCTGAATCGGTCATATTTGCCAGTCATGTCCTAAGCTGCAAGCTATTTGTCCTAAACGAAAAATTGGGATTTAGGACAAATTTTATTTTTTTACAGAAATAATTTCGGTCATTTCAATGAGATCGGGTTTCTTAATCGCCATTTTGCACTTGTTTTTGTTTTAAAATCCCTTTCCTGTAATAAAACTGCCACTCCAGTATAGTTTGATAATCCTGAGGGCCCTCCTAATAACTATATCATATATATATATATATTCCCTCCGGGAAATATTGGCAAATGATCGCTAATCACTTTTTACTTGTGTTTTTAATTCATACCTGACAATGATCACAAGCTCAGAACTCATATCATAAAGAAATTAAAATTCCATGACAACTGTATTCATTATTTGATTACTTTTCAGCAAAGAAAAACAATAATTCTGATTTGAAAATTAAAACTTAATTTAATTTACGTAGAAAAAAGTAATTTTTCACGGGTAACACATGTGCTTTATCTACTATGTAATACGCATGCGTGAAATTGTCTTCAGCAGAAAGGACACTTAATCGTAAAATGCAAAATGACTTCATGCTTAATTAAACGAGTGCAACTAATATCTATTATATTCAAACACTTTCAAAGGTAATAAAACTTAAAACCCGGTGATTTCCTGTCAATTTGATAAACAAAACGAATCCCAGAAATGAATCAGAATTAATTATTCTTTAGAGTTGTCGCAAAACTTCTGGTTTAAATTTCGTCTAAAATCAAAAGAAACAAGAAACGTTAGCGATGTCTGAGAACTTAACCATTTTGAGTCATTAAAATCATTTCAAATTTAAACTGTTGCCTTCCCTAAACTGTTTTTGAACGTTTTGAGTAAAATGGCAAGCAAATTCAAGAAGTAAATGCGATGAAACAGCCAATACAAGTTTGTTGATGCAATGAATCTAGTGACCATTGGATATCCACAAATTGAAAAAGGGCACCAACTTTTAAGACATCTCAAAATGACCGAAATTGTGTGAAAAAATTTCCGGATTCTTGATCCCAATCCCTCTTTTACAAAACCTCAATCAACTACTGTAAAAGCCCTGAAATTAGTTTTTTTTTTAAATAATAAGTTCTATAAAATTTTATATGCTCAATCTTTCCAACACTCACCTAAATGCTAAATCCATTAAACACACATCCAAAAGGAAGAAATAACAACTGGATTCAGTTTGTTAATAGACCTTTTAGATAAAGCCAAGTTGAATGTTAGTTTATTAAAAAAAAAAAATGCCTGATAAGATTTGTGTTAAAATTTCTTCTGATTCCTTTAATATCAGACAACTGATCTTCAATGACAACAGGACTCCCTCCAGTATAAATGTTGGAATGATAAAAGTTTTAAATATAGTAGAATGTACAAATCACAACACTGAGCATATTATATTACCACAATCTGACAATAACAAATGCCAATGACATTCTAATACCTTTCATTAAATACAGAGGAGTTATATGCAGCAAATGACTAAGACCGACAGCGAGGAAGAACAACCATACAAGGTGAATGCAATATACCAGCCACTTTGGGAGTGGGGGTATAATAAATTAAATCTAACATTCTACATGTATTTGTATAAATTTTAACCAAAACTTTTAATAAAAAAAAAAACTCTAGTATAACTCGAAGGGAAGTAAATGAGAGAATTATCTTGTATTTGCCCCTCTGAGCAGGTACAAACATATTTAACCCCGCCACATTCTGTATGTGCCTGTCTCGAGTCAGAAGCCTGTAATTCAGTGGTTGTAGTTTGCTGCTGTCAAACATATTTGTTTTTTTTTGCTTCTAGTTATGTACATTAATCAGGTTTTGGATATTTTTGTTTGAATTGATTTACATCTTTTTATGTCAGGCCTTCTTCATGGATAACTATAATAGATTTACATCTTTTTATGTCAGGACCTTTTATGGTCAACTATACAGTATGGGTTTTGCTCATTGTTGAAGACTGCATACATTTACGTCATTTGGTCTCTGGTAGATAGTTGTCTCATCAGCAATTATACCACATCTTCTCCAATCTAAGCTTTACAATGCTTAGGCACATGATCTGCATTTTAATCAG
Source organism: Mytilus coruscus (assembly GCA_017311375.1). Classification (NCBI taxonomy): domain Eukaryota; kingdom Metazoa; phylum Mollusca; class Bivalvia; order Mytilida; family Mytilidae; genus Mytilus; species Mytilus coruscus. The sequence goes on from CM029601.1 coordinate 61,005,425, forward strand.
ATTGCATCTTTTTTTTGCAAAGAAATACAGGCTAATGTAACATATATGATAACAAACTCATATTGTTATAAACCGAACTTTTTTTCCAGTTTTTTTAATCCATGCTTATTTCAATTTATAGTTGAAATAAAAGCATTCATCATTCATCATATAAGAATACTCTTTTCTTAGAAAATAAGAAGTACCTACCAAAACATTGTAATGCTAGCTTTATATATTTAAAGCTGTAGGACAGATTATGTGCAACAAATGATGATTTTGCAATGGAATAGAAAGTTATGGTTGCTTTCTGCAGCAGTAAAACTTTTGATAGACGATGCCAAGTTCTTGAAGAAGTAGTTTCTGAAACTTGTAAATGTTCCATGTCGTGCAATGGGGTATGTTTATCATCAAATGGAGGTGCTGATTTCTTTAAAGGTTCATAATGAAGAGGAATAGGCTCATTACTGTAACATCGTCTTTGTTCTTCTACAATATGATGCTGCTTTCTTGTTTGTATTGTAAAATCTTTATCTACAGATTTCAAACCCTGATAAATATAAAGAAATTAAAATGATTAAGCTCGATTCTTTATGACATTCAATGTATTGCTTATAATCTAATAATTGCATATGATATTTACAGTATACCGATATGTTTTTGTATAAAGAAATTGTGGCATAAAGTTGTACACTTTTATACATATCGAAATCAAATAAGAAAATTCATCAACAATATCAAATTGAGGTTCACCGACATTAATCTCCTTTGTCAAAGTTTGATCTCTTTCAGTTTATATAATATTATGAATAACAAGATCAAGTAATAGCAAGAAACAAATGAGATGTAAGGCTATCTGAACACTTTTGATGTCAAAATTATCAGAATTTCAATTTGTCTTTTTAGAATATCAATTTAAGCTTTAAAATATATGCAATTATGTGCTTCAAATAAGAAACAAACAAAAAATTTGTAAACTAGCTGTTTATAAAAACCATTTCAATCTTTGCTCGTACAAATTGAATAACTTTGCAGGTGTTTTCACTACATGTAATCACATTATATTGTTTGATTGATTGGTGGATATTTTATTTCAGCTAGCAAATGTTAGATGCATATTCATGACTACAATATGCTAATTTCATTTCAGTATACTCTGCCTCATACTTAATCAAAATACTTCTTTTGTCTCTGGATCATTGAAAATACATGTATAAACATTTAAACATTTTTGATCTAAATATATATATGTATAAACTAGGCCTTATGCATATGAACTATAAATGATTCTGTAAAACCTTTGGATTTTTAAGTAATTTTATAGGTTTCATAACCAGTTTACACATTGTGAACTTCAGAAAAGGATAATATGTCGAAAAGGGTACGCTCAGAGAAAACAGCAATTGATTCTATAATATAATTATCTGATTAGATTTATATTAATGACAGCATTTTAAAGCAAAATATTATAATATATGCATTCAACTCCCTCATGCTCGAAATGTGACAAAAGGACCATTGTAAAGGTGATCAAACAAGGAATACATACCTTGGCTATAAACTGTAATGTAATGTTACATCTTTCTTGTACATTTTCTGTCATACATTTGGTATGAATAAACTCTCTAGCTTTACAATAACTCTGTGACTTGACACATAAAGCTTTAACATCTATGGTTGTTGTTGTATTATCCCTACACTCCTCTTCTTGCTGGAAAGGTCAAACAAGACATTGCCAGTTTACACAAGAATGTGTCCATAGTACACGGATGCCCCACTATCACTATCATTTTTGGACCGTGAAATTGGGGTCAAAACTCTAATTTGGCATTAAAATTAGAAAGATCATATCATAGGGAACATGTGTACTAAGTTTCAAGTTGATTGGACTTCAGCTTCATCAAAAACTACCTTGACCAAAAACTTTAACCTGAAGCAGGACAGACGGAGGAACGGACGGACGAACAGATGCACAGATTGAAAAACATAATGCCCCTAGGTGGGGCATAAAAAAGCTTAAGTATAAGGCAGGATTTTTATAATTATGAAATGCAAATTTTTGTTATTTATCAAGATAATTGCATTAGAAGCTTGTTAAACTAATTTTTGCTGCATATTGATAAAAACAAGAGTGTTCATGCTGAAATGTCTAGCCTGCTTTACTTATAATAATTGAATTTATGTTGAAAGTCTGTAATATGAAGATTTTACAAGAATTATTACATACATTAATATTATCAATAATCCATTAAAATGAGGTCAAGGTCACATGAACCATGCCAGACAGACATTTTCACCTTTCAATCATCCCATACACAAAATATAGTGGCCCTATTGCTTATTATCCCTGAGAAATAGACCAAACCACAAACAACTTAACATTGACCAATGAACCATGTAAATGAGGTTAAGGTCAGATGAACCCTGCCAGAAAGACATGTACATCTTACAAGCATTCCATACACCAAATATAGTTTACCTATTGGTTACAGTATCTGATAAACTGACAAAACCATGAAGGCTTAGCATTGACCAATGAACCATGAAAATGAGGTCACGGTCATAAGAAACCTGCCAGACAGTACTTTGTGTGAACAACGATTTAAAATTTGTGTCTGAGCAGGTAAAAAAATTAAAGATCAATACTTTCTAAAGTAGGTTATCCATTAAAAGATTTTTACTATCTTTTTACAGTTTTATCAAAACTGAACGTGAAATGGCAATTTTAGCTCAAATATGAAAATTTTAACATGTTTACTATGGCATAGTGACATCACAAGTGACCTTTCTGAACTAAAGTGTCAATAGTATATTAACCTGTTCATTTTTAAAAAAACTAACATAATTTTTCAAATCTATCAAGGATCACAACTCCTCAAAAGCAAAATTGAAAATTGTAGATATCCAATTTGACCTGTATCTATTTTCAATAACAACATGTAAAAACTTAAAAAGCATTGGTAGAAAGGTTCTCAACTTATTGCATGGAAACGACATAAAATCAATCAACTCCTGAACAGCAAAAGTTAAAATTGTCAATATCAAACTTAAAATCCATTTGGTTATCAGTACGACATTTCAAACTTTAAAAGCATTGGTTGAATAGCTCAGGAAAACATGGTTAAAATTTAAAATGTGAAGGATTCACCAAAAGGATCACCCCCACCCTGCAAATTGGATTATCTCCCCTATAGCATGTTAATAGGGGTAATATTTCTTTATGCACATCCTCAAGTAATATTCTACAAATGTGTAAAGTTTCATCAATACCCATGTAGCTAATTAGGAGAAGTTGATTTTATGAGAGACTATTACCACGGATTAAGTAAGTTTGATTATATGCTCTAAACAGTAGGACTTGGATTATATTCCTAATATTAAATTTAAATGCAAATCCTCATGAAGTGATCTACAACTGTAAAGGTTCATCAATTTCTATTCCCATTAGAGTTGCATTAACAAGGCACATGAGCAGAGAGACAGACAGAGGGACCACAGGAAGGACAGAAAGAACGACAGTATGATATCTATATACCCCCAAAAAATGTTTGCCAGTAGTATCATAAGGATTTAACCATTATTGGATTACACCTCATCCCATAAATAGGATGGATATACTACCATATTCCCTTATTGTTTTTATAGAAATGTCTATATTTACTTCACTATGTTCACTGTCATCTGTGTCCTCACTACCGCCATCATCCCAATCATCATTCACTGCAGATTCAGGTACATACAAGTCTGATAGCAGATAACATGCTGATGTATAAACCTGAAACATATATTATTATTATTTGGTACAAGACCTTATTTACTAATACAGTTATAAAGTAATGGACGTATTTACTAATACAGTCATTAATGGACTTTTTGTGTAATAATTTCAACTTCAAGTAGTGGTTATATGTGTGTTGTGATAAAAAAGTAAAATCTATTATTCTTGGTAACTTTTAGAAAACTGTTGACATTGACTTTTTACTTTTACTCTAACTTCAGAAAAACAACCAAAAATATTCTGCAATAAAATAAAGCTGGTTTCCAGCCAAAATTCACAAGCTTCACTTAATTAGAAGGGGTGGTTTGACAAAATAACAACAATTTTTATATCATAACATAAACTAAGTATTATTTTTATATACATATGCATATTCATGGCTCTACAATCTGTCGATACCTATATCTTGGCATTGCACAAGGTCATGTTTTTCTCTGACTGTCTTTACACTAAATTGATTGGATGTTGGATGTGTACTGATTGATATTTTACTCTTAGATGTATGATTTTTCTATTAGTTGTTATTGGCTTTGAACTAGCTGTCAGTAACTGCAAGTACTCTCAGATCTGTACTTAGTGTCTTTTTTGTTGTGGGGATGTATAAGTACCCTGCCACATCCACTATGTGTTTTTGTTACTTGTTTTTGTGCTTTGTATCTATCTGATGAGTTATGCCCTTTCCAACTGATTTTTATAGTTTGTACATATGTTGTACTGTTACACCACTGTCCCAGATTAGGGGGATGGTTTGGCGCCCGCTAGCATGTTTAACCCCACTACATTCTGTATGTGCCTGTCCCAAGTCAGGAGCCTGTAATTCAGTGGTTGTCATTTGTTGCTGTATATCATATTTGTTTTTTTTGTTCATTATTTTGTACATAAATCAGGCCTTTAGTTTTCTCGTTTGAATTGTTTTACATTTGTCATTTCAGGGCCTTTTATAGCTGACTATGGGGTATGGGCTTTGCTCATTGATGAAGGCCATACAGTGACCTATAGTTGTTAATTTCTGTGTCATTTGGTCTCCTGTGAAGAGTTGTCTCATTGACAATCATACCACATCTTCTTATTTTTATATAAACACATCTATTGTTTGTATCATTCTAAGCAAATAAAACTATCACTTTTTACTTTTGAAAAAGTTGTAATATCTTTTATGAGAGGAAAATATTGTTTTCTCAAGATTAAATCTTGTTATTCATTGAAAGTTCAAAAGGCAAAGGAGAAGAGCAAAATTTGTTTTTCTAACCAGATGCAAAAATGATGTAAAACAACATAATGACATAATGTTGACCTTTATGTCTCTTGTTTATCTGTGTCATTGGTTGTCACCCAATTAACGTGTACCCTGCATCTCCTTTTATTTTTTATCAATATATAATATTTTTAAACCTGTGCATGTTTGTCTTCATCCAGTAAAATTAAACAATTTTCTAATAATGTTCTGATGGTGGATCTCTTTTTCTTAACATCTTGCTGCCACAAGTTCCTTGCAACCCTGTACAACAACATTCCTAGGGGTACTGTAAAAGGACTATCATTCACACTGTCTGAACATAAAGCTGTCAGGTCATATAACTTCACAACTTCATCATCTACACCTGAAATATAGAAGTGTGTGAAAGAAGAAGGAATATTTCCATATAAGTTAAACAGAAAATGATTCTAATACAAATAGAAACAATGTAATTTTACACCATCCACCAGATTAAAACACTTGCATAATGTAATTAATACTTACATTTGAAATACCTTATATCGTTTTTTTTTTTTTTTGAAATTTGATGACAAAATGGGCAGGTTAAATTTTCACTGTGTATAATTTTCGCTGAATGTGAAAATACACACGAAAAAATAACTGTATCGTATTGATAGAGATGTTAACAATATAAATTTTATTGACTGACAGGTAATCTATTACAAATAAATAGGAGTACTGCAACTTGAAAAACACATAATTCGGAGAACTTTCAAGGAACATAAATTATGTACAAAGCGGGATGCTAAAAATCAAAGGTTTTGATCATTTGTGTAATGGTATAACAAATATAAATATCTGTATAAATGTAATTTATTTTTTATTTCATTTTTACATTATGCAAAATGTTCAGGTTATGACACCAATTAATAGATCGTAGGTAATCATCATTTTTTAACGTGTCATTGATTGCTGTGTTGTCGAAAGGTGTCACATATATTAATAGCTTATTTAATTATTATGAAAACAGAGATCTTAATTGAGTATGCTCATTCTTATGATCTGTCAAACATCACAAAAGGCTGATTTTATATATACATGTAATGTTATTTCATCTTTAGGGTGAAGAAATTTCAAATCAATTTCGTGTATACTCGATAATAAATAGTATAATGTATGAAATTTTGAAACAGCAATAAATCTTTGAATATGCAGGGAAATGTATGCGGAGTCAAATTTTCGCTTTTCTTTAGCTTATGTGAATAAAGCGAAAATTAAACTCATGCGAAAAAAACCCGATATACGGTAGTTTTGTACTGTCATCAATATGTTTATATTGTTATTATGCAAAGCAGTATGTATAATACAGAAATCAGACTTCACAAAAGTACAGTATTTTCCTGATTGTGACTAAAAATTATCCTGATTTATTGTTGTTACAAAGGAAACCATTATTGCGTACCATATGAAACTTTTCCACAGATTCATCTCCATCATAAAAAAAAGTTGATTTCTTACAATTTTTTAAGCATTGTTCCTATTGAAATTTGCATTTTTAAAAATGTTTTTTTAGTTAAAGAATACATTTGAGAAGGCCTTAATTTAAACATTGTCATTTTCCAGTTTTTATTTGTCAAACACACAAAAGAAAACAAATTTCAATAGAAACAATTATGAAAAATTTGTCAGAAATCAACTTTTAATGTTTGAATCAGTGTTAACATCGAACAGATTGAAAATATATTATTGATATTGAATAAATACAACACCACATTCATTTTTTTTAGTTGATACATGTATTTTCATCTATTAAGAAGATCAATTTTTTTCTCGTGTAAATTAATCAATGAGTGATGGATTTCTCCTATAAGAAATTTAAAGGTCCCAGTGAATAAACTACACAGAGAACAATAGCTATTGTATATATTCAATGGGACAATAGAACAGACAAAAGTTTTATACCTCAACCAAGAGGAGATGACTCTGTGGAAAAGTTTTATTTGGTTCGCAATAACACACATATTTTTTTGGCTTCATCAATCTAAAATTTTCTTTATTCAATTCGTCTATTCTCAAATGGAATTCAAATACTAAAAGTATTTATATATATCAACTTTAATCAGTGTTATAGGACTTTCTAGAAACTCACTTCTGAAAGCCTGAATCTAATTTTAAAAATACAATTGAATACAAATTATTTCCCTTGCTTGGAAGTAAACTGGTATAAATACTAGACTGTTGCAGTGCGGAGCAATGATGAAAAGTGAAAGAGAAAACAATGTGTTACTGTAAATTCAGAAATTATTGCATGCATTTTTTATTGCGATTGTTGAAGTATGAACAAAAATGCAAGTTTTATTATTGTGATTTCAGGAAAATCTGCATACAGATATATATATCAGATATCAGAATGCGAGTTCTTATTATTGCAATACTCACCCATTAGCATTATTCGCATTAATAAAAACCTAGCAATAATTTCTGAATTTACATTTCCAGCTTTATAATCAAGTTTGACTACAAGTATGATGGAAGACAAAAGACCACAAATAATTATTATATTTATATAAACCAAATGTTATCTTTGATTACAAGTATGATGGAAGACAAAAAAACATTTAATAATTATTATATTCATATAAACCAAATATTATCTTTAAGTCAACCGACAACGTAAAAACATGTTCCAAATTCTAATACCAATATGTGATGGTACAGCATCTTGTATAAAGACTGTTACTTTTAAATATTCTGAGCAAATAATCTAAAGATTCATTCATTATACTGTTCTCATACATCAATCTTTTTTCGTTTAAAGCCAGTAAAGAATTGATACCTTTATATAACCAGTAAGTATGTCCCTCCTTTGTTGCATTAGATTTAAGGAATGCTAATATATTTCTAGCTACATCAGCCATCATTGCAGGATCAAACTCAGAATTCTTTAAATTTGGAATATCTTCTGTCTTTATTAACTCATATTTCTGAAAATATAATAAAGGTCCATAAATTAAGTAAGAAAACCTTGTAGAAAATATTGTAGTTGCAGTCTCCAGTCTCTGGCATTTACAGAAGTTTAGAATATTCAAAGAATAAATGGGGAATGTGTCCATGGGACACATATGATGCCCCCGCTTGCATATAACATTATAAAGGGATATTACTCAAGAATTGTAAAAGTGACGCTACCCAAATTTGTACTTGATCTGAGTTTTGTGGTAATAAGCATTGTTTATAAGTTTCATACAATTAGTTGGGGCAAACTTAAGTTAGAGAACAGAAACGAAAATTTCAGCAATTTTTCTATTTGTAAAGGTGTATAACTCTAGAACGGTAAAAGTGACACCACCAAAATTCAAACTTGATCTGTGTTTTGTTGTAATAAGCATTGTGTATAAGTTTCATGACATTTGGTTGAGGCAAACTAAAGTTAGAGAACGGAAACCAATTTTAGGACAGACGGACAGACGGACAGACAGACAGACGGACGTACAGACGTACAGACAGACAAGGGTAAAACTTAATGCCCCCTCCGCTATGGCGGGGGCATAAAAACATGACAGTGTGTCAGAAAAGTAATACTCTTTAGGTTGCTTGTCTATTACTTTTCAAATATATCTTTCAAAGTTCAAATTGAAAAATCTATAGTTACTATCCAGTTCATGAAGTTACTATCCAGTTCATGAACTTCATTCCACAGAGTATGTATCTTAAAAATCTTTTTAGGTCAAGGTTCAGTTTTATATACAATAAACTGTTAAAACAGAGATATGTCTCTCCTTTTTGTTATTTTGATAGCAAAATGTTGAAACTAAAATAGAAATACTTTTACATGTAAGTTATGCAAAATATTCAGTCAATGAACTATGATTGAAGGTACAGGTCCAAACAATCTCCATGAAAACTAGATGTGCCACTGCTTATACAACTGCATACCAAATATCATTGACCTACCACTAGGGGTTCCCCATAAACTGACCTAATCATAAACTAATACATGTAAACTAAGCAAAAGTTTCAAAGTCAATAGACCATGACTTGGGGGTGGTGCCAAATAATCCCCGTGAAAATGAGATGTGCCAATGCTAATACAACTGCATACCAAATATCATTGACCTACCACTAGTGGTTGCCCATGAACTGACCTAATCACAAACTAATACATTGTTGACTCTGCTGTTGCCGCCGCTGACGCTACCTATGTCTGACCTTTAGACTCTGTCAAGGCGAGAAAAAAATGTGGCATAAATTTGTCAATCCAATATGACATTTTGACAAATCCCTCCATTCATCAACAATGTAATAATGTTCTACAATGCACAATCACCAAATATTTTATAGCTTGATATCTATAGGTTTTACTAAATACCTATTTTTTAATTTTTGAGTGCCGTTTTGTTGCTTCAGTATTAACATTTTATGGTAGTTAACCTATTTACATGGTTTTAAATTGTGTAGCATGGTTACAACTGTATTGATTTACTAGAATAATCTTCTCTACCAAATAAATAAACAAATTCACAATAGCTTTTTTAAGTATTCCAAATATTTACCTGTACAATACCATTGAGATGATAACACATGGCAACTTCAGGAACACTACTCATAAGATTATCCAACCAATAATCAAGACCTGTGAGTACATTTATTGGGGTCTGCATATCCCTGAAAACAAAACTTACAAGTATTACATTATACAATTTTAAATGTATTGGAGAAAATGTTAAGTTGTCAATATTGAGATCATACAATTCATACATGTACTAGAAAATTTTAGTTGCAATAGGCACTGTATATGTATAAGAGGTGAATAGAACAACCTGATCTTTTAAAAGTAGGTGGGTGTCATAGATTTGAATTAATTATGAAGATATTGCCTAAATTATTGGCATCAACACAGTTTGTTGGCAAAGGAAATTTAAGAAAGGAGTATTTCTCTGGGTCAGTTTTTTAATGCCAACTTGTCTGAAAGTCTGTGATTGGAAATATTAGAGAAGATAGTTTTACCTTATTTTCAGGGTTCAGCGGCTACTTGAAAAACTTTTGAATTTTTTCTGCCATGTGAAATACTCACTTATTATGAGAAATAGCTATATATATAGGATAACTATATTTGGTATATGGGATCCTTGCAAGGTCTACATGTCTATCAGACAGGGTTTATCTGACCTTGACCTCATTTACGGATCAGTGATCCAGGTTAAGTTTTTGTGTTCAAATCTCAGATACTAAAATCTATAGGTCAAATATATTTGGTGTGTGGAATGATTGTTAGGTGAAAATGTATGTCTGTCGGGGCTCATCTGACCTTCACATCATTTTCAATGTTCCTTAGTCAATGTAAGTTTTCATGGTTATATCTTTTTCTGGTATACTATAAGCAATAGGTCAACTATATGTTCAGTGTATGGATTGCTTGCATGTTGTTCATGTTGTTTGGCAGAGTTCATTTGACCTTGACTTCATTTTTATGGTTCATTGGCCAATGTTCAATTTTCGTAATTATATCTGTTTTTCATATACAATAAGCAATAGGCTAATTATATTTGGGGTATGGTATGAAATTCATCAATGATAGGTAAAGAAGGTCAGACATTTCAATTTGTGCACTCTTGTTTTATACATGTTGCCTGTTCAGTTTAAATATAATCATTTAGTAGATATTAAAACTATGATACTAACCTTAACCTAAGGCTGATACAAGGACAGTTCTGGTCTCCAAAGATGGGTAGATCTGTACCAATTAACATTCTGATATCTTCGAAAGTCCACAATACTTCTCTGGAAAAACCTGGTGCTTCAAACTGTCAAAATGTTTTTTATAACATATTTTTATTTTGTTTCAATAACATAGTAGTTTAGGTAACTAGTTGACATATAAATTATTACAAAAGTCTAACACCTGCCTTTTCCCCTAGGAAGCAAATGGAATTTTACAGGATTTCCCAGATAAACATGAACAAAACAAAACAAAAAGGTTTTTAATGTGTAACTTGATATTTCCAAACCAATAATAAACTGGCAAGAATCATACACACTCAAATGAAGAGTAATAAAAAATATTGAAAAAAGTGAACAACTTTTATAAACTGAAATTATAGACTATGACAACTGTCTACAGTCGAACCTCGTTGTGTCGAAGTCGAAGGGACCGGACCAAAGTATTCGACTCATCCGAGGTTCGACTCATCAGAGGTCAAGTGTGTCGTCATAAATTTTGAATGCATGAAATACGGTATGAGATTTGTGTAAACTAGATAAAATGAACAGTGTGCCTTTTTTTCGATATGACACTTTATGATTGTGTATTCAATCTCCATTTTTTACAAAGGTCAGTCACTGTAAATTATGAAATCACTAGCGGCACGAAATAAGTTCTGAACGGTCTCTGATGAGGTCGTCTGCTTTACATTAAATTATCATGAATTTATTATAATTGTCCTTATCCTTTTATTTATTGTAATTAATGAGTAGTAAATCTAACGATTCATTTAATCTCGGCTTGGGTCATTTAAATTCGTTTGGTTTTTATCTCAGGTGAAAAATGTTCAACACACTAACATTCCGCTTGAACGATCAACAAAGATGCTAATTAGCGGTCACCATAAACATGTCATTTTAACTGTTATACAAACAAGTATGTTTACTTAGCTTTAATCTCTTTTGAAAATGATTAGGTGACATAAGAAATACATCCAATTTGAATTATTAGGTCTGCATCTTTCGAAAATTCTTACTTTCGAAGTTCGAGACATCGGGATCAATTTACATTAATTTTACTTCGACCAGACCATAAAATTTACTCGACTTAACCAAGTATTCGAATCAACCGAGTTCGACTCATAAGAGGTAATTATGCATTGATCAAACGGGAATTTTACCGGGACCGAGAAATGACTTCGACTCATCCGAGTTTTCGACACAACCGAGTTCGACACAACGAGGTTCGACTGTATAATGTTAATCTTATATAACCATTCAGCATGTCGACAAAAATAATTAATTTAATGAATTTAGGTGACAATATCCCTTAGGATAAAATATAGCTCAGGGTTTCAAAAATTGTCTGAAGAGAGCAAGACATTTTTTCCATAAGATCAACAAGATATATGGACGTAAATGAGTTTGAACAGAGGGTATAGAGTTTTCTAATTATTGTTTTTTATATGATTTGTTGTTCATTAGTATTGTATATAGAAAAATGTTTATATATAGGAAATGACAAGTGTTGTTTTTATTATTTCAATATAAAAAAAATATCCTGTTTTAATAGTAAACAGTGTTCCTGTGTACCATACGAGTCACCATTAATCAGCTTCAGTACCTGACACTTGTCATGCATTATTTTTATAAATAATCCAATTTTCAAAGTAAAAACAAATAATTCGAGTTGTGAAGTGTTCTGTTAGTGACTCTTACTGAAATCAAACTTGTTTACCAATAAGCAACATGCTAATATTGTTTCAGTGTATTGATTTTTTTTACCATGTGACTTTAAAACTAAAGCACTAATTAGTACATCTTTGAAAACTGAGAAAATGACACAGACTGTTCTTATCCAAACCTTGGACTTAATATTCTTAAGAAAACAGCTGCTATAAATTTTAATGTTCAAATTGAATATTTCATCCAATTTTAAAAGTTGCTACATCCATTTTTAAAGACTGTTTCAGTAAAATACTATTGACAAAAATGAAACCTTACATTTGGGTGCTTTTTCATCTGAAATCTAGACAAACAAATATCAAACTGAGCAGAATTCCAGTATATATGATCATTTTGGAACCATTGTTTGTCATTACAGATCAGGATTCAAAATTTTTAGCAGCACGAAATTACTGGGTGTTTTTTTAGCATACAATTCTTATTTTGTGTTTTATGTACCTGTTCTGTCCTTACTAGATTATCATCAACATTATTTGACATATCTTCTACTGTCTGCTGAAATTCATCAACAGCTTCGTTGGTATCTGCAATGCTGTCAAATGTACAATTAAAGAGTTATATTTGCAGTTTCACTGATGCAATAAAAAAAGTACATTTATCTATAGATAAGCATATGAACTAGGGAAAGGGCTTCAACTGAAAAAGGGGAAAACCTAAAATTTTGAAAATCGAAATTGACCTGTAACTTGTCATGATAAAACAATACACCAAATATCAAATCAATATCTTCAAGCATGAAGAAAAAAAGTCTGGAAAACTGATTTGCCAGACTGACGGATGGACAGACGGGCAGACAGACAGACAGACAGACAGACGGACAGAGTGCAAACCTAAAGTCTCCTTCAACTTCGTCGGTAGGGGACTAATAAAAGAAGACATGGGTATGGTGAATAGAATGGCAACCTAACAAAACCTAAGAATAAATTAGTGGTCAACATTCAGTCTTCAATAGACAAGTGTCTATAACGTTTGTAATCATTAGTCTTTGAAAGATGGAAATGGAGTAAGTAGAGACTATCTGTTATCACTATGATGTCAATTCAATAAAGGAAAAAAAACTAGATGTGTCGGAACAAAATGAATGGCCCCGCTCACAACTCATCATAGTACACTCACATACTAAAAATTAGCTCAATATGTAAAAAAAGTCTGTATAACTGTTACTTTTTTGAAATTATCAATGTCCAAAGCCCATGATTTCAGCAAAAATAAGGGGAGCGAAACCAAACATAAACTCGATCTGTAACTCATCATAGTAGACTCACAAACTTAAATCAGCTCAATATGTGAAGTGTTTAGATAAAAAGTTTGTATAACTGTTCCTTGCGGATTAACATAATGACGGAATGACAGAAAAGGGTAAAACTATATGGCCAGACCTAAGTCGGTAGGGCCATAAAGACACTAAAAGATATATACAAAAGACAACCACTTTAAAAGCATAAATTCATTTTATTACCTTTAACTGCATAGAAAGTACTTACCACACCCTATGGCACACACAAAACTTCTAAGAGTTGTAAGAGTACAATGAATAATTTTTCTTAATTTTCCAAAAATATTTTTTTATAAATGTGAATGCAGATGACTGCTGAAAATTATAAATGAAAGTCTATTTAAAGGGGCATAAGTTACGAGATATAGAAAAAAATAAAATATGATTTGTTTTTGTTCAATCATTAATGAAAGTGAAATAGTGATATAATAATTCGCTTTTAGCAGCCAGTTTGGTTCAGTTTTGTCAAAATAAGCAAATAAACATCGCTAATGAATTATTCACTTGCAAGTAAATAATTCGACCTCAATAAATCTGTATTCATGTGAACTTCAATTGAACCCCTTAGCTAGAGAAATGTTACGCATGAACTAGGCGTGTTCATCTATTTAAAAGAAAAGAATGTGAACATTGGAAGTGAAACAAGGGCAAACCATTTGGTTGACTGATTCGATCTACAAAAACTCATTCTTATACAGGTAAAAACGATTATCAACAATTATTTAAACCTATAAAATGAGCTCAAACAGACCTGGAAAAATCTAATTGCACAAGTTCGCTATCTATTTATATCTATGTTTATGTTTATATCGGGGGTCACCTCGATGGTTTATTAGATGGCGTCTAGACAAAAATACACATGAAATGTTGATACATACGATCGAATCCGTGCATCGTAAATTGTTTATTTTAGACTTTTTATAATTTGGATATACGTTTTAGTATGTTATAAATCAAATATGAGAATTTGAGTCAAATCGGTGTACATGAATTTAACAGCTAATGCCCCTTTAAACAAATCATTGTGTCATATTTGCACATGCGTAAACAAAATTTCATTTTGTACACAATTGATTCTTTTGTCTGTGGCGTGTTGAGAAAAATCTCATGCAATGGACACTTCCTATCATGAAACTATAGTACTAGTTCTTGAAAAAAATCAAATATAATGTTGGAACACAATCGAAAATTCTAGCAATATTAACTTATTACTAAAAAAATTGAAGTACAACATCAAGATTTACTGTAATACATAGTTTCCTTCAAAATATATATAAAAAAACGGTAAAAATTACCTCCTATATAAAAACTTTGACAACATATTTCTATTCTGAAGAGTGTCTCTACTTTTATTTTTCTTAGGAACACACTTAATCTGAAAAGAAAACAATGTCTGATCATGTTGCAGATTCTAATATTTGGATATTAGTACAAAACTGCTCAACAAATACAACCATATTATATTAAACCATTTTTCTGAACCCATGACATCAAATGAATTTGCATATACAAGTGGTAGAGCTTACTTATCTATTTAACCAGCTGTTAAAAAGAAAATTATCCCAAATCCAAATTGAAGTGACCACAACTTTATGGTTACATACCTTAACCAAAAACAGAGAATGTTCTGGTCTGACAATATAACGTTTCTTATACCAGTAACTGGAAAATCACAGTCAATGTCATAATCTGGCATATCATTTATAAAGTGCATATCATAATAAACCAGTGTATTAAGTTTCAAGTTGATGTAATCATAACTTCCTGGTAAACTACCTTAACCAAAAACTTTAACCCGATATGGTATGGACAAACAGAATAATGGAAAGTGGTAAAATCATCCTGACATACAGACCAGAAAACATAATTGCTCCTACTAGGTGAGGAATAATAAAATTTGATAGGGAAATATTCATTGTTTTTTCTTGTTTGAATTGTTTCACATTTTATCATGCAGAGCCTTTTAAAGGTGACAATGTGGCATGGGTTTTGCTCATTGTTGAAAGCCATAGTTTGACCTATAGTTGCCTACATCCACATTCTTTGATCACTGGTGGAAAGTTGTCCCATTAGTAATCCTACCACATTTCCTTATCTAATATTGAAAGTCACTGTGATGAGAGTAAATTTGATAAGTATCAGATTAAATGTATCGTTTATCAACTTTCATCAGTAGGACCTCTCAAAACTACAAAATATTTTGCAATGTGTCTTGAATAAGTTTGAATGTTATTTACATTCTAAAATATTCAGTCTGTGGCCTCAAATATGTTGGTGAGTCAGTAATTCCACAAACATCTTAATGGGCAGTAAGTAAAAACAATTCAGACAGTTGCATTTCAACCTTGATGACTTGAACAGCATGAAAGTTCTAGTGATATATTTGACTGTATATATAAATTTTTGCATGTACTATGACGTTACAACTTGGAGTGTATAATTATATACTTATGTCTTCTGTATTGAGCTGTGCTTTGGTGAGGACTTCAGGATTTTAGATAAAAGTTAAATATAACCTGTTTATATATAAGCAGTAGAACACACTAAGGATTTTCATATTGTTTTATTGCATTTGAAAAAAAAGGAAGTCGTTGACGAAGGCCATCTGTTGTGCAGAAATATTTGTCAATACAATATCATTTAATCTTAATTGTACATAATTATCTTTTATTGGTAATGCTGCACAAATCCTCAGACTTGCGTATATACATAAACATATAAAACAAGAATGTGTCCATAGTACACAGATGCCCCATTCGCACTATCGTTTTCTATGTTCAGTGGACCGTGACATTGGGGTCAAAACTCTAATTTGGCATTAAAATTAGAAAGATCATATCATCGGGAACATGTGTCCTAAGTTTCAAGTTGATTGGACTTCAACTTCATCAAAAACTACTTTGACCAAAAACTTTAACCTTAAGCAGGACAGACGAACGGACAGCCGAACGGATGCACAGACCGAAAAACATAATGCCCCTCTACTATCGTAGGTAGGGCATAAAATGATTAAGAATAGTATGATACTATAAAGTGGTTAAATTCTTTTTGTAGAGTTTAAATTTCATGATTTCTATGGGTGCATTACATTTGGGCGAATTTGGGGATTACATTTTTTTACGTTTGCACGCATTCATTTAACAGGTAACGCAGGTAAATATAAGGATAAGTCATGATAAATATTTCAATAGTTATTAATTTTAAATATTTTTGTAATTTTAGTTTATACATTTTTTCATATTGAATCCTACAAATGACCCGAAATCATTCCATGCTCACTAAAATGAGCAATTTTATTCATCACATCCATGAATTTTTGTGTTTAAATATTGTAAAATTTATGCTAACAGTTGTACGTGAAGTGAGAAAGGGAAAACAGAGTATCTGATGGAGTAATTCCAAAAATATAAAAATGGACAAGTTGAATGGCTGAATTCATTTTTTTTTATAGCAGTGGCCTTCAAATATTCAGCATGTACCAACATTTAAAATCGGTTCTTTTACTCTTCAGATTAACATTTCTGGGATGAGGTGCTTATGCATCATTAAACATCTTATCCTGCTCAAAACCTCACTTCCACCTCCTCATTAGTGAGCATCGCACTTAGACTAATGGAAGCTTAAGGGGTAACTGGAAACAGCTAAATAAATTAATTAATTAATCAGTATAATTTACCTGTGTTTGATGTTTGTGAAATGACTATGGTTTACTGAAGGAAACCAAGTCAGACAATTTTCTTTAAAATAACTTAAAATCAAAATTAAAAATGTTACCAATATTATAAACATGATTAAGGTTATCATGGTTATGGTATACTGCTCATTAAATGAAAGTAAAAAAAAAACATTCTCAATAATGTTACACAACATAATTAATTCTAATTAATGATACCTGCATTTCTTTAGCTACAGATTGGTAATAGAATTCCCTCAACCATTTCCAATCATCCTAAAAAATACATCATCAAATCAATGACTATTTTTGTATATAAAACTTGTATGTACAGTATATGAATCTTAATTTTTGTCTAGAAGTTCTATTGGATTATTGTCATTCAAATATTTTATTATACATTTCTTTCGCTAAACAAAATTGATCTAGTTCTTTTTAAATAAATCATGTTATGAATCATGACTTAATTTATACCTTAATTTTAACAAAAGTCAAAACAGGATACCTGCAATGCAGTGCTTTTGTAAGCATTCATTCTTTATATATAATTATATACTGCAAATTCTAAAATTAGTGTGTACATTTATCACTGCACTTGTTGAAAAATGTAAGAAATTAGGTTATAGAGTTATTGCATTTTAAGGAAATGTTGCCGCAATTAAATATGAGTTTTTATGTTTGCTAATCCTATCCTGTCACAAATTTTCACAATAATAAAAACATCCCAAGATTTATGAATTTAGAGTAACATAGAATGCAAGCAACCAGTTTTATACTTGTCCTCAAACTAAAGTTTGTAAAATCTTTAAATATCATATTTACAACAACAAAAAGAGTAGAGCCAGTAACCCCCAAAAAACGGCTCTGTAAAGGTGTATATTCTTAAATTCAAAGACAAAATGACATAGAAGTTTACAACTACAGGTCACCGTACGGCCTTCAGGAATGAGCAAAACCCATAAGTCCATTTTCTAGAAATGTTTTGCCTTTTTCAACCTTTTTTCATGATTATATATGTGGCGCCACCCTCACCCATTATGACATCAGGAATACATCACTAATGACACATTTGTTGAAAAGCTTTTTTAACTGAAAAATCAGACATTTTAACATACACTTTAATCAAATTTTCATATAATTATTGCAGTCAAAAAGTTTTAGATTTTAAGGGCCAAAATTATGAGTCAGTGACCCAACTCCTTTCACACACAAATTTAACTTCGAATTAGCTTTGGGTAATAATTTCTTTTTTCATACAGTTAACCAGAAAATTCAGTATTATCCTCTTGAAATGATGTAATTTATATGAAAATATATTTTCAAAATGTATTTTATTAAAACTTCCATTCTCAAATCACATTCTGATTTACATTTAACACTATCACTATTTTGTATAAGTGATGAATAAAATTTTGAATAAACACTAAGATTAACTCCCCTAAAACAGTTTCAACTACTTTTTTTCAGACTTGCAACATATTTATTTTAAGTTTGAAATCATTTATTAGAATCATTTTTATAATATTTCAGATACTTCATAAATAATTATCCTGTATGCATCATCACCTGTTGTTGTCTAAGTAAATGTTTGTGCACATCAAATTCATCTATGAGTAAAGTCTTCCCGATCCGATGAACCATCATACTAATATGTCCTTTAGACATTGGCATCTTTAGAATCTTCTTTATATTCTAAAAAAAAAAACACAGCATGTTTTCAGTAATACATCACTAGTGCTTTGTACATGTTGTAGTGTTGAATTTGAAATACTATGGTTGTACAAGTGTACAAAACTGTATATCATGTATATTGTACAGCCATTTTTGTCATTTTGTCACTATATGATTCACCAGTATGCTTTTAGAACCAGAGATAAGGTAATGGTATATAGATTTATAAAAGTCATTCTTGAATATATCATTTTAATTATAGGACATGTATGCATATACATACATGTATAAATTATATAATTATGAAAATCATTGTATTTATTGATGTTAATCATATTTTAAATACAGATATCTTTGTTTAAAAAATTTTGCCAGACTTTTAAAAAGGGTAATTTGGCAAATAATGATATATACATGACATTGCATTAAGTGCAAATGCAAGAAAAGGGTGCATTAGCATGGTGCAGCAAAAACATCTCTTTCAGTGATCTTTGAATATGCATTTCCAAAAAAATTGCCAGCAGCCATAACTGTTTTTGGTTTTATTTCATTAGCTCATAATAAATCAGATTTCCCTTTTTAATTTTTTTTTTAAGTTAGGTTTTCCCATTTATAGCTTATTACATCTTACAATATGATTTTTGAATCAAAATTCAACAGTTAGAACTAAATTTAAACCAAAAAAAAAAAAAAAGGTTTTTCATGTAGAAAAACTGAGTATTTAAAAAATTCAAGTATTTTAAAAAAATGCTAAATTAAGAATTAGATCTACCAATAATAATGTGAACAATGTTGATTAAAGTGACATTTTGTGATTCAGAATATAAGGAATACATGAAAATGAAATTAACATGATATAATTTATTGCTGTATGCACATAACTGTCTGAATTTGTAGGTTATCTGTCCATATTTCTGATGATTTTATAAGTTGAACAGTGCATAATTTTTGAAAAATTCAAGCTCTAATAAAGATTCCACAATACATAAATGCCAGGTTTAACAATCTGCTATTATTAAGTGCAATGACACAGACAGAAAGATTATTTCACAAATACTTACATTAGAATTAGAAATCACATCCACTTCTCCTGTCAGATCTAAGTCATTATTGGCCATTTCAATACTATAAAAGTAGACAAATCCATTTTTTTCAAAAAGCAAATTTTGTAAGTATTATGTGTAAACTGCTTTTATCTTTTTTTGAAGACCCTATCTCTACATTTTTTTCAATAAAGTATCATTTTGTGTTGTCTCATGTATTATCATTATCATTTTGATTTTGATTTTTGATTTTTGGTGTTTTAACGCCACTTTTAAGCACCGCTTTTGGGCTATTTCGTGGCGGCCAGTTTTTATTGGTGGAGGAAGCCGGAGTGCCCGGAGAAAACCACCGACCTTCGATAGGAAAACTGACAATCCTAGTCAATTAAGATTGGAGTCGAGTGCACCCGCACGAGCAGGGTTCAAACTCACAACCTCAGTGTTGACTGGCTAGTGATTACAGTAGTAACTACTTAGACCACTCGGCCACTGAGGCCCCTCATTATCATTTTGTGTTGTCTTATGTAATATCATTATCATTTTGACTTATTTCTAGATCTTACTGAACTGATAAATTGTCAATTTTACAGTATCTACTGTACAAGAAAAACAAAAGATTGGAAAACTAGTATTTAAAAGGGTAACAATTTCTATAAGAAGTAAACTGACAATTTTGACTGAGTTTAAAAGGCTTAAAGGAGACGTGACACGATTTTTTTAATTTTTGTTTTTTATAATTAAATTAATAAATATTAGTATTAAAACATGTTTTGTACAATTTTGCTGGTCAAAACCTGATCAATCGGATTTTTTAGGTCGAAGAATCCAGCGCTTGTCAAAATGAATGATTTTTAATTAGATAACTATCACGTGATCGTGCTTACGTCAGTGGTTACAAGCTGGGAAAATGTCTCTAACTGGCCAATGTCGATACACTATGGACGGTATTGACAGCACTTTTCCCGACTACTGACAAACTACAAAGACAATTGACCTCATCCATTTGAGCCATTGTGTGTGGAAAATAACCAAGAAAAGGATATTAATTATTCATGCGAAGTGTCCAACGACGACGATTTTTCAGACAATACCCATCAGATTGTTACCATACATATGGGTTTGTCTGATGAATAAATTTAATAAACCGCTGTCTGCATTTTTTTTTTAAATTTAAATAGAACTACTTTAAATCATAATTGAAAATCTAAATTTCTAATTATTGATGATCAAATTGTTCTTTTTTCTCTCTGTTACGGTAATGATAAATTATGTGTGCACCAGAAGCAGAAAAAAACGAAAGTAAAAGTAAAAAACTAGGCGTTCGCAAAGGGTCATTTTTTTTTTTTTTTTTTTTTTTATGGTTACGTAGAGACATTTAATAGGTATAAATTATCACCAAAAGTTATGCTTCTAATTTTTTTGGTTGGAAACCATACATCACACCAAGGATTTGTAAAGTGACAAATCCTTTTTCACTCTATTTCTGCATTAAGATATTCAATTAACAATTTTATTACTTTCCACCTTTTATGTAAACAATTCAATTCAGTAGTTTATTTACGTCTCACCTTATGTATATAATTACACAATACAAAACATTTATTGGAGGCTGTTGTTTTAGTAATTAAATTTTGACACCTATAGCATACTTTACCATGTTAAAGGTAAGAAGGCACCTGTAGTGTGGTTTAGTCACGTGTCATTTCTTTTCCCCAATTGGATATTTTGCATCAAAGAAAAGGTAAGAATTACTATATATGCAAACATTCCTAGCCGTCAGTGAAATTTGTTCTCAGTGGACCAGTGGAATAACCTGTCTCTTGACTGTCAGATTTAACAGGTGAAGGCAAGGACTCCCAGGTCTGAATGCTTTTTCATGTTTTCAGTCGGATTTAAATAATGAGAACTGGAGCGTTACGAGGAGAAATTCTCACTATAGTAGAGGGTCGGTAGAAGTAGAAGCTAAACTTAGGGAACGGTCATTGTTTATCAGATGAGGGTATGTTCAAATTTTCACCAGATAATGCCCCCCTAAACTTTATGAACCACATAATGACCCCCCTCCCCTTACCACATAGCTTCAAAACTTTGACCCCAAACAAAAATCCAATATAAGAATGTAAAAGACTTATGATTCACATTCTCGTATCATTTCCATTTTGTTTGCTTTTTGCCTAACAATTTCCTATGAAGTTATAGACTTGCAAGCATACACGGCAGGAATATTACTTTTCCATCTCAAGAAGTCAATTAAAAATGCATCTGTTATAAACATTTTTATATATCTGCATATTCTTAAAAGCAATAAAAATAAGATCTATATACAGATTGTCTATTAGTTATCAACACTGGTTAGGGTATTTAATTGGTGGTGCATAGGGTATTGTATGGTCGTACTACAGGTATTCATTAAACTTCAGGTAGTTGTACCTGTATTACTGTAACAATAATATATTCCAATCTCACATGTGCCCTCGGCAAAACCAACACCCAGGATGTACACAAAGAGCTTATGAACTAATATTGCGTAATAACTATGTCTTATCAATCCCCCATGTGGCGTGACACCTGAAGCTTCCAACTTCAAACGAGACCTGAAATTGCGAAACCCAATCACCTGTACTGTACACCTGTGACCTATGATGAACTCATGGCATGGCACCCGAGGCCCCAACTCTGGATTCCTTATGAAAGTGGGCGGAAAGAAGTGTAGTTTGGGCTTGTTAAAAAGTCCCATCTTTACACCTTCTAAGTCTGCGTATCATTCGAAAAACAGAAAATATCATGTAAATATTCTTTTTAATTATGTTGTTGAATCCATCGGCATCACATATAATAATTGTTTATCACTGTCAAGCGTTTTGTTGGATAATAATCGAAACTAAATTTGCACTGTACTCATATGTCAATATGAATGAAAGGAACCACTGACGTAGTAACCTCGTTCTGAGTGACTTCCGGGATAGAAATATGCATATTTGACAGGTTGATAAATCGTTGCATTAAAAGCTCATTAAAATACATATTTTACCAAATATTTGAAACTTATATTGCTATCGATGTATTTTTTGGGAAAGTTAAGTATAAAAAAATATTTTGAATCACAAATTGAAAATCGTGTCACGTCTCCTTTAATAGTAGATCTTGGCTGTTAAAAGTTTTTTTTATCTACTATTGTTTTCTAGATTATAGCCAAAAACACAAAAATTGGTTAAAATCTTTATTAAAGACTAACAATTCTTATATTGAGTCAACTAAAAAATTCTGGCATATACATTAATTTGTAGATCTTAAATTGCTTTTGGTACTTAAAATTTCTCTCTATCTATAATAGTTTTCAAAATAATAGCCATTAAACTGTTAGCAAAGAGATATGTCTCTCCTTTTTGATGTATAATACGAATATTGAAATTAAAACTGCAATACTTTAACAAGTAAACTATGCAAAACAATCAACGTCAATGAACTATGACTGAAGGTGAAGGGCCAAGTAACCTCTATGCAAATGAGAAATGCCAATTCTAATACAACTGCATACCTGTAACCAAATACAATTGACTTATCATGAGTGGTTCCATTTGAACTGACCTAAACATGTATCATGTAAACTATACAAAAGCTTCAGTCAATACACCATGAATGAGGGGTGGGCCAAATAATCTCAATGAAAATGGGATGTGCTTACACAACTGAATACCAAATATCAATGACTTACCACCATTGATTCACCTTGTTTGTTCAAAATATTGTACAAAGTGACACTGCATACATCAATGGCAAATAATAAGAGGCGTTTTACTGGATACTAGGTTCATTATATATACATGATATTTACATTCCCCATTTCCCTACTCAATTCTTGTATATATTAATAATTATATTCATTACAAAACTAATGTCAACATCTAATGGATTTGATAGATCTTCTATTTTATAATACATTTTTTCATTCCCTGTTCCCTATATATAACGTGAATACAACTTTGTTGTGTATGGGAGTCCTTTACTATTCATCTAAGTGTATTTATTTAACATAAAAAGGTCAATCAATTTATCATCTTTCCAAGAATTCTTCTTTAATCTAACAGCTAAACTAACATTTACGGTACAAATTTTACATCATCAGATGGGCATTTTGACAATGAATGTCTTTTCAGTGAGGCCAGAGGCCAAAATATTTGAAAATCCAAAACTTAAAAGGTGATAATTATATATATGATGCCAAAAAAAAAAGGCACACTAAATAATACCTTGAAAATTGAGAGTGTTCCTTTTTGTCCCATGTAAAATCAAATATATTTTTCTCCATTCTTGATGAGTTTCTCAGCCAATTTGATGGTGGTACATTAAGATTTGTAGAAGGTTGCAAAATAGAAAAGGCTGTTGACACAGGTACTGTTGAGTGCTTGACTACTACCATGCTTTTAACTTCCTGGTTTCCATCTTTGTTTCTTTTTACCAACTCCTTTCCCAATTTTGTCTAGAAATAACAACAGACTAGTTCATATAGAACACATATATAAGTCTTTATCATTTTCAAAACAAAAACCAGAAATCTGTCGAACATGTATGTTTATTAATTTGTCCATGGCAACAGTTTAATTTTCATTTCAATGGGTTTTTAGTTGATAACATAAATAACATCAAAAAGTTGCAAGGAATTCCAAATACAGAGTTCTATATTAACAATCATCCCTTCCTTACCACATCTACTCTAAATAGAAACCCTTATCCATATACATACCATACTTTTAAAAAGAGTAATAAATCTATTAATTGGTTATTAATAAATGTGGGTAGTGTCCACATGTGGACACAGATGATGTTCCAACTTGCATATCATGTAGTTATAAAGGGACATAACTGAAGAACGGTAAAAGTGACGCTACCCAAATTTGAACTTGATCTGAGTTTTGTGGTAATAAGCAATGTGTGTAAGTCTCATCCCATTTGGTTGAGGCTAACTTAAGTAGAGAACAGAAACTAAAAATTCAACAATTTTTCTATTTGTAAACACGCATAACTCTAGTACAGTTGTGTACAAGTTTTATAACATTTGGTTGAGACAAACTAAAGTTAGAGAACGGAAACCAAAAATTCAGCAATTTTTATGTTTATAAAGGGACATAACTCAAGAATAGTAAAAGTGACGCCACCAAATTTTAAAAAATCTGTGTTTTGTGGTAATAAGCATTGTGTATAAGTTTCATAATATTTGGTTGAGGCAAACTGAAGTAAATGAATGGAAACCAATTTTGGGACGTACGTACAGACAAGGGTAAAACTTAATGCCCCCACCGCTACGGTGGAGGCATAATAAACTTCAGAAATGGAGTGTATCAGGCAAATGAAATGAAGTTAATTCGAATACTGATTGATAATTGAAGTGAAATTAAAGTTATTATAAATTTTCATATTAGTGATCATGAATAAGTGCTTCAAGAAAGTCTAGGTCATCACTTATGATGTCAGTATTCATTCTTGCATAATTAATGAAAATTAAGGAGATGACAATGAAAATATGGTTTTTGGTCTTAATAATGTCCTATAAATGACACAAGTCAAACCTTTCCATTGATATTTATATAATTTCCCCATTTTCATGGCTTTTCAGTTATAATTACCTCAAAAAATTACTTTCGTAGACATTGCCTCTTTAAACTTTAATATATAAATTAATTCATTGAAGAACTTTTTTATTAATATTGCCTTTGGCATTATCTCTAAAGGACCAGCTACAAGGATATACTTGTAACATTGGTGAATTGAAATACAAGGCTAAGATTATCATTGTTACCATAGTTACAATAAGAAAATTGCTTACTGAATTAAATGAAAATGAAACATGATATCAAAACTGAAAATAATGATATTCATCCATGTATGCAAAAATCAGCAGAGCAGAACCAAATGTAAACTCTATCTGTAACTTATCACAGTAGACTCACAAACTTAAAATCAGCTTAATATGTGAAGGCGTTTAGAAAAATAGTCTGTATAACTGTATAATTTTCACGAAATTTTCAAAGTCCAAAGCCCATAATTTCAGCAAAAATCAGCACGGTGAAACGAAACGTAAACTTATCATAATCGACCCACAATCAGAGTCAATCCTACATGTCCTAATCAGATTCCCCCACATACCTAATTACCCATTTGCCTGCTCTCCCTGGGTCAGTTCACCTATATTCACATTCGATCGGGGTCTGTTTGCTTACATTATTATTTTGTTTTACGTTATTTTGTGTAAATTAAAAACTAGCATGATGTAATATCCTGAATATGAAGCAACACTTTTTTTAAATCCCCCTTCTTATAAGCCTATGCTTATTCCTTCAAAGGGGAATGTCTTTCCAGTACAAGGTCCATTTAATGATAAAGATGTAGTAATATAAAATAAACTAGAGGCTCTCAAGAGCCTGTGTCGCTCACCTGTATCTACTGTGGTTTTGGAAATCATGTTTAATAAGATTAAAATCAAAATGAATAATATTAGATACCCTAATAATGATTGAGGCCATGTTGGGTTTAATTTGGCCCAGTAGTTAAATTAAAAGCAGAAGATTTTTGAAAAAATTACCAAAAAATTGCAGAAAATGACTATAAAGGACAATAATTCCAATAAGATGTCAATTGACGATTTTGGTCATGTTGACTTATTTGTAGATCTTACTTTGATGAACATTATTGCTGTTTACAGTTTATCTCTATCTAAAATAATATTCAAAATAACCAAAAACTGCAAAATTTCCTTAAAATTACCAATTCAGGGCAGCAACCCAACAACGGGTTGTCTGATTTTTCTGAAAATTTTATGGGCAGATAGATCTAAACCTGATGAACATTTTAACCCATGTCAGATGTGCTCTTAATGCTTTAGTTTCAGAGATATAAGCCAAAAACTGTATTTTACCCCTATGCTCTATTTTTAACCATGTTGGCTGTGTTAGTTGGAAAGCAGGGTCATCGGACATTAAACTAGATACCCTAATGATGATTGTAGCCAAGTTTGGTAAAATTTGTATCAGTAGTTTCAGAGGAAAAGATTTTTGTAAAAGATTACAAAAATTTACGAAAAATTGTTAAAAATGTACTTTAAAGGGCAATAACTCCTTAAGGGGTCAATTGACAATTTTAGTCATGTTGACATATTTGTAGATCTTACTTTGCTGAACATTATTGCTGTTTACAGTTTATCTCTATAATAATATTCAAGATAATAACTAAATAGATATAGGAAGATGTGGTGTGAGTGCCAATGAGACAACTCTCCATCCAAATAACAATTTATAAAAGTAAACCATTATAGGTCAATGTACGGCCTTCAACACGGAGCCTTGGCTCACACCGAACAACAAGCTATAAAGGGCCCCAAAATTACTACTGTAAAACCATTCAAACGGGAAAACCAACGGTCTAGTCTATATAAAAAACGAGAAACGAGAAACACGTATAAATTACATAAACAAACGACAACTACTGTACATCAGATTCCTGACTTAGGACAGGTGCAAACATTTGCAGCGGGATTAAACGTTTTAAACTGCAAAATTTCCTTAAAATTACCAATTCAGGGGCAGCAACCCAACAACAGGTTGTCTGAGATATCTTAACCCGGTAAAATTTTTTACCCCTGTCAGATTTGCTCTAAATGCTTTAGTTTCAGAGATAAAAGCAAAAAACTGCATTTTACTCCTATGTTCTATTTTCAGCCATGTCAGTCATGTTGGTTGGCAGGCTGGGTCATCGGACACATTATTTAAACTAGATACCCTAATGATGATTGTGAGCAAATTTGGTAAAATTTGTCTCAGTAGTTTCAGAGGAGAAGATTTTTGTAAAAGTTAACGACGACAGACACCGAGTGATGAGAAAAGCTCACTTGGCCCTTTGGGCCAGGTGAGCTAAAAATGAGATAATGGACTTGATACCAAATTTTGAAAATTTGATTTTTCGCTCTCCCATAATTATGATTGAAAATTATGACTTATCATGCATACAGTATCATTGTATAGAGTGGAAAAGAATGACAAAATCAGCAATAAACGAACACTGTACTAGCGAAGTACGCTTAGAATGTGAAGAAAAATCAACTCTACGAAATTTAGCAATCTCAAACCTAGGATTAGGGGTCACACATCCTGTTTGGGCTACAGTTTCTGCTTCTGTCTCAGACATCAGAAAAGCAATTACAAAAAGCCGCATGTAACAGGAACCTATCTATTACAAGACCTGATTTGTCCAAATTGTAGAACCAAAATGGAAGATCTATGTCATGTGTTAACAACTTGTCCCCTGTTAATATGAACATCAGGAAAGCATTTTATACTCCCATCAAAAACTTTATATTGAGTATTATATCTCAAACAAAATGGACAACTCACTTCATTATAACCGTGATGCAATATGTAAGCTTATAGTAGACTGTTAGAACTTTCCAAATTTGGGAATCATACCGAACAACCCAGAAATTCTTGGAAAGATTGAAAACATGTCCAGAATATACTGTCATAAAATTCAAAAAAATAGAATATCAGACTACACAAATGAATTTTATTTTTACAGGACATTCGGTCTGGTACACAACCTAGCTTTACCAGATCGAATGAAATTTTACCAGACCAATTTTTACATCTAGTTGTATATTATCCGACAAAATACAACAAACTTATGACTAGTTGTGCCCTACTCCTCTCCAAAATGCACAAAAACAAAATCACGTGACAAGAGTGTATATTTTGATGAGAGTTGTGCAAAATTGCTTGAATGCATTTCAGTGATGAAGAAAAGTAGTATAACATTTTATTGGATTTTGACATGAAAATTATTTGTGAACTAAAAATAATTTCGAGTTTCTGTATAAAATATTTCCTGCATCTTCTTTCTTTTTTCATATATCTTTTGGTTTTCAATTCTAGTGTTTATATTTCATAGCTGTATTTTGTGAACCTGCTTGGATTTTTTTTAATTTATTTATTGTATTTGATCGGCAAACCCGGAATTGGTCTTATCCGTTCCTGGAATCTGATCTGGTATTGTCTATATTTCCGGTTGATAGCAGCCATTGTTGTTTTTGTCAGTCAGATATGTTTTTACTCGGATTTACACATTACTTGTTGGAAATTTTCGGCATAAAGCTAGCGGTTGAACAAAATAAACATTGCTGTCATGAATAATAAAGATGGAAATGAATTTTGAGACGGTTTGGGAACTTTGCTCCCAAAATTGGGAAAAATGAAGGGTTTTTAGAAAAATCCAAGAAACAACACTGGACATTTGGACCGGAATTCAACAAAAATTTACCAGACCGATTCATTATTCACCGGATTTGTCTGACGAATTTCGTGTAGTCTGGAATATCCACTGAAATATAACATTACCCTGGGTTTCACAGCTCCCCATTAAGACGCCAATTACAATATTTACCACCATGTGTCTATGATCAATAGTCAAAATAGTAGCCATCTAATTTTAGTGTGAACTATCTGCTTGCTTACTTCTAATATACAAAAACTAAAAGCCTCTGCATAGGAACGTGCGTATAGCTCGACTTTTTAAATCTGAGTATGACTAACTTTTATACCGCAAAAATATTTCATTGCTTTATTAACAGAAATGTCAACATAGCTAGCAATCATCCACCATTAAGATGTGTGGAAAGCAGGTTCTTTAGACTTACTTAACTTGGCGTTTATTTGTGAATGATGACTTTAAACACTTAACCTCTATCCAGTTTCCTCAACTGTTAAATCAGTGCTGACCGTTCATAGATTTTATTTAGCTAGCAAAATGGTAAATGAGATAAATTACACAGGCACTTGTTTTTATCCATGGCGAAATCCACTCCTAAATATACGTTTATAGTGGATCTTCCCATGCCGGCATGGATAGAAACACAGAGGAATTTTTATTCTTCTGATAGTCGACTTTATTATTTACAGAATTTTATTGATAGAATTTCCAATTCCTGTAATAGAAACAAGTGCCTGTGATAATTTATCATATCCTCATGTAAGAGACACGGACATTTTTAGGAGAACTTTCCAAGTACAACAGATCTCATTCACTTAGTCTTACCTTACTATTCTCTGTGTATTGCATTTTATTCAGAAATTATTTAAGTATATCTTAAAAATAGGTATCTTTATGTTTATAATATCAAAACTTCGAATCAGACTAGAAATTTCCCGATTTCTTTCAAGGGAGGTAATCATCTTCTTTATCATTATGGTGTTTGAACTGATACAACTATATCTTTAATGTAAAACGTTTTAAAGATAAAAAATAATGTTTAACTTGTTTGGAATGTATCGAAATACTCCTGTGTGTGAGAAATAACTATGAGAAATGGTGTACCATAAGAGGAAACTATTTGTACAAGCGAGACAAGTTGTGTCAATTTTGACCTTAGGATAATCAGGATCGGTGTAGTTTTATTCTGCTGAAATTGTATGTGTATGTTGCAGAAGCACTCAAGAAAAGTTACGAAATATAAAATTAGAGAACATGATGAGTTTCCTTTGTAATTTAAAACTTAATAGAAGTACGAAATAAAAACTCTGAGGATATAAAAATAAACGATTTGATGCCCCCTCTCAACTGTTTAATGGTAGTTCCTTCAGCAGAGAACACAGAGAAAGAACTGATGGCTAACGGTTTCTTACTAGTGCATTTTGTGTGCATATCCATATAAGCATATGTTGCTGGTCTTTAAAGGGGAGAGGTCTTTTTTTCTGCATATTACATTTTGTATGCCATTTCCTCTGATTTTCCCATATCTCTATATTAAACTCTATCGTTATGTCATTAAAAACGCTATTTCATCAATTCATATTGTATAAAAGAGGGACGAAAGATACCAGAGGGACAGTCAAACTCATAGATCGAAAACAAACTGACAACGCCATGGCCAAAAACAAAAAGACAAACAAACAAATAATAGTACAGATGACACAACATAGAAAACTAAAGACTAAGCAACACGAACCCCACCAAAAACTGGGGGTGATCTCAGGTGCTCCGGAAGGGTAAGCAGATCCTGCTCCACATGTGGCACCCGTCGTGTTGCTTATGTTATTACAAATCCGGTAAATAGTCTAATTCGGTAAGTCACATTCGTGAAAAGGGAAGGGTATTGTAGTTACGACATAAGGAACATATCCGATATCATCTGTGAAACGGTTATTCCATAACGGTCAACCAACTCGTGATGGCGTCCGTAAAATTTACGAAGGGATCATTTCAACTTCACCATTTGGAACTCTTGGTTTAATAGCTTCCTTGTGAGCAGCAATCCTCTATCAAGGAAATCATGATAGGAAACACAAGCCCGGGAATATCGTATCAATTGGGAGATATATACTCCGTATGCAGGCGCTGCTGGAATGTTGCTACATAGAAATGGAAAGTTCACAATTGGGAAGCTGGTATAAATTGGTGTACATTGAAAAAATCGGATCCGACAGCCCGATAGTCCGACAGTCCTATAATCCGACAGCTCGATAGTCCGACGCGCGGTCACTTGTCTCTGAAATATATGCCTATATAGACATGGAACGTTTGTAAATTGATATATTTTTCACACAGAAAATTATCAAATCAGTCAGTATGACGTCTTGTACAGGGCCACACTGATCCCATACGAACCGGATGAACTTTCACACCCTACACGTTCACACCAAAAAGTCTGTTCGCACCCTACGCGTATGGTTTTGTTTCTTTATGAAACAATGAAAAAAATAAATATTTATAGCAATACACTAACCAAAACTCGATTTTTTTCATTGTTTCATAATAAATTGACATTCTGAAAACGTTTTTTGTGTTGAGTAAATCTTAAATCATGTTTTGGTTAGAGAATTGCTATTTTATATATGTTTTCCATTGGAAGTACAGCGATTTATATTGCCATGCAAAATCAGTGATTAGATATTATTTTGATGACAGAAAATTTGACGCAATTCAGTAAGATTAAACATCTTCTGAAAGTTATTGCATCTTGAAAATTTGAGATGATAACCCTATTTCTATTTTATCAAAACTTATGCTATCTTTAGAACAAGAGAACAGATAAAAAAAAATTATTGCTTCTATGTAATTCAATCCGATGTAGTCGTTTCATATCTTCGGGGCGAACGCCCCTCAGATATGAGAAGAATACATCTAATACATGCGACATATCACATTCAACCACATTATACGTTAAACATGCAAGTGCAAACAGACATTCTTGTTATCAACATCGACATGATGAATATATTAAGGTATCGTTTGATTTTATGGAGGTTGGGGCTAGGATGAAAAATTTTGTCCTGTATTTTTTCTAGTTGTAATATCTGTCCTGCCTTTTTATTTTTCACTCTATTCGGTCCTGCCTTTTCTATTAATTTATCCTAACTTTTTTTACATAAATTGTTTTTAGATAGATTGTCATTCTGCCTTTTTTTATTGCCAAGTTGCTTATCCTGACTTTTTTAAACTCAAAACTCCTTTTCTTTTTTTTTCAAATTTCATCCTACCCCTCCCCTAAAAATCAAACGGTAGCTCCCTAACTTTTCAAATAGTATAGGATTTTTTTTTATACCATTTTAACGCATTCCATTTTTTAAATTTTTTTTGCTGGCGTTTCGGCAATGTGCTTATAAGCTTATATGAAGACGAGATCCATACCCTTTGCAGCAACACGGCTTCGTGTCGGACCATCGGACTAGGATTAACGGACTGTCGGATTATCGGACTGTCGGACTACTGGACTGTCGGAATTTCGGGGTGTCGGATTATAACTACGCTCCCAAATACTACACAGAAGTTCTTAAAAAATTAAATTATAAACACTTCTACATTCAGTGATGTGTGCTCCGCATAGAGTCAGAAAGAACAAATAAAATCATTACCACACATCAGCTTAAGGCCTCCTCTAACTATTTGAAGGTCTTTCTATGAATTTGGTTACCTAAACTACACAAACAAACCGTAAAATATCGTTTCATCTCGGCCTCTAGTAAGTGTTCTGATCAGTGCTTTTAACAAGTTCCTTAACTACTATCAAAGATTTCATCATTAAACTTTGTAATTAAGCAATATATATAAATGAAAATAGTGGAATTAACTAATTTTGGAGTTTGAAAATTTTAAGGATTTGGAGGGTTTAAATAAATTACGTGTTTTTAATGGTCCTTTTAATTTGGTCGACAGTTTTGACTTTTCGACTCTCTATACACTACACTTCCACACAATCAAATAAAAGTTTTTCCATTTAAGTAAATGGTCGTTTCAAAAATCTGATTTGCTGCAACTCATATAAAAGCCTTCTTCTGTACAGGGAAAGGTGAATAGCTAGATATACTTCTAGTGTAACTATATGATAAATTTTATCCTTGACATTATCTATGTATGTTTCGGTAATAAAGTTTATCGACAGGCTGTATGTATTCCTATGGGAACCAATTGTGTCCCTTTATTAGCAAACTTGTTCCTGTGTTGTTAAGAATTACAGATTATGGCCTAACTCATTTATTTGATAAATTTCATCAACAATTACTGTATCTTGATAAAATTCTTTCGTTAAATAATCAAAATTTCTCTAAATATACTGCACAAATTCACCCACAGGAACGTACTTTGAATAAATCAAATACAGACAGCAATAACTGCGTTTCCTATATATAGATATTTCAGTTTTACACGGGATTTTTAAGACGATTTTCGTTCCCTATTGTTAATTTTCATTTTTTTTTTGGACGACGATGTTCCTTTGGCCTCATCCTACGGTGTTTATATATCACAACTCGTTCGCTATGCTCGCGTCTAAAGTGACCTTGTGAATTTCAAGGAAAGTTATCTATGTATTACTGGCTCTACAGCTCGCCTCCATGTCTATCTATGTCTTCCTATCTTTCTATTACCTTCTGGGGTCCATCCAGTGGATTGCCGTCTTAGTAATATCCCCTTTTTCTTTCCGTGGGATACATGATCAATCTACCTCCACCGTCTTATCATTATAGTAGTGGCTATATCTTATTGTTTGCATCTGGTGAAAAAATGTTCTGGTTTGAGATTTTTGTTGCCAAAAGATTCACAGAATTCTTTTGAGGCTTTTAGTATGGAAACCAGACAGTCTGTATTGGTCGTGTCAGATCTGTCTTCCTCCAACATTCTAATAAATACAAAAGTACAGGCAAGACACATCAGCAGTAAAGTTTGAGTTAAGTGCGGATATGTTATATGTCCCGGATCTCAATAAAACTTACAGGTTGTTAACAGCTAACCTTGCCTTAGATTGTAGTTGTATTGTTATATTGTAAGGTTGCATTGCATTTTTAGCATTTATATTGAATTATTATATTGTACTGTATTGTATTGTATGTTATTCATACTTAGCAGGGGTGGATTTAGAGGGGTGCTCGGGATCCCTGGCCCAACCTTATACAGCTTCATTTATGGTTAATCCAGACTTTTTACCGCTTCCGCTACACATTTTATCTATTTTGGGGGCCCGCGACCCCCACTCTTTTTCAAAATCCTGATCCGCATCTGTTTAGTAGCGAATACAAGTAAAATTTATGTAATATAATCAATGGCAATCGTTATGTATCATCCATCCGTGATGAAATCAGTCACGGTTGCAAGGCTTAATTTACCCCCATAGTCTTTATTGTGTAATGTCACGTGAAAAAAAACCCATATACTTGAGGTATATAATAAAGGGTATAAGGACTTTTCAATATCACATACTTTTATCAATTTTCAACCAATATAATACCTCGAGCAGTACAGAGCTCTTGGAACTATATATTTGAGTAATGAGTTCATACGGATGTGATATTGAAAAAGCCATATGATATTCTCTATGCATTGTATTATGATCTATTATATTATTATTTTGTATATTCCAAGTGATTTGGTTCGTTCAGAAAGAGGCACATGTTTAACTGTATTTTCAAAGGTAGACTGAACAGATGATAGAAAAGTGACATTACACAGTTATTTTAAAAATATCTAAATTAAGGCGACAGTAGTTTTCCGATGTTTAATTCTCCCATGTCAAGGTATTAAACAAACAGAAACGGTGTGAATCGCATGAACTCCCCCCCCCCCCCAAAAAAAAAAGAACTAAACCGGTTGCGTCAACGGGGTAAGCATCTCCAGTAATGCATGCATCCCGCCATGTGAATTCATTTTCAGTAAAAAATAACGCAACCGGAAAAGGACATAATCGGTAAAATTATAGATCAGACGACTATATTGGTATCTTAAGATCTAAGACCGCATTAACATGTCGCTAGTGAGATCAGACACAAACACATCGTATCGTTCAACCAATTCGTGACGGTAACATGAAAAAACTTATGAAGTGTCGAATTCAATCGTTCTTCTTCAAAACTCAGTTAGAGTAGGTTTTGTGTTAGGAGCACACCCAGGTTAATGAAGCCCGTATAGTGTGAAAATGCACGCCCATAATACATTAACTGAGATATGTAAACGCTATACGATTGAGCATAGGGTATGTAACTGCTGAGAAGTTGACAATTGGAAAGTTGAAATCATCACGTTTGTCATCGATTTAAGTTTGAAGTAGACCATGTGTGTTAATATCGAGGAAATATTAATATATGAAGCCAACTATCTACTTTCGGTGCCAAATTGCACTCATTGAGATATGCTGTCAATCAAAACGTCCAGCATTTTGATGATTTTATCCTCAGTGTAGTATACTTTGGAGTTAGTGTGGTTCTTCACATACTCCTGTACGATTTTTCATATCCTTAAACAAGGAAATTGTATCTACGTAAACTACATAAGTGTCCTTACGAACAATGTTATATTGCTGGGTCTTCCAAGTGCTCCACGAAACCTCATTCTAAATTATAAACATCGATTTTATCAGCAATCAAGTCCGGGCTTCAACGTTATTGTGAAACTAACTATTCTAGAGGTGTCGTGAATCAGATGTGGATACTAAAAAATT
Organism: Mytilus coruscus; assembly: GCA_017311375.1. Taxonomy (NCBI): domain Eukaryota; kingdom Metazoa; phylum Mollusca; class Bivalvia; order Mytilida; family Mytilidae; genus Mytilus; species Mytilus coruscus. The sequence goes on from CM029601.1 coordinate 61,041,456, forward strand.
CCAAAGATCTTTTAGAGTACAAACAATCTAAGGCTCTTTCATCTTGCAATAGTATTAAAACATTGACTTTTCTTCACTTTACACTAGTATTCCCCATTCCAAACTAAAAGACAAATTGAAAGAGTTGTTCCTGCTTTGTTTTATCATAAAGAATGGCCAACGTAGATACAAGTATCTTGTCTTAGGGAGAGATAAATCCTACTTTGTAAAAAATCACTCTGATTCTAACAAAAAATTCTCTGAAACGGACATTATCAAGATGCTTGATTTCTTGATCGATAACATACTTGTTACGTTTAAATTTAGAGGACGTGTTTTTCAACAAACAATTGGTATCCCCATGGGAATCTTCTTCCGACTTGTTCTTTCATTCATATGAGGCTGACTTCATACAGGAACTATCCCATCGAACTTGAGATAAAGGATATAACAAATATACAGTTAAGTTTGCCTCTTACTTTGATTTATATCCAGAAATTGACAATGAAGGTCGGTTGAAAACAAAACTTTACGACAAAAGAGATGATGTCAGCTTCTCAATTGTGAACTTTCCATTTCTATGTAGCAACATTCCAGCTGCGCCTGCATACGGAGTATATATTTCCCAGTTAATACGATATTCCACGGCTTGTATTTCCTATCATGATTTCCTTGATAGAGGGTTGCTGCTCACAAGGAAGCTATTAAACTAAGAGCTCCAGTGGTGAAGTTGAAATGATCCCTTCGTAAATTTTACGGACGCCATCAGCTGGAATGTTGCTACATAGAAATGGAAAGTTCACAATTGAGAAGCTGACATCATCTCTTTTGTCGTAAAGTTTTGTTTTCAACCGACCTTCATTGTCAATTTCTGGATATAAATCAAAGTAAGAGGCAAACTTAACTGTATATTTGTTATGGAATATCCGTTTCACAGATGATAGCGGATATGTTGCAAATGTCGTAACTACAATCCCGTCCCCTTTTCCCCGAATGTGACCTACCGAATTAGACTTATTACTGGGTTTGTACTAACATAAGCAACACGACGGGTGCCACATGTGGAGCAGGCTCTGCTTACCCTTCCGGAGTACATGAGATCACCCCCAGTTTTTGGTGGGGTTCGTGTTGCTCAGTCTTTAGTTTCTATGTTGTGTTTTGTGTACAGTTGTTTGTCTGTTTGTCTTTTTTTTAGCCATGGCGTTGTCAGTTTATTTTTGACTTATGAGTTTGAATGTCCGTTTGGTATCTTTCGCCTCTCTTTCGCATTTTGTGTTTCTTTTTGTAATTTTACTAGGACGTAAAACCGTTGACCGAATCACATTTCGTATGAAGCGTCACCGCTTCATACTAAAAATGTGCACACGATCAACGATTTTTGAACCCAATAAATTACAAAAAGAACCATTAAAATTTCTTATAATTACATTATATGATAGAACCAGGAAATGACGAGTTATATTAAGTTTTTCGTTTATTTCTATATTTATTGTGACGTTGTCATGGGAAGCACTTGCATGCAATCATGAATGTTGGTTTTTGGTGGGGTTCGTGATAAGTCTTTGTTTCTATGTTGTATTTTGCATACAGTTGTTTGTCTTTTGGTAATTTTTATACGCCCGTCAATTTTTGACGGGACGTATTATGGTATACAAATGTCCGGTGTCCGTCCGTCCGTCCGTCCGTCTGTCTGTCCGGCGTAAACATGTCGTACCGTAACTTGAGAATGACGTATCCAAATTTCATAAAACTTAACATAGTTGTTTCTTATGATGATCAAACGATCTGTATACTTTTGGTGAAAATCAGATTAAAACTTTTGAGTTACGGGACTTAGTAACTAAAACAGTGTGTGTTTTTTTTTCACATGTCGCGCCGTATCTCAAAAACAATTTATGATTATTGCTTAAAACTTTACACTTCTTAGTTATATTAAATTAAGATCTGTATACTTTTGGTGATGATTCAAAATTTTATTTTAGAGATATTGAGTATTTTGTTAAAAAGGGGAGGGTTTTCACATGTCGCGCCGTATCTCAAAAACAGTTTATGATTATTGCTTAAAACTTTACACACTTCTTAGTTATATTAACCTTAAGATCTGTATACTTTTGGTGATGATTCAAAATTTTATTTTGAGTTATTGAGTATTTTGTAAAAAAGGGGAGGGTTTTTCACATGTCGCACCGTATCTCAAAACGATTTATGATTATTGCTTAAAATTTTACACACTTCTTAGTTATATTAATCTAAAGATCTGTATACTTTTGGTTTTGATTCAAAATTTTATTTTTGAGATATTGATTTTTTTAAAGGGGTTTTCACATGTCGCGCCGTATCTCAAAACGATTTATGATTATTGCTTAAAATTTTACACACTTCTTAATTATATTAATCTATAGATCTGTATACTTTTGGTTTTGATTCAAAATTTTATTTTAGAGATATTGAGTTTTTGTAAAAAAAGGGGGGTTCGCATGTCACGCCGTATGTCAGAAACTATTTATGCTTATTGCATAAAATTCACACACAAGACGACGGGCGTATCATGCGCTCATGGCGCAGCTGTTTATTTTATTCCTTTTTTCGATGGCGTTGTTAGTTTGTTTCCGACTTATGAGTTTGAATGTCCCGTGAGTATCTTTCGCCTCTCTTTGCATTTTATCGAGAACAAATTTTTGCATGCCGCACGATTGTTGCCAGCCAATCAAAAGTTGAGCGAGACATGAGCACTTCTTATTTATCTTCTTTTGCCTTAATTTGATATTTAATGAAATTCCGGAAAAATCCCTTAATTGAATAAAATTATAAGACAACGAGTTATATATCCTTATAAATCTTCAAATCTAATAGAATTTATAGTTAATATATATATTCGGTATGTTGCTTGTAGGCCTTAAACATCCTGATTCTACAATATTTGATATACTGGCACCAACATAATTGCACAGAAGCCTGTTAGTGTCAGGGTGTTATTTAATTGTAGACCGTTATCACGAATGATTTACTCGTTATAACGACTTAGCTCAGTTATATCGAGTTAGCTTAGTTATAGTCGTTATAATGAGTTACTACATCGTATTAACGACTTAAAATTAAACAACATCCTGATACCAGCTTTCCGTGTAATTCTGTCACTGTGAAAGGTAACAATCTGTTTTCCTGAAGTGGTTTAATGTTCGTTATTGGAAGCAATCAAATAGTTTGCCTTCAGAGCCATACAACCTTTTTTAAAAGCATTGGTCTGGTGCCATTAACTTTTAAAGGGATTTCTCAAAATAGGTCAGACATTGATTTTTTTAATGAGCATATAACTGTTGTATTTCGATGTGTCCAACAATAAATTTCAGCTTTCATTCGGTTTATACGACCCGAAATTATTACAGGTAATGCCGGTAACAGTGGTGTTAGTTGGTACAACACCCGAATAGCCGAGACTAGAATCTGAGGTATTACAGGTTCCAGTGTGGGCTACAGCAGGTTCCAACATTGTAATACCTCAGATTCTAGTCTCGGCTATTCGGGTGTTGTACCAACTAGTATTAACTGGGAAATATATACTCCGTATGCAGGCGCAGCTGGAATGTTGCTACATAGAAATGGAAAGTTCACAATTGAGAAGCTGACATCATCTCTTTTGTCGTAAAGTTTTGTTTTCAACCGACCTTCATTGTCAATTTCTGGATATAAATCAAAGTAAGAGGCAAACTTAACTGTATATTTGTTATGGAATATCCGTTTCACAGATGATAGCGGATATGTTGCAAATGTCGTAACTACAATCCCGTCCCCTTTTCCCCGAATGTGACCTACCGAATTAGACTTATTACTGGGTTTGTACTAACATAAGCAACACGACGGGTGCCACATGTGGAGCAGGCTCTGCTTACCCTTCCGGAGTACATGAGATCACCCCCCAGTTTTTGGTGGGGTTCGTGTTGCTCAGTCTTTAGTTTCTATGTTGTGTTTTGTGTACAGTTGTTTGTCTGTTTGTCTTTTTTTTTTAGCCATGGCGTTGTCAGTTTATTTTTGACTTATGAGTTTGAATGTCCGTTTGGTATCTTTCGCCTCTCTTTCGCATTTTGTGTTTCTTTTTGTAATTTTACTAGGACGTAAAACCGTTGACCGAATCACATTTCGTATGAAGCGTCACCGCTTCATACTAAAAATGTGCACACGATCAACGATTTTTGAACCCAATAAATTACAAAAAGAACCATTAAAATTTCTTATAATTACATTATATGATAGAACCAGGAAATGACGAGTTATATTAAGTTTTTCGTTTATTTCTATATTTATTGTGACGTTGTCATGGGAAGCACTTGCATGCAATCATGAATGTTGGTTTTTGGTGGGGTTCGTGATAAGTCTTTGTTTCTATGTTGTATTTTGCATACAGTTGTTTGTCTTTTGGTAATTTTTATACGCCCGTCAATTTTTGACGGGACGTATTATGGTATACAAATGTCCGGTGTCCGTCCGTCCGTCCGTCCGTCTGTCTGTCCGGCGTAAACATGTCGCACCGTAACTTGAGAATGACGTATCCAAATTTCATAAAACTTAACATAGTTGTTTCTTATGATGATCAAACGATCTGTATACTTTTTGGTGAAAATCAGATTAAAACTTTTTGAGTTACGGGACTTAGTAACTAAAACAGGTGTGTGTTTTTTTTTCACATGTCGCGCCGTATCTCAAAAACAATTTATGATTATTGCTTAAAACTTTACACACTTCTTAGTTATATTAATCTTAAGATCTGTATACTTTTTGGTGATGATTCAAAATTTTATTTTAGAGATATTGAGTATTTTGTTAAAAAAGGGGGAGGGTTTTTCACATGTCGCGCCGTATCTCAAAAACAGTTTATGATTATTGCTTAAAACTTTACACACTTCTTAGTTATATTAACCTTAAGATCTGTATACTTTTTGGTGATGATTCAAAATTTTATTTTTGAGTTATTGAGTATTTTGTAAAAAGGGAGGGTTTTCACATGTCGCATCGTATCTCAAAACGATTTATGATTATTGCTTAAAATTTTACACACTTCTTAGTTATATTAATCTAAAGATCTGTATACTTTTGGTTTTGATTCAAAATTTTATTTTGAGATATTGATTTTTTTAAAGGGGTTTTCACATGTCGCGCCGTATCTCAAAAACGATTTATGATTATTGCTTAAAATTTTACACACTTCTTAATTATATTAATCTATAGATCTGTATACTTTTTGGTTTTGATTCAAAATTTCATTTTAGAGATATTGAGTTTTTTGTAAAAAAAGGGGGTTCGCATGTCACGCCGTATGTCAGAAACTATTTATGCTTATTGCATAAAAATTCACACACAAGACGACGGGCGTATCATGCGCTCATGGCGCAGCTGTTTATTTTATTCCTTTTTTTTCGATGGCGTTGTTTGTTTGTTTCCGACTTATGAGTTTGAATGTCCCGTGAGTATCTTTCGCCTCTCTTTTGCATTTTATCGAGAACAAATTTTTGCATGCCGCACGATTGTTGCCAGCCAATCAAAAGTTGAGCGAGACATGAGCACTTCTTATTTATCTTCTTTTGCCTTAATTTGATATTTAATGAAATTCCGGAAAAATCCCTTAATTGAATAAAATTATAAGACAACGAGTTATATATCCTTATAAATCTTCAAATCTAATAGAATTTATAGTTAATATATATATTCGGTATGTTGCTTGTAGGCCTTAAACATCCTGATTCTACAATATTTGATATACTGGCACCAACATAATTGCACAGAAGCCTGTTAGTGTCAGGGTGTTATTTAATTGTAGACCGTTATCACGAATGATTTACTCGTTATAACGACTTAGCTCAGTTATATCGAGTTAGCTTAGTTATAGTCGTTATAATGAGTTACTACATCGTATTAACGACTTAAAATTAAACAACATCCTGATACCAGCTTTCCGTGTAATTCTGTCACTGTGAAAGGTAACAATCTGTTTTCCTGAAGTGGTTTAATGTTCGTTATTGGAAGCAATCAAATAGTTTGCCTTCAGAGCCATACAACCTTTTTTAAAAGCATTGGTCTGGTGCCATTAACTTTTAAAGGGATTTCTCAAAATAGGTCAGACATTGATTTTTTTAATGAGCATATAACTGTTGTATTTCGATGTGTCCAACAATAAATTTCAGCTTTCATTCGGTTTATACGACCCGAAATTATTACAGGTAATGCCGGTAACAGTGGTGTTAGTTGGTACAACACCCGAATAGCCGAGACTAGAATCTGAGGTATTACAATGTTGGAACCTGCTGTAGCCCACACTGGAACCTGTGAAGTAGAAGGAAATTGAATGTACTATCGACAACAATTCAAAACGCAAAAAACGAGGTTAAAGGTACCAAATATATTACAGCAATATATTTGTGTGTTATGACTTCTTATCAAAAGACACAGTATTGTTTATTTAATCAATAACACATAAATAACACTGTTATAGCCCTGTTATTAAGCGTTGGGGTAAGACCAAATGCAAACTTTTTTTCATAAAAATAAATCTGCCTGTGTATTGTACTGTTGTTATACGTAAAACAGGCTAACAAATGAACAAAAAACAGATGTCAATTTTACATGAGCAATTCTGTCATTGCATGCTTCTCATAAAAGGTGTTTTAAAAGAAATCTAAAAAAAATCAAAGTATCAAAATAGTGTTGAACAATAACACCAAAATAATACAAAAAAAAAACAAGAATGTCAAAGCCAACTGACAAAAGAATGATAAAATTGAGAATGGAAATGGGGAATGTGTCAAAGAGACAACAACCCGACCAAAGAGCAGAATGCAGGCTTCAGCTGGCCCCTAAACAAAAACGTGTACTAGTTCAATGAAAATGGACGTCACACTAAACTCCAAAACATATAAATGAACTAAAATAAAAAAAAAAACATTTTTTCATTTTCATACATTTCATTTCAAATTTCATACGTGTGCTCTTTAACTCTTCATAAATATCAAATATATATACATGATCGACATATTATTATCAAATATACTGTACATAGTAGCAAACTTAACAAATACGTTATACTACCACCACTAGGTTCTTCTGGGTCATTAGTTGAGCGAGATTTCTCAATTGTGCTGCTAAAAATATAAAAAATATTTTACTGAAATTCTACAAAATAATGAAATAATGGGGATTTGTGTGTGTGCATTTTGGCTTTCAAAACTTCCCACATAGGACGTAGCTGCCGGAAATATTACAATAAGACACATAATTAGTATATTATATTATATAAATGCCTAAGAATGTAACTTTAACACGCTAATGAGTGTTACAAAAATAGTTGTTATATTTAAAGACTGACAGACAGATACCATAAACATACTAATATAACAACAGGCCACTGTCTGAGCTTGTTTCGCTATATGATATAAAAATAAAATTGACGAAAAAAGACCCTTTATTCTAAACCATAAAATGCAAAAACAAAATGTTGATTGTTGCTATTTTTAGACAATTTATATATATATATATATATATATAGGCATAAAAAAATAATTTTCACATGTGCAGATATATATATTCATAAAATAAATAGTAAAATTATGCTGAGTTCACACGTAATTCGAATTCGATTCGCATTAACTAATTCGAATTAGTTTAATTCGCATTCGAAACGTTTTACGTCCTAACGTCAATTCTAATTCGAATTGCAATGCGCGTCAAATTCGCTTTTCTGTCCAAACGACGTTAACTTTTAATTCGTATTAACAAAAGCGTATTTCTAATGCGAATTGGATAATTCGAATTAGCCAATTCGAATCAATTCGAATTAAAAAAGAAGAGTGTGTGAACGCGATAAGCGAATTCGATTCGCATTCGATTCGAATTCAATTCGAATTAAATGTTCGTGTGAACGAGGCACAAGTAAACAAGTTAACAGTTCCAGTTCAATCGATTTCATCCTTCCATTGGGACTCTTCAGGATAACTGTTATCAGTTATCATGAAGAGTCCCAATGGAAGGATGAAATCGATTGAACTGGAACTGTTAACTTGCATTGTTTACTTATTTTACTATTTATTTTATGAATATATAAATATATATATATATATATACAAGTCTAAATTGAAAACAACGTTCAAACCTATGATTGCGTTGGATAAAAATCGCAATTTTTATACGTGTGCATGCAAAACAAATTTCTTGTTAGAGGGGTCTAAATACAGCACAAACAACATTTTCCAAAAGACCAAAAAAGTGAAAAGGAAATTTTAACAAACGCATTTGACTAACAGGTCGAACAACAAATGTTCTTAAACCCTGCTGACTGCCATTGGCGATTGCCAAATAAACGGATCACCGATGTAATAAATGGATCTTAAATATAAATTTAATACTAAACAGAAAACAATAAACCTGCGGAAAAGATGGTATACCGCAAACAAAAGGTGCAAAGGTTTTTGTACACCATATACATATATATATATATAATTCGTCTAAACAACAGCCCAACAATGTAAGATCTGTAAATTTGTGGAAGCAAATTTTTGTTTATCCTTGGCCGGGATTCGAACTCATGCTACTGAGATATCGTGGCACCAAATCGCCTTGCACTATGCCCGACGCGGTAGACCACTCGACCACCTAGGCTCTATAATAATAAAGCTTTCGATGGCCGGGTATTACCTTTCCTCGTCAGTTTTTATCTAGCGTCGTAACACAGTACATGATATATAAGGCATGAAGATGGAATTGTTACAGATCCTATTGTAAAGGATCCTACAAATTAATGTAAGATGCAGTCACAAAAATAATTATATTATAAGTACGTCTGAACCAGTGACGACTCTACAACAGATTTTATCCATCGGATCACCAACAAGTCTAAAAAGGTACAACATCACCAAAAAATAATAAAATCATGAACAAATGTTAGATATTTCGGATAACTAATATCCTTCATCAGTAAGATGTTAAATGAATCTTATCTTGACATGTGGTAGTCAAACTGAAATAATAATCTTGATCGCTATACAAATTATCAATAATCAATACGCTGGTAAATTTTTTCAATATTGATGTTTGGGAGGAGGAAAAAATTCCTTAAAACTGTAAGAGTTCAGTACGGAAGCCTGAGTTACTGGAAACAAGTGATGGTAGGAAAATGAGTGATGGTAGGGAAAATGAGTGACTCATTCTATGTTTTTTCATTTATGCCCTCTGGGGAAACTATATATATATTGAAAAATTCCCTAACAATGTTATTTTAACACACTATTTAGTATGTAAATATTAAAATGTTAAAAATATTTACAATGCGATAAAAAAAAAAAAAAAATAAACGCAATATTTCGCTAGACAAACTAGCTTCATGGAGCGTGCATCTATCAAGGTGAAATCGGATGCAGATAAGAAACTTTTACAGCTTATTGTACATGGATTTTGCTGCCTGGTAAATAATTCAAAGTTTGGACGAAGTTCAAGATTATTTATTTAATTACGAAATTTGTGGTTGAAGTTTGCAACGTCCATTGGCCAATATTACAGAGATATAAAAGACGATGCTGTATAATTAATTATTCTTTATCTTTCCTGTATCTTTTCTCGTCTTTTTCATTAATCCGATCAGGTTCTAAAGTATGAAGCAGGTGGATCGAAAGCTTTCGCTTCTCCTTCTCGCCGTGGTGTCCCACTCCGTGTTCACTTTTATGATTTGGAAAGTAACATTATCAAAAGGATGTTTCTTTGAGCGAAGATGTCTTGTGAGGGATCAATTTTTGTTGTTTTATATCATGATCGATGGTTATTTAGCCGAATATCAAATTTGTCCAGTGTTTCTCCCACGTACTGAATGCAGGCTAGTTTTGTTTGCTTTTTCGAAAGCTGTATCAATGCTGTTGTTATTGTATCCTCGAACAACTAGATGTTTACGTAGTTGTCCAAGTCTAGCATTTTGACTATTTTTAGTTGAGCATATTCTCTTGATTCGCAATGCTTGGCTGAAAGGGATACCACAGGAGCAGTGTTTAGGATGGCAACTTTTTGGAGAGAGAAATTGATGTTTGTCTATTTTTTTCGTATGGAGATCCGTTATCATCTGGATGTAACTAGTAGTATAAAGGAAGTTTATTTTCTCCATTAATATTTCGTGTGTAAATTTAATTGAATGGTGGAAAGAGTTACAGTGTTCTAGAAATTCATTTAGATGATCTTGTGAATCTGCCCATTTAAAATCAATATCGTCAATAAATCGAAACCATGATAATGACTGGTATGGAGCACTGGCCAAGAGGCGTTTTTCAAGTTGGCCCATAAATATGTTGGCATATGACGAGGCCATTTTTTGTGCCCATATTAGTGCCGTCTATCTGCAGATAGTGTTTGCCATTGAAAGAGAAGTTGTTGTTCTCCAGCACTAGTTTCAGATGTGTAACAAGGCATTCAGTTGAAGGATTTTTGTCACTACGATTGTTCCATACCTCTTCACACACTGCTATTCCTTCGTCTTGTGGAATATTGGTATATAAAGAAAACACGTCCATGGATGCGATTATAGTATTAATTGGTAAAGGATTAAGGCTTTCCATTTTCTTTAAATAATCAGTCGTATCCTGAATGTAAGAAGGGAGTTCTTTAACATGAGGTCTTAAGTGATGGTCTACAAATTCAGATATCTTTTCAGTTGGGTGACTGTTTGCTGAAACAATAGGTCGACCTGTATTGCCAGTCTTGTGTATTTTAGGCAGCACATAGAATCTTCAAGCCTTGGCTTCGTTCTCAAGAGGTCGGAGATATTCAAAGGTGTCACTATCTATATGCTTTTGGTCGTACATCTCTTAAAGGATGGTGTTGATCTTTCGAATGGTACTTTCTGTTGGATCTGTGGTTGCCCGTGTGTGTTCTGATGTCATAGATTTTAACGAACGTAATCAATGCATCACTGGGAAATTATTGTGTCAGGGATTTCGATACCATAAATTACTTAAAACTTTTACTAAATTCTTTCATAGATACAAAGATTTGATTAGTAAATTTGGCTGTACCTGTAGAAAACTTATTAAAAATGGTATTTCACATCCTAAATTTTACGGTAATATTGTACTTAAAGCGAGGAAATCACTATGTGATCCGTGTAAACTCATCGAACCTTTAAACAAACTTATAAGTAAGGGTTATCGTACCAATATTGTAATTAGATCTCTGAATATAGTTTACATTGGCACTAATATCGATTTTGTCATTAGCAAATTAAAACATAACTAAGTTGTATCTTCTTTTTGAGGCGGGATGTTTAGAGACACACACACGTTAATTTTATCTCTTAAGAAGTAGCTCCTCACTATCCTACTACCTGTCGATACATTTATTTTGGCATTGCACAAGTCATGTCTTCTCTGACTGTTCATGACGTTAAAATACTAAATCCCTGGGATGTGTTTTAGTTGATTTTAGTCTCTGATGCATGATTTTTATCATTAATTGTTTTTGGCTTTTAACTAGCTGTCAGTAACTGCGAGTACTCTCAAATCGTACTTTCTTTTAATTCGACCTGTTGATACTATTTTAATACTTTTTGTTATTTTATATTAATATGGATCTTGTCTGTATACCAGCTTTGATTATTTGGAATATCTACTAATTTTCACTTCTTCGTACTACATTTGTATTAACATCAAGATTATTCTCCTTTAATCTGTACAGGAAGTTTTATTGTTGATATTTACCCTTATGTATCTAGTGTTAAATTAGGTATTTATATGACAGACCTTTCTTGGTATTCCTAATTATTGGAAGATTTTATATAGACAGAAAAGGTATACCTAAAACGACAAAGTTATTTTTCATTTACCTGTATATATTATGAAAACCGGTTTTTCAAAAGTGATTATTTTCTAAGGGTTTAATATTTCGCGGTAGTGTTTTGCCATGGCTTTATTTGGACTTGTTTGTTTGCTTTTGGCCTTGAATGTTTGTCCCTAATATTTTATTAACTATGTATTTACTTTCAGGTATCACAGATCGAATTTATTCGTTCATAGTGTGTTAATTTACGTTTTGATTGAGTTAAGCCTTCCAATTGATGTTTTATCGTGTGTTTTCTATGTTGTGATGTTATACTATTGTTTCAGAAAAAGGGAGAAGGTTTGGTACCATTAAAACGTTTAATCCCGCTGCAAATGTTTGCACCTGTCCTAAGTCAGGAATCTGATGTACAGTAGTTGTCGTTTGTTTATGTAATTTATACGTGTTTCTCGTTTCTCGTTTTTTATATATACTAGACCGTTGGTTTTACCGTTTGAATGGTTTTACACTAGTACTTTTGGGGCCCTTTATAGCTTGTTGTTCGGTGTGAGCCAAGGCTCCGTATTGAAGGCCGTACATTGACCTATAATGGTTTACTTTTATAAATTGTTATTTGGATGGAGAGTTGTCTCATTGGCACTCACACCACATCTTCCTATATCTATTAATTGCTTGTAAAAATTAGAGTTTAACAGTTGACAATTCCCCTCTTCCTCGTAATCTGTTTTATTCATAACAACCACAGCGCCCCCGTTGTCGGCGGGTTATATTACAATATCATCTTGTTCTTTTAACGTTTTCAAAGTGATGCTTTCTGACTTGGATAAGTTATAATTTCTTTTATTTGTTATGCAGGATTTTATATCAGACCTCACATAGTTATTGAATGACTCCAAGTTTTCGTTTTTACTTTTTGGTGGTTTCCATGACCTTTTCTTCCTAAGTTTTGGGATGGGCGTGACTTCTTCATTGTCTTCAGTTATTGAATCTGTTAATCCGGCTTCTTTAAGATGTTTTTTGCCTCTATTGTTGAAAAAATCTTTCAAACGTAAACGTCTATCGAATTGGTCTAAGTCCTCGTCTAGCTGAAAGTTATTTACATTTGATGGGACAGGACAGAAGTTTAAATCTTACTTAAAAGAGATTCTTCAGCACATGTCAGTTCTTTAGATGTAAATTCAATAATACTTTCATTTTTTTTTGTTTCCGTCTTTTAAATTTTCTTTCTCAAGGGGCCTTAGGGTTTGTAGTATTGATATCATTAATATGCTGATGTGAAAGAATAGTTTGAACTTTATCTCTTTGAAATTTCTTCCTTTGTTTTTCCCTATGTTTGGATTGTTCAATTTATTCGATATCTTCGAGGCGACGTTTTATTCTTGGTAAATCGTCAGGTGAAATGTGACTACTGTTGATAATATCAGATATTTCATTTTCAATGTGCTTCTAATTTGTGGTCGCAAAAGAAAGTAACAGTCGTAAATATTTTTAACATTTTGATATTTACATACTAATAAGTGTGTTATATATAAAGGACTCGGAGGTGCGATGGGGACGCTGAAGTGCGATGGTCACGCTGAAGTACGATGGTCTGCGCTGAAGTGCGATGGTCTGTTCCCTGATGTGCGATGGTCTTTATGACGCATGATGATTAGTTAAAATTTGCAAATGTTCATTTTTTATGAGAAGTACATGTACATTTTATTTAGATCGTCCTCTTTGATTTTCTACATGTGTGGACAAAATTCTGCTTTTAACATTTTATATTTACTTTGTTCCTGTCATGAGTTCCTCGTTTACCGTAGTATTATAATACGGAGAGTCTATCTGAGGACCCGTATGTATGTAGAGAATGCCACGCTCCATCGTACGTAAAAAAGAACATTTTGTAGATTTCTAAAAAAAAAAAAAATCGCTACAAAAGGTTAACTTTCCCCTATCCACCAATCCTCCCTGTTTCTCGTATTATTTAAAGCTTATAAGCCCCCTTATCAACGTAAAAACCGGGAAAACTGCTTCTAACAAACAAATTGACTTCTATATCGACATGAAAAGCATTGAAAATGTAGTTTGTTTAAACCATCGCACTTCAGCGTTACCACAATTGCACTTCGGCGTAGCTATCAACAAGATAGCGTCACAATGCCACCATCGCACTTCAGCGTGATCAAAAACGCACTTCAGCGTCATTCCATCGCACATTAGCTTGATCATCGCGGTTCGGGGTACCATCGCGGTTCATATTGATTGATTTGTGTTTAACGCCACTTTCAGCACTATTGTGCTATTTCGTGGCAGTTTTAATTGATGGAAGAAGCCGGAGTGCCAGATCTTCTTTTGGAAAACTGACAATCATTGTCAACTAAGATTGAACGTGAAGATATTCTCAGAAAAAAATGCCTCACCCGTCTTCTGTTATTTCTGTAAAAACACCTGTAATTATAAAGAAAATTAAGTATATTGAAATACAGATTTAAGTAGGAAATAACAACCCAATTGTCTTTTTGTTTTATCTCTTCAAACATTGAAATGCAAATTCAGTGGTAAAAATATGAAAACACCGAATATATTTGATGGAACTAATTGATAAGTACTGTCACGTTAACATAAATGTATGCTTAATTCTTTTAAATTCACAATGAGGAAATTGAACAGAGACGTCGGTGGAGAAGAAGTCAAGTTAGTTTTATTCGAATATCTCATCTACTCTGTTGTACCACATACCTTGAAATATTAACGTTCATAAACGATGAGATGAAAAAGTTAAAAACAAAAGGGCTATTCAAATTTTGGTTACAAAAGTAAAGTTTCATCTTCGATTTTAAGATTAATGAAATATAGTAAGAAATAAATTGCACATATAACAGTCAACTTTTGTTTCTAAATTAACACCATTCGCCTTTACAAATACATGTAGCATAAAATGATTTTGCTAATATTGAAGTTAAAAACAAAATTTTACTACTCAGAGAAACTCGTACCTGTATATGGTGATGTTGAGCCGTCGGAAATTTCTGCATATTCAGTATCAGAATGAGGATTGTCAGTTTCCGGTTGGTCAGGTGGCACATCTAGATGTCTATAATTGAGTAAACTGTTCTGAATATTGTCATTTATGACTTACCAAGCACCAAAGAGTTACTTAAAGTTTAGCATAGTCAAAAACACAAATTTACGCTTCTTCCTTTTATAGAATACAATTACTTAGTAGTGGAAATGTTTTAGTATACCACCAAGGGAAAATACGCCTAAACACTTCAATGAATCAGAATATCTTTTGTTTAGAATCAAAGAATAAGGCGTCACAAAAAAAGAACGAACACAACAATTAAACAAAATGAAGTGTGTTTGCAAGTTTGCAAAAGTTAATTTGCAATCATCTATGAGTTGCTCACCCAATTTTGTCAATATAACGGAACTATAAAACAACTGTCATACAAGTGGGAAGCTTATCTTGCTATAAACCAAGTCTAACCCACCACTTTCTTCGGAAAATGCCTGTACCAAGACAGGAATATGATAATATTTGTTATTCATTCGATCCGTTGGTTGATAACAAGTCTAATGTTTAATTTTGTCAGGATTTATGGACTTCGCTTCTTTTTGAATTTACATTGGAGTTTGGTATTTTTGTTAATACTTTGTTTACTATAGTAGTCAAACATTTAAATAGCCTGTATAGTCCGCTTTTTGCAGTCAATTCAAATGAAAGTCCAAATTGTATACTGAATACAATTGTTAGATGAATAATTCCACAGTTCCCAGTTTGTAACAAATCCAACAGGTATGATGTAATACACAAGCAGGCATTTCACATATAACTTATGCCACCAGTAATTAATGTATCCAACTATAATGATAATATATAGTCCACAATATAATAGTACTAAATACTATAAAGCTGGCACAAGTGCTATTTTCAGATTCTATATATATTCTGGTTAAAAAAGAAGTTCAAGAATTCCAGTCAATGCTAGTACTAGTTTCTTATGTTACCTATTCTAATATCGGAGTCGGACTTCTTTTGCTTTGCGTATTGCTGTGAGTTTGTTTGTTCCACATTGGATAGAGGTATAGGGGGAGAGTTGAGATCTCACAAAACATGTTTAACCCGCCGCAATTTTTGCGCCTGCCCCAAGTCAGGAACCTCTGGCCTTAATTAGTCATGTATTTTTTTTTTTTAATTTTGATTCATTTATATGTTTCGGAGTTTAGTGTGACGTCCATTTTCCCTGACCTACATGTAGTATACATTATTGTTTAGGGGCTAATTGAAGCCCGCCTCCGGGTGCTGGATTTTCTTGCTGTGTTGAAGACCCAATGGTGGCCTTGGGCTGTTTTCTGCTCTTTGGTCGGGTTGTTGTCTAAAATTTTGACGAAATTTTTCTACACAAGTACTTTAGTACAGATGGATAGACGGAGTCGAACTGTTACTGGCCCTGCTTTTGCCGTTGGCGACGCATTTAAACAAATCTAGGGTATTTTGATAACATAATTTTTCAGCTCTTAGAAATAGACACTGGTATCTGCGTTTACTAATCTGATGAAAACGCTATGTTCAAAGAACAAGAATCTGATATTACTCTGCAAACAATAGCTCCCTGTTACGTTTGATATACAATGTACTAGTAATTCCGTTGCATAGTTGCAGATAAATTTAAAGAAAAAAAATACAATAAATAGTGATATAGACTCCGTATAGTTTTCAAACTCAGAACACCAATAAATGCCTACACTATATAATATAACTGTTGTTTATTTAATGTAAAATTTAACGTTTATGTCACCTTTTTTTGACATAATGACCTAGTTAACTGTTATTAGTGAAATATCATTTAAAAAAAGTCTGCATATCAGTGCATTCGTATAAAAAAAAGAATATCAGTTGTAAATTACATTTAGTGCTATAGAATTGGTACTGGTAATGTTATTATTCAAAATTGCATGTTTATCGTGTCACATCGAACGAACGTCGGTGCCATATTGCTTTCCCTCCGTTTCTTTTTTCTATTATTCTACTTCCACCTTTTTTTTGTCCACACGTTTTCATAGGCACTATTTACTCTATCTTTATGAAAGTACACCATGACGAGAACCACCATATGTAATTGTGCAGCTAGACCTTGGAATTTTTTAATGGCCGCCGTTACCATGGAAACAGCAAATGTGAAAAATTAAAGGTTGGTTTTTGATGCCTAGTTTGAGTATGCCTTGCCTGAACTAAAACTCATTAATCTTTTATAAAACGACGGAGTACACTATAGCCAGGGTTTCGGTGTGATTTTGAGTATCTTTGTCTTTATCTACATGGCAGCAGCTTTTCCACAATGTGTTTAACATAAAACCATATGCGAAAACACATACCAGTAGGTAGCGTTTTCTTAAAGACAATAAGATCAAATCGATCAAAATGCTATGGATATGTTATCTTAAATTTTTAGAATTAGTTTTCAAAATTTTCAAAATGGTCATCGTAAATCATAAACAAGGCAATCAAACCACATCTCCTTATTTTCATAAAAAAGACTCAAAATGCTCCAAACGTAATGAAACTCTACAGATATGTTAACTGGCATGTGTAAATGTGCCATTTGACTTTGGAATTTCAAAAATGACCACCGTTGCCATCGACACTGCACAAATGTAAAAAAATATTAAAATGCTTTTTCTTAATGAAACTTTACAGAGATATTAAATGGCTTGTGAAAATGTGGCATTCGACATTCGAATTTTCAAAATGGCTACCGAAACCGCTGTAATCGGAGGACCGGATGACACTATAGTGATAGGCACTAATAAATGTCAACCTGCAACCTTAAATGCCCGATTACAGAAGCCATTTTTTGTATAGGTTATCTTTTAACTCAAATAACGAACCTTTGTCCTTTAATTGCATACACCACGACAGCTGTAACAACAAGAAGTATTCCACCACCAAGTCCAACATAGATGAAGAGCGACTGTCTGGTATCTAAAATGTTCAGCGTATAGTGTTTAACGTAAATGTAAATCAAACCTGCAAGATCTTGTTGAAAGTTGCTGCAGGTATTTAAACAAAAAGTCTTATTCATAGAATCAATATGGCCTAAAACATCAACAATCTGAATTGATTTGGAATGGCAGGCAGTTCATGCTCCACTTATGGCATCAGCCTGTTGCTCTGTATCATATTATGTATATATCTTTTGCATGTATTAGTTGAAACTTTAGACTAGTTATTATACAAAATTTATTACTGAAAATTTATAAAACTTAAAGCATAAATCATGTTCAGACCCGAAATATTGACTACTGAGTGGTGGATAAAAGAAAAGCAATAGATACCATAGGGACATTCAAAGTCATTTGTTGAAATCAAACTAACAATGCCATTGCAAAAAAAAACTGAAAAAACTATTAAAATACAAAAACAGTATACAAAACATAACATAGAAAACCAAAGACTGAGCAACACGAACCCCACCAAAAACCGGGGGTGATATCAGGTGTTTCGGAAGGATAAGCAAATCCTGCTTCACATATGACACTCGTCCTTTTACTCCTTTAAAATATGTTGAGAAACATTCTGACTTTCAATCAGTTAAAAGGGATATTGACAAATGGTAGTTCGGTAAAATATTTGGTCTTTGCTGAAAACCTATGCAATTATATTCTACTCCGCCTTATAGGGTTAACAATTTTGGTGTTTGTAGTACCGCTTTGACATTCATTCCAGCTGCACAACGCGATATAAAAGATATCAAGATAAGATTTGCATACTTATTTTACTTATACTACGTAGATCTTTATCTCACCGATATTGGTGATATCGGTGATAGAACTTTCATATATATTTGGTATGAAATGTAGTTTGAGTGTGTAATATGTTTTCGATGTTTTGTCTGAATTTACCCGAATTTACAATTATACTTTCTGTAGTTCCCTTTTCCCAATTAACAGTCGTTGTATTTTCCTCTTGAAGGTGTCCACCTGCAATTAAAAGTTAGCAAAACTGTAGTTATTTTATTGCAAAATAAAAAACAAAACGTTTTCTGTACTGTTGCTTTCGATGTACTCATAAAATATCACGTTTGGCACACATGTATTTAAGAATTCTAGATGTATGAACGACTTTATTAGAATGTTAGATACTACCTACTGTATCCAATGCTGTAAAAAGCATTGATCCATACAGATCCTATTGAGAGCATGAACTAAACATGAAGGCCAGAGATAAGAGGATTAATGTAAGAGGTATTGATATATGTATGTATTAAAGTATGTTATTAATTAACAATTATAAAGTAAATCTTATCTTTAAGACACCCTGTTCTTAAAGATATCAATATATCAGGATACCTTGTTCGTGGAAGCTGTAGCAATGATCTCGAGGTAATTATAACAGCTTTAGACTAATAAATCAATTATCATTTTAAAAAAAATATTAATCAGCTTTTGGGTTTCCAGAGGTTGGTCAGAGATGCCTTACTAGTATTTGCTTTGTGTTGTTGAACCAAAATTAATATAGAACATTCGGAAATACATAGTACTTACACGATATTGAGAGATTGAATCCATCTTTATTCGGAGAACCTATTCCGTTGGTTACAGTGCACGTGTAGTATCCAGAGTCTCCACATGAAAGAGCCTTTACAGAATGTATTTCTTTCCAAGAAATAATATCATTGTCTTTACTCCACGTTATATTTGGAACAGGATATCCTTCTACTTCGCAAATAAGTTTTAATGTGTCTCCCTCTTGCAAGATTAGCCTGCTTTTTGGGGAAAGAGAGGAAATAGTTGCAGAATCTGAAACGTAATTAAGAAAATCATTCGATGGGATCATTTGAAAAAAACAGTACTGTCTGACAAATATTTATTCAAAATAAAATATATATCAAAGAATAGTGACCAATTAAGATAACTCAAAATAATAGTAGCCGCCAAATGTTTTGATGAATATACTAGTAGCACTTTTCGAGCGTCCAAAGCGCTTGTCTTGAATCACCGTAAACACGAATGCTCGAATACAAATATTTGAAAGCCACGGGTGTATAAATACACGAACACGTGAGGAGCTATCAGACCTAAAGTAATGTAACAAGAATAGCAAAATTCATCCAAGGTCAACATTATCTGAGGGAATTGGAACATTAGCTTCTTAATGATTTCTTAATTAACCAACGAAGAAATACGAGAAAATTGTTCTAAATCTGCATATGCAGACGTTGCTTTCAAACAAGACAACAAATACGCTTGCAATAGGTGGCAAACATATAAAACAGTTTAAGACTATACCAAAAAACTTAAGTAGCGATATCATGATTTTGTTTATCCGTTTGTTGTAAATTCATTATTTAAGGGCATTGTAAAGCGGAGTAATTGACGTTAGTTTCTTAATCCGTTTTTTAATGATTAACCCGAAATCTACTTACATGTAAGTTTTAAAAACCCCACAAAATGGAAACCAGCTAAAGTTTAAATAACAGGCTGTGTTCATGTGAAGAAAATTGTACGAGATTCGAATTACTAGTATACACGAAGCAATATATGTTTTAAAGTTGGTTGATACTAAAAAATCTTGTTTCGATACATTTTTCATTTATATCATATGGATTAGCTCACGATTTCCTTGTTAAAGATTGATGATCATATTGTATGGAGCTTTTCGAAATCTTACAATAGACTAGGAGTGATAATGTAGCAAATCCTTGTAAAGTCATAGATTGTATCTCATTTTCAGCTGTACATAAGTAAGTTCCATTCATATCCCTGCGAGCAGCTTCAAGCACAAGATTATTATCTCCCACATGGTTTCCATCAGGCTTTTGCCATTTGTATGAACAGTCAGGGTTGCATGTTGCAGAGCATGTGAAATTTTCTATGGTTTCATTCTCACTCACAATTATGTTGTTCAAAGGAAGAATTTTGACTGATGACCCAGGTCCATCTGTAAAATAAAATAACAGTATATTAAAAAAATAGAAACATTATCATCAGATATTAAATCTGAAGTCGAGTTCAAATAATAAGTTTTGGACACATGACTGTTAGTTTAATGATACTTTTTATTTCAGTGTGAAGTAGAAGAATACATTCGTGTGAGCACTGGGTATATGCCAGTAAAAGTCGAACACTCCTACAGCATCATCTGTGAAGGTAATCTAATTTTATAATGTGTTATTGTCCTTATCTGCAACATCGACTAGATATTGACTAAGAACTAAGTTATTAAAAGCACGCACACATAAAAAAAGTAAAGACTTACTAACATTAAAACGCCTATCTTGTATACTTTAAATTTGTTGTTTTAACAATACAGATGTATATGGGAGAAACAGCATGTGGCAGTGGTTACTCTACAAAAAAGTTATCAACTGACAATAAATGAGGTTACGATTTGACATACAAACTGTGGACAAATGTACGACATTTTCAGGCTTCTTTTACTTACATGTTACAGTCAGATGAATTTCTTCAGAATGTCCATCGCCGATACCGTTATTGACATGGCAGAAATATAAACCATCATTCATGCGTGAAATGTTTACAAACCTCAAAGAGTCAGAGTCCACTTTAACATTTCTGGATGCGGTGTCGTTTATTCCCATGTAACTCCAAGTTATGTTAGGTGCTGGATAGCCACCTGCGTTACAGACTAGTGTTATTTGAGAGTTCTCCATTACACTTAAATATTTGGATGGTAGAACCGAAGTGATAAATGGACTATCTGCAAAATGGAATGTTATAACGAGTATAATAAAGAGCTGCGCTACGCCCGTCGCTTTTTCAACGAATAAAGTTCCATATCTCCTCAATGTCATATTAGATATTCATAAAAAAAAACATAATGGAGGTTATTTTAATAGAAATAAACAATTCACCAAAGCTTCATGAAAACTGCTCAAAGCATTTTTGAGTTATTGTCCGAAAAATGGAAAATCCCCCTTTTTTAATAAATAAAACCACATAACTCGGAAACGAAAATTCTTAAATTGATAAAAATCCAAAGGGAGCTTACTTCAATAAACAATTCACCAGTTTCATGCAAATTGATTAAAGCGTTTTTAAGTTATTGTCCGAAATGTTGACGCCGGACGGACAGAAGGACAGGCGGACAACAGTATACCATAAGACGTCCCGTAAACGTGCGTATAAAAATCGTTTTCAAAGTGGCCTCCATCAAAGACACTTTACTCGTGTCATTCCCTAACAATTCCCATCCCCTTTCCTAAAAAAAGAGGGACATACTTACAGATTTTTATTTGTTCTCATACTCTTTTTTACATATCACTGTCTTACTGCACTTAACGCAACGGGCTTATACGATGGAAGCTTATATTTTTTTAGAATTGTTCTAAAATATCTGTATATAATGTTATATACCTAAATGTTCCCAAATCATCATTTTAATTTTCTAATCAGCTAAAGTTTTGAAGATTGTGTATGTATACACTTAGAAAACGATAGACGTTTTTCCTGACCATACTTTTGTTCAAGTATCGTATTTACGAATAGTTTGTATATAAGTATAGATTTTGAAAGTTCAACTGTTAAGATATTACACGGAATTGCTTCTCAGCGGATAGATATCAAATTTTCTTCGAATTTAAATTGTACTTTAAACCCTTTCTCATTCCAACAAACGATTTTGACTTTATCGGTATTACTTGAAAAATATTACTACACTTTATATCATAAGCATTATAAAGAAGTCTATTCTATTACCATGATACTGTTATGAGTGTGATAGTAAATGGAAATAAAACTTATTCATTAATTGAATTGATTTACTCATATATCGTCTGTAAAAATTGTTGTAAGATCTGGCTTGTTTTTTTTTTTTTTTTTTTTCATTTGTATAAACATTAACTTCTGCACCAACTTTTAACATAAAATCAATAGTTTCAACTATGCGGGTCTTTTGACCAGTGGGATTGATTTATATTTATATTTATATGCAATTTTATCATTAAACAAGACTATGCGTTTTTCTAGTAAACATAAAGGGATGTTGTATATTCACCAATAAGATATATTCCTTAATTAAAACTGTTTTTTTTTTAATCATGTTCAAATAATTTGTTATTGAAAATACTGTTAGGTCGATACGTCATGTATTGCATCGTTTGTTTATATGATGTGTGCAAAAAAACCAGTAGGCTTAGTATTGGTATGCCTAACCTTGTCATCTCTTAATATCGACATAGTAGCATAAAGTCCATTGCTTGTCCTTGATTCCCTGTTTGTTCGGGTTTTTTTTTTATGTTCACGACAAATTAGTGAGGTTTTCTTTTAAGTTTTAATTGTTTTGTCCGGAGTCTTGGATAATTATTGAATGTAACGCATCATCTGCAATACATCTCGTTCGCTGTTCAATTCGTAAAGACGTCGAATTTCACATACTTACAATGAATAATAAGAGCTATCCTAACAAATGCTACATGATTATCTAAAGCAATAATGTTCGAAGCTCTACAAGTATATGTGCCGTTCATAATCCTTTTGGCATTGCCTAAAATGAGTTCTGCACTTGCTATTATAGTTCCAGTCGGAGTTTGCCAGGTGTAAGTACAATCTGGTTCACAATCAGCACTACATAAAACGGACGGTACGACTGAGTTTTCTATAGTAACAATTGAATTTGATTTCGTTGATAGCTTTATAGATGAACCAGGCGCATCTGAAATAAAAACACCAATAAAAGCAGAGTTTACTTTTTAACAATATGAACAACTTTTAGGTTGACTAAATATACATAACTAGAGGCTCTAAAGAGCCTGTGTCGCTCACCTTGGTCTATGTGCATATTAAACAAAGGACACAGATGGATTCATGACAAAATTGTGTTTTGGTGATGGTGATGTGTTTGTAGATCTTACTTTACTGAACATTCTTGCTGCTTACAATTATCTCTATCTATAATAAACTTAGCCCAGTAGTTACAGTGGAAAATATTTTGTAAAAATTTACAAAAATTTACAAAATTTATGAAAATTGTAAAAAAATTGACTATAAAGGGCAATAACTCCTTAAGGGGTCAATTGACAGTTTTGGTCATTTGACTTATTTGTAGATCTTACTTTGCTGTACATTATTGCTGTTTACAGTTTATCTCTATCTATAATAATATTCAAGATAATAACCAAAAGCCGCAAAATTTTCTTAAAATTACCAATTCAGGGGCAGCAACCCAACAACGTGTTGCCTGATTGGTCTGAAAATTTCAGGGCAGATAGATCTTGACCTAATAAACAATTTTACCCTCGTCAGATTTGCTCTAAATGCTTTGGTTTCAGAGATATGAGTCAAAAACTGCATTTTACCCTATGTACTATTTTTTAGCCATGTCGGCCATCTTGGTTCGCGGGCGGGGTCATCGGACACATTTTTTAAACTAGATACCCTAATGATGATTGTGGACAAGTTTGGTTAAATTTGTCTTAGTAGTTTCAGAGGAGAAGATTTTGTAAAGATTACAAAATTTACGAAAATGGTTAAAATTGACTATAAAGGGCAATAACTCCTTAAGGGTCAACTGACCATTTTGGTCAAGTTGACTTATTTGTAGATCATACTTTGCTGAACATTATTGCTGTTTACAGTTTATCTCTATCTATAATAATATTCAAGATAATAACCAAAAACGGCAATATTTCCTTAAAATTACCAATTCAGGGGCAGCAACCCAACAACGGGTTGTCCGATTTGTCTGAAAATTTCAGGGCAGATAGATCTTGACCTGATAAACAATTTTACTCCATCAGATTTGCTCTAAATGGTTTCAGATATATAAGCCAAAATCTACATTTTACCCCTATGTTCTATTTTTTAGCCATGGCGGCCATCTTGGTTGGTTGGCCGGGTCATCGGACACATTTTTTAAATTAGATACCCCAATGATGATTGTGGCCAAGTTTGGTTAAATTTGGCCAAGTAGTTTCAGAGGAGAAGATTTTTGTAAAAGTTAACGGACGACGGACGACGACGGACGATGGACGCCAAGTGATGAGAAAAGCTCACTTGGCCCTTTGGCCAGGTAAACTAAAAATAAGGAGAAGTGGTGCGAAGGTCAATGAGAAAATTTTATGAGAACAACTGTACAACCGACCAATGTTTTGGGACAGGCAAAATTAAACACATTTGTGTGCGTACAAGACCTCTCCCTACCTTGGGCAGTGGTGTAACAGCGCAACATTAGAACAAACTGTAAAAAATGAACTGAAAAAGACTTGACTCATTGGATCTGGACTAATAACAATAAAGAGCTGCGCCAAGAGCGCATGATACGCCCTTCGCTTTTTCAACGAATAAAGTTTCATAACTCCTCAATGTTATACCAGAAATTTATAAAAATAAAACTAAAGGGAGGTTATTTCAATAGATATAAACCAGTCACCAAAATTTCATGAAAACTGTTGAAAGCTTTTTTTGATCATTGTCAGAAAACTAGAAAGTCCCCCCTTTTTTATGAATAAAATCCCAAAACTCGGAAACGTAAAATCTAAAATTTATAAAAATCGAAAGGAAGCTTACGTCAATAGATATAAACAATTCACTAAAGTTTCATGAAAATTGGTTAAAGCACTTTTGAGTTTTGTCCGACATGTTGCCGACGGACGGACGGAAGGACAGACGGACAACGGTATACCATACTACGTCCCGTAAACGGGCGTATAAAAACGACTAACAACATAACAGTTACTGAAAACTATAGTTTAAAGCTCAAATTTCAACAAATACATAGACCAGACTAAAATATCAAATCAGTACACGTTAAACAGATTATTGCGAAAACATAATAGTAAGTCTGACAAATCCTTGGTGAATACCAATATATAAGTAAACATGAGTGGTGATAGGTAAATAGTAAGTTATGTTAGTAACGTATTTACAAATAACCTATATCCAATGATCTTACTATAATGTTATATTCAAAAGAATAATAAGTTAACATGGATCGTATTTTCATGTGCTAGCTTTCTAAACAACATTGTCGTAAAAAATTGGACCCTGTGCTTGCGTCTCATATATCCAAGTGAACTTCAGATTAAAAATACTACCGAAACTAAAAGGTCTGCTTCGTATCTTGATCTTTTCCTCGATATTTACTCAAGTTGACGACTTTATACAAAAATCTACGACAAATGCGATGATTTCAACTTTCCAATTGTCAACTTCCCGTTTCTCAGCAGTAACAGTCCATCTGCCCAACTGCATGACATATATTTCAATTGATACACTACAATTGTGCATGTTCTCTCTATACAGACTTATTGTGCAGGGGTGTGTTCCTTGTACATGAATTGGTCCAACAAAGCTATGAGAAAGAACGACTGAAACCGATGCTACATAAGCTTTAAGATCGCCATAACGAATTGGTTGATCGATATGTCTGTTTCTCAACTCACTAGGAACATGTTTATCTTTAGATACAAGATACAAAAATAGTCCTATCTCTAATTTTACCGATTGTGTCATATTTCCGATTGTGACATTTTGACTGAGTGTGGATTCACATGTCGGGTTGATGTAATCATACATGGAGTTTTTGGAGGTCACGCGATTCCCGTAGACTGTTTGTGTCTGCATGATTTTTCTTCTCAATTGATATGAAATTTGAACATCGGTAAAGTACTGTTGTCGTTATCTTATAGGATTTCCGCAGGTAGAGTCTAATTTCTGAACCTTTTATTTGTATATATAATAGAGCTTAATTATATTTGTTTATGTGTTTTATTTTTTACATACTTATTAATTTGATGACAATAATGAATTGAAGTTGATTGGAGTTTTGGACATAGACAGACAAATCTTATATTAGGTTCGATATCTTGAATTATTTTCAACATGGCAAAATTCTGGGCGATACTATGATTATGATCTTTTTTTATGTTGCATTGGTGTGTTCCAAAATATTAGTGCAAATTGAAAAATTACCATACATATTCTAAAATTTGTCCTTACTACACAAAGGTACAAGGTATTCAGAATATAAAAAACAAGTTTCACATTTAACGAGTTACTATGTCAACAAACCATGACGAACAAATGTATATTTTGTAAAAAAATTCCTGATTTTCCATGTTTTAAATCAACTTTTAAGTCTATATTAGATTGAATTAGTATGTGTGCACCAAGGAAGCTGTTATATAATTGATGAGAATATGTCAATAATCATAATAAACCTCGTCTTAAATTATTTGTTGTTTCTTGGCTGCGCATGAAAATAACGATAGAAAACTGCATAAATTCTGCAATATTCTATGTTTTCATAAAACGGTGCCTATAATGACGGTATTGTTACATCAAAATTCTAAAGTACTTCATTTAAATTTCTTGATTTTATGAATTTCAAAACATTATGTGAAAATTTGAAATACTTTTTGCCAAAACCGGGCCTTATTGCCCCTACTCAATTGCAATGGGAGGTTTTGACTTAATTATTAGTTGGAAAAATGCCAATATTTCTAGGCATAATAACCTAGTATTTACAATTTTATTGCACCAAATGTGCATTTCAACAATCAATGTCTCAGCTTCCGTGATATTCGCGGCCAAAATATTTGGAAATCAAAAACATAATACAAACGTTGAAGAACTGATAAAAAACTAGGATTTAAAGTACAGCTATATCCTTATAAGGAATCAGAGCTGAATATAAGATATATTCCTAAAATTATTTTTCTAAAGATCTGTGGAAAAACATCATACTTAATATAAAGGAAATAGATTACAAACTTAATTCATACAAACGATCAATTGTGGAGAAAAGGATAGAGGGTATGTGAGTATGAGTCACCAATCCCAGATGTTTGGAAAACCCAACATATCAAAGGGACTTCGTTTATTTTGAAACGGCCTCGGTAGTCTCGACCACGACCGGGTCACACCAAAGACTGAAATTGGTATTTGTGACTACTTTCAAGGAGTAAGAGCAAAAATTAGTTGGCTCGGAGTCAGAATAATGTGCCCGGGTAGGATGATATGTTTCCCTGCGAACACTTTCCTAGCAAGTTAAAAATCTGGCTCAGCGTGTTGGTCTTGAACAAAGCAGGGATCATATGTGTATATCGCTTTAGTTTATTGTTTTTCATCTTTACTTTTAACTTAAGAAACAATTTTGTCCAACAGGATCATGGAGGTCGAGTTTGCTTTAAATGAAATAACATTTAATTATGTTCGTTCGCCCGAAGCGCTTTTTGGAATTTACCTCCATCAGGAATGATCCAATCAAATACAATGCGCTTGAAGTTCGTACATGATTTGGCCTGTTAACTTATATTATTCGAGCGTCATTGATAAGTCTTTAGTAGACCACACGCGCGGCTGGCGTAAAAAAAAACTGTAAGCCTTGTTTCTTTGAAAAGTGTTTTTTTTTTACATTCATCGATAACCGTTCCCTAAGATTTCAAGGAACACATACGGAATACAATACTTAGGATTTTATACCCTAGGAATAGATGACCTTAGCTGTATTTGGCAAAACCTTTCGGAATTTTGGATGACCTTAGCTGTATTTGGCAAAACCTTTCGGAATTTTGGGTCCTCGATGCTCCTCAACTTCGTACTTTATTTGGCCGTTTACATTTCTTGTTGATTAGATCGTCACTGTTAAGTCTTTTGTAAAAGAAACATGTGTTTGGTAACAAAATTTTAATCCTAGTATCTATGATGAGTTTATCTTCAATGTTTTTCGTATACAACGGTTAAAAACGGGCGCCACATGTGAAGTAGAATCTACTTACCTTCCGGAGAACCTGCGATTACCTCCGGTTTTTGATGGGGTTTGTGTTGCTCGGTCTTTAGTTTTCTATGTTGTGTTTTGTGTACTGTTGTTTGTGTTTTGGTCTTTTTATCATTTTTTTTGCCATGGCGGTGTCAATTTATTTCGACTTATGGGTTTGAATGTCCTTTTGGTATTTTTTGCCTCTCTTTTAAAGTTTCAACATTATTATGAACTTACATAAAACATTAATGGTGACGTTTTTGCTGTCCGTCTTGGTTAATGTCTGCCCAGATGTCAAGTCCAGTAGAGTGTTGACATGGCATGTATAGATACCAGCATCCTGGCGGCTAATTTTGTTGAAATACAAACTGAAACCAGAAACTCTAAAAGACAATGATTCAATTTTTGTCCAGTGAACTTGGCCCGAATTAGGAGACGGGTTTCCTGTTATGCTGCAACGAATATGAAGATAAGAGTCCTCTAAAGGACTGTATTCTCCAAAAGGCTGTATATGTGGTGGAGCTGAAATGAAGCAGACATTTTCAGGACAAGAACAAATTAACAATAAATACAATAGGTAAGTCCTGTAATATATAGGCCGTTTGGGATCAAGGTCAGGAAACTTTAGACTGCCACTGGAAAATGAGGGTATATTGGATAGAGACAGAAATATTGCCTTACAACAGGCCACCTCAAAGAGTTGTTCTTAACGTGCAAAGAGCGTGGAAGTCTCTGTACATGAGGTATCGGATTCAACGTCCCTGTTCTGACCGGACGTTGCTGCGTACTTGTACATCTCGCACAACCAAACGGACGCCTTACTTTGGTAAATGTTTTACTGCCGGTCGGAAGAAGACCTAAGTGACTATATTTCTATTCCCCAGTCACTCTTGGGGGATGCAGAATTTGGTCATTTGAATATAATATAACAACAGTAATTCAAACTTATTTCATTTACTATAGAATTGAATGCTGGTATTTTTTAAATGTATTCAAAGTGGAATCAAGTAAACTTCACAGATTGCATGAAGCTGTTATTTCTTCACTTGCTTTCATTTCATATTAATTAAAATAAAACAGCATTTAAATCTTATATTTACAGACTTTTGAAATAAAAATTATGTTATTGGCGTTTCGAATCTTAAAGTAAAAATTAAACAAAAAATGTTCCCAGATGAGAACATCAAATGACGTGAAATCATTTATAAGTCAAATAGTTTCAATTTGCATAAGCAAGATCTCGTTTTCAAAATAAAAAGCGCATACAATATCTATCAAGTTTCAATAATTATCATACATATACGTCATAGGATAATAAAGTATTGTTACATATTTCTATATTTATTCATATTTACAATATATATAATGTCAACTACTTTTGTTCAATTGAATAAAATTTGCCGTTATTTTTAACATAACGGTTTGCACGAATACATGAAAAATGTGTAACACATAATGTCTATTAATAAGGTTGACAGAGCTTAAAAGCCTATTTTATTAAGTTGGCTGGGTTGCTTTTACATAAACTGGAAACAGATGACGGAATGACGTGATTCGTCTTGCTGCGGCGTGAGCCAAAAACAGTATTTGGATGAATTGAAAACCTACTATAAATATTATTTAAATATATTTATAGATCAAATAATTCTAATAAAAGATAAGGATGCTCATCGCCATGAAAATACCTTATATCAATTGCCATCTTCCTAAAAAATATGCAACCAAAGACTAATAAAAAAGTGTAAATCCATTTTCATAAACAGTCAGTGGGTCTTTCATTTAATCATTTAATAAAATTATCCTAAAAAGGCCACTATTTAAACTATTTAGTAAAATAATTTTTTTCTATAGATGCGAGGTAAATATTATATTTTCCCTAATTTTGACAAAATTTATAAGAAATGTTTATGCACATTGTTTTTGAATATACCGAAATTTTTGTCATTTTGTAAATATTTGAGCGCATTTTATTATCCTCATTATGACGGTAATGTAGGAGATACAAACATTTTTTGAATTAAGCCGCAAATAGATACTTACGAAAATGGGGAACAAAGCGTACTTAGATTGGAACTAATGTTTATATCAAACAATAAAAAAAGTCTGTAAGATGGATTTCGTTGACAAGATATGAAGAAGCATTTAAGAACTTGATAAACTTACTGAGAACTTGTACCATAACTGTCGCAGGGATGGATTCACCAGCATCATTTGACGCAGTGCATTTGTAGTTTATTCCATGACTGACTGTTACAAAGGAAATATTGAATGTTGGTGAGTATGACAAAATATTCTCCTCTTCATTTTCTCTAAACCATCTCCAGGAATTTATTATTTGTGGCACAGCCCTGACAACATAGCACTCAAGTTTGACAGATTGTCCATCTATCGTTCTTATAGTTGGCTGGCGGGCTGCAATAACTGGCTTTTCTGGAATAAAACCAATACAAAATAATATAATAATAATAATAATAATAATAATTTATAATAGTGGGCATCACAGGTGCTGGGAAACAAAAACGAGATTGCAACTCAACAGCACGCGTCTTGTTTCTGATGCACGTAAGTACACCCTGAAAAGTACCGTCAAAAGCAACAAACGCAACACGATAATACACGTTAATCTTTTCTCACTTAGTTCAATATGTAATTATTTATTAGGGGACTATCTTTAAAATAGTCTCTCAATCATCTCAATCTGTATCGCTATTTTATCGTGTAAAATAAGGATTATTATCTTTAAAAAATATATTTTGGTACTTTTTATAAAAATAAGGAGATGTTATGTGATAGCCAATGAAACACCTATCCATAAAGACCAATACTTATTATATCTAAAACATCTACAGAATTATTATGTATCATGCATATGATTTTTTTTATAGGAAATACAACATGATAAGTTTGTATAGGAAATACAACTCACCCAGTTGCAATGAAAACGATTCTCTTTTCTTAATATTACTGCCAGCGCACATTTCTATAGCTTTCCCGGTTATTACACATGTATAGTAACCACTCTTTTTCGGTATCAAAGAGTTTTTATTTCCAATTACTTCGTCGTTCAACTTAAAATGGTAAGAAAAACTATTATTGTGAATAAATAATAATCATTTCATGGAACAACCTTTAAATACGAAACTTGTAATTGAATCATTCATTCGAAGTATAAACTGGTCTTAAGTTCTCAAATATATTGATAAATCCAAATGATAAAAATTTAACATGATATTTAAAAATTGAACTTGCGACTAGTTAGTTGACAATTTCAAATGCATTATTGATTATCAAATTCGTGGTATATACCGTCCATGCGTAATTTATTCCGCTGTCTACACCAGATACTGCACATGTTAATTCATTCGTTTCGCTGTTGTATGTTACAAAAGGCGGCATTCTCAATCTGTCTAAAATGAAAATTACATTCTATTAAACCAGTTAATCTATTTATCGATTTTCAATGCTGGACTAAAGATACTAATAGATGTAATATACATATAGATTCTACCACCGCATCGAGTGTGATACGACATTTCTCCACTAGAGACAGTTAAATTTTCAAATTTAAAACGCAAATGTTGTCCTAAACGTTTTCTACAAAAATAGAGAAAATCGCAGAACTCTAAAAGTAGCGATAACAGGTGTATCGATAGGATTTATTTTTTATAATCACTTATAATGAGAATGAAATTAAAAGTGAAAATATAAACCGAACGACTATCAGCTTAAAGAAATACAATAAAAAAACCAAAAGAAATGGATATGGCATCATATTAAATGTATGCACGGTATGACTTTACATCTTCAGTTTCACGTGAAAAGGAACTGTTTGTAATTGTCTATATTTTTACTGCCAACTATGCCATTGGTCTTGTTTTGTAAACTTTTGATCAACAGGATTTCTTTCTTGAAAATTAAATTTATGATTGAAAAAAATATGTTTCAAAAGTCTCTGTTTTCCTGAGTATAGGTATTTAAAACAACACACTAATATAAATGAAAAAAAGAATAACCAAACTCTTGCTTATAAACGTAAACAGTGAATCAATTAAAGTTCTTTGAAATGCAATGTTTCCATCCAAAGGGCTTTTTTATAATACGCTCCATTATAGACAAAAGGTTGGACAGCCAAAGAAATATGGTATTAATATCGGTCTTAGTACCACAGCCAAAACTATCTACTATCAACTAAATGTGTTTAAAAACTTTTCTGTCAACTGTGGTGTCATGAAAGCAAACATTAATTAGTAATGCATTCAATAAATAGCTTACTGTAAATTATCACATCAATGCTATCTTCTGCAATTCCACCAGCAAAACTAGTCACAGTGCATTTGTAAGTACCAGAATCTTCCTCGTTTACGCTTAGCAAGGTCATATTGCCATTGGAGTTATGTCTGATACGCCCTTCATATTCTGAACCAGGGGTCAATAAACCTACAATTATTATAATTATTTATACATTTGTTTTAAATGACAATATAAAGCATATGTAATGCAATCATCGGGGGGAAACTCCTCTACTGTATAACGCGTAATCGACTTTATGCTTTTTTTTCTGAAAATGTTCTTACAGATTGAATCGCTCCTCCTTCTTTTGCTTCTCCTCATTTTCATCAACATTGTGGAAAAAATTAGAAGTTCACATTATGTTTTGTTCCAAAAATTGACACTGCGGGTTTTTAATTGTTTGAATGATGTTATTGTACAACACTGAAATACAGTCAATATCCCCTAAATTTCTTTCGTGTTTTCATAATACCACAAATTTCACTTAGTTTTTACAACAATAAGTTAAAGCGAAAACACCAAAATTGTTTAGCAGTACGATAGGCAACACCAAACACGACTCATTCGAAGACTTGTATGTAAACAACAGCAATAAACATATGGACGAAATAGCCTGACTTATTACAGTCACAAACTTGTAGGATTAAACAATACCTAATTTAGAAAACCTTAAAATAAGTTCATTACTATGGAAAGCAAAGTTAATTTTTGGAAATCAATTGAAAGCGGTTGTACTTGTGAGAGGTCAGACAATACTAGTATTTAAAATCGGTAGATCATCGAAGAATTAAAAAAAAATAATCGAATCACGTCTGATGTCTTGCTGAAAGAAGATGGAATGAGAAACGTCTTATAGACACAATATACAAACATATAAAATGCTGATACCGACTTTAATTTTTTTTTAAGTATTCAAAACTTGTATCTTTATCCCTATGAATAATATTTTTATGGAATTGAGGTTATCCCATTCTCATTTGAACATATTCTAACAAACCATACAAGTAGAGAACTGTATATGTGTACATCCCATAGTATGCGACATGAGAAACTTCCCCAATTTAGAAAGGGAACCTTTGTAATAGTGTCTTCGGTCGTATATTTTAGTGGCAAATTTTCAATTTTGTACCAAATACAAACACTGTGAAGCCTAATAACAATGATCTATAATAATAATGGCTTCCATCGATCATAATTTTAGCGGAGATCTAGAAGGTAAAGTTTACCTAAAATCATTTATCCTGCAACGATGCTGGAAGTAAATGGTATCTCAACTTGGATTCATAAGGGACGGACTTGATTTTGGACTTCCCCCTTTTTGAATTTACCTTGGAGTTCTGTATTTTTAATATACTTTTTTATTGTGCTACAGGCAATCATTTACTGATTTTGGAATGCACAAAACTTATAGCTCATGTACAGGTTCCTAGCGTCTTGTCGATATGATCACGTGCAGATCCGTCCGTTCATGGTTATTGTTAATAAACTGGTGATGCACTCAATAATACCTCTTACACAAATGCATTTTACAATAGACTTATTTTCATATTAGTATTTACAGACTTTTGACTCTGGAGCATACAATTTTTCGGTTACCTACAGGTTACCTACTCTGTGGTAGGACATTCTGATAGTGCAACTAAATGAAGAAAAAATTAATCTTACAATCGGTGCAATTAGGGGGAAATAACTGTTTTATGTGTTTTATAAAAGACAAATCATTAGAAAACAGGTACCCTCCCTAAATTTCACCGATTGTAAGCTTTATTTTACTTCTTTTGGCTGCTCCTACTTGACCGAATATAATAATGTCCTACTAAGGGTAAAATTGAAATTAAAAATTTTATTCTGGAGTCAAAAGTCGGGAATATGAAAATAGTGTATTTGTGGATAGGTAAAAGTTCATGCTAGAGTGAGTTCCTTGATATATCATATGGTGCATTATGTTTGCTTTGGTTTTAATATATAATAATAATTCTCAAGAAGCAATGCTAACTTGTTTGTTTTCGTTTCCCGATCCAAAAAAAAAAAAAAAGCCTTCCGGGTAAAACTTTCAACTACATTGAAACTTGGAATACCTCTAGTGTAAAAGTTGATCTTCGGTCCCATTCAGTCACCTTGACAGAAAGTTTAACGATATATATTTCAAAAAGGTGACCCTTAAACCAGTGTGGAGTTTAATAATGGACTGGACGAATCACTGCGGAATTTCACTCGAAGTTTGGAATTTGCTTTTATAATTTTCTCCTACACAATCAAAAAAGAAAGAGAGAAAGAAAGAAAGAAAATCAGCAAATAATTAAATAAAAGTAAATTTTATGTATATTTCTGTTTGGTATTAAATTAATAATTAAGATCCATTTTGTTACATCTGGTGATCCGTTTATTTGGCAATCGCCATAGCAGTCAGCAGGGTTTAAGAACATCTGTTGTTCGACCTGCTACTCAAATGCGTTTGGTTAAAATATACTTTTTCACTCTTTTGGTCTTTTGGAAAATGTTGTTTGTGCTGTTTTTAGACCCCTCTACCAAGAAATTTGTTTTGCATGCACACGTATAAAAATTGCGATTTTTATCCAACGAAATCATAGGTTTGAACGTTGTTTTCAATTTAGACTTGTTTATATTTTTTCGTTTGGGCTTGTATTATATTTGCCTTCGGGTTTATATAATCCGTTCATCCTATTTCGACTCTTCAAAATTCAAGAGTCTATCCTAAATTGAGGTAAATTATATGGCCTTCCAAATACCGTTTCGATTCCTAACATCATTGAAGAGACATTAATTGTCGAAATCCGGATATGGTGTACTAATTTTTGCACCTCATGTTTGCGGTATACCATCTTTTCCGCAAGTTTATTGTTTTTTGTTTGGTATTAAATTAAAAAAATAAGATCCATTTTGTTACATCTGGTGATCCGTTTATTTGGCAATCGCCATGGCAGTCAGCAGGGTTTAAGAACATCCGTTGTTCGACCTGTGCTGTATATATATATATATTTTTTTTATACGTGTGCATGCAAAACAATTTTTTTGTTAGAGGGGTCTAAATACAGCAGAAATAACATTTTCCAAAAGACCAAAAAAGTGAAAAGTATATATATATATAACAATATTTAACCGGTAAAGATTATATCTTATAGCAAAAGATAGTATATTTAAATATTATATGTTAAACTTGCAGCTTTTTATTTTAATTTTATCATCAATAACTTCAGATATTTTTTAGTATGTATGTGAAGATCATTATACAAGTAGTTACAAATCTGAACTAAAATAAAGATAATGTATAAATTTTACAGAAAAAACCCTATGTTTTATAAACAATTTGAAATTGAAAATTATTATAGATTAGATACCAATTAAAAACTTAATATTTTGAAAGATAGTTTTTACAAGAATAAACTTATTTTGAAGAAATGTAAGCTCTTAAGTTTAAGCATATGCCAAGGAGGAGATCCTGAAAAATTATAGGTCTGTTTTGTGTTCCTTTGGAATTTGAACCAAAGATGAAGAACTGGATCTTTCTTCAATGTATTGGACACATAAATTGCATAAGCGTCCTTACTATCAGCAATATATTGCTGGGTCTTCCAAGTTCTACACGAAACCGCTTTCTAAATTATTAACATCAATTGTATCAGCAATAATCAAAGCCAGACCTCAAAGTTATTGTGAAACTACCTAGTCTAGGGTTGGAATGAATCAGATGTGGATTCTAAAAAATTCCAAAAATCTGATAGAGTATAACCATCTAAGTCTCTTTCCTCTTGCAATAGTATTAAAACATTTGACTTTTCTATCCTTTACACAAGTATCTTGTTTTAGGGAGGGATAAATCGTACTTAAAATAACTCTGATTTAAACAAATTTATTTTCTGAAACTGATATTATCAAGATGCTTGAAGTCTTTGATTGACAACACATTTCATACGTTAAGAGAAATTGTTTTTCAACAAACAACAGGCATTCCAATGGGAACAAACTGATTTCATCTTCTTGTCGACTTGTACCTTTATTTATATGAGGCTGGCTTTGAACATGAGCTTCTTATGAGGAATGAAAAGAAGATAGCATTATCCTTTAACTTCACGTTCCGCTATGTAGATGATGTCCTCTCACTAAATAATAACAAGTTTGGTGACTATGTTGGACGCATTGATCGCAATGATCTTGAAATAAAAGATACAACAGATATAGTTAAGTCTGTCCCATATCTTGACGTACATTGGAAATATTTACAATGAGGTTTTTTTAGAACAAAACTTTACGACTAAAGAGATGATTTCAGCTTCCCAATTGTGAAGTTTCCATTTCTATGTAGCAATATTCAAGCAGCGCCTGAATATGGAGTATATTTCTCCAAGTTAATACTATATATTAGAGCTGGCGTTTCCTTATCACAATTTCCTTGCTAGACGGTTGCTGCTGACAAGGGATCAATAAAACGAAGAGCTCCAAGTGGTGACGTTAACATCATCCGTTCGAAAATTTTACGGGCGCCATCACGAGTTAGTTGACCGTTATGGAATATCTGTGTCACAGTTGACGACAGATATGTCCTATTGTCGTAAAAAGTAAAATAACAAAAATACCAAACTCCAAGGGAAATTCAAATTGAAAAGTCCTATATAAAACGGTAATATCAAAAGCTCAAACACGTCAAACGAATGGAAAACAACTGTCATATTCCTGACTTGGTACAGGCATTTCCTAATGTAGCAAATGGTGGATTAAACCTGGTTTTATAGCTAGCTAAACCTCTCATTTGTATGACAGTCGCATAGAATTCCATTATATTGGCAAAAATATGTGAGTAAAATAAACAGACATAATAGGTAAAAATGTCAAAGATTGGGGTACAGCAGTCAGCATTGTAATATAATCTTAATCACTATAAAAACAAATAACTATTTAAACAAAGAAACAGAAAATGGCATATAGACACTCTATAGACAAAGTACATAAGCAAAGATGAAAAACAAGAGTACAAAATTGACCATATCACAATAAAACCATGGCGGGATGTATAAGTACCGAGCCAGGCCAAAAGTATATTACCAAAAATGGACTAAAAAGTTAAAAATGTACAAGGACAAATAAAAAGAGCACTATAACACGTAATTAAGATGATAAACAACGTCAGTACCTAGAATCTATAATTCAAGAAAATCATGTATTATTTGTGAAGTTGATACGTAATATTTATCATCAAGGTCTTGGTATCTTCCAATGAACTTTTTTAGAAAAAGGACGAGACGTTCTTTGACATAACCGTGGCTCATCAACTTTCAGCTCAGACACTGGTGACGTTTTATAAAGTCTAAGTATTAGCTACAAGCGCTTGAATACCGAATGAGTTGGGAATTGTATATCCCATATGCAGGTGAAGTTGGAATATTGCTGCTAAGGTGGGGGAAATTTATAATTTCAAAGTTAAAATCGTCTCGTTTGTCATAGACTAGTACTGAGATGACCACTTATGTCAAATTCGAGGTACAAGTCTAAAAATAAGGCAGAGGAAGCCATGTCTGTTTCTTTAATTTCTAGTTCTGGTCGATATATTTATGGAACCCAATCAGAAAAGTTTGGATTGTTAATGGAAAGAAAATCATCAATATATCTGAATGTGAAATTAAATGATCTGGCTTCTTTGGTCGTCTTGTTTTTGACAAGGGTCTGAAAAAACTCCGACTTATATGAAAATAAGAAGAGGTCGGCAAGGAGAGGCGCACAGTTCGTTCCCATAGAAATGCCGACCATTGGTTGAAAAAGTATACTTCCAAATTCAACAAATATGTTGTCAATAAGAAACTGCATCATACTGATCACTTGTTCCTCTGTGTAGCATGTTTCACCTTTCTGTAACCCCAATGCCGTCCTCTTCTCCTTGAATGTGACCTACCGAATAAAACTTATCACCGAGTTTGTACTTACATTAGCAACACGACTGGTGCCACATGTGGAGCAGAATTTGCATACTCTTCCGGCGCACCTGAAATCACTCCGATTTTTGGTGGGGTTCGTGTTGCTAAGTCTTTAGATTTTGTTGTTGAGTTTTGTATATGTTATTTGTCTTTCGATCGTTTTACTTTCTTTTTTTTGCCATGACATTGTCAGTCATATCTTTTTTTACTTAATTTTGAGTTTGAATACCCCTTTGGTGTCTTTCGCCTTTCATTTTCAAATAAAGATTTTAAATCGATTACAAAAAGCGCGATTTTTTTGTTGTTGCAAATATAACCATAGGAATTTTTACGACAAAGTGAAAAACAAAGTAAATATATTTATGTTAAATTTAAAACCAATTCTAGCCGCGTGTTATTAGACGACTTTTTGTTCTTTTGTCACCGCACTATAAGCAAATTTTTGGGCATTTAGAATTTGATAATATGTTCAGAAATACACAATATTGTGTTTACAACCCTCAAAGTACACATATTATCTCTCATATTGAGTTTTTGTTTTATTTCTCTAATTGAAATAAATCCAGAGGCCCTCCTCTTTTACGAACAATAAATCGACTATAAATGTAGTTGCATATTATATTTATCTTTTTTACGTTTCAGACTCCACATGTAAATGTGCCTCTCTTTCCATAACTTGTCATAACTCAATGCGGTTAAATGCTTTAAGATAAAAAAAAATCTTTTATTGAAAACCGAGGGTCTGGAGGGAGGGGGTTCCTTTACTCTGTATTCTTTAAACTTTTAGGTAATTTTTCTCTTTTCTCTATATTTCTTTGCCATTATTCTCTTTTCTTTATATTTTAACACGCCAGTA
Source organism: Mytilus coruscus (assembly GCA_017311375.1). Classification (NCBI taxonomy): domain Eukaryota; kingdom Metazoa; phylum Mollusca; class Bivalvia; order Mytilida; family Mytilidae; genus Mytilus; species Mytilus coruscus. The sequence goes on from CM029601.1 coordinate 61,081,012, forward strand.
TTCTCTATTCATTATTTTGGTGACCCATTATTGTCTAATCCCCATCCAAACCTTCTTGCACTGTGTTCCTCGTTTTTGCATTGATTGATTGGTGTATCTGTGGCTTACACAGCACATATCATTTTCTTTATTTCTTATTTTGTAGCATATAAAGAAGAGGTACTTATTCGATCTTAAAACTTCTTTCCTTAACCATGATTTATTTGAAACAGATAGATAAAGTATTTCAAGTCTTTGCTTACCAACAATTAAGATGTGCGTAAGGACAGTCGTTGATGGAAGCTTCTCCCATATCACTACATTGGCTGAGCCACTGTATGCCCAGTCAAATGTTATATCAACTCCAGAACATTCTGTGATATCATCTGGTGTTTTAATAAAATTTCCTACGAAGAAAATTTGTAAAAGATTGGAGATTAGAGAAATCAAGGAGAAAATTGTTTCCAATCAAAAATAAGGAAAACATGAATACATCATTGATTGTCAAAAAACATTTTTTGCAAAAATAGTTCATCTCTTTTGATTAAAGTAGAAAAAAATGAATGTAAGAAAAAAAGGTCATGTACCCCACAAAAGATGAAGGGAATATCCATCGTCTGTGTGTGTGGGGGCGATGTTTTTTTTTTATTCAAATAAATTGTTTGATTCTAAACTGGAATAGTCGGTACAATGGATGACTACGGTTTAGTTCTGTCGAAATCTTTTTTTTTTTTCAACGGTCATCGCCCCGGAATAGGCATTGCATATTTTACATGTATGTGTATGTGTCTAAACTCACTAGCCAGACATGTGTTCACGGTCCTTGATCTTTAGAGACCAGAATATTGTCTGACCAGTACATTTACGGACTGTATCCTATACCTAATTGTGACACTTATAATGAATGTAGATTTGCATGGCGGATGATGCATACATAGTAGGAGACGCTTATCCTGATCTTGCTCCTTTTGGAGTTCAGGATTTTCCTCAGTTTTGTTTTTACCTTGATATATATCTTCCTAATGGATTTATGACATTTGAACATCGGTGAACTGCTGTTGCCCCTATTTTATACAATTGATATTTATCATTGATACAATTGAACGAATACGTACACGACCGGATAATCGTGACTAGCATAGTTTAAGATATTTGGGGTATTTTTGCTGTTGTTAATCGATTCATGTAATGGAAGGAACAAAAAGTCCAGAAGTCAACACCAGTAACCTTAACAAGTGCGTGTTGATAGGGTTGCGATATAATAGAGAATTTTGACAGAACATGTTTTATAAAAGTGAAAATGTAAACAGATCATGTCAAGTCAGACTTTTATAGTTTGAAATCAGGAATTAAAGTGATAGCTACAAATGATTCGAAAAGGGGAAGAAGTGGTTGACTTTAGTGTTAATGACCCAGCTGTAACAAATAACGTTCATCATGTTTTGTGTGCCTTGTATCGTTTATTTGTTTAGTGAACAGGAATAATAAAGCATTGCGTCTTTTACAGTGTTTCAAATTCTTACCTTTAACTACAGCAATAAAAAGTATACAATTATTCCACACAAAACGCATTTCTGACTTCATTTATAAATTAAACGCAATTACAAAATGGCCTTTTTACCGCTGACAGTTTTTGTTAATATAGATGTTCTCCATGAGTTAACTTTATTCACGTAAGACGGGTATTTTTTAGAGAAATTTAAAATCATACGACAAAGAATAGAATAACTATCAATTGACAATATTACGTTTGAATTAAAATTTGATATTGATATGTATATATAATGCGTGCGCAGTTTAAACTTACAAAGCATATCGAGTTGGTTTCTTCCATTAATTTTGATTTTAACATTGTTTTTTGTATAATTTATATTTATATTTCAATTACTCGATTATATATCAAGCGCCAGCTGGACCATCGGTCTGGGGATTGAAACTTGTGTAATGTCGGACACAGTCATGCGACCAGCATTTTTATAAAGCATTCACCTACCTATTCATTTATTTCCTGCATGTGTAAAGACCTGTATACAGAATAAAATTAGTTGTTGTAAAGTTTTCGTAAATTAATTTCTTAAAATTTCTAAATGACATCTGTCTGTTCATACATAAAAGAAATTATACTTTTACTTTGGCAAATTAGTACTGAATCTTTGGGGAAATTTTACTACCGAATCTTGTCAGCTTTGAAAACCAATTCCATCCGCGCAACTGTATATTTATTTTCAAATATGAACTAAGTCATCTGGATATTACGCAGTGTAATATTATACAGTGCATGTAGACTGCATCATGATACGACAGCAAAAAATGAATGTTCATTGCTTAACGCTTAGTGGCAAATATTACTTGCATATTCACGTCGAGAACAAATTTAAAACAACTAATCTATATTGTTTTGTTACAAATTAGGCCGTTAGTTTTCTCAATTGAATTGTTTCATATATTTCATGTCAGAGCCTTTTATAGCAGCCGACTATAAGGTATGGGTTTTTCTCATTGTTGAAGGCCGTACGGATACCTAAAATTGCTTACATCCACTTTATTTGAACTTTGGTGGATAGTTGTCTCGTTGGCAATCATACCACATCTCCTTATTTTTATATTAGTATTGATAAAAAAAATGCACACTTAAACCTCGAGGTATTGATGGAATATAAGCTCGAACAAAGTAACAGACATGTATAAAAATCATAAAATCAACATGATCAAACAGCAGTAAGTCCTGCAAGATAGGTCAAACGGAATGTAGTGCGGGATATTGAATTTCCGCAGGAAAACGAGGGTATGTTGGATAGCATCAGAAATTTTGCCATACATCGAGCCACTTACAGATATGCAGTGAGTTGTTAAAAAGGTTCTTAAGCTAACAGGGAACGTTGCACTCATCTGACATCGGGTCCAAGGTCCCCATACATAATCTTTCAATGGGTTTTTTTTCCCGGAAGAATTTGACAAAGCAAATATCTTTACGTCAAAATGTACCCAATCACGTCTCCCCCTCAAATGACTCCAGGTCAACCGGGGCATTTCATTCATGAAATCGTTATTTGAATCTCGTGTATTACGACCGGGCGTGGTTGCGTATTTAGTCATACTGTACAGCCAAACAGACGTCCGACTTTAAGGGTTTTATGGTCGGCACTGACTTCAAATTGTAAAAATCAAGGCTTTCATCGAATACCTGAACAATTACAAAATTTCAAGTATGTATTCTGAAATGCTTTTCTGTATTCAATGTCATAATATGACTCCTTTTGTTTTCTTCATCCACGTCGAAAAACTCCGTAAAATAAAATCGACAAATCACTTCAAATCAAACAATTAGAACTTGCACTCAACACTGCAAACCTTGAATATTTCATTGATTAATCAAGTGATCGAAATCCCTTGTGGAAAGATACAATTCAATATAGTTCAGTTATGTAGCTTTATAATACTACTTCCGACAATATAACAAAATAATCTGCAAAATGCTACCTCCTTTGTTAAGTGGTTTTGACTGAAACTTCTATCTCTGTAACGTTGATCAGAATGCACCTATCCTAAGTAAGGAACCTGATGTTCAGTGGTTGTTGTTTGTTGATGTGGTTCATAAGTGTTTCTCGTTTCTCGTTTTTTATAAAGATTAGACAGTTGGTTTTCCTGTTTGAATGGTTTTACACTAGTAATTTTTGGGGGCCTTTATAGCTTGCTGTTCGGTGTGAGCCAAGGCTCCGTGTTGAAGGCCGTACTTTGACCTATAATGGTTTACTTTTACAAATTGTGACTTGGATGGAGAGTTGTCTCATTGGCACTCATACCACATCTTCTTATAACTATAGCAGGAGAAAATCATCCTTAATTTATTTTTAATTAGCGGTGTATGTATTTATCGATAAAACCTTCATTTCTTAAATATAGATTAATTGGAATTTTTAAACGTCCAGTCGCAAATACTACATCTTATTGCAGAGCGAAAACATATTTCAACGACAAGTTTAATTTGAACATTGTTTTTATCGATACTACAGTTGCTTTTGTTATTAATAAATCAAAAGATAACAAATATGTATTCCTATACAGTTTTAAACACTACCGGTCCTACATCCTGTCCATAATTATATTTTGCACACGGTCATGTTTCAGCCCTATAACATATGACCTCGCATTGTCTTTTCGCTTTTCAACGTTCTTAGTCTGATATTTTCCTTTTTCTGTTTTATTGAAATGCGATCACTATAAAAAGCAAAATTCGAAATATGAAAGTTAAATAGAAAACATAAACCTGAGGTCTTATGTATAGGACTACGCCATGTTCTTCTCAGACTGTTTATGGCGTCTTTACACTAAATCCATTTGTTGTGTACTGATTGATATTTTAGGAAACATAGTCATCGATTTGATGAGTCGAGCCTTTTTCAATGGAGTTACATAGTTTGTTTTTATGTTGTGCTTCTACACCACTGTCAGTAGCCTGTAATACAGTGGTTGTTGTTGGATGCTGTCTATCATATTTGCTTTTCGTTACTTGTTTATTGTACATAAATCATATCGTTGGTTTTCTTGTTTGAATTGTTTTACATTTTGTCATGTCTGACCTTTCGATCTTACGATACGGCATGGGTTTAGCTAATTGCTGAAGGCCGTTTGGTGACCTATGTTTACTTACATATTCGTCATTTGGTCTCATCAGATCTGCATGTGTCTAACTGGTGGATAGATGTTAGATTTCTATATTAAATTCTTCAAAGCGGTTCTATCGTGATGAAAGATTGAAAATTATGCTGCCTTAAAAAAAATTTGTTTGTTTGGCAAAAACATATAATTTAAATATTTGACGTGCTTGGACGGTTAGAAAACAACCCTAAAAGAGTTTTTGACAAGGTTTTTTTAATCCACGAATAGCTTAGAAAGCTTCCAAACCAAGTATTGGTTTGAACGTCCCCATTCCGCCTCGACGTGGCTGTGTACTTATCAACCCCACACAGCTAATAAGACGCTCCCCCATCAGATCTGCATGTTTCTAACTAACGGACATGATAATTCCAATTGACCGTATTTCTGTATCAAAGTCAACTCTGAAGCAACACGTTAAAATTGTTAACTGGATGGAAACAATAATTGCATTGTCCAGGTTTATATATATGTATATGTGTGTGTATATAAAAGAATTCTTGTAGATTTTAGTTTTCTAGTCAGTAGTAGTCTATTGATTTACCAAAGGATTTCAATCTTTCTATGACTATTATTCAACATCACCTTTTATCACCTTTTATCCTTATTCCCTCAGTGGCGGATCCAGAGGGGGGGGTTGGAACCCCCCTTTTTTTTGGACGATCAATGCATTTGAATGGGGACATATAGTTGGAACCCCCCCCCCTTTATCCTGGGTTGGGAACCCCCCTTTTTAAAATGGCTGGATCCGCCCCTATGAATCCCTACATAGTTCTTTCAAAAGAATAATTAGAACATGTTGGTACCTATATTGTTTTAGCGATGATAATATTAGTTTGATTGAAATCAAACTCGTCACAGCAAAACCCTCTTATCGAACTAACTAACCGACAACTACTTCATGAAAAAACAAAGAGAAAAACATATTAACAGTTGGACAGAAAGTCACGTTTCTCATTAATTTAGTTTAACGATTGGAGTGAGATATCTAAGAAGAAAGTTTTTTTTTTTTAAAAGGGACATGGATAACATTTAACGTTGGGTTTGTCAACATATTATCTACCGTTTGATGTTGATTCGTCTCTTATTCACAATTTAAAAATAAGATGTGGCATGATTGCCAATGAGACAAATCTCCACCAGAGACCAAACGACGTAGCAGTAAACAACTTTAGGTCACCATACGGCCTTCAACAACAAGCAAAACCCATACCGCATAGTAAGCTATAAAAGGCCCTGAAATGAAAAATGTAAGACAATTCAAACGAGAAAACTAACGGCAAGTATATTTTCTGTAAAAAAATATCTCTTTAAAAATATTTTTAACAGAATGATTTCACAGAATAGTGTACAGTATGCTGTTTATTTTGGGGAACATATGTTTACATTAATTGTGCAGTGTGTTTTAGAAAAATATTATTGAAATTTTAGTTATAACTTGTACACAAAGTAGATGGGTGATTCCTAGTGTATCAGCGCAATCGCAAACTTTAAATGCACTCAAAATTTGTGGTCATTTCGTACGAGATTTATTGAAAAAAAGACATAACCCCAAAAATATACTGAATATTTGTAGTGAAGTTGAAATAGATGTTACAAAACGTTGTTTCTTAAGTGCTTGTGCGTGGTAATGTTGAAAACCATTTGCTTAAATGAAGAAACATGTATATATGTCAATGAGAAATGGCAGACAGTGACCAAGGTATTATCTCATCCTATATTTGCTTAAAATCATGGAATTGTCAACAATTATATATAATCTCAATAATTAATTTCTTCAAGAAATCAAGCTTGATGATGTTCTTCTTAACCATTTTCTCTCACATCTTGAGTAGAAGACTTTACTTCTTAAAGTTCAAATCGTCTCTAGTGATCCCAGAGATGCACCAATAAACTGAACCAACCCACAGCAGGAAGATCTCATAATCGGATGTGAAAAAAACAATATTATAGATAGAATAAGTGTAACTTAACCTAAATTATTTAACTTAACTTTACCTTCAATTTCAAAAAGAAAACTAAATGCATGGAAAAGAAAGATTTATGTTTGTTTAATTTAAAATAATTTGCATGCCTAATTGCACTCCCTCTTTTGCACCATTGCTACCGTCCAATGTGTTCCACTGAATCTTCCATTGTAAAGTCTAGAGTTATTGACTGCTTGAATGAACACGATTTATACAGAAATGGATTTGGGCAAAAAAAGCTTTTGAAACCCCTTATTTTGGATGTTACGGTCATTGATATAAAATTATCAAGGCATATAGAACTTTTTTTTTTCGTTCTTTACCAATATGGCAGCTTGTCTAAACTAATTAGATGCTTTTGCACCAAAACTACACTCTATCATCGCAACAATATGTCTCTACACGACTTTTCCCGCATGAATTTTTAATTTTTTAACATTTAATTTAATTGAAATTTTATAATAATTGATTCAAATTGTCACCTTATAATCAATTATAAAATATGCGGTGTGTTAAAATGTAACTCTAAGGTTTGCCTGTCTGGAAGTTGAAAAATTACCATAATTATATTATGTTCTGTTTTTAACCATGTCCGCCATTTTGGTTGGCAGGCAGATTCATCGGACGCATTTTCCATACTAGATACACCAGTGACGAGTGTGGTCAAGTTTGATTCAAATTGGTTTCAAAAGAGAAGATTTTTGTGAAAGTTAACGGACGATAACGGATAACGAACGCCAAGTGATGAGAATATTACCCTTTGTGTCAGGTGAACTAAAAACGAGAAAAACAAGTTTTGATTGATTTGAAACCAAACTGAAACAAAAAATATTGACGGTAAGCTATGAAGGTTCATGTTGTAAGAACATTTGAAAAGTACATAGCACCAAGATTTCATGGAAAAAAAAATCTAAAATGGATCTACCTGTATATTATCGCCTAAATGATAAAATGTCCGGTATTGAAATCTCAGATGAACATCAAAGACGATAAGGAAGATGACATTGCCGTAAAAAAATTTCTGTATAATTTATAAGGAAAAGTGTTTTATATATAATTATATATCAGTGCAGGCAACATAACTTCTATATTATCAAGATTCATCGGGTGAATAAATGTTGAATGAAAGTAATTAATATAAATGATGGGCAAGATGGACGTCATTTGTTCAGTTACAACAGTGGGGAAATAATAACATGTCAGCATTGTACTTTTCTATGCCCAGAGGCAAAAGTTGACCAATTTAGCGAGAAAAATTAAGAAAAAAAAAAACGAATCGAGTGAGCTTAGGGCAAAAAGAACATTATTATGAAAATAATGTGTTTTCTTCCTTTTCGTTCCATTGTTAAAATGAGTATTTATGTCTTTACATAATGCAGTACATAAATATGTAATTAGTATACCCATGTTCAAATATCAAATAAGGCAGACATAAACGCAGTTTCTAAAAGGAATGAGATAATTTGCATCAACAGAATCCGAAATCTACTATGCGATCATCACCCGTTACTTAATTCGAAGGTAAAATCTAGTAGTAAGTGTCAGGCAGGTATCTATTGATATGATTTGATATGTTCGTCTTTTATTCTAGATCGCGGGGCATGAATCATCAAACTCTCACCATGTTCAGCTGAATATTGCATCTTTTCAACTATAATATATAACGCCATTATCAAAGATCACCATTGATTTTGTGATTCATTGATAGCTAAATTTAATTAGTTCGGATGTGGTTAGTGGGATTGTCTGCAACAAATGTTCTATGTTCCCGCTTTTGTTCTTCTGTAGAGGTTGCAGTGCAGTCTTACAACGGGTGTCCATTTAACAAAAGTCAAATGGCTTTTATTCAGTTCAACCATCTGTTACAATTCTTATACTCGTAGTAACATGGTTTATGAATGAAATATCTCCAATGGGAACAAAATATTTTAAATACTTTAGTCCTTTTAAATTACTATTTGACCTGAAACAGCGTGCGGTGAGGCCATTGTAAAATTCCTGTGACCTCACCGTGTCCCGGTAATCAGGGCCGCTTATGCAATTGATTATTGTTCATCGTGGCCCGTTTTAAGTTTTCTAATGTCATACTGCGGTCACGGCTAATTTTATTTATACTTATAATGATAAATTTAATGTTGTGTACTTATGTTTCTATTATTGTAAATACCTAAAGGAGAAAAATTGTTTTCACGAAAGATCAAAACAAGAATGTTTACTATGTTCTGAGGTCACTGGTACACACACGCGGTTTATATTGTGAACTTTAATATCGCTCTGGAGTCTTAAGTCTTGAAAACTAAAATGTTCGTATACATACAGATTCAGCTGTAGTTTATCTGTTACAGTCAACTTTAGCAATGAACTCTATGTGTAATATTTAGTAACCAGAACAACGATTGAAATTGTTATATAATTTTAAAAACCTTAAGAACAGCCAAGCATCTAAAAAAACTCCTTGTATTTAAACAATAATAACATTCAAATGAAAAAGCTAAATTTGACTAATATTTTGGGGAGTAGCTTGCAATGAACAAAGGAGGTAAACTAAACCGTGGCTGGGTTTTGAAACCCTTTAAGGCTCCCTCCATGTGGATTTAAGTTAAGTACCATCCAATCCGAAATTAAAGAATTAAGCAACGTTGCACCCAATAAAATTTACTTTGCTTCGGAAAAAAACCTTGTATTTTCCTATCTTTTATCCAGAAACAACTTGAATATATCACTTTCAATGAATTACTATACCTAATGTAAAAATGGTATGCTATGATTTAGCATAAATTAGAAATCTCGTTTATGATACTACAACTCAAATGGGGTGTAATTTTAATACGGGTTCGACCGCCTCGGGTTCAGACATTCACAAATCCTTAATTTGAACCCGAATTGAAAGATATGTTACAAATGTATCTCGATTTCATACTTTAAGTAAACCGTAGGAATTATAAGAGCAAATAATCGGGTACAAACTGGATTGGCTGCTGTAATAAATAAATGGAACAATTATAATTCACAGATAAATCAAAATAGAAAACATTGCTGTCCGACAACCTTCATGTCGGGCTTACTATAAATCTATAATTTACCATTTGTCGCTTTCCCCTACACACTATTAAAAATCAGCTTTGGTTGTATTTTTGAAAATGACATGGAATATAATGCAACAGTGCTTTTGTACAGGTACATAAGTAGAAAATATATTAACAAAAATACCGAATTCCAAGGTAAATTCAAAAAGGGAGAACGTCCATAAAACCTGACAAAATCAAACGCTCAACTATATCAACCAACGGAACGACTGGAAAACTACTGTCATATTCCTGACTTGGTACATTTTCCGAAGAAAAAAATTGTGTTTTAAACCTGGTTTTATAGCTAGCTAAACCTCCCACTTGTATAACAGTTGTTTATTGCTTCGCATCACGGTGTGAAGCTATTAATTTCAGTCGATATACATGCCATCTCTTGAAATATTACAAAACAACGTTTACAGTTAGTTCTGATTGGTTGCATATTGGTGTGGCTAAGATTCTATTGGCTTGAAAGAGTTATGAAATTGGGAACACGTCAGAAAAGGAGAATCAATTGTATTCGGAGGGCCTGACAGTATGTGTATTCAAAACCCTGTCGATGAATATGTATGTTGCTATACGATCACATATTGTTGAATAAGCGCTGAAAAGTCAAAATAGATACATTTATTAGTATGCATTTCCTTATATCTGTATCACACGATAGCTTTATACTGTCATACAAGTCGGAGAGGTTTAGCTAGCTATAAAACCAGGTTTAATCCACCATTTTCTACATAAGGAAATGCTTGTTGTTATTTTACTTTTTATTCACATTATTTCCTATGTATGATGTGTATTGTTTTAATATCATATCATCAGACATAATCAATATAAAATACTAACAGCACAAAAATGATAGCTCTGTTCACTAATCATTGCGTTTATTCGATGCTGACCGATATGTGATTATAAGACATTTATTTGTTACTATCAAATTATGCAATTAAGAAAGTATGAGTCTAAAACTACTCTTAAAAACAGAAAAAACAGTAGATCAAAAATATCAACTCAGAAGTTGATAATGTTGTAGGTTTAACACCCGGACAATGGTAAACATAATGCACCAATTTATGGGTTACTTTCGCTGTGAACTTTTAAATTAGGTAATGGATGATGAAGTCAAGAGTATCAACTCACTTTTACCTGAAAGAAAAAAAAAAAAAAAATCATTAGAAAGTAAAACAATCCAGTCAGAATGAACGGTATTGCCTGTCAGTTTAACCAAGGAGATCCGAAGATGAGCTCTCATTCCATTGTTAGTGACCCTAAGTACGTAGTCTATTTCCTGTTAGGGTTATTTGTACCATATAACTAATAAAATGAAACTGAAACCCAAATAAAAGTATCCGAAAATAATAATATAAAAAAAACTGTCACTTTCTCTAGAAAAGAAAAAATACCAATAAAAAATCCAACAAATACAAAAGCTGACGTTTATTCATGACACTGCGAAGCACTCTATAACTTTTTGAAAGGTTAAACTTGTAGTTCTGTTATATACAGTCATTTTTTTATAAATATTTTTAACACATTTCAAAACAACCATCTATACAATTTCTTTAAAATCCGAAAAAATAAATAAATACAATTGTTGCCTTTTTTATATAGGAATATGATTGAATGTGTGTAATTATTGAAAGAAATATTTTGAAATTCAATGACATGTAATTCTCTTAAGATGTTGTTTGTTACTGTGATTTGTATCTTTTTTTTTGTCTCATCGAATTTTGAGATTTGGACATCGGTGAACTACATGAATCAAGTCGTAAGTTTTCTCGTTTGAAATGTTACACAAATTCCTGATGAAGGTAAATCCAGAAAAGCGCTGCGGACACATTACATTTATAAAGTGTTGTTTTCATTTTTTACATTTTTATCATTTCGGAGCCTTTTATAACTTGCTTTGTGGTATCGGTTTTACTCATTGTTGAAGGCCTTTAGGTGACTTATAGTTGCTACATTCTACGTCATTTGCTCTTAGGTTGAAAGTTGTCTCATTTGCAATCACATCTTCTTATTTTCATACTGTTGTATTAATTTTTACTAAGTAAAGATTTTGAGTCATGTTTCATGTATTCAATCATGTTTTTCATTTTTGTTCAGTAATTTGAATGACTGGTAACTCGAGTTGGATTGTAATATGTCTACTATTTTCTATTCATTTTTCATAGATACATTATTTAACTATTTTGTGATCAAGATATATGCTAAAAAAATTACTTATAGCATGTTTATGCGGGCATTAACATTCATACAATTCACGGTGAATAATGACGAACAGACGTTGATCAGTCAGTATTTTACATTTCATTATATACTTTTTCGTAATTTCATCGCAGGAAAATATACGTCATATACTAGGGGTTTTTCTCAAAGCTCTCTTACCTGTGTCTTACGTACCATTCATTACATTCTGTCTTACGTACCATTACATTCTATTACGAATGTAAAAAAAAAAACAAAATAATGGTTTAGAATTCTAGCCCTCTCCAACCAGAACATATAGAAATAAATTCACGGAAATTGAAGTTATAATACAAATTTATTACTTTGTCATAAATAATGATCACTGTTTCTATGTTGTGTTTGTAGACTGTTTGTCTTTGGTCGTTTTTCCTTTTTTTTTTACCATGGCGTTGTCAGTTCGTCTTAGACTTATGAGTTTGATTATCCGAGGTTGAGGATAAAGTTTGTTTGAGGCCAATTTGACTTTATAGTGATTTTTTGAAGCATATTCAATTCGGTCAGAACCATAATATCTATTTACACAGTGATTGGTTTTTAATCATTATTTCAACCGGAACATGGTTAAAGTTATAATATTATTACTCTTTATACGATGTTATAAATTGAAATTTTGCTGATGGACTTTCAACCATTAAAATATCCAGATTCGAGATAGCTTTTAAGTCTGTCTTACGCTCTTTAGAAGTAGCGTTCATTTCCATTTCATACATAAATGTCGGGGAAAACACTTGCATTGTATTTTCATATTAAAAAGTAATTTTTTTTAAAGTTTCATACTTGTTCAAAAGAATATTACTTTTATATTTTAAAATATATAGAAGTTTTTTTTTCTCTAAGTCTTGTTATGATATCTATAAATCCCAACAAGTAGCTAGATAAAACTATTCTAAGGTCTTTCTTTAATAAAAGTTTATTCAAAGAAAAAAATAGTTTTTAAATTTCATCTTGCACAATTGATGAGTTTATGTGCAACAAAGCAAAATAAGAAAACGTATCAATGAATGATCGTGCACTTTTGATTACAGTTTGACCTTTTAACATGTTGGTCATTCAAGTGGTCATTCCTGTTAGGCTCCACCCATTCATGTGTCATTGATTACGTTAGCACATGTCTAGTTTGGTCCCCAATGGTCAATTGTCCAAAAACACCTCCACATAATATAAATACTCTCGTAGAATCACTTCTGTATTTAAAGTTGAAAACTAATAAATGTGATATGACCGATTCCTCTATATTTATAAGATATAATATGGAATGCCTGATTCCGCCAAATTGTAGCAGTTTAACAGAAAATAATGGAGTTATTGAAGAATTCAACACTTTCACTACTGTGTAAGTTATCTTTCATCAAAATGTAATGTGTGTAAATACAAAAATGTATGAAGATAAATAGTATTTCTAAGGACTTAATGCCTTTACATGTATATTTAATAAATCAAAGTAAAGGAAATCGAAATTTGGTTTAGATTGCACCCTGAAAGATTTTAAAATGCTGTTTAAGCAACTTATATTTAGAGAATAATATTCTAATCTTAGTTGTCCCGAAGTGAGGTCATCTAAATCGGATCTGAAATGGTATTGTATTATATGAATTAATTTCTTGTGCATTGTTATGTCATTTTACATACGTTACGTTTTCATTAGTATACTTTTTCCACGTTTTTACAGTATTAGGTATTATTACATATCACGTTTTGCGTGTGTAATATTTTCTTTGTTTTTCCAGAAATTGACCGATAATTGTATAGTTGTTTTTGTGGGTTTTTTGTTTATTTTTAAATGTTGTTATTTTTTTTTATTTTCAAGTAATTTAAAGTAACTAATGACACAACTTTGAAACAAGAAGGCATACCTATGATATTTCCGTTACTTTGGTCATAGGTATATATATGTTAATTCTTTTCGAAATATTTCAATATCAAATTTTGCGATACTTTTCAATTATTATCACTTTTACCTTTCAGTATATTATTAAAAAAACAATTTTAAGAGAAGATAATGAAAGACATCGTTATCATAAAAGCATGTTTAACTATATCTTCGAAATTTCTTGATTTAAGAATCCTTCACCAGTTTAAAAAGATATATATCTTTTTTTTCAGATTTTTTGTTCAATTTGCGCTTGTAAGGCTTATTAAGGAATTATTAATACCACTTATAACCCCTGTTCTACTGACGGTTATATGTTGCCATTTGTGGGAGGTTTATAATGACTGCCAGAGGGATTCTAAATCAAACCTCCCTCTACCACCAGGAGGTTATGGATTCCCTGTGTTCGGAGAAACTCTCGGATTCTTAATTCAGGTAAACTTCATTTAAACCCACTGCGAAAAGTATTAATATTCTATTGCAAAAAAAATTGTAGAAAACTTGTGCATACGTATAATTTTCATTACCGATAATCAAATAGTGATATTTTTCTGGTAAAAGAGATATTATTTTATATACTTCTGTACTTTTTGCTTGCATTGCCAGCCGATACTAAACAGTAATTGATATGTTCGTTATCTGGTAAGAGAGCCATTATTCTATATACTTCTTTACTTGCATTGCCAGTCAGTACTAAATAGTGATATGTTCGTTATCTGATAAAAAAAGCCATTATTGTATATACTTCTTTACTTTTAACTTGCATTGTCAGACGATACTAAACAATGATATGTTTGTTATATGACAAGAGAACCATATTTATACACCTTTAACAAAGCCATTTGTGACATTTCACTTTAAAATCAAGTAAAATAATGTAATAGATCACGCATGTTTATTTACATAACATTCATAGTGGCATCATTCTTTTTCAGGGCAAAGCATTTTTTGATAAAAGACGAGAAAAATTTGGTACACTATATAAAACTCATTTATTAGGGAAACCAACTATTCGTGTCATTGGTGTACAGAATGTGAAAAGAATTTTGGCTGGTGAAAATGATCTTGTAACTGCTCAATGGCCTACAAGTACCAAACTTCTACTTGGGGATGGAAGTCTGACAGGTTCAGGTGGTAATATCCATAATCTCAGAAAAAAGGCACTTTTCAAGGCATTCAGCAATACAGCATTAGAGGAATACACTAAAGTCGTTCAAAGTATAACCAAAGACTGTATTGAACACTGGTGTACAAAAAGAAACATCCTTGCACATCAAGAATCCAAAAGTCTGACATTTGAAATAGCATGCAGAGTACTTCTTGGTATAAAGATGAACAAAGTAGAAAAAACAGAGTTATTAGGTCATTTTGATACTTTCCTATCAAATTTGTTTAGTTTACCAATGCAGATTCCTGGACTGGGACTTTACAAGGTAAGCACAAAGTTTAATTAAAAAAGTGCGTTTTTATTCATACAATTGCAGTATCAGAGGCGATAATTTAATACCTCACAAGAATTTATCAGAACATCATGTAGGTATATGACCTGCAGTATGAAGGAATTATACTTGCTCTTTTTATCTTTATCTTACATATGACGTGAGAAGATAGTATATATATAAGATATTGGGAAGCCATTACCTGTATTGTATCAAGTGCATTGCGTGTTATCCGAAAAGAATTTACTCCTCCAATATAATGTACAACATTCAAATTCAATGTTCTTCCGGCCCATGAAAGATCATATTGCTGTTTAACTGTTTAATCATTTTATAGAACATCCACGGACATTCTTTCCTTATTGTCTCAGAGTGTTAGTAAATGATAATTATTGTGTATTTTAGGGTCTTAAAGCAAGAACTGTTTTGTTAAATAAAATAGGAGAATGTATTCAAAAGAAAGAAAAACATGGCTCTTGTGATGCCTTCCAAGATGCACTTAGTCTTCTGATGGATATGTCAGGTACAGGAAGACTTTCAGTGACAGAAATTAAAGATGTAGGGCTGGAACTTCTGTTTGCTGGTCATGAAACTACAGCAAGTGCAACAGTAACTATAATCCTGCAGTTGACCAAAAACAAAGATGTTGTTAGCAAAATCGAGGAAGAACTCAAATCTTTTGGACTCAGTCAAAGTAATTATGGCGATCTAAACCTTGAAATTTTAAACAAAATGAAATATTTAAGCAACGTTGTGAAGGAAGCTATCCGAATTACACCACCTATTGGAGGAGGTTACAGAAAGGTCCTTAAAACATTTGAAATCGACGTAAGTGCATCTTTATTATATGGATACATGAACTTACAAATATAAATGACTTTACTAATTACACATTTTATTTACATTAATATAGATAAATTTTATTGTTAAATTTTGTATCCTCAATTTATAAATTTCAAATAAAAAAAACATTCAACAGAATTATCATTTTCTCTTTTAATGACAAATAATTACTTGTAAAATTAACAACTCAACAAAGCACACTGTCCTTCGAGTAATAAAGAAGAAAAAAATACATATTTGTATATAATTTACTAAAAAGTTCATGGAAGCTATTAAGGTACCAAAGACAACAACTTGTACACAACTGCTTTTTTGTAAGCTTTCTTGAATTTGCCATCATAATGTCGAAAAATAAGTTATGATATATAGATTCATAAAGAACTTTATTGAATACATGCTTTTTCCTCCATCGAACTAGTTTAATATAAAAAATAAAGAGATGAGGTATGATTGCCAATGAGACAACTATCCACCAAAGTTCAAATAAAGTGGATGTAAGCAATTATAGGCAACCGTACAGCCTTCAACAATGTGAAAAACCCATACCGTATAGTCTGCTATAAAAGGCCCCGACATGAAAAATATGAAACAATTCAATTGAGAAAACTAACGGCCTAATTTAAATCTTTTTCAGGGATACCAAATTCCAGAAGGTTGGACAGTTGCTTATAGCATAAGAGACACGCATGAACTTGGTAACGAATTGGTTTTAAATCCAGATAAATTCGAACCCGATCGCTGGGATTCTTTGCAAAGACGTGACAATGAACATTTTCTGGCATTTGGTGGTGGTAGAAGAGGTTGCGCAGGGAAACAATTCGCGTTACTTATACTGAAAATTTTCGCTCTTGAAATTGTGCGATCATGTCAATGGACAATATCGAATATTAATCCCAGGATGAAAATAATACCAGTTCCTCATCCCGCTGATGATTTACCAGCAACATTTACAAGAAAAGACTAGAATTGCAAATAAATAAGTCAATTACCCGGTGTTTTAAGAAATCCAAATGACAATGCGTTCAAGTTTGTGTTTGTTTTCTCAGGGATATGTATTTATTTATTATTTTTGTATGAAGGCCTGCATACATGTAGTTTGTACACGTTTATTACATGTATGATGTAACTTATTTGATTTTTGTAAATAAATGAAAAATTCCTAGTAAAATGTGAAATGAATCAGTTTGTTTATTACGCTGTAATGCATGCATCATCATATTTATTTATTTGTTTGTTTGTTTGTTTGTTTATAAGATAAAAACCTTGCGGCTTTTTATAAACATCGGGTGTATTTTCAAATGATTAATAGAATTTAAATTTACCAAAGATCCTCTGAAAGCATCTGATAGAGACAGGTGTGTTGATATTTTTGTCGCTTTCCAGACGTTTTCCTGTGTTAGCTCATATTGGAGGTTTATCTAAAAACGCATAATTATGTGTAATGTTTGATTTAAATTCCGGTCCCTAAAAGTAAAGATGAAGACAGACGATTTAAAATGTGTAATGTTTGATTTAAATTCCGGTCCCTAAAAGTAAAGATGAAGACAGACGATTTAAACTCCTTTTGTCCTCATATCTCTCCGTATACTAATGTAAAACTCTTTTTTCCACAATCAGTAATGCAAGAAAGATACTTTTATTAATATTCAGTAACATTAAGAACACGTTGTTTATAAATTGTAAAAGAAAAGACGAAGATAATTTCTTCTGTTACTGAGCTTATTTTGTTGTTTTAACTGAATTTAATTGTAAATGCATTTCTTAAGATACTAGTTATAAGTTTTTTTCATTGTTATAAAGTAAAAGAAATCGATGTGTGTAATGACGAAATGGTATTGCTTTTTTATCAATATAACAAGTTGTCCTGTCCTCAGCGTTAAGGTACATTTGTATTTATCTTGAAAGGAAAATCACAGACTGTGTAAGAACACAGCTTAGAATATAAGGAAGCCATATACCAACGATAATTTATCGGTTACTCTATTTTTCTATTTTAAAAATTTCATAACAAACGTTATTGAGTGGGGTTATTCTCCGGACACAAAGTCGGGACATATTACATAAGTTATTTTCAATAACTGTAAACAATTTGTAATGTTATGTAACAGTTTGTCACCTAAGGGTGACGTACACAAACTTATGGTAGAGCCACTACATGAAATCGTGATTTTAATCATGATGAAATTTGGGGAGTGTGATTTCATTCTATTTACATATGCAACTTTCGTGATTTATAACTAAAAATCCCGTGTGTTTTTAATTTTAAGATAATTTTCTATGGCGCCGCGGAATGGTTGTTGAAACTAAGTCGTTTTTTTAGAAGAGAAAAGTTAAACTGCCATAAAGAAATATTTGAATTCAGCAAAGATATCCTTGGTAATGACTGACTTTTTCAAATTTCTGTTTACAGCTTCTAATAACTATAGCAGTTTGTCATTATGTAATCGTTTTTTCCCGTAACACTAATAACAGAAAAATACGATATTTCTGTGTTACAAATAAAAGCCGAACGAGTATAGCGATATTTATTTTTTTTATCAAAAAATATATGTTCAATACCCATACCTTATGATTGTATCTGTTTTGCACAATGTGAATAAAATTTTATTATAAACGTATTGAACAAATTACTTATTAATTATAGCTTGCATTTCTTCTACAGTCTGATATATATGCGCAGTAAAGGAAATATTTTCATCGCCGTTCAAATTATTTTTACGAGAAAAAATAAAATGGTCGACTCCTCAATAGTAATAACAGCAAATGATTTATAGAGCTCGTTTTCTTACTAATTTTTACGTGTACAGTTTCTCTTTATTCTTTAAAGTTTGCATCATAAAAGGGTGGTCCAGTAATGACTCTTCTTACAATTTTGATAGACCTAGTTCCTACAGGATCTTGAATTTCTGAGCATTTTTGTTCCTTTCCTAAGTGCAATGATAATATTTGCCACATGTCGTGAATCAATGAGTTAATCATAACAAGACAATAACGCCACAAAAGAATGGTCTATTACTTTTTGTACCCGATGATTATAAAAATAATGAGATGTGGTATGATCGCAAACGAGACAACTATCTACCAAATGAAGTGGATGTAAGCAATTAAAGGAAACTATACGGCCTTCAACAATGAGAAAAACTTATACAGTGTAGTCTGTCATAAAAGGCCCGACATGAAGTATGACACAATTCAATTGAGAAAACTAACGGCCTAATTTATAACAAAACAATGTACGAAAAATAAATATGACAGACATGAACCAACGACAACCACTGATCTACAGGCTCCTGACTTGGGGAAGGCACATATATAATGTGGCGGGGTTAAACTGGTTTGCTGGCGCCAAACCCTCCCTTAAGTGTAACAGTGCAACATATACGAACAAACTATAAGAATCAAATGAAAAGGCTTAACTCATCAGATCGATACAAAACAGAAAACTTCTAACGAAAACACAGAACCATTGTTTTTAAGTAGATCTTTAACTTCTTAGCATTATTTATATCAACTACAGTTTTTAAAACATAAGACAATTATTTGCACTTTATCTCTGTGTTTTATTTTTGATCATAGCGGCCATGTTAGCTGATGGAGCGGAACATAATTCACAAACTAAAATTGAGATCCATTTACTAGGATCATTTATGCTACTATAATAAATAAGGAGATTTGGTCTGATAGCCAATGAACGACAACAATCCACCAAAGACCAAAGGCGAAGGATGTGAACAACTACTGTACAGGTCACTATACGGCCTTTTACAACGAGTAAAACCCATATCGTATGGTAATCTATATAACGCCATATGATGAAAAAATGTGAAACATTTCAAAAGATAGAACCAAAGGCCTGATTTAAACCAAAACAATAAAGGAAACACATGTATGGCAGACAGCAGCCGACAAACACTGGACTATAAGTAAAAGACATACAGTATCGATCTAAGTTTTCGGCTTAAACTTGTTCTGTAGTTTCAGAGGTGAAGATCTCTAAAACAAAAATGCAAATATTGGGTAAAATTATCACTTGAGTGCAAAAGCATCGAATGAACACAGAGTTAACAATTTTAAACATGTGAATTTATTGTATATATTGCCTTAATGATAAATAAAAATAACACTTTATGAATTCCGTGCGTCCAAAGCGCTTTTCGGTATATATATATCCATCAGGAACCCTTAAACCCAACATTTGAATTAAAGGTGTGGAGCAATGAATACGTCGAAACGATAGGAGATATATGACCAAAAGTGACATAAAAAGAATACCCGAATTTATACGGTCAACTTTTCCTGAGGGAGTTGAAACCTTAGTTTATTAGTCATTTCTTATAAATTTATAATTGGGAAATTTTAAAGGGGCATTAGCCGTCAAATTCATGTTCACCGATTAGACTCAAATTCTCATATTTGATTTATAACATACTAAAACGTATATCTAAATTATAAAAGTCTAAAATAAACAATTTACAATGCATGGGCTCGATAATATGTATCAGCATTTCGTGTATAATTTAGTATAGACGCCATCTAATTAACAATCGAGGTGACCTTCGAAGACTGCCGACGGTCATATAACCCGATATATACAGAAATATAGATATAAATAGATAGCGAACTCGTGCAATTTTCTAGGTCTTTGATTTCATATTATAGGTTAAAAATATATGTTAATAATCGTTCTTACCTGTATAAGAATGAGTTTTTGTGGATCGAATCAGTCAATCAAATGGTTTACCCTGGTCTCACTTTCAATGTTGACATTCTTTTCCTTTTAATAACTGAACACTCCTAATTCATGCGTAACCCATCACTAGCTAAGGGGTTAAAATTGAATGTCACATGAATACGGATTCAATGAGGTCGAATTATTCACTTGCAAGTGAATAATTCATCAACTATGTTTCTTAGCTTATTTTGACAAAATTGAACCAAACTGGCTTCTAAAATCGAATTATTATTTCACTATTTCACTTTCATTAATGATTGAACAAAAAAAAATCATATTTTAATTTTTTTTTTTATATCTCGTAGCTAATGCCCTTTCAAAAGTAAGATGTCATAAATCATTCAATACCGAAGCACGGACTACTGAGTTTTGCATTTAACTTTCTGTCTATCTAAAACAAGTTTTGAAGATGATACGCTTAAGTTTGTAAAAAACAAAAATCGTAATTAACTACAAATTAAGGATCCGAGTCATATTTATATTTCGTTTTTTGTCTGTTTTAAATTTCTATCTGTATGTATTAGTTTTATAATAGCCCATCTAAGAGCCAAATGATGGTTTCAAGTATATCCGCATTTTTAATAGTATTCATGATCTATAGATTTTGTTGTATACAATTTCTGTCTATCTACTGTATAGCCAATGAACGTAAAACAGCAAACGACCAAAAGCTACTACAGCTTTGAAAAGTAACAGACAACACATCTGTACATTGGTTATTTAAGGGCAATAATTCCTGTCGCCTAACAAATTTGGTGGAAAAATGCTAGATTAAATAGGAATTGACATTCTATTTTTTTTTACATCAGTCAGATGGTGGTAAATGATGTTTGAAAGACTTAATATAATTCAAAAACTATCATTTAAATATCCCTAGGACCAATCGTGTCTGGTTAGATTTGTTCTTATTTCAAGAGAATTTTTAAAAAAGTTTACGACGTACGCAAAGTGGTGCATAAGCTTACATGGTCTTTAATGCAGAAAAACATAAAAATATGGAAAACTATCAAAGACTGGATGATTAATTCCACAGATGTTGAAAATGTAAATAATGAAAAATGAAAGTAATAATATATAATATGCATACATATATCTTAAGGTTATCATAATTTCAGAAATACATTTGCGCAAGAATGAATGATTCCGTTGCTTTCTTTATGTAATCATTACTAAAAGATGATTGATCAATATTTAACTCGTCCTGTCGTGATAAGGATAAAAGTCAATTAAACCTGACAGAATCAAACGTTAGACTATATCAACCAACAGAACGAATGGAAAACAACTGTCATCTTCCTGACTTGGTACAGGCATTTCCTGAAGAAAATGGCGGGTTACACCCGATTTTAATACGCCAGAATGATGAGCAGACTCATGCCGTATAACCAACTCTCAATACAATTATTGCCTTATAGATTGTTTTAGTCTAAACAAACATATATATAATACCAACAATTTGAAAACGTCAACGTCTTTTTAAATTCGAGTACTGGTAATCAATTTGGCATGTGTACCAGAACTACTGTGTCAGTACTAATGTCTCTATTTTAGTCGTAACTGCTGACAATGAATATCTGCTGTATGTCTCTAAAACATTTCTTAGTATATTATAAGTATCTTTATTCTTTAGAAACCACGATCAGTTCTGGTTTAATCAACTTATGCATAATGTTCTAACATTGGTAAAGTGGTCAAGGTCTAAATAGCAAGGATGAATTAGAACAGATATCAGAAAGTTTTAAATTCATATGGGTATAGGATAATTTACCACGTATTTGGACTTGTTGATAAAAAAAACCCACTTTGATGAGGTATAGGACTGTTTATATTGAACGTGTCCTAGTCTGATATATAGAACTTAGATTTGCAGTAAGAGTAACTAGTCTAACTTTTAATGCGTTACAAATTTAAGGATGCACGTTGGTGTTCGAGTAGACACTACACGTATATCACAAAATCTCAAATGTTTAGTACATGTAGGCATGGATTTACACAATCGTCCTCTAATCGGATGATTAGATAATGTGATATATAAAGGACATTTCATGACATTTACACACTTCATTTAGAAATAGAAGGTGAAAAAAACAAGGATAGTATCCCTTTCAAATTAACATGAAACAATTTGTTGTATTATTATCAGCATTTTATCAGGAACGCTCAGAGTCAAGAGTTTCGAGCCCTTTTAAGGAATACAATTATGTGATTTCATCTGAAACTGTTTTTTTTTACAAATACAGATTATTTTTCAAATTGATTCACAAAAATTTAAACTTTGCTATATAAAAGAAGCTAACTCAGATAATTCAATTTTATAATGGAGTGACAGTAAAATTTTCAATTTTCTTATTTAGAAACAAAAAAAGTGATGATCCTTTTTCTTTTTTTTTTTCTTTTTTTTCTAAAAAAAAAATAGGCGGAAGATACCAAGGGGATATTCAAAACTCACAACACCCCGACAAAAAGAGAAAGACGAAGAAAAGACAAACAGCTCCTCAAAACAATACATAGAAGACTAAAGACTGAGCAACACGTACACCATCAAAAACTGGGGGCGATCTCATGTGGTCCGTACGGGTAGGCAGATCCTGTTCCACTAGCGGCACCCGTAATATTGCCAGGGCCGTAACTAGTTTGAATCAAAAGAGGCAAATGCCTCATGTTGAAAATTTCGAAAACTAAAAATGATGAGTCGAAACAAAAGCTTGTCTTCATATCAAATTGTTTTCACGGCGAGTGTCTTGCTAGAAGCAAGTTCTGTTCACCCTCTGACGTCGTCCCCTGTTTTTCGGGATCCATGTTCCTCATTTATATTTAGTTTTCAGTGTTGATGGTCTATCGTTTGTCGTTATGCGTCTTATCTGTTACCGGGTTTGTCTTTTGTTCGTTTATTGCCCTTCTTTATGACTATTGTCTTAGTGTGTTGAATTTCATTTGTAAATTTAATCTAGTAATTTGTTTTAAACTTGAGTTTTATTATATTTAAGGACCTTTTGTCTAATTTTAAAACCTACTTTAAATTGTAAAAATATTTGAAATTAACTCTCGCTTTGTTCTGAGGCGGCGTTTCGGCGATCAGTAGTTTGACAGTTATAGAAGCGATGAACTTTACCACTTCGAACTCTATTGTCAATTACTTCCGTGTAAGTAGCAACCTTCAATCAAAGAAATCACGATAAGAAACGCAAGCTCTGGAATATCATTTCAATTGGGAGATATATACTCCTATGATAAAGGAACAAGGCAACAAGAAGACAAGCACAGTTGGTTCCCAAAAGAATGTCGATTGTTTTTTTAAAAAACACGTCCTCAAAACGTATTAATATGTTGTCAATAAAAAAACATCAGGTATCTTGAAGATGTCAGTTTCAGAGTTTTTTTTCTTGAATCGAATTGTTTTTTTTATAAACTAAGTATGGTTTATCCCTATTTAAACAAGACATGTGTATCTGCGTTGGCCTTTCTTTTTAGTGAAAAAAAGTTGGACTTATTATTTCAATCTGTCTTTAAATTTAGAATGGGGAATACAAGTGATGGGTAGAGTGGTCAAATGTTTTTTTTTTTACTATTGCAAGATGAAAGAGACTTAGATGACCTATAATTGTTAACTTCTACGTCATTTGGTCTCTATGGTGGAGGTTGTCTCATTGGCAATCATACCATCTTCTTATTTTTATATTAGATTGCATTTACTCCCAACATATTTTTGGATTTCTTTAGTATCCCCACCTTAAAGTTTCTTTTAATAAGAGCTATCTTTTCCTAATTTATTTCAAAATTTTGTCATTTAGTTTTCTTTCTTTTCCAAGTATAACCATTGAAAAAATATGTAAATTTTTCACAACCTTTATCTTGAAAAAAAAGCTCGGTGACCTATACTTTATTTCATATTTGTAAAAAATCACAATTCAACTACAATATGGCAAAGTATGACAAAATTCTGTCATTTTTTAATTTTATACCAAAATATCGTATAGGTTCGATCCCCGGCTGGAAAATAGTATTTGCTGCTTCTCTGCTAAGCACGCGGTTTTTAGGAGTAAGACCAAAGACTGGTCGACACGGATTCATAATAATGATTCCGGGTAGGATGACATGTCTTCCTGTGGACTATAACTTTATGAATTAGCATAAAACAGCGTGTCGGCCTAGTCCAAGCAGGTTTCATATTCATATAGCATTAACATGTTCTCTTGATGAATGTCTTTTAATTTGCAACTGGACACTAAGCAGTCATCCATCCATACCATTTTAATGTGCATTGGTTGCTTTCCTTGTTTCAACGTCGACAAATTCGAACATGAGATCAGTAGTCTATGTTTACGTCATGCAAAACTTAACAGCTGTTTCGTTAAGATACACCTTTGTTGGATGGAGGAAGAATTCAAGTAAAAAAACAAAATTGATAATGGATCAACAAAACAATCTTGACCATCTTTATAGATATGTGCAAAAATAATGGTTACGCTTTAAAATCAACGCATTGTGAAAAACCTGAAAAAAAATAAATAGAGAAAGAAAACACCATTCATGATAGAACTACCGTTATATTGAACAAACGAACTTCTGTCTTTGAGATCCTTTAAGGATTTGTAACACGTAATCGGTATAATATAGGTACATGAAAAGTTTGGAAACTCGTCCGAACGTAAACCCTCTCCCTCTCCAAAATATACAAAATCAATAATACGGAAACTGTCATAGAACACATCCAATCGTATAATAATAATAATAATAATAATAATAACGAAAATGATAATAATACAATGGCTTCATTTTTCCATCAAAATATATTTCTATAAAGTATACCAGTACAAGTGTAAAATCTAACAATATTCAAATATAATACGTAATCAGGTGCATACTAACCATATTTTAAGTATTTGCTGTCGATTTTAGTATAGTTTTGCTGTTAATAACTATTAATATAACAATAAGAAATGAAAGATTAGAATTCTATTTTATCAAGATGGAAAATGTTGTATTTAAAATCATTATGTTCAAATTAAACCATAGTTTATTTAGTTGATAATTTAAAGGTTAAAATTTGTCCTTAAGTAAGACCCTGCCTGCTTTGATGTGAACAATAGGTCGACCATCTGCTGTACTATTCTTGAATAAAACTAAAATGTTGTCTAATACGCAGAGCCATCATTCAGGTTTGTCCCGATGGAAGAAGAATGACCTCTATTACGTAGTGGACGAAAGATGACCTATGTTACGTCAAAATAGAAAAGAGACCTCACCCTATCAAGGTCGCATCACTTGTTATAAAAATTACTAAAATTTCCATTCAAGCTTGAGCTTGTACATTCAAACAATTTAAAAGAATCTGTGACAAAATTTTAGCACAATGGACGAAGGTGTGGGCTTCAAGATGACCTCTGAGATACCTTTTAAAATAGCGGAAGTTTGACCAATAAGTGATTATGTATCATTCAAAACTTACTCATGTGTGTCTTCCTTAAGATTCATCTCAGAATTGGTGGAGTCTTGTTTAATTTTGTGGTTTCGGTAATCATTACTTTCACCATATATTATGCAGTTTATTTCTCAATAATTTAAAGTCAGGGTCACTTTATTTCTATACATGTTTTAACGTACACTCCTGACTTCTGCTACAACAACCGGCCTATCGATTTGGTTTGACAATGGAAACAACGGGGTCAGTGAAATGACAATAAGTTGACTAAAAAGATCATATTGTCACCTCTTTAAATACATTATTAAAAGTTGAGCTGTATATTTTAGTGGCCTTGAATAAAAATAAGCACTCTTGTCAAGCCTTTAGTGTATTTTCTCCATCAGTTTTAGTTGGGTTAAAATGCATGATAGTGTCTGTCCACGTATTGCTGTAATAATGATCATATTGAAGGTAAAATTAACTGAGGATGAAATACTCGATCAGTCTAATGTTTACCATTAATAAACTTAAGATAATTCATGTTTGTTGTAAAATAATGTTAATTTTCGATTGATTTATAGAGTGTTGTTTACAGTACATAAAGTTTGTAGTTTCTGCAAAGTGCAGTTAAGGGCGGGAAGTGTGAACTGCATGCAGTGGAAAAAAAAGGTTTGTTTGATAGGGACGGGATTTTGCCTGTAACAGCCCACCTACGGATCTCTCAAAAAATTGTTTCAAAATTTATTTAACTTCATAAAGTGTGGCATTGTTCTAACACGGGGCATCGGATTTAACATCCTCATTCCTAATGAACGTAGCTGCGTATTTATAAATCCAGCTTACGAAAACAGAGGTCCCCTTTTCATCATTACTCTTTATTGCCGAATGGGAGAAATCAAGGTACCTACGTATTCTTTTCTATTCACAAGTCATTGTTAGGATGTGAAAGGATATTGAAGTTTTGTAATATTCTCCTATGTAGCTACAAGTAGGACTGACAACAGAGCTGAGAACTGTCACTGTTACGAAACTTTCTAATTCTAAGACGATGTAATCAAGTCAATGTATGACACCTAGGAAGAAAAAATTATATGATATGAAATGGCAAGAAACGTTAATAAAACAACCAGTTGTTGGCATGATACGGGTTATGTTCTTTTTATATATTTTATAATGGTATGATACTAAACCCCTAACGGGAGGGATTGTGCTTGATTTTCATATGATGAAGACATAATCTTTCAATCAGTTTAATTGAGGTCTGGAGCTGGCATTTCAGTAACTGCTATAGTAGTACTTTGTTAATTCATGTATCATTGTCATTTTGCTTTGTTTTACTGTGCGTATTGCTGTGTGTTTGTTTATTCTACATTGGCTAGAGGTATAGGGGGAGGGTTGAGATTTCACAAAACATGTTTAATCCTGCCGCATTTTTGCGTCTGTCCCAAGTCAGGAGCCTCTGGCCTTTGTTAGTCTTGAATATTTTTTTTAATTTAGTTCATTTATATGTTTTGGAGTTTAGTGTGACGTCCATTTTCATTGAAATAGTACACATTGTTGTTCAGGGGCCAGCTGAAGCCCGCCTCCGGGTGCGGGATTTTCTCGTTTGGTTGAAGATCCATTGTTGGCCTTCAGCTGTTTTCTGCTCTTTGGTCGGGTTGTTGTCTCTTTGACACATTCCGCATTTCCATTCTCAATTTTATTTTATTGAGAGAGGTCTCTTTTAAAAAATCGTAATATAAAAGATCAATCAAAACATTTAATACTAACCGCACTCTTAAAAGATAATTAAAAACTCCTTGGCTTTTTTCGTTACTCAGTATCTTTCGTGTTATTCATTCCTATTGATATTAGTTTATCAACTTAAAATCGTAACTTGAAGTTTAAATACCACTCCAGCCAATAAAGAAAATGAGATACGGGGCGATTAATGCAGATGAAAAAAAAATCAATCATAACACAGAAGAAACATGGCTATAAGATTGCACGGAATTATACTCATTTTATTAATAATTGTCGACAAACTGGACATGAAGGCTGTCTTTGCAAACATAAATCTAAACAACTTTCATGAAACAAATGTTTACACCGTGTGATATTTGCAGATATCATTGGAGATAAACAAACTGGACATGGATCTGAGTGTCGTTGCAATTGGCCAATTGGAACTGGGTGCGAATGAGCTGATATACGTACTTTTCTGTAAAACATTTCTAGTATTTTCACAGTAGAGTCATAATAAAATTTGAATAAAACTATGACAGCAATGGCTGTCAATTTAAAACTGGAATAGCTATTCAAGTATATGTTTAAATATATGTTGAAGACTGTTAAGGAAAATATCATAACTCGAAAGACATAAATTTGCCAGGCTACGTTTAGAAATAGCGTAAAATGTTCAAAACGCAGCAATAAATTCTTCCAAAACGTGTCACTACTCAACAAAATTAAGACGGCACTATATAATGAATTAAGAACTGAGAAAGTGTATAATAATGTTAGCAAAAGCCAGGTAACAATTATCATATGGAAAAGTCGAGAACTCTCGTTTCTCTCCGAACTCGCTCCATTTTCCTCCTGTTGATTCGCTTTATGAATAGCATAAGATAAAACCAAAACACAACTCATCCAAATGAAGAAACTTTTATAACCATCACAGGAAAATAATAAAGTTACTCCAAACATTTGTAGAGAACTGATATCCTCGACCATGAAATTTTCGGGAGTGTTCACTACTCCAATGTCATCCATATTTGGCAAAAAAATAGCAATATTTGAGAAATAAGAATAAACACCAATGATTGTGTAAGATGCTAGTTCTTGAAATGGAATTTGAGTTAATTTAACCGCAATAAATGTCAAAACGATTAATATGTAGAATAAATTTATCAATAATCTAGGTGATACTTGAAAATCCAATGCTTCATACACAAGCACACTCCACAATAAAAGATTTAGCACTGAAAAAAACAACATCAGTTTAATTCATCAATAACTAAAATTCTATTTACTAAAACAATTGTCCCAGCTCCTTTGATCAAACATAACCATATATTATTTTAGGTATTTATCTCTTTCCTCCTCTCAATTTTTTCATATTTCATAAACTTTCAAACTTTTGACTGCATGTTTTCTCGAACGTGAATGTGTTTTCAGTAAAGAACTTCGAACGCGCTAACTTGCGGTATCTCTGCTCTTTCTTTTAATTGCATACATTATTGAATAATTCAGTTGTTTAAATTCTTTTGTTTTCGAAACATTAACTTATTGTCATTTGTAAATATTTTTGAAAAAGCTTACGCATATATAGAAACAATGACATTTCTTCTCCTTTTAGGATTTCAAATTTCAAAGGCAAAATTGTGTGTTACAATTATGAAATAAAAGTTCCAAAAGTTGTCGTAATATACATGGTATGCAAAGAAATGCTAGTGTCCCCTGCATTATCCCATACACACGTAGGTGAATATAAAGACTAATGCTATATTCACGCATACAATTTTTTACATCTTTATTGTTATATAATATTTATGCTAATAAACACCAGAATGTTTAATTCATTTCTTTATCATTCATATTCCTTTGGCGAAAAATAATTTGAGTCCTCTAAAATCGGAATATTATGACAATCATGATGATTGCAATTTCCAATAGATCAGCCCTTCCGGTGAGATTAAAGCTTTTTTATATCCCAATTGCCGACTTAAGGAGGAATGATTTATCTTTGTAGTCATATATCTCTTTTATATTTGTCTTTGTATCCCGTCTTAAAATATTTTAGCTGTTTTGGCCGTTGGGTTGCGTTGCATTGACATATATTGATGCATCTACAGACTGTTATGTATGGTTGATTGATAGCGTTTGATTTTGTAATTTTTATGGACTTCCCCGTTTTGAATAATCCCAATTTGCCTTGGAGGTCTTTTTTGTTTTACTTTTTTCATCATCCGAAATATAATTTCTTATTAATGTGACTAAGAGATGAAGAGATCTTTACGTTACTGCAACGCAACCCACGGTCTCAGATTAGGGGAGGGTTGCTAACATGTTTAACTGTGTCACATTTTTTATGTGCCTGTCCTTAGTTATGAACCTGTAATTCAGTGGTTGTCTTTGAACCATGTCTATCATTTTTGTTTTTCGTACATTGTTTTGATATTAACTAGGTCGTTAGTTTTCTCAATTGAATTGTATCACATTTTGTTATGTGGGGATCTTCTATAGTTATACAAGTATACGGTATGGTTTTGCTTACTGTTTAAACCCGTACGATGAACTGATGATTCAATCGTCCAGACTCTTGTGGATAGTTGTCTTATTGGCAATCATACCACATCTTCTTATTTTTATATAGAATGCTTAAATACTAGTCTAGTACATGAACTAGTCCTTCCCTTTAGACAAGTAATACGTATGTAAACTGGCCCATAGAAGAACAACTGTTACATACATGCACCGTATTTGGAAAGTTATTGTTCGTAACGGCATTGATAAAATTATAATACTTATTAAACTAATTTTGTTATGGTGTTTTCAAAAAGGACTATCTTAACTTACAATTTTATATACTTTTAAGACACAAAACAAAAATAATTGTAATTTACCTTTTTCAAACCAATGCGTCATCTTCGTTTACAAATATCCTAGACATCACGTGACCACTGGACAACATGATAATGTCTGGCCGAAGTTATTGATCTACAGTACACACTGTGTCTAAACTACCCCGGCAAAAAATGCTTGGACTCAATAGTGTCTAATATCCGGTACGGTGACGGACAATCAACAGACAGAGAAAAGGTAGAATTTCTGTTTATTTATTTGTTGTTTTAAATATATAGAAGAATATACGTACACATATAACTATTTCGATTGTGAGATGTAATATTTTATACAACCGTTCTAGATTAATGGAGAAATAAGTAAAAAGGCACATCAAAATGGTGAATTGAGTGAACCTTGCCTCGAATTTGTTTAATTTCTCTTTGGATTGTGCACATTGTACGGAAAGAAAAGTACGGAAAGAAAGATATTAAAACGGAGATTACATGACTAGTCACCATGAGCACCTCAATATTTGTATTTCTGTGCAAGGAACGAAAGAAACTGATTCATGTCGAAATTGAAGGACCCTGTTTCGTCAATATTGTAAACTACATAAGGACTCGGTATTGTCTCAGTGTAAGACCCGGTTTTGTTTTGTTTTGAAACCACAAATTTATGAAAAGCTACGTTTACACGGATCTGAACATTGTCCGTCGGAAGAAATTTGATATGTGAGTCATAAAGATGTTATTGCAATACAAACCTGTCGTGTTAAAATATATTTTTATATTTGAAACGTGAACTTTTCGAAATTGGGAATAGACATTTTAGAATGCAGTACGCATACCTTATTGATCTTATCTTCGAACTAAGTTTAAATGGAAATAAATACTTTATAGCATGGACTTACATTAATTCCTTATGATGTTTGTTTGTTTTCTATACTAGCTTGTAATGATGTAAAAATAAGAAGATGTGGTATGTTTGTATTACCATATCAATTTATCAAAAGTGTAAAGCTAGTATGCTTTACTATACTATACGCTATGTTTACAATATATTTACTATCATTTACTCATTCATTCATTCATTGACGGACAGTCAGAGAAAGACTTAGAACGTTTTGGCTACCTCAAATCAAAATGGTTGCCTTTCGAACGTGTACTTTAGGTCCGCTTCGAAGTACACAAGTTCTAAACTTTCCTATTAGAATCGAAATAATATTTTGCTAACGCTTGGTCTAAAAATATTAACAACTATAATGCCTACCTATGTTAAAATAAGCATAGATCATGGCATGAAATAATTATTTCTTTTTATAAATAAAAGTTGGTTTGCAACATTATAATGTCCCAATATCTTCGTCTCATTTAGAACAACATAAGCGGCCATTTAGCCCGTGAAATATGACAATGAGCCAACTTTCCATCAGAGACCAAATGACGTAAAAGTTAGCAAATATAGGTCACCGTATGGTATCCGATAATGAGAAACGCCCATACGGCATAGCAAGCCCCCGAAATGAAAAATGAAAAAAAAAAAACCAAATGTGAAAACTAACGACCTGATTTATGTACTAGACAAAAAAAGAAAAACAAATATGATATACAGCAACAAAAGACAACCGAATTACAGCCTCCTGGATTCGGTACTGGCACATACAGAATAACGGGGTTCAACATGTTAGCGCCCCCCAAAAAAAAAAAAAGTGGTATAACACTATATATTTCATGATTTATATATGATTTTTTAGCATAAAATCGTCCAAAAAAAAAATCCACTTGCTACGCTCGGCGGTATAAAATCCGTTTTAAGAATACGCCCCCGGTCCGCCCTTGCATATTGACAATTATAAATTTGACCAACGTGCCTAAATTGTAGAAAATTTGTCAATGTACGATAATCATTACCCAATGAAGAGATAAAAAAAAAAAAACAACTGTTTATTTATAAAATTATTAATAAAATAATTATTATTGCAATTTCTGGATGGCTAGAGACTTTTATACTAATTTATACTTAGTATTATAGTAACAAGGAGGGGTAAAAAGAGTTTTAACGCATTATTATTGTGATTCTTTGCGCCGCATGAACATTCATTTTCTAGGGCGATTCTGCATGAATATACATTTGTATTATTCTCTTGCTTTGTCATGAACATTTTGTTTCAGAATATTTTTTTTTCAAACGATCATACTGTCCCCCTCCTTCAATTTTCAAGGCCGTACATTATTCAAGTTTGAACACTTAAATTAACATAATTGATATAAAAAAAATCTACTTGCGTTACGAAACTTTCATTTCTTTTTTATTTTCCCGTTTAAATATTCATGTTTTATACAAAACAAAATTGAAATTAGTTTTGTTCCAATATAGCAGGAATTCAAGTGTTTACGTATTCAAACATGTTATAAGTTATCCTCTGAAAGAAATTGTTTTCCAACGAGCCCTCAAACTTCCGTTGAACGCCAGATTTTAATTTACGTCATGCTATTTATTATGCATTATTTTCTATGACAAAACCGGGTCTGCTTTGTGAATTTAAGGACGAAACCGGGTCGTACACATTGACAAAACCGGGTCCTTCAATTTTGACATGACCCATTTCTTTCGTTCCATGCACAGAAGGTGATCATAGTGACTAGTCTTGCAATCTCCGTGTTAATATCTTTCTCTCGTACAATTTGCACAATTTAAAGAAAAATCAAATAAATTCGAGGCAAGGTTCACTCAATTCACCATTTTGATGTGCCTTTTTACTTATTTCTCCTTTAATCTAGAACGGTTGTATAAAATATTACATCTGACAATCGAAAATAGTTATATGTGTATGTATATTCTTCAATATCGTTAAAACAACAAATAAATAAACAGAAAATCTACCTTTTCTCTGTCTGTTGATTGTCTGTCACCGTAATGGATATTAGATACTATTGAGTCCAAACATTTTTTACCAGGGTAGTTTAAACACAGTGGTACAGATTGACCATTACCTGTAATTGTCCAGTGTGAAAATATATACTACCACAAACTTCTAACTATTATATATTTATTATGCAGATGTCAATTGCCTACTTTGGAACTATTTAGAAATTAATCTTAATATGTTCTAAAAATGAGGTTATTTGTGGGATAAAAAGATTACAGCAAACAAATCAACGTTGGAAGTTGTGACGTTTCCGTTCTTACATTATGATGACAACATTTAATTTGATTTAAACTGTGAAGCCAGAAAAAAAGCTACCCATACAGTACTGCAAATGCATAATTTGAAGCACACATGAGCACGAGTCTCCATTCTTTATTTCTTCTTGGCATGATATATTTTGTTAACAAACTTCAATATTTTAATAGTAAGCTACAGTTTGTCACGTCTGATACTTTTATTAAAGCTGAATATACGGTTTGTGTTTTGCTCATTGTTGAAGGTAGTAGAGTGACATAAAGTTTCTTACATCCTCGTCAATGGGAATCTGGTTGATAATTGTCTGGGTTTGCAATGTGAAAACCAGTAGCTATCATAAATAGATAACAAATATAAACATAAACATAAATAAAAGGAAAAGTGCGTACATTTATTTTATGAAACAGCAAATATTCAGACAAATATTTCTTTTTCTATAATGGTACTGTATGTCTTTTAATCAAATGTGTGACTCGTTCTCACAAACGAATTTCATTTAGTAGCGAGAGTTATTTTTCTTACCCTTGTAAAAAAGTAATATGGATACTTATTTCAAGCTAAAACTTAATTCTCTAAAGAAATTTATCAATCTTTAAACAATTTTCGATTGAGAAGTGCCATATGTAAAATTAGAATCAGTGACCATGATCTCAAAAATAGAAAAGACAAGTAAAAAACTTCATATATAGAAAGACATCAGAGGCTTTGTAAGAAATGTACCCATTATATTGTTGAAAATGAACAGCATTTTATTACTATTTTTCCAGCAAACAATAATGATAGGGAGATATTTTTCAAGGAGTTAAACAATATTTGTCATAACTTTTCAAATCTCTCAAATGAGGCAAGATTTGTTTGGTTATTTACTAATGAAAATTTGTCTGTCCTGAAATATTAAGGGAATTATGTTATCAAATGTCTAGATGTTAGACGAAACGTAAAATAATATACGTAATAATGATGACTATTGTTATGATTTTATGGTTCGGGTCCTGCCTGGAATAAAATGCACATGATTTTATAAGATGAAGAAATATATGTACATGTGTAGCTCTATAACTATATGAACATTTAATATTTCATTTCAATGTAAAAACTTTGTTTGATTTTTTTGTTACAAATCAAAGTGTATTGTTTTAAATTTGTGTGTATAATTGTCATGTTGACCATCAAGGGCCCTTAATTGGAACAATACATATTCTTATTCTTATTCTGTCACTCTGTCTTGTTATCTTATGGATGATTTGGTTCCGTTTGATAAAAC
This sequence comes from Mytilus coruscus, assembly GCA_017311375.1. Classification (NCBI taxonomy): domain Eukaryota; kingdom Metazoa; phylum Mollusca; class Bivalvia; order Mytilida; family Mytilidae; genus Mytilus; species Mytilus coruscus. The sequence continues at coordinate 61,116,213 of CM029601.1, forward strand.
TGAATATCGAATAATTTAAATAATTTATACCCAAGCGTTGACTGAGGTATAAGCTATTGTCACCTAGTCAGGACTTCTCCCACCTGCCAGAAAAGTTCTTGTTAGAGAAGGTCGTCCGTTTGGTGTGTGCAAATACGCATAGCAGCCACGATTAGAATTGGGATTTTAAATCCAATGTCTCGTGTAGAGATGCCATGCTTTATGCACTTAATAAAAAAACCTTGCAACAACTCTTTGGAATGGATCGCAGAAGGACTAACTGGAATTGCAAATAGTAAAATAGTTTATAGCAATTACAGATGCAACTAGTCATATTATACTTGTTTGGTTGATTGAATTTTGTATTTTTAATGTCCAGTTACAAATTTCCATGCATGGTCAGAACGAAAACAAATGAACAATAACCAAATACACACGTTCTGCATAGTGATATGAAAAATAAGGACATGTGGTTTGATTGCCAATGACAACTATCAACCAAAGTACAAATGAAGTGGATATTAGCAATTACTAGTATAGGCAACCGTTCGGCCTTCAACCCTTCAACAATGAGAATGGCCCATACCGTATAGTGTGCTATAAAAGGCCCCGATTCAATTCAATTTAGAAAATTAAAGGCCTAATTTATAACAAAACCATTTACGAAAATCAAGGATAACAGACATGAACCAACGATAACCACTGACGTCTTGTGACAGGCACACATATAATGTAGTGGGGTTACACATGTTTGAAGGCGCCAACCCTCCCCTAACCTTGGGTAGTTGCGTAACAGTACAAGTCTCCCAGAACGAAGAGTAGGAATTTCAACTGAATCTTGAAAATGATGTTTTTCTTACAGATGGGGAGAAGTTTTGGGGTCTCTTTATACGAGATAATGGATTTAATGTCCATATTCTGATCGGACGTGGCTGTGTATTTATTATACATCCCACAATCTTAACAGACGTCATTTCACATTATGGATTCATTAATGGCTTTCAAATGTTAAGTTTGAACATTCCTGATTGACCAGAAGCCCATACCGACTATAATAAATGTCTCATGATGCTCGAGGCCAAAATGTTTGAAAGTCCAATACAAACGTTGTAACGCAAGTAAAACAAAACAAAAAGGGTCAAAATTATGCACGAGGGAGATACACTACTTCATTTTAAACTATTTCCAAAATTTTATAACAGCAAAGGTAAATAACACAGTATCCGCATCTACTTGTCAGTAACGAAGTACTATACTAGCTTATACTAGGTGATACTAAAATACTCTTTATTTAACTGAAGACCAAGGCAACTGGTAGAATCATGATCATTTGTAAAACTTTTATTTGTACAGATTCACAGATTCGGTGAGATTTAAGTTTGAGATCAGGTTTGTATTATACCTGTATATACGTTGCCAAGATGCATTGATGAATTATTACTGCCTCACGAATGTAACAAAATATTGGTGAGAGTATGTTCCCAAAGTTTTGCTGGCTGTTGGTTAAAAACGCATCCATGATACAAATATCATAAAATAAATCAACTGTCAGTTTCACAGTTCTAATCCGTATAATTTGTTCATTCCTACAAACAAGATGCTCGTATCTACATTGGTGATTTGTATATAAAAACAAATAAAACGTTAGCCCTGCTAACAGATGCTCCACGAACTCCACATTTATTCACTAACAAGGAAAAAGAGTGGCATGTATTGAAAGGTATTTAAAGGATGCAATTGATATGGCATGGTTGGCCAGACAAAAAAAACCCCAACTTTTTAGGTAATTTGTTTGTTATGTCTTTGATATATGCTGACCAATTAAGTTAATATCTGCTGGACTAGAATTGTAAAAGATTGACATATTATAAAAGGTTTGCATAACAATGTTTTAAGTTTCCAGAAACCAATGACATTCTAATGAGAATTACCTATTATGTTGGAAAATTTATTAAAAAAAGCCTTTTTTGGTTTCATGAAGTAGCAAAGAAAGCATTAAAATATTACAAGCTATTATGTAAAAAAAATTATTAAAACATGAACATGTAGCAAATATGTTTCACTCCAAATGACATCAATTATAACAATTTCAAATGTGACCTTGGCCATTGACCCACTGACCCCGATATCAATAGGCTTCTTCTCCTCCCATATATCTATTGTCGAAAAGCGCTCCTGGTGTGCAAGGTACCGTTAATGTTATTACTGCCCCTGGGTCGTTATCTCTGCTGTCCCGAGGGTATCACCAGCCCAGTAAACCAGTATGCACAGTACTGGCATACATATACGGATCAACATTGTGACATGAAATTTTGAAAATCATTTAGAAATTAAGGAATATAATAGTTATCTCCCTCATGCAAAACTCTGATTCCTTGTCCGGATTTGGCTATACTTTAGGTCCTCTTTTGTTTTAACAGCTATGCAACGTTTGTATAATGTTTAGATTTTCAAATACTTTGGCCTCGAACATCACTGAAGAAACATTTATTGTCGAAATGCGCATCTGGTGCAGTAAAAGTGGTACTGTTAATGTTATTACTATACCTTTCATCTGTATAAGTTGAATTCTAATCGAGCAAGGGAGACTCCGATTAGCATCCGGAAACCTTTTTTCATTTTTTTCTTTTAATTTTAGTAACGGTGACCTTAACCTTTGACCCCTAAATCAATAGGCTTCCTCCTTCCTGATATCTTTCATCTGTATAAGTTTCATTCTATGCAAGGGAAACTCCGGTTACCAACCAGAAACCATTGTTAAGTTCTTTGTTAGTCTCTGTTAAATGTTTAAGACCGTGTTTACCTATAGATATATGTCCTTCTTTGATATGTATATTCATGTGAATATTTTATTTAATTCTATTTTTAGATCTATGTTGATGAGTTGCTGTCTCATTTACGTATACCAGCAAAGCACCACACTGTATATATGTTGACAAGATTTTTTGACGTGTAATCTTGTAAAAACCTTACCTTCTTCCCATTTTTATTGACTAGCATAACTTACTATATTCTGTATGAAAGTTTAATATCTATAGACAGACAGACAACCGAAGGTAATCTGTTCAAAATCTTCTCGCCTTCTTTTAAAACCGCTTCCTTAAAAACCGTGGGGGCATGTGTAACAAATTTCAAATAAAAACCTATACAACATCAATCATATGAATATTTGTGACTTAAAGAAGGATACACAATTTCTGCTGAAAAAAAAAAAAAAAAAAAAAAAAGCGGAAAGAAAGGTATTGCACTTTGTCCACCCTATTCCTACCTTGAATGTATTGATCTGGGCGGTAAAAACCACTGGTAAAACTTGTGCATTAGACCTAATATATGTCAAATTATTGACTCGCAAGTCAATAATTATACATGTATTATGTCTTGAGTTTATTTGAAAATTACCTGGGTCTTATTGCGAACCAAAAATGAAACTTTTAGAAGATATTTTTTTACTCAGGTAAAATAATCAATGAGTGATGGATTTCTCTTAGAAGAATATTAAAGGTCCCAGTGAATAAACAACACAGAGAACAACAGCTATTGTATCTATTCAATTCAACAGAACTGACAAAAGTTTAAATAGATTGACCAATCGGAGATGAATCTGTGGAAAAGACTCATTTGGTTCGCAATAACAAGTTAAAAATAAAAGTAAGAAAAGTAAATGTTATTATATATATATAATAACGTACCTCCTATTTGACGAGGTCTTCAATAAAACACTAGAAACAGTACAAAGAGACGCGTAATCATATAATTACATGTAATAATAATTTTGTTCAACCTTATTCGAAATCACATTTCGATTAATAATACATCTAATTTTTTTATGTGTAAGACAGATGATTAAAATGAACAGTTACTTCAATCAGTTTGGAATAAAGAGATCACTCTTCACATTTATGGAATTATTCTTCATCTTCCAGTACCGTGTAAAGAAATTTGTATGGATTGAAAAAAAGGTGTTTAGTTAGAAATTAAATTATATGATAAATATAAGAAGATGTGGTATGAGTGCCAATGAGACAACTCTCAATCCAAGTCAAAATTTATAAAAGTTAACCAATATATGTCAAAGTACGGTCTTCAACACGGAGCCTTGGCTCACACCGAACAGCAAGCTATAAAGGGGCCCACAAATTACTAGTGTAAAACCATTCAAACGGGAAAACCAACGGTCTAATCTATATAAAAAACGAGAAACGAGAAACACTTATGAACCACATCAACAAACGAAAACTACTGAACATCAGATTCATGACTTAGGACAGGTGAAAACAATAGCAGCGGGTTTAAACGTTTTAATGGTACCAAACCTTCCCCCCTTATCTGAAACAATAGTGTAACATCAAAACATAAAAAGACACACTATACAATATCAATTGAAATGGCTTAACTCAATCAAAAGCCATATTAACACCAGTGAACATACACTGAACAAATAAATTTGATCTATGAAACAATGTAAATACAAAATAAACAAGTAATCCTGTGTTAGGATGCTAACACAAAAGTCGCCAAAACGGCCAACCATTGTTCTGCTGTTTCCATGGTAACGGCAGCCATTTTGAAATTTCATAGTCGGATAACACATCTACACATGACAGGTCACATTACTTACAAGTTTCATAAAATTGGACCAATTTTCAAATTTAGGCATTCGTGTTTCCATGGTTTTGAAATTCAAAGTCAAATGCCACATCTACATAAGACAGTCAACATTTGTGTAAAGTTTCATTAAGTTTGAAGCATTTTGAATTTTTGACATTTTGCAGTTTCCATGGTAACGGCAGCCATTTTGAAAATTCAAAGTCGGATGGCACATCTACACATGACAGGTAACATTACTGTCAACTTTCATAAAGATTGGACCAAATCTAGATTTTCGCATTTTGTTGTTTCCATGGCAACGGCGGCCATTTTGGAAATTCAAAGTCAAATTCCAAATCTACATACACTCGTTAACATATCTGTAAAATTTCATTAAATTTGAAGCATTTTAAAATTTTCACATTTTGCAGTTTCCATGGTAACGGCGGCCATTTTAAAATTCCAAAGTCGAATTACAGCTACATATGGTGCTACCTGTAATAATCTATCATTATATAACATAAAAGTACATAGGAATAATTCAACACTATCACATGACTAATCACATGACTATTGTTCTAGAAAAGCAGACATGTGTCTCTTAAACTAATCAGGAAGAATAATTAAAGTAACATGTTATACCGCTGTGAAATGTTAAACAATTTAAGAAAAATAAAACAATATGCTTGAAGAAAATATCAGCCATTTGCAATTACTTTAAACAAAGGTAAATGAAAACAATTTTGTTGTTAGGTATACCGCTGTACAGTTCAAATGAAAAACAATAGCTTGAACAAAAATAATTTTACAAAATAAATAATTTTGTTTTTATGTACATAGTACGAAGAAGTGAAAATTTATAGTAATACAAAACACTTATCAAAGCTGGTATATAGACCAGATATAACTCTGAATAAGTAAACATTAAATAACAAAAAAGCACAACTCCATCTAATCAAAGTACTGAAGTACTGAACATCGGATGACCGCAAGTTCTTGTGGATGGTCAAAAGCACTTGTCACAGAAAAAAATCACACCTCTATACCTGAAATTGAGGTTAATGTTCAGAGATATATTTTTTCTGAGACAAGTTCGTGCGTGGATGCTGAATAAATGACAGGAAATTCAACCTCACCGTTATAACTATTGTAGTGATACAAATCAGTATACACTGGTTTGTTGTTATATATTATATTAATATAACAGTTACATGCATATATAATTTTCATCCATTTGTATATCATTCTATTCTTCTATTCTAATAATAGTGCAGTGCAAGTGCATGGTGGACATTCTTCTGTAAACATTCAATTTTTCTAAAAGATTGGATATCAGTAGGCATTCATATTTTCCCGCAAAAACAATTACAGAGTTACCGGTCCTTGCCGGGATTGTCGCAAAACGTTCTTGAGATATTCTTCCGCATGCTTTAACACAATTTTTCGGTACGTGTGCATAGATATTATCAATGATTTTTACTTATATATATATATATCTAACGACAAAACATTTTCATATTATTAATTTATGTTCTAAACAAAAATATTTTTATCAGTATTCATTGAAGAGATGTATTTATAACAAACGATAAGGAATGTTAGTTTGCACTCGTTAATATCCGCGTATTTATCATGTTTATAGATCGGTTACAAACCCAAAACGAAAGTAACGTAATGTAAATCTAGGCGATAGCAATACATCGGAATGCCCTCACGGTCATCGCGATGTAAGAATGACGATTTTAATATTCAAAAACAATTATGTAATGTGTTAAAATTCATTGATATACAGGTCTACGTGCATAATAAAGTCTAGGATCAATTCTACTTACTACATTTTGTAATAGTTAACCCACATAGCCTGCCTATTTCAAAGCAAGAAATGACATCTTGGATATTTTATGCATGATTTGGTCAGACAGATAAAAAGTCAAGAATTATCAAATCAAACTAAAAATGTAAATAAACCCCTTTAGCACCACTAGTGTGTTATTCATTATTTATGCTAGCACCATACAGTGGTGTTTGATACTACTTATTAATGTTACTTGTATTCCCTGATTATACGAAGGGGTTATACATGTATACTGTTAGAGCTGCCATGCATTTCGACATATATATTTGATCAAAATGGTGAATAGCAGATGAAAGTATCTATGATTGATCAAAGCCGGAAAAGAAAACAGTTTGGACGTCAAAACTGCGAAGAGTGCATTCTAATCATTGCATTGTTATCATTGTTGTCATACACTAAGATTTGATGAAATAGTATTGGATTTGTTGTCAGTTTCATTTTCCTGTATTGTGCAACTTATTCAAATGAAATGCGATGTATTGTAACTTGGGAAAATGTTCTAAACTAGATAATAAAGCTCAATTAATGGTTGACGTAACGAAGTTTTGTGTAAAAAATTTGAATCAGTATCTGGCTGATTGATGTTTTTGGCTTTCATTTTATGCCATTGTAATCTATTAACAATTCTCTCCTGGGATGATTGTTTCTGTCAGAGAAATGTCTAACTAGCCTGTTATGATTACTATAATAGCGCGAAAAATAAAATATTATCAGGAAGTTCTCATTGACACGTTAATTTTCAAGTTGTGCAAACATTCCTATTATATGAGCAGCAACCACACATCAGATCGAATAAAGTAAAATCCTATGTTAATATTAGTACACGAAGAAACAAGCACGAAGTAGGATTCTAAATTGATGTCGTTGTTTTGTTTCTTAATTTCCCATAGGGAGAGAAATAACTTTATTGGACACGGTTTATACAATAACTGATATCTTGGTCACTTGTGACAAGCAAGGTTAAGTAAGAACAAAGTATGACGTAATTCTGTTGATCTATATATCCGGATGAGCAACATTTCATGATAATCATGCTTCAGAATATTTATCACTTTAATGCAATGCCACTGTAAATTTGCCTGTTTGTATTGTGGAGGTTGGTTTTCAGTTTTAAATAATCAGTTCAATCATTTTGGATACAATGTCGTCATATATAGGTTTATATAACGAACGTTTACTCAATGAACTGTTCAATCACTTATAATGAGTCTTTTATTTAAACTGTAACAGTTACTCATTATTCTTGTTTAGGTATTGTAATAAAATGTTACGGTAATTTCAATATATCCATTGATATTGTTATGGAAAGGCAAGAACAGCATATTTCAAAATAAAGATAAATGTTGTTCAGAATAATCCGTGTAGACTACTTGAAAAATTGTTTGATACATTATCATAACGTTTACTTATTAATTAAAGGACTCTGTTCCCTTTGAAAAAAATATGTACATTTAATATAGTAAAGAAGCACTTGGTGTACGTTGCAGGGCTTCAAATGATGCTTGTCGTACCGAGCTTGGTCGAATTCCACTCAAAAGTAAGATTGTATTTTCAAGCATAATTTTTTTTTGGAACATATACTTTCATCAGAAAATACACTTGTAAATGAAATTTTCTGTGCTACAAGGTTTTCAAACCCCTAGATTAGCAAAACTAAAAACTTTTCACAAAATTCATGATATTCATATCTTGTGGATAATAGCTGTTTAACAAAACAGCACAATAGTCAAGTAAAACAAAGAATTAATGATCAGTGCTTGCAAAATAAAAATGCAAACATACAGGAATCTTCTTAACTTAGTATCTTTCGTAAAGTCTACATAATGGGCCAAAGACCATCATATGTTGATTTATTAAACAATTTAAATGATCAATCAGCAATATGCAAAATACGAACTTTCTTTAATGATTGAAAGGAGAAGACATTTTAACATTCCAAGTTAAGAAAGGTACTGTCAGAGTGTTCTATCGGTGACAATGGGGAAATTGAAGATGAACAACATTTCTTATTACAATGAGATAGATTTATCTCAAAACGAGAAATATTAGAAAATAAAATTAATTTTACATTAATAAAATATAGCGTAACATTAATATTGTGGAAAATATATCTCTCTTGGTAAACAATAGCTCGCCATTATTACTTAGACTGTCTTCCTTTTTCATATCAGAGTGTCTAAATATAAGAAATATTATGATATATTAATATGTAACATTTCATTCCATCATGTCTGTTAATATTATTATTTATGTAAATTATGCAATAGGTCGTAACCATTTATTGTTAATGAGTGTGTTTGTATTTGTTCCCCCTCCCCCGATAACAGGACTAGGGTTTTAATTAACATTTACAATGTTGAAATCTTAACTTGAAATACTTTTTCAGTTCTATTCTCCTGATTTAATTTATATTTCCGGGTAATTAAACAAACAACAGTACTCATGTTTTTTTCTTTTTCTCTTTTCCCTTGGACATTGCCCCTGGGGGTTGTACACTTCGAATTTTTAAGAGTTCTCTTTCATAATTAATCTACAATGAAAAGTCATCCATGTGTGGCATTTTATAGGGCATAGAAAGCCATGTACTATGAAAAATAGAAGGGAAAATTCTGATTTTCTATTGGACGAGAATGGGTGTCACTGAGTATGTTCTAATATATATACTAAGAACACACATAATGAATAAGGTAAATTGTCACTATTTAGGTAACAGATTAAAACGTGTCACTCATGTCCAAACTGAGAATTTCAAATTAACACATCAAAACATGTCGATTAAAAGATATGGATAAGAAATGTAAATAGAAACCAAAATATAAAATGAATAATTAAACACAATGAATTTAAGTCCAAAATGTCATAATTGTACATTTTAAGTAAAAGTCCAAAATAATATTAGAAGCGACTTGTAGCTTACGGTCACAGACGTAAGAAACAAGATAAGAACATTAAATATATTTACAGTACATTGCAAAATGAGGTGACTGCACAAAGAATCCTGGTGTAAAAATAACAGTGTGAAAACTAATGCACAGAAACAAAGTAAAGGAAACTAAATTGGAAACAAAAACTACCACAACTATCAGAATTGTGTATTATAATAAATGAAACCAGAATTGAGACTGTTTATTCTTTTAGATTACTTGACATACAATTGGGACCAGTTCTAACCTCTATTAAAATCTGTCAGAAACTGTCTGGAGAAATGTTATACAACAGTCTGTAGAACAGTTCTCCTGACACCTTTGTGAAAACGAAGATCAAATATCGTTTGGCGTATAATAATTTTAACAACCTTTGTTTAGTTTTGTTTTTGAATAAACTATCTTTCTGTTTAAAATGAGAAATATGTGAAGGAGGTCTCAGAATCATAACACATAAACTTTCAGAAAAAGATAATGAAAAACAAACAAGATTAATAGAGTCAAATGTGAAGTGCTGTCATCACTTCGCCCTTACTAGGTACATGTAGCAGAGCTGAAATTGATATACATTATGTACCCCAAAAAAAAAAACAAAAAAAAAACAAAAAACAAAAAACAAAACAAAACCAATGTGAATGTTATCTTATGATCAGTGAACTTTTGCGAACGTTTCACTATCCTAATCTTAAGTATTCAAATTAGAATTCAGAAGCGAAGATTGATGATATGTTTTCCCTTCATTTATTAATAGTGCATTATGTTTCTAATGAAATGCTCTGTTGTCCGTTATTATCATCAATTGCTCATATAGCCTTATATCAAATCTATCTTTTATCCTAATTCCGTGCTCAGAAATATAAAGAGTTGGATTCTGTTGAGAGAAATTACCTTAACGATGTAAGCAAAGCTTATTATGGCCTGGTGTCTAATAAAATAAATGTTTCTGTGAAGTACGATGGCATTTAGAGCCTAAGTTTTCCTGATGGGATTAATCGCATGGTTGCCCAGTCCGTGCTCAGATGCAAGAAACATTACAAAATGAAATGAATGCTGTTGTACACATCGTTCTAATTACCGTCACAAATGTAAAATCAATGTAATCTTTTACGAACACTTTTACTATGGTAAATAGTTTTAGGTTTGTTTTGTTACGCATAATAGCAATGAACCACGCCAAAACAGAACTGTATTAGATTCTGATTTACACGACAAGAGACAATTTAAACTGAGTACCATGACGATCATTGAATGACTGAAAGACACATGTCCATCACGATTGAAAATAAGTCTGTTGAAAGTGTAATCAATTTTGCCTAACAATCATTCAATTTAACTTGAAGAAATTGTTGTTATTTAACTCTTTAAGATGCCAAGTCACAGTAGCGCTGACAACAGTTAACCTAAAGTTATTTCATTGTCTGATTTATTCAGGTACTGAATACGGTGTTGAAATTTAACACTTAACGGCCAACCAATCAATGGCATTAATATACATAAAACACGGACAAAGGGCATTTGATCGAAAATAAAAAATACACATAGGATCATTCGAGCGCCGACATCATAGGACATTTTAGCGACGGAATATTAAACATTACCTGGATTTTCAAATAGGACGTTTGAGCAAAATTTCATGTGACCCTTTTTTTATGAATTAAAAAAATATTTTTTGAAAAGTAAGAAAAAAGAGTAAGTTTCTAAAATAATTTGTATTTTATTTGATTTTATGCCCGAGTAATTCGACCAGTTCTGACTAGTAAATGGTAGTGTAGTGTACCAAGGAGATTGAGTGTAACTAATGCCAAGCCTTGTCTAAATCTAGTTTGTGTATGAATATAAAAAACTTTAATACTGATATTAGCGATGTACACAATATGACCAGTGTATAGATAAAGGGCCAAATTTCAAATAAGAACACAGTGTATAAAACTTATAGAAGCTTTAAAAAATTAGACCAAGAAATTTTCTTGCAGACTTAAAATATTGAATTCTCTAGAATAATAGATCAAGATGATATAAATCAGGCGTATTCAGATTTTGAAAAGGCTGTGGTAAATGTTTTAGACCAACATGCTCCCTTGAAGAAAAGCAAACAATGCAAACTACCTAACCATTTATGAACCAGAAACCATGAAAAGCAGTGTACAAAAAAGACAACTGTACAACAGGTAAAACAAACAAAAATCAAGTAAAAACTGGGAACTCTATAGACAACAAAGAAATCTTGTTAATAAGATAAAGAAAAAATCCTTTAAAACATATTTTTATGAACGCTGCATAGGCGGACCAAACACATCTGATTTCTGGCCTACTATAAAACCTTTCATTACAAACAAAGGCAGCAACTTCACACAAAATATCATTCTATGTGACGAAGAAACCATAATAAGTGACCAAAAGAAAGTATCAGAACACTTCATATAAATGTGGCAAAAGATATTGGCAACAACACACCTGCTAACAATAACCATCCAAGTGTTAAAAAAATACATGAAAACAAAACTACTATACAAAAACTAGAATTCAGTACCATCTCAAATGAATTTGTAGACAAACAACTTAAAATATTAAACATCAATAAGGCAACAGTAATAGATGGCATATCAGTTAAATTCCTAAAACTAGCACAACCAATTATCACAAACCCAATAACTGAATTGATAAATAAGACTATAAAATCAGCTACTTTTCCAGACCAATTAAAACAGGCACAAGTTGCACCATTGCGAAAAAAAAAAGAAAAATGTACTTGACGTAGGCAACTATAGACCAGTAAGTATACTTCCTGTTATTTCAAAATTTTTCAAACGGGCAATTTACAACTAGCTAGTTGAATACTTCAATACACACTTTCACCCATATCTATCAGCTTTTCGACCAAAATACGGATGTAAAACAACTCTACTCAGAATCATTGATGATTGGAAAATGGCACTTGATCAAAATAAGTTTATTCGGTCAATACTAATGGATCTTTCTAAGGCGTTCGACTGTCTTCCTCGCGATTTTCTGCTGCTTAAGCTTGAAGCTTACGGTCTTTCAACTTCTTCTCTCGAACTGATAAAAAATTACTTATCTAACAGGAAACAATATGTGTCCGAGTTGGCTCCAGTCTGAGCATTTGGCAGAATATATACAAAGGAGTACCACAAGGTTCTATTCTTGGTCCTATACTTTTCAACATTTTCTTAAATGATATCTTTCACTTCACCTCACACAGTTCACTCTACAATTATGCTGACGACAATACACTTTCTTATGCAAATAGGGATATAAACACAGTTATTTCTACACTTGAAAAAGACAGTTTGGCTCTGATAGACTGGTTCACTTCCAATCAAATGAAGCAAACCCTGAAAAATTTCAAGCTTTGGCAATTGGCAAAAAACAGTGGACGAAAACATCACATTTGACCTGGCAGGTAACAAAATAAAATGTGAAAAAGAGGTCAAACTAAAGCTTTTGATTTGATTTGATTTGACTTGTATAGACTTGCCGATTACTTGACTGAAACTTACATCACATACGAATCGTTGTTTCCCCCTTATCTCTGGGCCGCAGTTCCATCTACGTCAAAAACGTACAAACAGTGGACCCGGATTTCATTCCTTTTATAATGAGCAATTTTATCATAGTCGCCCATCAATTTATAATTTCCTTGAAACTATTTTTTAATTACAATCTGTGACTTACATCAAAATTCGGAGTTTGAATATTGATGCACCTCAGAGCCGAACAGACAAGGAGAAGGAACTGAAGCTTCTGGACTTGCATTCGCGATACTGCTAGCAGGAAATAACTAGGGATTTTTGTCAGAATCCTAGGAAAAAACTTTCAAGTCCGAATTGACTTTTAAATAATGCCATTGCCGAGTTTTAAGTTTTATGACTTTGTTTTTGCAATTAAAAGGTGTTTTAAACTTTGTGCTTTATAAACTCCACATATCCTGCTCGAAATCCTACTTCCACCTCTCCGTGGTGAGCAGGGGTAACAGATTATATCTGGCGAATAGAAGAGATACTCCTTCTGCATTCTTATTTTTTTTTTCGCTCAAATGTCCAATGCTTATTTTTTTTTATTTTTGCTCAAATGTCCGAAAATTTCGGCGCTAAAATGTCCTATACATTGGCGTTAAAACGTCCTTTTTTATCGCTCAAATGTCCTGCCATTTCGCTCAAATGTCCATTGCCGATAAAACACTTAGTACTGTATTAATACTCATTCTCTGTAACCACTTTAACTTTTTCGGCACACATAGTCACCGATCTTTCTGAAAATGGCTGATATGTAGATCCTATTAGACTAGTCAGAAAAATATATTGGTTGGTTACCATGGTAACCGCACAGAAAGTTGGGATTTTTGAGAAAAATACAATATTTGGTGTAAGGTTGTGAAATTATGCGGCTACATCTATTAAAAAGAAACACAAAAACATTTAATTTCAGTCTTGTTTTAGTCAAAAATCTAAAAAAGTTATGGGTAATCTACCTAGAAACATGCGAAATTAGTTTCTAAAAAATGATCATTGTGCAATATTCCTCACAATACGAATTATCTCCCTTAGTTGGGCTACACTAATGACTGGACCAAAACGAAAACGCTAATAACTTTTTTATTCCTCAAAGGATTTCTGTCAAATTTGAATTGTTATAAATTTAGACCATTCAATACATAAATATAAGAAAAATATTGAAAACTTTTTTAATCTTCATTAAACGTGACCTGACCAACGCTGACAATGACAGGATAAAATGAAAATGCTAATATTTTTTTTTTATTTCTTAAAGGATTTATGTTAAATTTGAAACATAATTAAACTTTTTATGGTATTGAGTAGTATATTGTATTAAACTGTGTTGTAAATTATGTTGTATATTACCGGTTATAATTTGACACGTTTGATCACAAATATAAAGTAACACACAATGTAAGTTGATAAATCCAATATAGTTTGTTTTTTAATATTTTCTTACACAGTAAATAATTATTTCCAAGTACTACTTAAGGCATGCCCGAGCCTTGTGCAGGATATCTTGGTAGTTTTAAATATTTTCATAAAAAACAAATAAACATTTCGCGGAATACTTGAGGTATGCCGGAGCCCCTTCATGCACGATTCGTGGTAGTTTTAAATATTTTCATAAAAAATAAGTTAACATATTCACGGACTTAACTTGAGGGTTGCCAGAGCCTTGTCTTAGTTTTAAATGTTCCCGAAAAGTCAGTACATTTTTCGTTTGCTAATATGCTTGTAAAGCATTTTATATTTTCTCATTTGATAAAATTAATGGTTCAATCTAAGTGTTTCTATAAATTTGATGCAAATAGATATAGGAAGATGTGGTGTGAGTGCCAATGAGACAACTCTCCATCCAAATAACAATTTATAAAGTAAACCATTATAGGTCAATGTACGGCCTTCAACACGGAGCCTTGGCTCACACCGAACAACAAGCTATAAAGGGCCCCAAAAGTACTAGTGTAAAACCATTCAAACGGTAAAACCAACGGTCTAGTATATATAAAAACGAGAAACGAGAAACACGTATAAATTACATAGACAAACGACAACTATTGTACATCAGATTCCTGACTTAGGACAGGTGCAAACATTTGCAGCGGATTAAACGTTTAATGGTACCAAAGCCTATTACATATAAATAGGTATAAAGTCATTTTTCCTGATAACGGTTAGAATGTAGGACAGCAAGTCACAGACAAAAAGTCGCGTACAAAAAGTCACAGTCATGTATAATATGAGCTGCGTCGGATAGAAATCGACCTTATGCAAATGATTATAAATGCATCTGTAAGCCTATTTTAGGTTGAAAAAATCTCTATGCAAAATCTGTAGTTGTTTGAAAAGTAGGCTGATAAAAGAACCCTCCAAATAGACCAAAAATCATCTGTTATTTTGTATTTGAATGTTCCAAAATCAATCAAAGTATGATACATGTACATGTTTACGTGCATTTGCATAAGGTCGATTTCTATCCGACGCTGCTCATATGTTATAAACATTGACTCCTGTTTCAAAGTAAAATCTAAAAAAAATTTGGTTAAAAGAAAGACAATATACTTACTTTGAGAAACATCTTTCTGTAATGGGCTTTCAATGAAAATCAAAGTATATATTCTTCTTTTTGTGGTTTAAAGTTTCTTTAAACAAGGTAGATGCTGAACAAATATAATTTACAGATATAAACAATACCAAATATTCACATTATTTTTTAAAAATGGTCACAAAGCCATAACTTTGCAATTTCTTTAATGAAATATGTGCATAAAAATAAAAATACCTATAACACTTCGGTTTTGTACATTTCACGAGCAGAAGATTATATAACATAGTCAAATAAGAACTTACAACCCCATCAAAGTATCATATTTTACATGAATTTTAAGAAAATCAACCAAAAACTGACAAAAAAGACTCATTTTTGCTAATTTATCTCCCTTTCCAATGTTAATTTCTATAAGAAATTAAAAATGCAAATTTTGAGTTTTCCTTAAGTTAGATTTTATGGGACTTTTTTCTGTGTATATTTGGGGCTTAATGCTATAGATTAGAACTAAAACATTTTATGTTGCAATTAGTTTAAGGTTCTAACTTAGTTTGACTGGACTAATATGTATATAATTCTTTTAAAGTTACCCCGTGTAAAGAGTTGTCATATTGTCAATATTTTTTTATTTGCTGCTAAAAATCCATTAAGATAATTGTTATTTTCTCAAATTTCAATAATCCGATGCCTATTACTAATGTTAATATAGTGCTACCATAGGCGGACCAAGGGGGCCCTGAGGGCCCACCCCCTCCTTTCATTGGAAACATTTGGTTGATTACATATGGAATCACTGAAACATGAATGTAGCAGGCCGTCTCTTAAAGCAGTCAGTGGGACCCCTTATATGAAAATTTTCTAGATGGTATATTTCCCCCTGCTGCTGGTTGTAAGACCTGCAGTCACCAAGTGACAGAATTTCCGCGGGTCCTCTTATGGAAACGGAATTTTTTGGAAAATCTTGAAAATTCCTCCCCGGCCAGACCGTCAAACAAGAAATGTGTCGGATAGATAGCAGGGACCATCAGATCGACGGCAGACCGTACCCACCCTTGCTAGTTACGCCCTTTGTTTGCTAAAAAGCCCTTGTGTTAATTCTTTTTACGTCTCCCTAGTTGACCTATTGAAATGTCTGTCCTTGTCCAATTGATCCCAATTTCCAGTGATTTTTCAAATTGTCCGTCTTCATCCCAGCCTATCCCTATTGCAGGACCTTTTTGAAATTTTATATTTTTCATAACTTCACCTAAAAAGTTATCTTCATGTAGATATTCATCATCAATATTATTCAAAAGGTATAGCTATACATGCTTTGCAATTTCAACATTGAGTTTAAGAATGAATAAGAAAAATAAACAGCGCATAATCAAGGTATTTTTCCTTTATGGAAAGGTTAGATGGTCAATTATCATTTATTTAGAGGATCAATGTCTGACTCTTTTTGTTTTATCTTTTATTGTGTTGAATTGTATCAAATTATTGTCTTTGATTAATTTTTGGTCAGTAGATTAGCACAGAACCTACAATGTTCCTATTAAATTTATTGATTTTGTTCTCTTCTGAAATATGCATGAGATGTTTGACACTGGACAATCGATCATTTCTTTTTTACAGAATCTTACAATCAGCCCCCTCCCCCTTCCCCCAAACTGTCAACACCAAGTGGCACTTTGATCTATAATCTTCACTACAGCATTTGAATAACAGTTCATGGAATGACTTGTAAAATCCATCATTCTTTGACACTGCATTAAATTGAAAACTTAAAGAAGAGAGTTTTTGAATGAGAAATTTAGTCTATTTTAATGCGTTTTCCAAGTTTATGCATATAATTTGTTGTTTCTATGGCAACACTATCACTAATAATGCCTGGAATATTATTAATATTTCATAAATACAAGAAAACCTGCATAATGTGAGCAAAATTGTACACATTCATTGCTATATAATTTAATTTTGGATGTAACGCGTCTTCCGATTGGCTGACGTTGTTTTGTTTATCAGCTCATAGACATAATTTTGTCATGTGACCTTGACGTCATCAACGTTTTTTCATGATTTACGCCGGTTTAAAATGGAATTGAGAATTAAATTATAAGAAATGACTGTAATATTTTTTCTGTCTATTCGAAATAACATGAAAAATGTGGTGCACACTTTAAAATAACCCGCTACGCGGGTTATTCAGTGTGCACCACATTTTTGATGTTATTTCTTCATAGGCAGAAAAAATATTACAGTCATTCCTTAAATGTATCGAAATTCATTAAACGAATTTGTAAAAATTAGCACTTATCAATGTATTTGCAAATGGACTGCTTGTTTCCATGACAACACATTCAATGGCAAATATTGCACAATTGAATATATAATTATTTAAATGATTTTATTTGTTTTTTCTAGTTTTTCTTGTATATTTTTCATAATCATGAAAACAGACCGAAATTTCTTCATTATCAGCACTTTTATCCAGATTAGAGAAATTGTATTTGTTTGAAATTTGTTTCCTTCAAGTGGTAACACCATTATCGATATACTATATTAGCAAAATTATTTATATATATACATGTCAGTATACAGTTAAACTTAATAAGTGTTTTAGTTTTCCTACTTTAATGCACCTTTAAGAAATTAACTGAAACTTTTTCAAAATTGTTTTAAACTTGTGTATCATCATGAAATTGTTTCCATAGCAACACAGTTAAAACTACAATACCGTTATATATGAATATGTTTAATATTTTGATGATTACAATAATTTCTACAAATTGTATATTTATTTTTTTCTGACCGCAGAATTAGGGTTTAAAACTTTTTTTTCAAAATTTTTGATTTTTTTTCTTTCTGAAAAATGAAAACTAAGCATTTTGTATCCATGGTAACAAAAAAATGAGACATACTTCCCCATTACTTTTTCGCATCATTGATAAGATAAGACTATGGTATTTATGAATTCATGCTTGACTTTAACTCAGGTGTCCGCAAAAAAATTATGGTGGTCATTCAAAAATGACCTCAAAAGGTATTTTTTACCTAATGCAATCCACATAAAAAGGGGGTATATGTGATTATGATTGAAAATGAATATGAAAATATCAGTTATTAAATTACATTAATAAAATGCATATATTTAATAAAATTATAAAAAAATATTCTTTCTCTTAATCATTTATTAAGAAAAATTATGTTGAAAATAGCCTTTTTCAGCTTAAAATCATAGATATCCAGAAGAGGTAAAACTGGTCATCGGTTGCTATGACAACCGATATGCTTAGCAACCAAAATTTTGCCATTTTTTGTTTGTTTCATCAAGACTAGTAAGTTTGTGAATTTTGAAGAAAACCATTGACCATGCGTGCCACACTCCCTATGTAAGAGTTTAAATAGTTACAGAGAACCAGTATTAAATCTTGTTAATTTTTATATGAAAGGAACAATAGTATATATGCAAATTCACATGCCAATAAGTATTCTAAGGTTAAAAAAATACAACTTTTCGTTATACAATCGGAACACCAACTGCAAGCTATACAACAAATGTTTATTCAAACCGTAAGTTCGTTAATGTCTTTTTTGTTATTTGTGTTGTTATGTATCTCAATTACGTATACTTCAAGGCTCCGTTTATTCACGCTGCTGTTGAAAGGAAAACAGGCCGTTATATTAAAGAATTTAATCTAATGAGTAACTCGATAGCAATACAAAATATTAACAGAGTCAATAAAGAAGTCGTCTGCCATCCCCCCTCCTCCCCCCCCCTTTAAAAAAAAAAGGCGTCAGGGGTGATTGATTTGTTGATGGTTGTAGGAAAACGTCCGTTGGTAATTAGTGCATGCATATTCAGGAAAATTGTGTGTTAACGGAATATGAAAACGAAACTTAAAATGCACAAGACCGACATGCTACGGCGGATGTTTAGCGTGGAAGCTCACAAGTCCTGAAGACATTTATTTACCACGGTAACGCCTTAGAAATGGATAGGGTCATCTATGACCTTTTTTTTTTTTTTTTTATCTTTCTTGAACTGGTTTTCTGTGGAAAGTATTGTATTGTTTGGTAGTTTTTTATCCCCTCAAAAGATATTGTCTACAGCTCTGACAATTATTCTTGATAAATTCTAAGTATACAGAGTAGAATAATAATTTCCAAATTACAATCTCCCAATAAAGATGACGATGTGTCTGTAGAAACTTCATACATAAAGGAGGGAGTGCCCCATTAAAAAAAATGGCATACAAAATCAAGAGACACATTTATAGGAGGAATTAAAATGATAAAAGCACCAAAAAAGCAACACCAAGTTCCCCAGTATTTGTTTCAATCACGTTAATATCAGTTCATATTTTAAAGACATACATGTACCTTTAATTTCTTTATATGTTAATGTCCTTCTCATTTCAATCACTGAATAAGACCAGAAAGTTGTTGGAATTTGAATAAAACAGGTCAGAAATAATATAATTAAGAAATATTCCAATTATTTCCATATAATTTAAATCATTACTATTTATTCAGAAAATTAGTGATAAACACTGTTGTTGAAGACAATTTGATATTTTGCCTATTATTTTTCGGTTCAAATTTTTAATGGACATCGTTAACTTACGTTAATATCAGTTCATATTTTAAAGACATACATGTACCTTTAATTTCTTTATATTTTTTTGTCCTTCTCATTCATTTCTATAAATACTAAAATCTATCAAAACTGCAGCTTTGAATTCCCATTAAAAAATTCGATAATTTGTGTACATCGTGATTTTAGATATTTTTTGAACTGATTAAGAGTGGGCACAATAGTTTACCCGTTTTAACTTTTTTTTCAAAAACCAAATAATTTT
This sequence comes from Mytilus coruscus, assembly GCA_017311375.1. Taxonomy (NCBI): domain Eukaryota; kingdom Metazoa; phylum Mollusca; class Bivalvia; order Mytilida; family Mytilidae; genus Mytilus; species Mytilus coruscus. Next base: position 61,136,465 of record CM029601.1, read on the forward strand.
TGAATCCAAAAAATTATCCATATAATTTTTTTTCTTCAAATTATATAATTTATCACCCAGAACTAAAACTGTCTCTGATGGAACCCAAAGTTGCAACTGACGGACTTTCTAAAAGATGCATCAATGTTGCACTGTATGGCAAAAAAAATTAAGGTATGTGTCCCTGATGGACAACATAAGCTTACCAGCGACTCATTTCACAAAAATCTTACGAGAAAAAATACTCATAAGTCATGAACATTTCAGTATAACTTACGATCAATTTTTATCGTAAGATTTTTTTTTTTTTGATGAAAAAAGCCCCAGATTTATTAAATTTGACGTGTTCTTAGATGTTCAGAAGGAATTTAGGTACATATTGCTTGTGATGAAACACATTTTGGTTTCTTACTTTTTTAGGAACACGAGGATCTGGAAAACATATTACACAATATTTAATGCAAATGAACAAAATATGAATATCTAAAAAGGAGGTATTTGGAAAATTGAAGCCATAAGTGTCTGGTACTGCGATCATATATTGCATGCGCGTAGCTATGTTTACGTCAAAACGCCCGGGCGTGCACATACATTTTGAAGAAAAAAAATGTTTGAACCCAAATAAATTCTAAATAAATATACATGTAGCTCTGTAACCATTTCGGTTCTTATACATCTAAGGCTTTAAAATATTCGGCTTTGAGCTTTCCAAAAAATCCTGATGAAGGTAAATCCAGAAAAGCGCTTCGAACGCATGAAATTGATAACGTGTTTTCATATTTTATATTAAATATGTTTTTCATTTTCTGTCAAAGTCTGAATCTACTGTGAATTCTACTCCGTCCGTTTACTATTGTTTAAAGAAATTCATTATCTGCTGAGATACGATGGGGCTTGCATTTTTATGTTACAGTTCAATATTTATTTTTACGTTTCACCTGCCCATCTATGAAAATTAATTAGGACACGTGTCAATTAACGAAATTTGAGTGTAAAAAGGTGAGTAAACTAGATAAGGTCAAAAAAATTAATAGAACGACAACATTGAAATGTAGACTTGCTTTTTTACTATCTCTATAAAGTTTTGATCTTTTGTCGATTGATTGTTAACCCAACATCTCCTTTTAAACCAATCTAATTGAAATATATATCTCTGATTTCGTTATACTCATAAGATACGAGCATGCGAGTTAATATGAATATAAATTTTAATTAGATTGCTTTCAAACATTTTTTTAAGCAACTGGTTTGGGCATTTTTTCTCTTAAATAAATATCCATTATATTCCAAATCAAATCAATACAAGGAATAAGTTTAATTTTACTTTTATAATTGTTATTTGGATGGAGAGTTGTCTCATTGGCACTCACACCACATCTTCCTATATCAAATTAGATTCTAAAAGAGACGCGAAAGATACCAAAGGGATATTCAAACTCGTCAGTTGAAAACAAACTGACAATACCATGTATCGAAAATCTACGAAAAGGCAAACAACAGGATACAAAAAGACAACATAAAGAAACATAAGACTTAACAACACGGACCCCACCAAAAACTAGGGGTGATCTCAGGTGCTCCGGAAGGGTAAGCAAATTCTGCTCCACATGTGCAAACCCAGTGATAAGTCTTATTCGGTAGATCACATTAGAGGAAAAGTTATGTCGACCGTAAGATTTTCAAAGGGATGATTTCAACTTCACCACTTGGAACTCTTGGTTCAGTAGCTTCCTTGTAAGCAGCAACTATCTACTATAAACTTATCCACTGGCAGGTATATACTCCATATGCAGGTGCTGCTGAAATGTTGCTACATAGAAAAGAAAAGTTCACAATTGGAGGCTGAAATCATCTCCTTTGTCGTAAAGTTTTGTTCTTAACCGACCAAGTATGTTGCTATTGATGAGTTTTTTTATGACAGATATTGGTATCTCTTTCTCAATAACGCGTGAACGTCCGGGAGTTTCAGTCCCTACCAGGAGGTCTTCTGTCCTGGACCTCAAACCTCTCGATAAAGTTCGGGCGTACACTTAAAAATGGCCTAGCTACGCCACTATATTGTCTACTAAGTTCTTTGTAGGTAGTATGTAAAAGCTGTAATTTTTAATGTAATTGTGTTATTGTACTCCTCATAATACAGAGAATGGTAAATGTTGTTTTTTTCTTGAGTGCAAAAAAAGGTTATGAATAAACTCATCATAGATACCAGGATTAAAATTTTGCACGCCAGACGCGCGTTTCGTCTGCAAAAGACTCATCAGTGACGCTCATATTAAAAAAACTAAAAAGGCCAAAAGAGGTTCGAAGTTGCATAGCATTGAGCACCCAAATTTCCGTAATGCTATGCCAAATAAAGCTAAGTTAATCTATTCCTGGGGTAGAAAATCCTTAGTATTCAAAGTCTTGTACACAGTTAATTTATAGTTATGATCATAGCAATGCTAATTCACTTATGTGCTGACTACTGGGCTAATGACACCCTCTGGGAGTTCGACCAAAGGCTACATCCAACATAAATAAAATCTTTTACATTTGCTTCTATTTCTTTTTCTGAAAGTATTTGGCATTTATGAGTAACTAAAAGCAAAGACTGGTAGACTCAGAGTCATGAAAATGTATGTATATAGACTTTCTGTTACCACGTTAAAGGTTGATTCAGTGTGTCGATGTAGTACTGTAAACAATCAGTGTTTATTCATAATTCCTTAGCTTGATTTTTATCCTGAATATATGTCAATACGATTTTATAGCATTATCTTCGTTTATTACCATCTTATGTAAGTACCGTTGCGCATATCTTTAGATTTATATGAGATTTGGATGTTAAGCAGTCATCAATTATTCAATCGAAAATGCATTCATGGCAAATGTGGCAGTCAAAATAAAGGAAAAACAAACCAGTCTTTAATAGCAGTTTTAACAACTGTAAAATGATTGTAATTACGTCGTCACAATTGTTCGAACTCCGTTTACAGTTTTCAATATGTGTCTTTTGTTTTGTAAGAGTCTGCATTTTTTATTTTTTTATTAAGCTGAATCACCTCTCACAAATAAATGTATTCATTTTGTTAATCCTTTAGTTGATTATTGTTTACAGATTTTTGGATCGATCTCTGATTATTATTGTTAAGACATTTCTGCAGCTGTTAAGTTATTTACTGAATCTTTCTGACTGAGTCGAGATATGATGTTGAAAATTTACATTCAATTTGATAATATTAATTCACTTTTTTTGTGTTTTTGAAAATGTTGTTTGTGCTGTATTTAGACCCCTCTACTAAGAAATTTGTTTTGCATGCACACGTATAAAAATTGCGGTTTTTTTCCAACGCAATCATAGATTTGAACGTTGTTTTCAATTTAGACTTGTTTATATTTTTTCGTTTGGGCTTGTATTATATTTGCCTTCGGGTTTATATAATCCGTTCATCCTATTTCGACTCTTCAAAATTCAAGAGTCAATCCTAAAGTGAGGTAAATTAAATGGCCTTCCAAATACCGTTTCGATTCCTAACATCACTGAAGAGACATTAGTTGTTGAAATCCGGATATGGTGTACAAATATTTGCACCTCATGTTTGCGGTATACCATCTTTTCCGCAAGTTTATTGTTTTCTGTTTGGTATTAAATTAATAATTAAGATCCATTTTGTTACATCTGGTGATCCGTTTATTTGGCAACTGCTAGTAAAATGCGTTTTGTTGAAATATACTTTTTTACTTTTTTTGGTCTTTTGGAAAATGTTGTTTGTGCTGTATTTAGACCCCTCTACCAAGAAATTTATTTTGCATGCACACGTATAAAAATTGCGGTTTTTATCCAACGCAATCATAGGTTTGAACGTTGTTTTCAATTAAGACTTTTATATATTGTATTGTAATTGAAAATTCAAAAAATAAACAGAAAAAAGGAATCATCAAAACTTGTTTCATTTAGTGTTCATAAATGTAATTGTACACGTATCAATAATTCAGTTGAATATCGTCTAACGAGCAACTCTCTGGTATTAAAACAATCAAGTTTATTACTTAGCATAGCAAGTTCCTGGTGTATAACTGCAATCGGTTAATTTCTGTAATAAATAGAAATCCATATAAATAGCTGTCCTTGAACAAGACAAAGTGTTCCATTATAATGGTAATTACTAGTACTGTTGTTTTGTATATTGGTGTATGTGATGTAAACAAGTAGCTATTTATCTTTTTCAAATGGTAAGAAAGACTAGGAATCAAGCTAATCTTGTTAGAGAGTCATGTTCAGTAAGATATAGGAAATGTCATTCATTCGGACATTTTCTGTAAATTTATTCTTCATTTTTCAGATTCAGTGTCATTTGCATTTTAGGAACGTTTTACTTTTTTTTGCCAGCTTAATCGATTTCAAATAGTTCATTGGATACTTTATCCACATTTACTGATAAGTCAGTGTCAGAGCTTTTTGGCATTCTATTCATAGCTGACCCGGGAAGCCACTTGGTACCTCTGCTTCATTACTTACTTTGAGTTGATTCCTCTGCTGTCATTACACTCTCTTTGAGTTGGTCCCTCTAATTTCAAAACACTCACGCTGTGCCTCATTAAGAACAGTTTGTCAGCTGGTGTTCTTACAATAATTAGTACTTTATCTTTACTAGACTCTGTTAAGTCAACAATCGCTCCACGCACCATGTAGGAAGTCCCTTCACACAATTGTCTTGTTCCCTGTAAGAGATATCCAGAAGATGCTTATTAATTCATTTTTTTACATTGATCTGGTGCGATTTAACACATCCTTTTACAACGGACAAATTGTTAGCAAGAACTCGGTTACCATTGACTGGATCCACTGTACATTCGTTGAAAAATAAAAAAATAAATCAATCACCAATTGCTACATTCATCTAGAACCAAATCCGTTGCCTTTTGCAAATCTTTTCCGCTAATCTGATAATCCTTCAGCCCAATTGCTGCTAGAATTGAACAAGTGAATAGATTTCTCATTTGAAATCATATCACATCTCCTTCTTTTTTATCTTTTGGGTAGAATTTTGCTTAAAGGGACGAATGTGTGTGGGGTTCTCCGGATTTACGCCATCCCTAAAATCGAATGGTCGTTAATTTACGATAGACAAGCCCTCTATGACCGTTATTAATCCACTGTCTGGTATAAATAGGACGACTCTTCACACAGAAAATTGACGTTGTTCTGCACACACTGTGTTGCCTTTATTTCCTTTGTTTGAAACCTTGCTGTCGTTTTTTTTTTTTTTTTTTTTTTATTTATTTTTTTTTTTTTTTTTTTTTTTTTGTCTTAAACATTATTTGACATTCTTGGCTTCAGAGATGATTGTCGAACTTCATCTTGCACCTTGACTGTAAATAGAAAAAAAAATGCGTTACTAATTTCGTGCAGCCGAAACGCTTTACTAAATACCTTGATAAATAACACTCAAACCAAAGCATTTGAAACCAGTGAAGTTTAAGACCTGCACAGATGACGCACTATATGGCCATACGAGACCAAAACAAATAGTCAAAATCATCTTACGCAACTTTGTCCGAGGGAACTGTAACCTTAGTTTCATAATAATTTCTTAATTTATCAACGGAGAATTTACAAAATGTCATGTCAGTACAGAAGTGTAAGTGACATATATATGCCATCGGTTGATAACATTTCACAAACGTCAACGTTTTTTAAGAAAAAACTCACTATCCGCTATCGCATCCAGTTCGTGATCGCTACAATGTTTCATTACAATATGAGCATTGTTAGACACAGCGGCAACCAGTTGTTTTGTAGTAAAATAGTCCTTTTTATTCCCGAGCTGAGTGCAATATGATACCTGTTACCTAGCAGACTTCTAAAGTAAATGCCTTACATCCAAACGCTGTCTTTTATACACTGTATTTTTTCGAAATATGAAATACTATTATCTTACTTTTGGATAGGGTCGGGTATACAGTACGTTCCGGTACACCCCATAATGACAAACACACGCTTACCGGTACCCCTTTCGATAAAGGCTTTCCTGTCGTACAAGCATGTGAAAGTAGAAATCCAAATTATAAAAACGCAGGATAATGTGTGGAAATACGGGGAATTGTTACACTATTATGCAAGAAACCCATTCGTTTTAAAATGGTCGCCGAAAAATGCCGCTAGCAAAATAGAAAAAGGAAATTTATTTGGAAAATAATATGCATAGAATTTAGCGAATTTAGCGCCGTACAAGCAGACGTGGAACCTCAGGCAGAAAATGGTTTGTTGGCATGGTATGAAAAAAGAAGAATAGTTGAACTTTGTTATATTGGCCGAACAATTTCCCCTATGTTCCAAGTGTAAACGGTTTCTGAAATTTATTGAACTGTACAGAAGAAATCCGATATGGTTTCGGATGCTTGTTAAGAATAAAATGTCAGGATTGTAATCGTATAATCTCTATCTACACAGCACAGCAACATCGGAATGGGGAGAGCGTTAACAAAGGTTTAAAGATATGGGATGTCAACACTAAATGTGCACTCGGTTAGGACGAAAAAAATTTAAATTCATTCAGATTACGTTACATTTTTTTTTTCAATTCCATTCTGAAATAAATTATTTTCTCGAAATTAACAGTTAAACGATCCATTGTTAAAAAAAAAAAAAGAACGGTGGTCCCACAATAAATGAATTATCGGTGCTTTGATGAAGGTAAATCCAGAAAATCGCTTCGAACGCAAACACATTATTATTTAGATATCTTCATTAACCTATATATATATATATATATATTAATGAAACGGCTGAAAAAAATTGAAAAAAAAAAAAACAACGAGATCTTAGAATCTTTTCGATTTTAGATTCGTGTTAATTTACACTTTGGTCTTCTGAGATGGGTTTGTTTTTTGGTGTTTTGAGTTGGACATGATGTACAATAGATATAAGAAGATGTGGTATGAGTGCCAATGAGACAACTCTCCATCCAAGTCAAAATTTATAAATGTAAACCATTATAGGTCAAAGTACGGTCTTCAACAGTACAGATGATGAAAAACGCACCATTTCACAAAGTAGGGAGACAAAACGACTCGCAGACGATTAACAAGGGTGCTTTTTTGGAGGAGGGGTATATTGCTCACAAAGGCGTCGGAAAAAGGCCGAGGATATTCGCAGTCTTTTAAGGAGTTTTATAACAAGTATACAAGTACGTATGTAAAAAAGTGTTGGTATTTTTCATTGTGGGAATAAATGGAAATGTTCAATAGTCTTTTCTTCAAAAACAATACAGCTTATAGAACTTACATATACAAATGTGGCATATACAACTAGACAGCACTTGGCCAATTAACGACACACAAAACAAAAGACATCTAAATAACACGTGACTAATGCAGGATGGACGAGTATTTTTTTTACTGCTAATTTGTAGTTTTAGAAATGATTTGTTGGTCCTTTGAATTGGAAAGTTAATAAGTATATTTAGTATAGCAAGTATTAAATCTATCAAATTATATCATCACATGTTCAATCACAACAATAGTCAGATTTTAATTATAACAGTAACATACTTCAGTCTCCTAGTACATATTTGTTAAATCTTTAAACTTTTTTGTATTTCAGAAGAACACTCAAACCCTCATGAAAAAATGATATGTGGTATGATTGCCAATGACACAAATTTCCATCAAAGACCAAATGACGTAGAAGCTTGCTTACATTGCTACATTTGAGATCGCCCAATTACCATTCCACAATGAACTTATTCAAAAAAATATTTTGTCACTAAATGACTTATAAAATAGAGCATCATCATATACGCTAATAAATATTTTGCTCCTTCGACAAAATTGCCGGGAGTATATTGTTTTACCCGTTTCGTTCGATCGTCAGTCCCGCACTTTGTATGTAGGGTTTATACGGTTAATCTCTTTAGACTACATGTTTTAAGTTTCAACATTTGAGTTATGTACCTTATATTAGTACATATACTAAAGGTGTGCATATTGTCTGGATTTTGTTTTTTTTTAAATGACAGGTTGCTGAATTTGGCATTTTAGTAATATATAAAGGCAAACAGAGTACAGAGTCCGGCTTACTCCTCCTACATGTACAATTTCAAGCTTGAACTTTTATATGCGCCGAGCGTTTTACTTATATAGAGAGTGGATATAGATACTCAGGACTTTTTTTGTATAATTTATATGAGTATAAATAGAACATATAGCATGCATATTAAAAGCGGCGAAAATATGCATTTTTCACTTTAACATCCGAAATATCGCTAAATGATTTGCTTCAATGCCACAGCGTTTTGTCCTGAACTATTATTAATCCACCAGCTAGAAGGCTTTTCTATAGCTTGGCATTTTGTATGGGTGCTTATGTATTGTCCCAGAATGCATATTGGCCTATGGATGGCTTTAGTTGATTGTTGTGATGTTGGATTGCTTTTATTTACATTTGAGATTTTGCCAACATTTTGTAATATTGTGGACGTTTAACCAAAGTAAAAATGATAACACAAATCAATATAAAATATGCTTTTCTTTTATGATGTTAATAATTGATCATAAATCACTTAATTAAGAGGATGGACGAAAACTAAAATCTATCGAATGTAAAACTACGATGAAAATGCATGTACGTGTTAAGCCTTTTGGTTCCAGTATCCATCCTTGTAAAATTGTAAACGGAAGAATTGAATCTTTCGTCAAAATTGCTTTTCACCAATGCTGTGAATGACATTTCTAATTTGAAACAAAAACCGGGGAAGTAGGCTGAATCCTTTATTGGTGTGTGTTTTTTGTTTGTTTAATTCTTGAATGCTTTTCTTTATTTAGAGCAACATATTAGAATATATATATTGTATGCAAAGTACAACCGCCTCTTGCTATGCTAAAACTGACAAAATGGCACTAATCAATACTTATGTCTTTTTGTTCTTCTTCACTTCTTAATCAGTATTGATTCGGACAAATATTTACCAGATTATGTCTATTGGCTTCTTTCATGATTTTTATTTAACACACTGTGAAATCAAATAATGAAATAAAACGCATCTTTCTAAACAACTTCCGGAGTCATGGATTGTAGCTATTCCGCCTTATTATACTTTGTGATCAAACAAAGTTAGAACGAAAAAAATCGGAAGCGTAAGTAAATGAAATCATGAAGCGATTCAAATACAAAAATATGTAGTACACTGTTTAAATCTTTGTTTATGTTCTATAAACACGATGCATAAGAGAATCAAATTAACGATGATGATTATTAGTGCGTAACGTCCAGTGGCATATTTTACATGCATTTAAAGACGTGAACAAATTAATGTTATATTACAATAAATCCTGATTTATACTAGACCGATGACACGCTGAGCCGGACATATTTTTGACGTGATTGTTCTCAAGGTAACGTGGCAACGGGTACATGTTTCTGTTTTCCGAGCCGTCCAGTATTTGCTTTATCTGCGAAATGCCAGCTGCTTAACGTAGAAGCAGCAAACACCAATTTTCAAGGATTCTGGCTTGACCCGGTGGGGACAATGAACCCACGACTTCCATCCGTGCGATGGTATATTCACTACTCCTTTCTTCTTTGTACTATGTTACTTATGTTTGGAAATCCTAGCTATAAAGCCCCATTCTAATCGGTACAAACTTGCAGCTAATACCTCAGATTTTGCCTGTCACAAACTTTCAAGACCAGTTGGAACTAGTATAACGGAGAAACGAGCCTTTCTAATAATACTCTCATTAGCCAACAAATGGTTTGATGCCATCAGTTTAGGCAATTTTCCTCATCATAAATCAGTCTAATAGAAAATATGTTTTTATTTTACCCCGACCACACTGTCAATTTCATTTTTACATTAAACAAAGCATTACGACAAAAGATATGATTTGTCTTTCCAAGCGTGAACTTCTATTTCTACGTAACAACTCATTAGCAGAGCCTGCAAATTGAGTGTTTATCTCCCAGTTGATGCGATATTAGATCTTGTGTTTCCTTCATAGAGGGAATCTGCTTGTAAGGAAGCTATTGGACTACACGGGTCACCTATTTATTAATTTGAAGAAATCATGATTAGGCTGCCCTTTGTGGACCCCAAAATATATGTGTCATAGATAACCATTCATCTTTTCCAATTGTCGTAGACACAATCCCGTTCTCTTTTCTCGAATGTGACATCACCGACTGTTCACTTGCTATTAGCAACACGACGATTTACATGCACTAGTGTAGCAGGATCTGCTTACCCTTCCAGAGCAGCTCATTGTTTTGGAGGGGTTGAAATTGCCCAGTCTATAGTTTTCTGTGTAGTGTTATTTGTTTTTATCGTCATTTTATTAATTTTTGGCCGCGGAATTTAATTTTTAATTATCCCTTTTGTTAATTTTTGCTTCTTTTTACGAATCAGAAACAAATTTTACTTTCTCTATGTTTAATATACAATGTAATGAAGACAAAAGATTTGCTATATGCGTTAAAACCATTGCAAAAACAGTGAAAAAAAGAATTATTCACAGTTTTTGTCAATTAGAACCACTTGCATGCGTTTTGATTTTACAGAAATACATGCGAAGGTCGCCATGAAGACATTATATCATAGTAAACTGGTGCCCAAAAAGCATTTTGTTTTTGATAAACACGGAATCAAAAATGTAAAAATTTAATCAAACTTGAAGTTATATTCTTTTCTTTTTTATAATCGATTTCCTTAGAACTTTTCAAACTACTTCCTGGACAGAACAGCACACTTTTATTTAACAATTTGCCAAAATTCCGCAAATATAAAAAAGAAGATGTGGTATGATTGCCAATGAGACAACTGTCCACAAGAGACCAAAATGACATAGAAATTAACAACTATAGGTCACCGTACGGCCTTCAACAATGAGCAAAGCCCATACCGCATAGTCAGCTATAAAAGGCCCCGAAATGACAATGTAAAACAATTCAAACGAGAAAAGTAACGGCCTACACCGTTTGACAATTTTGATTTGCATTAACTATTTTTTTGTGAGATTATACTTATATCAATCAGTAAGATCAATATATAGGCATAAAAAGGGAATCTGTTGCATTTTAATTCAAATATAGTGTTTTGTAAATTGTCTTTCCCCAACATTTGTTTAATTCCGTAATGAAGTCTTTCATATAAAGGGATATTAGCTGTCAAATTCATGTTCATAGATTTGACCAAAATTTTCTTATTTTATTTATAACAAACTTGTAGTCCAAAAGAAACTCTCTTTAATGTATTTATCATTTTGTACGTATTTTAGATTAGACGCCATCTAATAATTCATCGAGATCAATTTCATATGGCCAGTTCTATCATTCCAAAAATTGCTGTCGTATGATATTGAAAATCTGGCTCTAAAATGGGTCAGTCTTAGATACATTATTTTTGCATTATTTGTTTTTGGCTTTGAAATAGCTGTCAGTAACTGCGAGTACTCTCAGATCTGTATATTTTGTGGTTTTTTGTTGTTGTGAGGGAGGTATAAATACCCTGCCGCTTCCAGTCTTTGTTTTTGTAAGATTTTTTTCTGTTTTGTATCGATCTGACAAGTAAAGCCCTTTTCAAATGATTTTTATAGTTTGTTCTTATGTTGTACTGTTACACTATTGTCTCGGGTAAGGGGAGGGTTGTTTAACCCCGTCACATCCTATATGTGACTGTCCCAATTCAGGGGCCTGTAATTGAGTAGTTGATTTTTTTTTGCTGTTTCTCATAATATTATTCGTTTTTCATTTGTTGTTTTGCATAGTTTGTTCTTGTGTTTTCTCATTACATCACTATCCAAGGTTAGGGGAGGGTTGGCGCCTTCAAACATGTTAGCCCTGTCACATTCTGTATGTGTCTGTCCAAAATCAGGAGCCTGTAATTCAGTGGTTGTCATTGGTTCATGTCTGTCATATTTGTTTTTCGTAGATTGTTTTGTTATAGATTAGGCCGTTAGTTTTCTCAATTGAGTTGTTTTATATTTTTCACGTCGGGGCCTTTTATAGCCGACTATACGGTATGGGTTTTTCTCATTGTTGAGGGCCGTACGGGTGTCTATAATTATTGCTTACATCCACTTCATTTGAACTTTGGTGTGTAGTTGTCTCATTGGCAGTTATACCACATCTATGGCAAGCCGTTCTCGTCAAAACTATGTTTAAACCATTTTTCGAAAAATTTACACATTGAGAATTAAAAAAAAAACACACACACTGAGATTAAAAAACCTAAAAACACACACTGAGAATTAAAAATTACACACTGAGATTTCATAAAAACGCACTGAGATTACAAAAAATGAAAAACACACACTGAGAATTGAAAATTACACACTGAGAATTGAAAATTACACACTGAGATTTGTGCGCACTTTTTATGCGCACATATCTAATTAGCATAATTAATCTGAATCTATTACAAGCTTAAAACAACTAGGGGACAGAACTCGTTAGTCCTTCAATTTGGCGCTAAATGTTTTATAAAAAACATTAAAAATACAACTAATAGAAAAACTACGTTATTAAAGACCAATAGAACAAGAAAAATACCCAATTATTCTCATTAAAAAATATAACCAAATGGTGAAAAACTTTATTAAAATTATAAGAAAACATTGGAACGATCTGCAAAAATACAAACAATGCAGTGAATTTTTTTCCCAAGTGCCTATTATAGCATATATACGTAACAAAAATATAAAAGATTACCTTGCGAAATCAAGGTAACAGTTGAAAGACTTTTGAAAAGGGACCATGCTTAAACTGTTTTAAGCAAAAATCCCGATATACTGTTAGTAATAATCTGAATTATAGACAAAACACTTATGAATACGAGTCAGCAAAAAAAATTTGTTAAGTCTTGAAATTTATTACGAATGTTGGTGGTTGTAGGAACCGCATTTCATTATAATGATAAGAGTTCGGGAGACCAAGATATTAATCTGTTGAATTATTCATCTCATGAATATTCATTAGTGATTTGCATATTAATCTCAGTGTGTATTTTTGAAATCTCATTGTGTAATTAACAATTCTCAGTGTGTGTTTTTCAATTTATTTCATCTCAGTGTGTCTTTTTAAAATCTCAGTGTGTAATTTTAAATTCTCAGTGTGTGTTTTTCATATTTTTAAATCTCAGTGTGTAATTATAAAATCTCAGTGTGTAATTTCGATTTCTCAGTGTGTAATTTCAATTTCTCAGTGTGTTATTTAAGGTTCTTAAATCTCAGTGTGATTTTTTTGAATTCTCAGTGTGTAATTTTTTCGAAAAAATGGTTTAAACATAGTTTTGAAGAGAACGGCTTGCCATTCACATCTCCCCTTTTTATATATTTTAGCGCTAAAACGTCCAATGGTGATTTCACAATGACATGACTTTTATGTTCTCAGAGGTGCGTCAACAGGATCTTAATAATATTTTCGCATAATAAACTTTAACCGGCTGTATCATAGTGCCAGAATATCCCATGGGTGAGTGTCTAGTATATTTAAAAAAAATGCCTTTCAGTGTCAACATTTATCTAACATGTCTAATCGATTAACTAACTATACGACTTTGCTTGACAGAATTAAATAAGCCCATCCCCTGTTTTTTTTTTCTCTCTCTCTTTTCAATAGATAGATGTCTAAGTGAAATACGATTAACGCTCAAATTTCGTGCGTGTTGGTTTTTGTCTGTTACTAAAATAGAAAGGCGTTGATAAGGGCTTCATAATATTGTAATACTGGTGCTACCCCACACGTACTTTCCCCAATACCATCGCATCAAATCACAAGACAAGAAACAATAAAATAAGAACGAGTTTATAAAACTAAATTATTAGAATGAAAGCGCTCAGAATTGGTTTCTGATGATTAAAGCAAATGTCAGCGCATTAATTTTCTGTCCCCATTCTTCTTTTCAACTAGGCAGAAAAATTACATGTAATTAAATTCCTAGATGATGCTACATATATTATTGATTATTATTTGTCATTAATTGAAATTATTGCATTTGTAATCATCATTATAGATAATTCTTAAACACATTTCTCTTGAACTAGCCTTGTGGGAGATAATTATTCTATCGACTAGTTTTTCAATAAAAGTTTTCTCTTGTATCTAATCAGTCCTAGACAATAAAATCCGACTGACTGCCTTATCGTCATACTTAGAAAAGAAAATTAGTATATTATTACTCTACAGGGTTTTAGGTCTTTGTAGAATCAAGTGCTGTGATAAATCAGTGTCGCTTCGGGGATCATTTAGCACCCATTGGGGTATGTACTTAAAGATCCATTTCGATGTTATTAATCAAATCATGGGTTAAGTGCATGGAATTGGATATCTTACAACCAGAAACACGGATAAAAAATTGCAGCAATAGTATAACGAAGAAGCTATTTTATGAATATGATTCAACATATCACTCGTCCCAAAAGTTGCTTGTATTTTCTTAATTTTAACACCTGAAAGTAACCAAATGAATATTTTTAACAGTTAAATGAAATGGCGAATAATCTAGTGATTTTGTCAGCCTCTCACTAACTGAATATAGTGTTAAAAATTAAGGAATTTTAATTATAAAGGTAAAGATGGTAAACTGTTTATCTGACCTTTCGTCTGACACATGTTTAGACATTTTTAATATATTGCTTTTGCAATTTGTCGTACTATTAAGACCAAACCAAAAACATATTTTCTTGCAAGAACAATTGCTTCAAACAAGGTGTTTTATTCGTAAAGTTTCACCAGCATTTTAAACTTTTTCTTGAATGAAAGAAAAATCTGTGTGCGGATGATGTAGTGGTAACTATATTCGTCGTTCTGTCCTTCATATATCCAATAGTTGTCCGGATTATTTTCGTTATGTATGTTGAGCTGAATTTGGTTTGATAAGTAAAAATGGTTAGATGCAGATCTATATTCGTATTTTGTTTACAAATACCTTCTTCAATCAAGAAATTACAACCCTTGAAACTTAGCAGCATGCAGGGACTTTCCCGCTCATTAAGTTTTAGAAAATTAATATTTATTGTCATATAAGAAAAGTATAAATGAAAAATCCTACTAAGTAATACTTAAAAAACAGATTTGAAAATGTATAAGCAAAAAAATCATCGACGAATCCGCGGCTCCAAAGACTGTTTAATAAAGGAGTAAAAAAGTGCTATACGTGCATTATACTTTCAGTTATGAAAGGTAATTAGACGATACATAATCTAATTGTGACAGAAACATTCGAGCTTCAACCGCTTGTGTGTTAGAACATTTCAGTGTTTTGTTTATTGTTTGCTTTTATTTTAATTATTAAATATCGCTTTTCTCTCTTTGTGAGTTATTTCATAAAAGGTGCATTGATTTATGTATGGTGCTTTTTCATTATGTTATGCATGTGTCATATGAAACTTCAAATTTAAAAAAAGAGGCCTCGGTGCCCGAGTGGTCTAAATAGTCGAACTACTGTAACACTAGCTTTTCAACACTGAGATTGTGAGTTCGAATCCAGCACGTGGTAAGTGTACTCGACTTTAATAATCTTAATTGACTGGAATCGTCAGTTTTCCTACCGAAAGTTGGTGGTTCTCTTCGGGCACGCTGGCTTCCTCCATCAATGAAAACTGACCTCCATAAAATAGCACATAGTGCTGACAGTATCGTTTAACACAAGCATTCAAATTAAACCAAACTTGAATATGTTTTATATACTTGAATGGCTAAGTATTACTATAAAATATGTGTACGTAAACTTTCTTGTAAAAGAAAATCCTTTATAATAACAAAATCTTCATAAAAGTACTGCTATTGAATCATTGCCTTCCGTACTCTAACTGGTATTTTTTCCGTATGCAGTGACCTCAACTACTAGACCTCTCGTTAGAATTTCAACTACCGCAAGTGCGAGGGGAAAACTGCGATGAAAGAATGTAAACAAACGTGCACCGGAAAATAAATAGTAATAACTGATTCCTAAAGAACAAATTAATTATACCAAATCATTTAACAACTGTTAAAGAAAAGTTTAATTAACAAATGGGAACGCATAGAAAATATAGAAAAAATATATATCATGGCTCTATCAGTTCACTTTTTTGACGTGCTCCACGCGCTCTGTTTTGATTGTTTATCAATGTCACGATCCGGTAATCTTCGGCATCAAACGCTAAAGTTAATTAGCTTGCGATCAACAATTACTGAATACAATATAGTATTTGTCGATAATACGCCATAGATTCGTAATACATGTAAATGTAAAAAAAAAAAAAACGTGCATACATGACTTATAAAATTGAGAATGGAAATGGGGAATGTGTCAAAGAGACAACAACCCGACCACAGAACAGACAACAACCAATAGGTCTTCAATGCAGCGAGAAATTCCCGCACCCGGAGGCGTCCTTAAGCTGGCCCCTAAACAAATATATATACTAGTTCAGTGATAATGGACGTCATACTAAACTCCAAATTATACACAAGAAACTAAAAGTAAAAATAATACAAGACTAACAAAGGCCAGAGGCTCCTGACTTGGGACAGGCGCAAAAATGCGGCGGGGTTAAACATGTTTATGAGATCTCAACCTCCCCTATACCTCTAGCCAATGTAGAAAAGTAAACGCATAACAATACGCACATTAAAAGTCAGTTAAAGAGAAGTCCGAGTCCGATGTCAGAAGATGTAACAAAAGAAAATAAACAAAATGACAATAATACATAAATAACAACAGACTACTAGCAGTTAACTGACATGCCAGCTCCAGACCTCAATTAAACTGATTGAAAGATTATGTCTTCATCATGTGAATATCAGGCACAATCCCTCCCGTTAGGGTTTAGTATCATACCATCATAAAATATATGAGAAGAGCATAACCCGTGTCATGCCAACAACTGGTTTTAAATAAATGTGTTTAGTTCCGATGCAAAGACCCTATAAGTGAATCAATATTAAAGCCAAAATATGCAATCTTTAATGACCTGACAACAGTATCGTAACTATATCCCTTCTTAATAAGTCTATTTAAAGGTTTTGTTAGCTTCTGAGGTGAATACTGACATTTTAGTGCTTTATAAAGAATATTACCATAAAAGATTGGATGTGAAATACCTGAACGTATAAGAAGTCTGCATGTTGAGCTATATTTACGAATGATGTCCTTGTACCGATGATAAAATTTAGTAAATGTTTTAACTAGTTTGTGATATCGAAAACCCTGGTGTAATAATTTTCAGTAATACATAAATTTCTTTCGTTAAAATCTGAAACGTTGTTACATACACGAGCGAATCGTACAAGTTGAGATATATAAACACCGTAAGATGGTGACAAGGAACGTCACCATCTAAAATGGATAATTAACGATAGGAAATGAAAAATCATCTCTTTTATCATAAATTTTGTATTAAGCTTTCCGTTAATGATATAGATATCAAGATCGAGGAAAGGGCAGTGGTCATTGTAAGTATTAGCTTTATTTAAAGTAAGTTCAACAGGATAAATTTCTTTAGTATACATACTGAAGTCGTCATTATTGAGAGCCAATATATCATCCAAATATCTAAAAGTATTATTAAATTTTTGTATCAGATGTTGTTTCGATGGGTCTTTGCTGATTTTAGTCATAAATTGTAACTCATAGCAATACAAAAACAGGTCCGCAATAAGTGGTGCACAGTTAGTCCCCATTGGAATTCCGATAACCTGACGATATATGGAATCTCCAAAGCGAACAAAAATATTATCTAGTAAAAATTCAAGGGCAGATATAGTATCAAAGCATGTCCAATTGACATAGTTCTTTTGTTTATTGCTACTAAAAATGACCTAAAGAGTTAGAACATATGTATTCACATTCTGACTTTTAAATGCCCATTTAATTAGGTGTGTGAATTTTTCTTAATGAGAATGTGAGGCAATGTGGTATACAGGGTAGAAAAATCAAAACTTTGAACAGATTCAAAATCACCAATATAAGCATGCAATTTATCAAGTACTTCCAACGAGTTTTGACACTCCAAAAGTAATTAATTCCACTATTTTCAAAGGCCTTATTTGAACAATTTATTATTAGGTTTTGATTGTACCAAGTGAACTGGTAAGAAGAATAGACAATTTAGTAGTGGAACAATGGCTTGAAGACGAAATAAATCTATATTTGTAAGGTGTTTTATGTAGCTTCGGAAGCCAGTACATAGTTGGGACTTTCATTGTATTTGGTTCTGCTTGTAAAGAGGTAGCTAAAAGTTTATGTTTGTTACAGATGTCGTTTTCTGAAAATGGAGTCAGTTGGAATATTAGTTAAATATATATGCATGCATATTGGTTCAATAGAAGAAACTCGTTTCATATGACTTTTATAAACTGATTGAAAATAGGAATTATTATGTTGTTGTTAAATTATTGCGTCTAGTGCTTGTTTTGAGCATTATTAAGATGTTTAATTTACTTTCAGTATTGCTCCTAGTGTATTGAATATCTGTACGCAAAGAACATGTTATTTTAAGGCCGTTTATTAGGCCCCTGAATTCCAAAAAATAAAAACCATTTTAAATATACCAAATAACATACTTCACATGTGCATAAGACATTAGATAATATATAAATAACACATAGCTGAGAGGGTGATAGAGCAGATTGTTAGCCCGAGAAAACATTGTCAACTGAGGCGAAGCCAAGGTTGACAATGTCTTTTCGAAGGGTAACAATCTGCTCTATCACCCTCTCAAATATATGTTATTCAATTTATTATACTGAATGTTCTGTTATTACTGTCTATTAAATTTCAAATTCAAAGTAATAAACTATGTCGTCTTGTACATTACAATCATCCGTATTTATTAAAGCGCACACTTGAGCAAGGGTAATAGAGTATTTGCCATGGGATAGAGTAAATTGTCTCCCTCGTATTAACCAATCAAAATCTGGCATTTTGACATGAAGTATAATAATCATTCATCTAACATATTTGCATTAGGACTTCAAACTCCTTGGATTTGGTGAAAAACTGCAAAAACCGAAAAATAGCCTCATTTTGAGATCTTGTCACAAATATTCAAATATGAGAAACAGTTTTACCCAGAAAGATGCTTTCAACAAAAAAGAGGCAAAGGATACCAAAGGGACATTCAAACTCATAAGTCGAAAATAAACTGACACAAAAGAACGATCTGATAGTACTAGCAGTTTATAACCTAGTTCAACATGTTCAAAGTCAGTAAACTTTGATAGATATACAGAGTGGAGATAGATATGCAGAGTGGTGGTAGATATATAGAATGGTGATATATAAACGAAGTGGTGATAGATATACAGAATGGTGATAGATATACAGAGTGGTAGTAGATATACAGAGTGTTGGTAGATATACAGAGTGGTGATAGATATACAAAGTTGTGATAGATATACAGGATGGAGATAGATATGCAGAGTGATGGTAGATATATAGAGTGGTGATAGATATACAGAGTGGTGATATATATACGAAGTGGTGATAGATATACAGAATGGTGATATATAAACGAAGTGGTGATATATATACAGAATGGTGATAGATATACAGAGTGGTAGTAGATATACAGAGTGTTGATAGATATACAGAGTGGTAGTAGATATACAGAGTGGTGATAGATATACAAAGTGGTGATAGATATACAGAGTGGAGATAGATATGCAGAGTGGTGATAGATATACAGAGTGATGATAGATATACAGAGTGGTGATAGATATACAGAGTGGAGATAGATATACAGAGTGGTGATATATATACAGAGTGGTGATAGATATACAGAGTGTTGATAGATATACAGAATGGTGATACATATACAGAGTGGTAGTAGATATACAGAGTGGTAGTAGATATACAGAGTGTTGATAGATATACAGAGTGGTGGTAGATATACAGAGTGGTGATATATATACAGAGTGGTGGTAGATATACAGAGGGGTGATAGATATACAGAGTAGTGATAGATATACAGAGTGGTGATAGATATGCAGAGTAGTGGTAGATATACAAAGTGGTGATAGAAATACGGAGTGGTGATAAATATACAGAGTGGTGATAGATATACAGAGTGGTGATAGATATATAGAGTGTTGATAGATATACAGAATGGTGGTAGATATACAGAGTGGTGATAAATAAATAAAGTGGTGATAGATATATAAAGTTGTGATAGATATGCAGAGTGGTGGTAGATATACAGAGGGGTGATAGATATACAGAGTAGTGATAGATACACAGAGTGGTGATAGATATACAGAGTGGAGATATATAAAGTGGTGAGAGATAAGCAGAGTGGTAGTAGATATACAGAGTGGTGGTAGATATGAAATGAGGTCGAGGTCAAGTGAAAACTGTCTGACGGACATGAGGACCTTGCAAGGTACGCAAATACAAAAAATAGTTATCATGTTACTCATAATAAGAGAGAAATTATCATTACAAAAAATCTTAACTTTTTTTTCAAGTAGTCACTGAACCATGAAAATGAGGTAAAGGACAATGGACATGTGACAGACGCAAACTTCGTAACATGAGGCATCTATATACAAAGTATGAAGCATCCAAATCTTCCACCTTCTAAAATATAAAGTTTTTAAGAAGTTAGCTAACGCCGCCCTATGTCGACAAAAGTCGCAGGCTCGACAAAAATCCAACTGATTGTCTAAAAAGATAAGTCCTTCCTTAAATATAATCAAAGAAACAGATTTTTTTATCACTGGATTGTGATTTTATGTCTTGTGTTAAAATATGCTAGTTTTCGAGTCAAAAGAGATTATTAGAATAAAATATTAGAGAAAAAGATTGAACAGAAACCATAAGAATATAAATCTTTCAAAATTTCGTTCTCGTGCATGAATTAAAATATCGTTTTGAACAGTCTTAAACAAACTTTTATTACTTTTTTCCTGTTATGTGAACATTTATTGGGGGCAGTTGTTATATATTAGCAATCTAACCACGGGTGTCATTCGGTTTATCGAGAGAAATGATCGTGAAAGAATATCTAACGGAGGTCAAGTATTGCGAGACGATCGTGAAAGCTCTAGTACCGGATCGTGAAAGAAATTTAATCGAGAAGACATATGAAAAGTCAGTTAATAATCTAATTTAATTAATTACACGGACAAATTTACAACAAAATAAAACTGTCAGTCAAAATGGTTCAACATTATGATCAGTATGTGAGAAAATCCAGTTCTAAAAATACATGGTTCTTACAAAACAACAAAAGGCATACTGCTCCTCGACATTTCAGTGACATCAAAAATGTAAACAAACATGATTTTTTCACAAATTCGAATAAAATAAACTATTTTTCTTCGAAAAAGGGCATTCTATTTGAATGCATCAAATGGTTCTCGTAGTTATTTTGTATAAACATAATCTGAAACTTGGTAAAAAAAGAAATATTTACACAAAATTGATATTTAGGATCTTGAAAGATCACGTACCGGTTTTTGAAGATCGTGAAAAGGATCGTGAAAGATCTGATGGTACGAAGACGTTCAAATTATTCTTCAATTATATGATAATTAATATTTGTTATTGGTATTAAAAAAAAATAGATTGGTATGACTGACCCGGGTCTCTTTTGTTGGTGAATAGGGCTATAATCGTGCAATGCCATTGGATCTAATATCTTATAATGCCACACAAACTTGGTAAATTGTATCAATACCAGTCCATTTGTCCGTCCTTCATAAGTATTGTTTTTTTTATACATTAAGATGTTTTATTTTGTATTTATAACTTTTTTGAATTCTCAATTTTATGCCCATTATATTTATAAAGCTTACATACCTGTATGCTATAGGGCCACGGTATTTACTGTATGGTGTACATGTCTGTCTGCATGTTTCATATATGACGTCAATTGTATTTGATATATTGAATGATAGTAAGATGTCTGTGTCTGACTGTCGGTCAGGGTTCATATACTTTCGCCCTTATGTTCTCAATTAATTGGCCAAACATAACTTTTACATTTGTCAGTTTCTAAGGTACTGTAAGCATCGGAACATCTATATTTGGTGTACGGGATTTTTGTAGAGATCTGTATGGCATGGTTCATCTGACCTTGACCTCTTTTTATGAATCATATACAATTTTAAACGTATGTGACACTTCTAGTAAAACCCTTAATATTACAGAAGTTCAACAAATATACTATCATAAGTAAAGCAGACGAGACATTTCAGCATTTGCGCTCTGGTATTCTTTAGTCTGTTATATATAATTATCTCATTGGAAATCAATCCACATCTGCTACGTTGTATACAAAGATACATATAATTTAAGAAAGTATTGTTGCACAAAATGTTGGTTATCGTTCAATCTCAAATTTTTCAAGAAAAATGCTGTTTTTGCTCTAAGTTTTTGGTTGATGGTTAACTTTTTGGTTTAAACGTTGCATACCCATATTATTAGCTAAATAGTGGCGGTCTGCCTGATTGTATACTAGTCCGATTCTCAGAGCTGAATTTTTCACACTGATTTAGACACGTTTTAAGTTTTTTTTTTTTATTTTAGAGGTAAAGTGTTGAATTTAAAAAACAAATGATAGCTTTCATGTTAGTTCTTATAAAAAAAGTTACAGGCTTCAACCAGTTGCAGGTATATCAAGTGGTAAAAGAAATAATGATTTCTGATTATTAAGTCTGGTCACGCATTATCTTTCACGATCAAAATAATGCGTTGCCTGATCTTTCACGATCAAGTTTGATGAAAAATCAACAAAATTCAAGGTTTTCATAAACAAATGAACGATTTTAAGGGAAGAGCATACTTTTATTTTTACTGTACTTTCGGACACAACAAAGATTAAATTTCAAATATATTATGATATATTGAAATATGACCATTATAGGTACAAAAAAAGTGTTTTTAATCAATCCCATAGACATGCATTGTGCCTTTTGTGTTTTTCATAAAGTACTGCATATTTTCTTTATCTTATTGCACAGTAATGTTGAGGAAGTTGAATCATTTTGACAGACATATTTTTTTGTTCGGATTTGTACCGCATTTTGAAAATTCAGCGATTTTTTCACACATTCTGAAGTAGAATTTACATTTAATTACATTCACGATCCGGAACCAGAGCTTTCACGATCGTCTCGCAATACTTGACCACCGTTAGATATTCTTTCACGATCATTTCTCGCGAAAACCGAATGACACCCGTGTTAGCGAGTACACACACATTTTGTATTTCAGACAATGTACATTTATTGTTTATATCCTACAATTAATAACTGGCGCTTTAAGGTTCGTGGCATATAAACTCTTATGTATTTAATTATTTTGAAAACAAAATGAAAATTATGTCTTATGAATAACCATGATGAAATAATTGTTTTTTCCATAATTGAATCGTGCATCATTTGTGTATTGGATTACTTAGTTGCCTTCTTTCTAGTGTTATCTATTTTGTTTACTGACAAATGACGAAATAATGCAATAGTTAAAATTCAATATTTTACAAAACTTTTGTCACGATTAAAAAATTAAAACCGACTGAATAAATTAAAATATGAGAATTCAGTGATTATCGATGTCGAAATTAGCCGTCGGTAATAAACAGTCAGTTTGTGTAAAAGAAATAGCTACCAAATTTGTTTATTATGTATGTACAAAGTATATGTATATTGAATATAATCAGCCCTTCTGTATATTATTTGTTTTTATAATTGATTCAACAAATTTCGCTTGTCCAGGTGTCAATAACGGTGATGTTCACACCACGAGTAGTGAGTGATAAATGACACAATAACACAGCGATCGATCAATAATATAAGTAAAAATTGCGTGCCGTATGCTGAATGTCGCCCCTCCTCTGAAAAAGGACGCTTATTTCTATATAAAATCTCGCAAAATTATGACCCATATTTTGGCACATCCCCGTTCACCCAATAATAGGAAGTGAATTCGTCACCATCATGGTTTCAAAGAGAAAGTAAAACGTTAAACGCCGGATTGTCGTCCAATTAAAACATTCGTTACATTGTTCTTTTGTATAGTTAGAATCCGAGATAAACCTAGATTTTCTCGAGAAATGAGATAATTCATTATCTGAAATTGAGAAAATTAATTATCTGGAATTAAATTAGGATTATCTGAAAATCGCTCAGAAAACCTAGATTTTCTTAATATTTTGAGATAAACCGGGATTTTCTCCAGATAATGAATTTTCTGTATTTTCGGAGATAAACTAGGATTTTCTCAAATTTGAATTAAGCTGAGATAATCTTAGTTTATCTAAGATAAACCGGGATTATCTGAGATAAACCGGGATTATCTGAGATAATCCTAGTTTACCTGAGATAATCTAAGATTAATTAATAAAAGTGGTTCAGGCGTGCCATAGCCATTGGTAAAAATAAGAATAAGACAAACAACAGTACACAAAACACATCATAGAAAACCAGACCGAGCAACACGAACCCCACCAAAAACTGGGGGTGATATCAGGTGCTCTGAAAGGGTAAGCAGATCCTGCTCCACATGTGGCACCCGTCGTGTTGCTCATGTAAGTACAAACCCGGTGATATTAAGTCTAATTCGGTAGGTAACATTCGGGGAGAAGGGGACGGGATTGTAGTTACGACAATTGTAACATATCCGTTGTAATCTGTAAAACGGATACTTCATAACGGTCAACCAACTCGTAAAACTTACGAAGGGATTATTTCAACTTCACCACTTGGAACTCTTGGTTTAATAGCTTTCTTGTGATCAGCAACCCTCTATAAAGAAATTATGATAGGAAATACAAGCCCTGGAATATCGTATCAACTGGGAAATTTGTGAAAATTTTTTTTTTGATAAGGCTGTTGCTCATAAGTATATGTCAATTTCAACATGTTTATGACGTCATGGCGACATCCCAAGTTAGAATATGTAGATTATATCAGCCTGTTAATTTATCAATTCATTTTTTGATAACGTATTATTTTATTTACTAAAACCCGTGGTTTAGTGTCTTTTATTTCGATATTATTGAAATGAGGAAGAAGATACCAAGAAGGCATTAACAATTCTTAGTCAAACAAAAATTTTGATTAAACTACGGTCAATAGGAAAACGACGAAAAGACAGCCAACAAAATACTACACATCCGAGTAGTCGGTGTTGGTGGTTGGTGTGGTCTGCTGTGCTGTCCACTGTTTTTTGGAAATTCCTCTTATTCTTTTTTCTTATGTAAAACAGAAGATAAAGATAATGCAACACTAATACTTCCAAAAGAAAGGGTAAGTAGATACTGTTCCACACTTGTTACTTCAGTCAAAGTCCGTTGATAAAACATATTCAGTCAGTGTAAAAGCAGACTGGTAAATTTCTTTATTCTAACCCTTAGGCATTTCCAAATGTATACACCTTCGGTATAAATGTAAATTCTCTAGTCTTAAGTTATCAGTTTTAACTACTCTTAAAAATCATAACAGGAATTGCCAAAAATATTGAACAACATAACATACCACTCAAACCACTGACTCCTCCGAAAAAAAAATAGACACACAAACAAAAGTCAAACAATAACAGTCAACACAAGATACAGGTGGTCTGATTTGCTATAGGCCCATAATGTTGGAAAATACATACTTCAAATAAAAAAAAATTTGATCAGCAATTTTAGATAGCGCATATGAAAAAAACAATGAATATCCGTTTATTTTTACGGGATCAAAGACAGCGATTACAATGAATTACTTCAATTATTATTTAAGGCAACTACTGCAGTTTGTCATGTATGATCTTAATCATTGAAAAGAAAAGCGCTTTTGACCAAAAGTTTGGAAAGCCAATATTATAAATATTTTGTAAATAGAAACAACCAAAACCGTCTGAGGGGAATCCGCCTGTGGGAGTTGTAACCATAGTTTTGTTATAATTATATAGTCTATAAGTCGGAGATTTTCATTTATGACAGTATTTACAAAATAAACAAAGGTTTAACGCTCAAACCAACCATTGACTTCAAATAATAATACAAACTTTGCCTACAAGTTTACTTTACATATGTATCTGTGAGATGTGGAATCAGAAAATACGCTCTGGAAAATTGAATCATTACTCATCATTAATCTGCATTTCTGAGTTCAGGGCTGATGATACCCTCTAGGACAAGTATTACGTATATATGACGAGGGTTTCGAAATAAACAACTACTTAATATGGCAAGCCGTTTTACTATTTATTCTAACTCAAGATATCTTATAAACTTTAGACGATATCTTATAATGTACATAAGATATCTTATAAAGTTTATAAGATATCTTATAAAACTAGATTATATAAGATATCTTATATATTATATTAGGTATCTTATATATTGTATGAGATATCTTATATATCATATGAGATATCTGATATATCATATGAGATATCTTGAAGTTAGAATAAATAGTAAAACGGCTTGCCATAAGTAAATACCCTTTATAAGTTATCTCAATCTCTACATTTCTTCTTTATTACATCTGTTACTAGAGATGATCTGTAACTTTAAAATCTTGTGTTTTATCCAATCATGAATAACAACATATGTTATGAAAAATAAAATTTATCGTTTGTTTCTCTGTTTTCAAACCTTCGGTCAAAAAAGATAAAGAAAGTTCTTGTGTTAACTCATTTATTACTCCTGTTATAATGAACTTTACGCTAACAATTCCGTGTTTCTATGATATGAAATAAGTTCAAAGATAATTTGCACGAAACCATGAAATAATGTTTTCTTTACTCGTTTGTAGGAGTTTCATTGCCTTCCGGAAATTGTTTTTCTTTCGGGTCATAGAACCGCCTTGACGCATTCATACTTTTAATGATTCTAAATCAGTTCTATGATTAATTGTAAAAGTAACATTTGATTTATTTGAAATGATGAAATTTATTCCTACGAGAAAGTAATTATGAATATGAAAAGGGGATTTATGGTTTGTTCTTTTTCAAATAAATGTTTGTAATGAAGATAATCGATCAAACAAACCAAGATATCTTCCGAAAATTAGTTTTCTTCATAACAGCAAATTCAAAAGGATTGGAAAAACACAAAGATTCCGCTGATAATTTCTGTCGTTGTTTATTGTATGTCATTTATCGTAGAGCAAATTTCAAAATTTTACGAGATAACCTTAAGGTTGGTATGATAAAAAACAAATCTTGACAATACGAAATGACTTTATTTGAGATTACAAAAAGCAAGAAATAATAGATAGATGCTTATAAAATTCAGACATGTCTTTAGTCCTTTTGTTTATTGTAATTCTTTGCTTTGTGTCGATCTGATGAGTCAAGTCTTTTGCAACTGATTTTTCAGTTTGTTTTCATGTTGTGCTGTTACACCACTATTCCAGGTTAGGAAATGGATAAGGGCTCGTAAGCATGTGTAATGCTGTAGTATTCTTTATGTGCCTACCCCAAATAAGAAGCCTGCAATTTCAATGGTCATCGTTGGTTGCTGTCTATCATATTTGCTTTTTTGTTTTGTACAAAAATGAGACCGTTGGCTTTCTTGTTTAAATTTTACATTTTGTCATGTCGGGGCACTTTATAGCTGACTATACGGTATGGGTTGTTCATGGTTGAAAGTCAAGCTCTGACCTATGTTGCTTACATCCACGTCGTTTTGGTATCTGAATGATAGTTGTCTAATTGCCGTAATTTCGGCAATCATACCACATCTTTTTATTTCTATATGGTAAAGGAATTTCAAAAGGAAATGTGTTTCTACACAAATTATTTTTACAATATGTACATATACAAGTTTATTCAACATATTTGATTTGCTATCATATATAACAAAAACGACCAGACAAAAGTTATTACAACTTGGATAGTCCTCTTCTAAATATGATAAGTTATGATTTGTTAATATAAATGCACGCAACACAAAATTAGATAATAATTTAGAGTTTATTAGTATTCATATGTGGGTAGTTAAAGCCGTTGAAACAAACGGGATGCAAAAACAAGCACTTGCGGTCATCGATCAAAACAACTGTGCATATGACTTTTTTCTTTTTATCAGATTTCAATGAGTTTGATTATTCTTTCCATTCGAGTTCGGATCATCGAAAAAAGTATGCACAGGACAGACAATAATCATAAATTTTGTAACATCTCTCCGTTGACATATAGGAAAAATACTGGAGTCAAAAACAAAGATCTAATGGTTGTTATGACAAAATTGATGGTAATGGTATTCTACTGTCGTGTCTTTCCTGTAGATCGATAAATTTGATGATTATTTTCAACACTAGACCTCCCCCAAAGGATGACTGTGGAAAAATATGGTCACTTTGGTCATCTTCCGACCAGCAGTAAATACCCTTGCCACAGTTGGACGCCTTTTTGACTGTGCGGGATGTACAGGTACGCAACCACGTCCGGTCAGAATGACGTTACATCCCATGCCTCGTGTAAAGAGAGTGTCACGATATCTATACGTTAAGAACCCTTGGAACAACTTTTCGAGGGGTCCATAGGTGACCTGTTGCATGGCAACATTTCTGTCCCTATCTAATATACCTTCATTTTCCAGTGGCAGTCCAACTTGTCCGGACCATCATCCCGGACGGCCTCTAATAAAGACCTACCTATTGTGTTTATTGTTAATTTGTTCTCGTCTTGGACATGCATGAAATATTTTCAACTGGACGTTAAGCAACCAACAATCAATCAATCAACATTAGGCTGACCAAGCTAATGCCAAAGACAGGCCAAGCTAAAAACGCCAACAAAATTTATCTTTTTACATAGGACATGCACTTTGCATTTGGATTACATCATTTGTACAGAACAACAATGATGTCGCGGTTGCTTTCCGAGTTCTGCAAAAAACATTTGCTCCAATATTTATTTATTTTTTTGCAGAATTTCTACACGTTTGACTTTAAATAAATTAGGTTGTCCTTTTCATTAAACAGGTTTGAAATTCTCTGATTATCTCTCCTCTTAGTACACAATACAATTGTTAATATGCTTTCAAAACGGACAGTGATACATAAATAGGCCTTTCCATACCTACTAAGAGAAACAACAAAAACTACAATGCAACCCTTTCTTCATTGATAGTTTCAAAACACTTAAAGCACTAGTAAAACATCACCTATAACTATTGAAGTTTTAATACCGCCTTTACTTAGAATAAAGTACAGAGAATGAATATAAAAGCAGCAACAAGGGACAATGAACAGGGCATAGATTTCTGTACTCTCTTTTTGAACTCTGAATGACCGTTATACTGAACAACAGTTCTTATAATATGGAAAGCATCAAAAAGGAAATTAAACGTCACGTACAACGAAACGAACATAAGGCTAAAATTATCGCTGGTGAAAAACAGTAGAAAAATTGAAATGAGGTTTCAGTTCGTTTCCTTTTTTGCTCTCGTCTTTTTGCAACCCCCAAAGCCGTATCACTAAATCGACAAGATTACACAAAGGCAGAAATCATATTGATTTATTGTTATTATTAACAGCAAAATTTTTTTTTCATTTCTCAAAGCTCTACAGAGAATTATTTTATTGTTTCTTAAATAGATTTTTTAAACTTAATCTTTATGACTAGACTTTCGTTTACTTCAAGGTCGTCCGGCAATCAAAGCCAGGAACAAATCAAATTAGTCTTCATCTTAGCGGTAAATAAAGAAGTAATTACTAGTATCTTGCTTTCTCATCAGGAGTCTTACTAGAGAGAAATAGTTGAGTTAAGGACGCAATATCAATTATCTTTCTTAAAAAAAAACACGCAGTTGACACAAAAAATGCAATCAACAAACAACCACACATATTATCCCCATCAGAAAACTATTTTTGGGAGTTTCGTTGGGATTCAATTGTAGAAATCAGCACATAGAATGTCTTATATACTTGTGAAATCATTATATCTTTTGTTTGTAATACGCATTCTTATCATTGCAATCACTGTATATTTAGCCTTTCCCGTTGGAAACCGTGTCAAAACGTTAATTTATATCACAAAGAATGGATTAGCACATCAGGTGCATACTTATAAATCCATTATATACCATGATACAATCACCTCAAAGTATTCTGATAAGTATTAGACAAATGCACTTTGTTGTTTACTCAAATTCCACCTTTCATCATAAGTAATGAATGTCTTTCTCCTTATTGTCTTAATACTTCATACAGGATATTTTTAATTATTCCCTTCATTGTAATTATTTATAAATTTTAATCAGAGAACTATTTTCAAATCATCAAAATGCTAAAATTAATGAATTCCTAATGTAAATATTTAACCATTCAACGAAAATATAACTATTTACATAACAAATTAAACCTTAATTTCTAATTTTCGCAACAAACAGAAAATACTACCAGGACCAATTAAACAAGAACAGTAGCGCTGAAAGGGTTTTACTGATAGAATTATGTCATAAGATAATGTTTTGGGTAGGTTTTTGATTTCCGACAATGAAATATTCTCGGTTATCTTGCCTTAAAGTCTATTGTCCTCATTGTGTAAAAATCAGTTACGAATTTCATTGAAACTCCAATCGAAAGAATTCGAATTTGCATTATTGTTGTTTTAAAAATAACATGTGTATATTTTATATGCAAAATGATGAGACCTATTTTTGTGTATCGCTTAATTTATTGTGTCCTAAAGCTAGATCCGTTTTCCTTGTGAAGGAATCAGTAAAGATATTACTAAAAACCAACAGTTTCTAAACAACAACACACCATGACGTACCTAAATGAAACTAAATCGTACCGAAATGGATCCAAAATTTTAAAAAAATTCAAACTACAACCTACCACGCACTTAAACTAACTAAATTTTGGGTCATCGACAAAAGCAATTGATCTGGATGAACATTGTTCAGCATTAGAAATTACAAATGTAGTACACGTACTTTATTAGTTGACAATTTTTTTTAAAAATTCCATTCACATGCTTGTGATTTATTGTTTTCTGGTAGAATTTAAGCAGTCAGTTAATCAGTTGATTATAATAATTCCTCGCTAATTTGAATTGAAATAAGAAAACAATTCTTACTATAGAAAAAAAAGCTGTTTGTGGACGAATGCATATTATACCATTACACTAATAAGAGATTTATACAGAGGATAAGACTGACAACAATGAACGATTTGGTAAACAGAAAGAATGGATGGTATAATAAAGTAAAGAGTACCATAAGATAATTAAGAAATATGCAGTCTCAATTGTTTTTGAGTAGAAAATCTGAATTGTTGATTTCGCTTTTTGATTTCTGTAATGTATTCTGAGTAAATAAATAGTCTTACTTTACAAGAATCTGTTGAAAACTTTTTTTCTCAATTAAAATTTCTATATGTTTATTCAAATTATTTATCTAAAAGGTATATATATATATTACCAAGCCTAAATTAAAAACAACGTTCAAACCTATGATTGTATTGGATAAAAACCGCAATTTTTATACGTGTGCATGCAAAACAAATTTCTTGGTAGAGGGGTCTTATTCTGTTTCACATTCAATGTTTATTATATGTTTTCATAATTATCCGGAACAAATCGTACTGGACCCATTTCTTACATCACCGTATTTATTGTACTACGTGACTGCCTTTAATTTCTGTGACACCGTCTGCTCCAGTATTTCAACACATGTTACATGGACGACATTTAATCTTCTGAGGAAATCGACACATATCCCTGTCAAGTACGTTTGATTCATTTATAAACTGTGATAATTTAATCTGTTTAACTCCGTTAATTTGGATAAGTGATTTATTAAAAGCATACGAACTGTAAGTTATTTATATCCGAGATTTCGTTTTCATTTGATTGTTTTATATAATATTTGCATTTAAACTTAATGTGTTCTATTTTTTCACATTGTAAGTAATGCTTTTTGTTTTAATGCAGTTGACCAATACACTGACTATTGACACTGACACTGCCTATCTGGTGGAATATCATAATTACAATTTTTCGAAACAAGTTATTCGCCGAGATTGCGATTCAGTCACTAGGTTATACCTACTGGTCCGGCCAGTACAGAAAATTGACAACAGCTTGTCTACACATATCCTGACTAGGAAATACAACGAAGCATCGTTCGAAGCTGTTACCTTGACACTACGCAACACAGCTTGTGTGTTGGCAGCAAACCAACAACGGTGAGCCATAATGGATCCCAGTCAAGCGGAGCTGCAAGCCGAGGTCCAGCCCTAGAGGGTGACGCTAGTGAAGAACTACACGAAAATCCGTCTGAAACCACACATTTAGAGGAAAATCCCGAGACTAGGCGAATACGTGACCTCACAGAAAAGGGTCAGGGAGCTTTCACAGAGAAACGTGACAAGTTCTGTCAGGAGTTAGAGGCCCTTTGGTCAGATCTAGAATTCCAGTTATTGGAAGTGACCACGCCTCCTAACGAGCTCCAGCAACTGCTAACAGCACAGGACGAAATTGTACAAGCCTGTACTAATTATCGTAGGCTCACAGACGAGTACCTGAAATTTCTGAAAATACTAGAACGTTGGACAGTCTTAAAGACATTGATACATGTAACTTTTCAACAGATATTCGACTGTCAAAAGTGGACCTGGCAATAGAAACATTACACGAGCATCGCCTCGCCCTGACAAAGACTAAATCCACTAAAACGAAGACACCTAAGGGTAAGAAAACCTCACACAGCGGAAGCTCCAACGTCTCGGATATGTCAAGCCTAGCACGGAGGAAGCGTGTCAAAGCAGAGGCTGCTAAATCAAAAATAGCCTTTGCCGAAAAACATGCCCTGATCCTTAAACAGGAGGCAATATTAGAGGAACAGGCTCTGTTCAGACAAACTGAAATCAAAGCTGAAATGGAACAACAAGCCATTCGAGCAGAACAAGAAGCCTTACATAAAAAAGTGCAAATGGAACAAGAGGCTGCTCAAAGAAAAGTTTAAATAGAACAAGAGGCCGCGTACCTGAAAACTCTAATGGAACAGGAGGCCGCACAAAGAAAAGCTCAACTAGAACAAGAGGCCATACGCAGGAAAGCTCAACTTGAACAAGAGGCTGCACGTGTAAGCCGGGAAAAGGCTGAAGTAAAGGCCAATCTGAACCTCCTCGAAACACAGAGAGAAGCTGCAGCCGCAGAAGCCGAGGCTCGTATCCTAGAGTACGACGACAGCCAAGCGTTAGGCGATCTCCCAGACGAGACGGAAGACCCGCTCCAAAGTGTGCAAGAGTTCATTAACAAACATCCTGAACCAACTGCCGTACAGGAAGTGACAGGCCCTCAAAAGATAAAATAAACTCCTGTTAAGATTGAACTAAGTCGTGAAGCATCCGTGGCATTGAACTTGCCATCACAAACACCTGCTGTCTTGCCTTCAGATACTAAGTCACCAGAAGTTACTTTACTCCCAGATCTGGGAACAGTAACTAGCATACGAAAACAAGGCGTTTCAATGGAGATCCTTGTTGCACACCAAAAAACAAGGCGTTTCAGAGGATATCCTTGTTACACACTAAAACAGGGCGTTTCAGAGGAGATCTCTGTTGCACACCAAAAACAGGGCGTTTCAGGGAGATTCCTGCTGCACACCAGCAACAAATCAACCCTACATCGGAGATAACCAGATTTCTCATACGTAAGGACCTGCTGTTCTATTGGTTAATAAACTTTAACGACCGGGCAGAATCCTTCCATACATGGAAAGCTAGCTTAAAAAATGTCAAAAACGCATTTGACTAGCAGGTCGAACAACGGATGTTCTTAAACCCTGCTAACTGCCATGGCGATTGCCAAATAAACAAACAGGGACTTAAAAAAATAGCATATGTGCCTCTCATTGTATATAGGTAAAATATTTATCTATAAAGACCTTGTACAGCATATACCACACCAACAACGACATTCTTTAAAATTAAATTCGAGTTATCCTTAAAAATGCTCGAAATAGTAGAATGTTTAATTATTATAGTTTGGAACAGACTCTTTTTATTTAAAGTCGGGTATATACATACATGTATAACAATACAACATAAGCTCTATAGAGCTTTTGACCGACGTACATGAGACAAACACAAGACAGAAAACACATAAAACAGAAACATTGAGATAAGTTTTGGTAACAGTTGTCCCTGTACTGTCAGAGAAAACATTTTTCTAAAGGTTTACGACGACGAACGGATAACACCAAGGGATGGCATAAGCTCATCTTGCCTTTTAGAAATTATCGATCTAAGTGTACTCTCAGATACTGAAAGCTTTTAAAGCCCAATTTCAACTAATAAATAAACCATGTTTTCCCAGACTGAAATTCCAATCAGTACACCTCCAACGAATTTGCTGTAAAGACGTCATACGCATGCAGTCTGAAAAAGCACGACTTTGTGCAATGACGAAACATAAGTATCGACAGGTTGTAGGGCCACTTGTCTATTTGTGTTAGTTTTTTGTCATTTAAGGAATATGATGTTGATGGCAGATCCCTGATAGTCTTTATTCAACTTATTCACAACTTGTCTGGACTCTGACATATTCAGAACCTAGAATATGGTGTAGACACCATCCTATTGGTTGATTGATTGATTGGTGTTCGCTTTATGATGCATCAACGCATAAAGGATAAATCGCGGCGAACCTCATATTGTTTGATGAGTTTGAATTAAATTAGATGTGGGGTATACGTAATGACTTTCAATTGATACAGACTTACAGTCTGAACATTTTCCCCATTGATTATTATAACCAAGACTATGAAGTAGCAGGAGGTATACAGTGGCGGATCCAGGGGGAGGCCCCCTTTTGAAAATGGCTGGATCCGCCCCTGGTATATAGATTTTTTACCCGTCAATCAGTAATTTATTTCCCGGATGCTTACTTCAATAATTACATTATATTGCAATCATACTAGAATATAGGGTCATATGTAATGAGAAATTTGTGCAGAAAAGTGGTTTTCGGATGATATCCATAAATACTAGATATAGGATTGAACCACTATGTTGATATATAGTTACATTTTATGAGCAGGTAGATCCCTCTTGATTTTGAGGTCACTACGCATAAGCTAAAAATAGACTGACATTTATGCAGAAATGTGGTTTCCAGATGCCAAGTGGGATACTATAGATGGGATTGCAATAATAATTAGAAGTTAGATATATGGTCACATATAGAAAGAGGAAGATCCTTATTGATTTTAAGGTCTCTATGATTAAGGTCAAAGTCACAGCTACTAAAAATTGCCTGAAATTTGTGCACAAATGTGGTTTCCGTATGTTAAATCATATACTACATATGAGATTGAAACATATTTAAATATGTAGTCAAATTTATTAAGTGGAAGATCCCGAATGATTTTGAAGTCACTACGTTTAAATTAAAGGCCACTTTACTAAAATAAATATGATTTGTTCTGAAAAGTGGTTTCCGGATGATTATTCGTATACCATACTTAGATAACATATGGTCACATATATAATATAATGAGAGGAAAATCCCTATCGATATTAAGGTCACAATATCCAAAGTCAAGTTACTGGAAATAGTCTGAAATTTATGCAGACAGGTGGTTTCTGATTCTTATTCGAATACTTTATATATGGGATCGCAACCTAATTTGAATGTATGTCTACATTTAATGAGATGAAATTACCTACTTTTGAGGTCATCACATCAAAGGTCAGGGTCAGACTACTACAAATAAATTCTAATGTCAGCTGAAAACTGGTTACTGGATGCTTAATCAAATATGGGATTGCAAGCCAAACTTACCTGGATATTTGGTCACATATGATAAGAGGAAAGTTTCGAAATTTTAAGGATTTTTTACCCAGGTATAGATTACCTTAGCTGTATTATGCAAAACCTTCCATTTTGGGTTTTCAATGCTCTTCAACTTCGTACTTTTGGCCATTTTAACGTTTTGATTCGAGCGTCACTGATGAGTCTTTTGTAGACGATACTCGCGTCTGGCGTACAAAATTTTAGTCCTTGTATCTGTGGTGAGTTATTTGATACTGTATGGTAAGCTCAAGGTACTTGATAATCATTAAAAATAGATTTATGTAACACAATACTACTGTCTGAAATCATAACCAAAAAAAAAATCATAACTTAAAGTAAACACACAGTTGTACGAAATTAATATGGTTTTTATTTTTACGACAGGAAATTTTGTTTAAAGATATTTTAGCCGACGGATATACATTGATTTGTATGTCTGGTTTCATCTTAAAGATCACATCAAGAAAGAATACTGACATTAAAGCCATAGAAATAACAAATGCCAATTCCAGGTTTCCAATTTCAGCTGTCTTTGTAGTCTTCTGTGTTTTATAATTCTATTTTATAATATGATTAAGTTTAAACCTGTGAAGTTACAGTTTAGAACAGATATCCAGATATTAGATAAATCCGAAATAAGTATCTGTTCTACATCTATAGAAAAACCTTCCTCGATTACTCTAATCATAAAAAAAAAATTAAAACGACCATCATTTCAAGTGAAGGATTAACTACTTAACTTGAATTGTAGTTCGGACTGTTATATATAGTCTTCCAATAAACGAATGCATTGACCTCTAAAACAACATAAAAAAATGTACATTCTTCTTGTATTAAATTTGACATATCTATAAAAAAAAACCAACCAATTAGTACGATCTAGTACCTTCCTCATTCTTGAAATGTTGAAAGGGGAGAAGATACCAAGGGGACAATTCAATAAAAAAAATCATACGACGAAGAAATACTAACAACTTCATAGGTAAAAACAAAAGACGAAAAACAGTTCACAAAACACTACACGGAAAACTAAAGACCCCACTAAAAGCCGGGGTTAAATCAGATGCTCTGGAAAAGGTCTTGCTCTACGTCGTGATTCTCGTGTGAAATGTTTAGTACGTTCCAATAAAATAAACGAGAAAATGGCTTATATCAGTGTCATATATTTGTAATTATTACAGTAAAACCGGCTTTTTGGTTCGTCAATTCCGTCTTACAGATATACCCTTTTGAAATTAAAATTGTGCATATATGGGCAAATCACAGTGCAATATACGAGACACTATTTCTCTAAAAGGAACGATATATTACCATATTATCTCCTCTAATTGTTTAGCACTGTCAACGTTATCCTTATATCAAAATGTGATATATACGGATTTCAGTGCCCACTATACCTATTTCTGGAATATCTCCATCAAGTACGTTCGATAACAAAAGCTTGGAAAGCAACATATCTGAAACTGTTAAAAGAAACAATAAAATTTTCCAGTGTCAACTATGCCGAAGATAGTTGCAATCTCAGATCAGTACAATAACAAAAATAGTATACCTAAAGTTTACAGTAAAATATATCTTTTAAATCAAGCAAGTCCCGACTTTTATAAATGCTTATTCATGAATGTTTTCTCCTTAAATATACTTTATTGTGTTTATGTTTTATCGAAAAAACTTGATATATAATGTATAATTCGGATTTACATCACTTGCTTGGATGTTGACGTAAATCATTGTGTTTGACGACGTGTAATTGTATCTTTTATCTGTATGATTGTTACGTCACATGTTATAACAATAGTTTCTGAACAAGGCAAAATGGTCTTTGGTGATGATGCTTTGTCTTTTGAAAAAACAAAGGTAGTTGATTTTTCTGTTTTTATTTCAGAACAAACTGCACCTTTTAGAGGTAAACATCTGTTTACATTGTCAACATTTTCTTTAGTAACTTAGTTAAAAGTTTTGTTTTGAATTGCCAACACTTCCCACATTTTATGTTTTGGTAACACAATATAGTATCTTGCTGAATTTTACTAAAGGCTGCACAGTTTTAATGGTTATATGCTGATACAATTGTAGATTAAACGCACTCTTCATTATTTGTGTCTTTAAACTTGAGTAGAAAGTTCCTTTTACTTTTTGTACTCCGATTTTTCAAATTTTCGATTATTGTTAGGAGCTATTGTCTTACGATTTTATGTGAAAAGGCGGTAATTTGAGCAAGGAAGATTTGAACCTTACAATATAATATACTAGATAAAGAAAAGTAGATAAAATGTCACTTTTTTTTTAGTAAATCAAATGTTAGATTGTTTTGGGGTGATATAAAAATTTGTTAAAATCTAAAAAAAATATTATTGCTATGTAAGACAACAATTGTTAGATATATATCAGTGTCGAATCAAGAGACAAAAAAGTGTCCTTGATAGTGCAGAGGTGAACGAAATTTTACTGTTAATGTTCAAGTGAGGTTTCTAATGACAACACAATTGCACTTCGGACATTTGACTTGTGACCTAAGAAACCATTTCATAATGCAAGTCTCATGGAAAATATGGTTGCAAGGTGTTACTTTTGCTGAATCCATGTTCTGAAAGCATATTGAACATACGTCATTGTTCAGTTCAATTTGATTCTCGGAGGCATTTTCCAACCGTGCAGTAAACTGAAATATCTGCTTTCTTTGAATATAGACTCTCCATATGGCCATTATAGCATGATAAATACCAAGGGATGCTATTCCAATTAATTGTAATACATCCAACTTTGTGAAAACACCTATATCAAGGTGTGTGCAAAAACTACGGAATAGTGTCACGATGCCAAAACATACGGTTAAAATGTTTAGCAATATTATTGCTGCAAAACCTACGAGTCGAGTTCGAAATACAATATCATCAAAATTTTCCCAGAGCTCCTGGCGTATGAACTCGTATTTATTTAGGATAAATATAAACAATGATGTAACGGCTCGCACTCCTATAGATACATAGAACGAGGTTGTCAGAAAAATGGCCAAATTCGTCATAGAGTAAGTTCTTGTAAACTCAAATGCAATGTAGAGAGGAAGAACGATTAATAATGATTCAATGAAAACCACCCTCACTGCTTGAAGAAGGGTTCCCTGTATTATCTCTGGTTCTGCTGATATTTGGTCCACTTTTATTAAACAAGCCTCTATCAGAAATACAGTCAATATCCAGACACGATTTATTATAAATTCGCCTCGTGTTACTGACTCTAGATCAAAAAAGCACATATCATAAGTCACCAAAAGTACTCCAATTATATATCTTGAATCAATAATTTGTTCTTCTTCGAAAGCACTGAGTCCTTTGACAAACGAAAGGCACATTTTAATCATATATTTTGAAATAAGGAAGAATGAATCGTTGAATGATTTCAAAGAAACGAGCGTGCAAACGCATGAGCCGATTGTGGATTGTATGATCCATTTGGTATTGTAACTTTCCTCATCTGCATTCAACCAATAATAACTAAAGGTTACAGTTATTAGTAACGCAAAATAGATCTCATATACATTCTGTGTTCCCCGAACAAGTGCCAATATAAGTTGTCTATAGTGTTCTACTTCGTTGGCAATCCCCAGATCATGTAATATGTTATTTATTTCGTTTTCCGAGATGGGTATACCATTGTCTAAAACGTGTAAAAAGCCCACGACAAGAAGAAATAATGTCACAATGGAAATAATATTGACGGTCCAGGGAGGTGTAACTCTCAATATGGTTCCTACAAGTATAAACAGATAAAAAAACAAGGCAAAACGAATTGCTGAGTTCACGGTCATCACATAGCATATAAGAATGCCGATACAAAACTGGATGTGTGCATGAATGAAAAAGACGGTCAAAGGAAAATTTTCCTGATCATCATCAAATCTTTTAAACTCAGAAACAAAATACCACGCAAGTCCTATGAGACCGATTCCACAAACAAACCGTGTTGCAGCCTTGAACTGATAACCTGTCAGAAATGGAATGCAATTGGTAAATACCACAGCTACAAAGAAAATAAAAGAATGAAAGCATGATAAATATTTGTATAAATGCTCTTCTGTATTTTTAAAGTTATGGTGTTTTTTATTCTTGAAATAACTTTCTCTTATGTGTGCCACATCAATTTAGGCCAGTTTGTATACTAAAATTTTAATAAGACGCCCACCACCTATTCTTGGTCCTCATTTCTATCCACGTAAAATTTTTCACTTCCAAACATTTTATGGGGGGGGGGCGGCAGGATAATTTACTCTTATTTATACATCAGACCGTAACTTTGCATACACCAAACCAGGAACTTCATATCTGAAAAACAGACAAATATATGCCCCCAATTTTAGAATTCATTCATACATTTTTGTATCATTCAAAATTATCAATATATGTTCTACAAGGATCACCAGTCCTTCACCTTTCATTTGATACATTAATTACTTAAATATATCCTACATAGTTTGATATTTACACATATGCGTAGGTACTATTTTGTTTTAAATGTGTACTTCTATCCAGTATGTTCTTTTTTGACCGGGCCCGATTTGATGGTGTTGCATCTTACAAAGTCTATCCTAATTATTTTTGCAAAGAATTCCGCTCAAGCCGGTGCTAGGGGCCGTCTTTAACTTGAAGTGAGATGAGAGTTTTTTGTTTTGTTTTGCTCCGTGTTGAAGGCCTCATTGTGACTTTGGGATGAACAGCAATAAAAGCGATGTTCCTTTGCTTTTTATGTGTTTTTTGCTGTGCATGTACTGATTTAGTGTAATGGATGGATACCCCATATCCTTTGTTCGTCTATTATATAGATATAGGAAGATGTGGTGTGAGTGCCAATGAGACATACATGTTTGTACTTCTTACTTGAGTTATCATTTGTAGTGGTCTTTTCGGCACGGGATGTATAAGTTTTTAATAGGACATTTGCGTTTTTTCAATGGATCTTTTCCATTCCAAAATGTTTTTATTTTTTTAAATTACTTTTGATATTCAGCATGAAGGTGTATAATGAACATGAAACGATATGTCGCATATCATTCTGACCTTCATGGGATCTTTTTTACTTCAAGGTAACAATAATTGATTTAATTTTAATGTCCAGAACATACCTATTATATCCTTTGACATAGGTTGTTGATATCTGACACATGGGTGCAGCACCCCAAGAGGATGTGTCATCTACCATGGAGATTAATATTTGATATTGATCTTCAAGTTCAAATAATTGATTTTAAATTGTCCACCTTAAAACATTTATATTCTTGCACGTCATGTTAATACCTTTTCGATGCAATTAAACTTTAAGGTTTGCCCTTGGGAAGTCATACTCTACTACCCCTCATACCGGAAATTGTTAAAAGAATAAAAAAAATATGTCCAGATTCCAACCTTAAACGAAAATTCTGCGGACGAAATCATCACAAGCTGGTTGAACGTATGGATTATCTGTTTCACATATGACGACGGATATGTTCAGATTGTTTAACCACAATACTGTCTTCTTGTCCTCGAATGTGATTTACCAAATTAGACGTATCACCGAGTTTGTACTTACATGAGCAACACGACGGGTACCACATGTAAAGCAGGATCTGCCTCCCTGCCGGAGCACCTGAGATTACCTCCGGTTTTTGGTAGGGTTCGTGTTGCTCAGTCTTTAGTTTTCTTTGTTGTGTCTTCTGAACTGTTTTTTGTCTTTTGGTCGTTTTTCGTTTTTTTTTTTTGCCATGGCATTGTCAGCTTGTTTTTCGACTAACGAGTTTAAATATTCCTTTGATATCTATCGCCTCTTATTAAATGCTATATAGTCTTAATTGCATTGATAAGACCTTTCTAATTCACCATAGGTTTGGTCAATTTGGAACAGACTCCGCCCCCTCAATATTATCAATTGTTAAATATCTTGAAACCGGTTCATATCCTCACTCCTAACTCCTTTAGAGTACACCATTTATTGTTTGCTGGGGTCATGTCCCGTCCCATTATATCGTTGATTGTTGAATATACTATAAACTGTTCAGATTTCTCTTGCAGTAACAATACCTTTTATGTACTAGAATGTCTTTGATGGGCTTTTTTTTTACTGGAGCTACTTCTAGAGATGTAGGGGAGACATTAGTTTTATTCCAATAAAACAGTATCACCTAGTTTAATTTTGATAGTGTTTTGGTTTTCTTTTGCAGTCCTTTTGTGCCTTTTACATATTTGAACAGCAAGACCTCAAATCTAATAATGAGGAAGTACAAACATGTGTTTCGAATACCTCGCGTTTAGATGTGGGAGGTATATTGTGATCGGGTTGTCCATCCGTTCGTTTGCCACTTCTGTTCCTAAACCGCATATTTTTTATCTTTTTATTTGTTTGTTTTTCATTGAAGGAAGAAATCACTGAAATTTTATGGTGGATGCGTTATACTGATTCACAAACACACAACACTCTTCTCCCTGGGAATTCATAATCTAATATTAACATTTCAAACAAATTTACATAAAAACCTTTGAATACAAATTAGCTTTCACAAACAAGCATTACGTATCCCGCCACCCGGGAAAAATGGCGAATACCAGTTGATTTGACTTTATCTTAGTCAATCAAGTTTTAGATTTTAGAGTAGTAACCTGTTATACTATATTTATTTTATAGACTTTTGAAGAATTCAAGCAGATTTTATCCATTGAACTTGACGTCCTGTACTTGCATTAATTTTATTTGCCTGCATATCCCATAATTCCCATTTCATTAGTAGAACTTGGGTCGTCACATTCTTCTAAACAATATTGTGAGTCTTGTCTATCTTACCTTCAAGAACCATAGTTGATATCATTTTATTATAACCGCCGTGTTTTATAATAATTTTTGTGAGGCCACACAGCGCCCAGGAGACGACCGTTTTTATTTTTTTTATTTCAACAAGAAATTGAGTTTTAAAAATAACTGTGGTGGTCATACATCGGCTGGAAATACTTAACAGTAAGTAACTTTACACTATTGGCTCAGGTCGATTGTGGGAATAACCACAACGTACCCTGACCTACTGGTTCCAACTTTCAACACATTCAGGTCCTTCGGTTAATCTTCTTCACTTATATCTCTCCGTACAGTGAAGACTCTCATGTCCAAGAATAAATTAATCAAATTTTCGAGGAATGAATTTAAGGCTCCATCAGACATAAAACATCACACACCAGTACTATTCTCTGATAGTAAGGGATTTTCCCTAAAGAAACAAGCGTCTCATGCAGTGGCATAAAGTATAAAATTGTGGTGTAAATCTGGTCGAAACTCCACACAAGGGTTGGAGTGGTTACGAGAAAACCCTGAGTCTCAAATTGGTCATTTGGACAATATCTCACTGTTATGTTTGGCCTGGTACATGTGACATGACCTCGTATAACAAAACATTCATAGCTCTTTGGTCAGAAAGAACGATAAAGTAGAGCGAATAGTTGCAAATTTTCAAGAAATCTGTTCTTTATTCACTGAATATCCTGGATGCAAACTAACATTTTTGGAAACTCCGGTTTATTCCATTTATGAATGGAATAAACAAGCTGGTCACAAAAACATAAAGAATTTCTAAATAAAGACGACCAACTTATCGAACAGGTACATATACTAAATGAACGCATACGTACTATCAATACTTCTTTAGGAACAAGGGCACCAAACTTCAATCAGTATTCAAGTCACTAAAATGGAAATCTTCAGCAAAAAAAATGTATCACCCTCGTGATCAATATAATATAATTTCACCTTATACAGAGACGGAGTACATCCCAACCGAAATCTAGCTAGTGTTTGGTTACGTTAATTTGCAATTAAAACAAAAAAATGAATATTGGTCTAAATACTTTCTTGATTTAATATAATATATGAATGTACATACTTTTGTGAGTGACTATTATAAATTATACAACTGATCGACAGTGGGACTTACCACAACGTATCGTTGTATCATTCACTGTATCTTATACTAGTCGGCGTATCATTGGAATATCAATGTAATATCATTTTATACAAAGACTGAGTACTTCCAAACTGAAATCTATTATATCTACATATCTGTGTGGTTGACAAGTATAATTGATACAACTGATCGACAGCGGGACTTACCACAATACATCGTTGTATCAATCATTGTATCTTATACCGCTCGCCTTATCACAGGAATACTTCCTGGTAACTAACGCATCATAGAGTATAATCATTCAACAAAATGGATAATGATCTTATGATTTCTACATGTCCTACTACTCAATGCTCTAGAGATGAGCCTAAAACTGTACCCAATGCTCGTC
The DNA here is from genome assembly GCA_017311375.1 of Mytilus coruscus. Classification (NCBI taxonomy): domain Eukaryota; kingdom Metazoa; phylum Mollusca; class Bivalvia; order Mytilida; family Mytilidae; genus Mytilus; species Mytilus coruscus. The sequence continues at coordinate 61,180,458 of CM029601.1, forward strand.
ACAAAAACTTTGAATTAAAACTCAACAAAGCAATTGCAAAACAGCTTGAAGCTACTAAGCGCCCAGCCAAGATCTCATATAAACTTACAGGAGGGGGACTTACTGCAAAAGCTGACACTGTATCATTTGAACTGATGAAAAATGCCATAAAACATTATAATGAACAACAAGATGTCAACAACACACATCTGAACATCAGGGTTGGTAGAGATCTAGAAAAGAAAGGCTTTATCGTTGGCTTCGTTATCAGAGTTAGATCTAATGATATTCCGAGCTACACATTGTCCGTATACTAAACATCATGCTCACTGGTCGTGAATGGGAGGGACACAATGAGATTTTTTAACATTGATCTACCCGAAATACATAGGACAATTAACCAGGTGATCTTAAATGGCACAAAAGTTGACCTCCAATCTCTTATAAACATTTAGAAGAACAACCACAAAAACAAAATGCTCGAGGAAAGACAAAAATCCGTATCAGAACATTCTAACTCTAGTTAAATAGACCAACAAATTTCTAAAATAGGTCTAGCTAAATGTATAAAACGTAGACGTAATATCCAAACGAAAAGTGTGTACTGCTCAGCTGGTGAGCACTGGATTCACTACCGATGCGCTCGATTAAAAAAATGCTGATATTATTGAACTAGAAGATAATAGCACTAATGGTTATAGATGTATCATTTGTGCAGAATCAAATTCAGACCGACACAATCAGTTATCAAGGAGCAAAAGTGTTGAACAGGTAATCAAAAACAATGCTTACACTCCGCCAGAGATATCCTGTTAGAAGAGATTCAAATATTGTGTGATGTATGCGATATTAGAATAATTGACAACTCTGCGAATTGTGAAATGTGTTCACAAACCTGTCATATGACCTGTTTTTGCCACTAATCGTCTATCAGGTAAGGATGAAAATAACACTTCTGATGAATGACACAAACATCTGTTTGAATTGTACCAACGTCGTTGATCAACAACTTCAATCTGGCATTTCCGATACCCAAAAGTCGAGTCATATACAATCTGATTATGAATCCAGACCAGACATAGCAACAAAGGAACATGATATAGTACCAATCTTCATAGATATGAATGATGATATCAAACATGATGTGATACAAAAAACGCCACACATCCAAGACCCTAAACCGGTAGAAACCGAAGCACAATCTTGTCCAGCCATAATGGTCAATGAACACTTCAGAGTAACGTCTTTTACATTGCAGAATGTCGCCATTGATCATTGTACGGTACAGAAAACACCGTTTACACCCAATAGCATCACCAACAATAACATGAGAACAGATTTAGAGATGAAGGAGCTAAAGCAATCCGAACTGCGACAGCGTGAAACAAAACTCAGGAAAAAAGATGAGGAGTTAAAAATAAGGAAGAGAATTATAGAAGATACTCAAACGGAAAAGATATGGTTTCAAATTTATATCAACAAAGTCTAACAAAGAGTGATGGAGCTAGAAAGATCAAATGAGATTTTACGAAAACGAAATGATAAACATACCTGAACCTTCAATCTTGTAGGCAACAAAGACAGTACTCAAGTCCCAAACGAGAATCAAAATGCGTATTCCACAACAACTACCACCACAATTTGACTTCAATCGTCCAAATTCGACCGTACATCCAACAAGTACTCCACTGAACAACCCGAATATTATGAACAGCTATAAAGACAATAGAAGAAATGTAACTAACGATGGTGGCATCAATATAACTTTTACTGGGCAAACTATCTATTATTCACCGCCATCACATATGACACAAGTAAAATACCACGCCAATATCTCCCCTGGTACTCGGGCAGCTCCAACAACTAATAAAACAGCACTTACGCACCCACGGTACAATGGCACATCACCGTCTTCCTTACATACCAATATGTACTCAGAACCTCGCTCCATGAAGGATCATGGTCAACATGTTTGGCAGGGCATACAAAAAAAAAAAAAAAAAAAAAAAACAAAACAGCAACCAACCTCATAACCCGAGAATTGGCCATTTTGTAGGACTCAACCAACCTCAATACAAACTGACGTAGCTTTATCAAGCGGTGATCAGAATTCTTACAAAGAACAAGTTACAAGCAAGAAATTGAACATTTTATCTTTTAACTGTAAGAATTTAAAAACAGACTGTAACTTTATAAGAGACATGAAACAGAAAATAGATGTATTTTTGATACAAGAACACTGGTTGTTTCACTGTGAATTAAATATGTTATTAGAAATTCATATTGAAATTGCGGGTAGTGGTAAATCAGTAGACTCAGATGACCCAATATCAGCCTCGTATGTGCCACGCGGATACGGTGGGGTGGCAATACTGTGGAATAAATCTATTGATAAATACATCAAGCCAATTTCGGATGGTTCAAATCGTATACATTGTGTTATTAATTAACAAGCCAGTTATTATAATGTCGGTATACTTACCAACTAAATCAACAACACACAGCAAAATTATCTTTGATGACTGTATTGACCAGCTGTATGAGATAGTGCAAAAATACAAGGACGCATGAAGTAGTGATCGGTGGAGATTTAAACGAAGACATTGTCAAACATATAAATATTTCCAAACGCAAAAATGTACTTCTTGAATTTTTGAAAGAATGTAAGTTGACAACTAACCACAAAGGAACAACTTTTATTAACACATCTGGTGCGGATATATCCAAAAATCGACTGTTTTCTACATAGCAACATAGACCTACAACCAAAAGACTAACAGATCATCCAATCAATGTATCTGACCATCACCCGATATTATTTTCAAATAGAAAGCTGCTTGATTCAAAATACTCAAATTTCCAACAATCAGAAACCCATAATTAAATGGGATAAGGTTAATAAACAGAGAAACTTACAAGGAAAATATACAGAACACAAATCAGGTAAGAACTAAGAAAAAAATACATAACGAGAGGAACACCTTAATACACTTAATATAATAGTGGCGACAAAAATCTATTTTACAAATTAGTACGTAAGTAAAGACAAAACGACAATACCTTTATAAATGACTAATGTTGATGGAGAGACTTTTGAAAGAGATAATATCTTGTCTGAATAGCATACTCATTTTAGCAAACTAGCAGTACCGACTGAAATCCAACATTTAAATACAAGCATTTACAACTATGTGAATTGGTCTATAATACAATCTTAGAAGCAAGCCACCAATATACATCGGAAGAAGTAAGTCTTAAAATTAACCGAGAGGCAGGAACGTCCATTAAAAAGGAGAAAGCAGAAGAGTATATGGCATTTCCATAGAAAATTATATATATGCGGGTGATGATTTTTTGAAATTTCTGCATAAACTGATCAATACAATGTTCCAGAAAAAGCTGATTCCTGATTTTATAAAGATGGGTCTATTATCACCAGTTTACAAAAACAAGGGAGATAAATTCTTCTCCAAGAACTACCGGGGTATAGTCGAACTACCAATACTGCTGAAAATAATCGAATACATATTGCGTGCTGATCTGAGACAGTATTCTCTAGATTTACAGTCGTCATTACAGAGAGGCTTCACTGCGAATGCTTCATCGTTGAATGCAGCGATTATAGTAAAAGAGGTTTATAGAGAATACATGGACAAAAATTCACCATTTATAATGCCATTATCAGATGCGAAATCCGCCTTTGAACTTATAGTGCTAAAAATGCTACTACGGAAAGTACACTCTCCAATGTTAACCCAGCAATTTGGCTACTAATTCATGGAATCCCTAAAAACACAGAAGCATGCGTAAGTGGACAAATGATACATCAGGAAAATTTCCATTCCAACAGGTGGTCTCCTAAGTGCTGATTTATATAAATATAAAAATAAGAAGATGCGGTATGATTGCCAATGAGACAACTCTACACAGGAGACCAAATGACAAAGAAATTAACAACTATAGGTCACCGTACGGCCTTCAACAATGAACAAAGCCCATACCGCATTGTCAGCTATAAAAGGCCCCGAAATGACAAATGTAAAATAATTTAAACGAGAAAACTAACGGCCATCTATATACATATCACAAAATCTATATTGAAGACCTGTCTCATAACTTTGAACATGTAGCGAAAGGATGTACAATTGGGGAAACCTCTGTGAGTGCAATAGCTAGTGCAGATGATGTTGTGTTAATGAGTGAGAATCCAGCAAAACTATAATATAGCCAAAATCATCACTATCTATTGCAACCACAGAAAAGCGTGATAATACCTATAGAACCAAACAACCGTAAGAAACAACCCAAAACAGTAAATTTAACTTTGAATGAGAATCCGATGCCATTTGTTGATAAATCTCCTCAACTTGGAATTCTGAGATCAACATCTTCCAAAAACTGTCAAAATGAAACAACTGAATAAAACATTACAAAATCTAGGAGATCTCCCTATAGTTTAATGTCAGCCGGAGTACATGGTGAGTATGGGCTCGATTCTATCACACCGTTACATCTGATTAAAACATTTATACAACCAATTCTAACATACGGTTTAGAAGTTATCTTACCTACTTCAGCAAATTTTCTCAAATCAGAGAAGTTTCAAACACAGCTACTGAAAAGACTACTATCCTTACCGATATGAACACCAGATCCGAGTATTTATATCTTAATTGGGTGTGGAAACCTATAGAAGCACAAGTAGATCAGAAAGCACTGATATTATTTAATAATATATGTAGGCAAGATGAATCAAATTTAGAAAAGAGAGTGGCTATTAGACAATAATCTATAAAAGATCAATCTAGTAACAGTTGGTTAATTGCAATTAAGAAAATGATATTTGAATACGGACTGCCGTCTCTCCGCTACAACTACTTAGCTGTGCACCCAAAAAATTATAATGGAAAAGAACTGTTCAAACTGCTATAAATACATACTGGAAAGAAGTAAAAGTAACATCCGGTAAAACTTATACATCCCTGCGCCATCTCAATATAGAATCATAGAATCCTGGAAAATACCACCATATATTGGATATACATATCAAAAATGATCCTACGAGGGAAACGACGAGACCAGCAATTAAACTGAAATTATTAACCGGTACCTAAATATTAGAAAATAAGAGGATTAATTAAACACAAAATGAAACACCAACTTGGGGACTATGCGATCAGAGACTCTTTGACACTTCCTGTTGGACTGTCAGATTGTAGAAGCTATCAGACGATTATTTCACCAGATTAATGAAATTGTTCACTTAAAATCAGAACAAAACTTTACATCATTATCCTGTCATGATGAAATCCAAGTAATTATGGACTGCTCGGTACTTTACCCTAGATTAAAAGGTATGTGATAATACCCTTAAATTAGATGCAATGTACAAGAAATGTCATATGCGTTACATATGGCAAGATACCGATCCTTGGACATAAAAAAGAAATGAGGTTAATTTCGTGATATGTGATAGGTTGATATATGGACCATTGATATTCCGGTGATTTGCCAAGAATATACCTATAATGTAATGTATATAGTTATGGTTGATGATCTACAAAATTAAGATATAGATAACTACTCTAGATGATGTTGTCTCGAAGTGGACTGAAAAGATTTTTTTCTAACCATTTACATAATCCCTATAAGATTTTATGTTTTTCCTATGGGCTGAGGTATCGGTAGTGGAAGTTGATTTCTTGCATATTAGTTCACATGGCGTACAATATATTTGGTTAAAAAAGTTTCGGTATTTTGTAAACCAATTTTGCGAAATATACAAAAGTTATCTCTCAAGTAAATATAATTCATTTTTTTTTAAAGGTAACTGATCAATTAAAAGATAGACTTACCTATAAAACGAACAATGTATGAGAACCATCCAAGGTAATAATAGCTGTATCTACATACTATATCTGTGAAAGCAAGACACAGTACGAAGGAACTTATTTTGAACAGATTTGTGGTCTGAACGGATTGATATACGATCTCAAACAACGATTTTATTTTCTGAAAAAAAATGAAAATTTATCAAAAAAAAAAAAATCAAATCCATCAAATTTAAAATTATTAGAAACATTTATGATTTTATAATTTAATGCATAGATGAATCTAGCAATATTTGGCCTGGTAAATTTGTAGAATTTTTGGTTTTCAATGCCCGCAATTAATATAAAATAAGGAGATGAGGTATGATTCCCAATGACTAAGAAATGTAAGCAACTATATAGGTCAGCGTACGATCTTCAACAATTAGAAAAGCGCATATCATAGTCAGCTATAAAAGGCCAAGACATGACAACATGTGAAACAATTCAAATGATAAACTAACTGTCTGATTTATGACATAAAATTAACGAAAATAAAATGCACCGTTGGGGTGCAGCTTGAAAAGACCACAGAGGTCGAATCCTCAATAGTTGGGGCAAGCATGAACACTGAATTTAGATTGGAATTAAATATTTGGCACAGCATAGGTTTCTGACACAAAATGAATGTCGTAAAAAAGCTGAAAAAATTGAAATTGGACTTTAACATATAATGGTCCAGTATCCAAAATCTAAATACACGGTTAGATTCAGCATATCCAAGTACACCAAGAATTTTATTTATTTATTCACGAATGGACAATATTAGCTAAAGTTTTTTTCAAAGGGGTTACCTTAGAAGCAATATACCAACTTCACCTACATATGGGATGAACATTTTCCAACTCATCCGGTATTCAAGAGCTTCCAGCTGCTACTCAGACTATAAAACGTCATCAGTGTCTGAGCAGAAAGTTGATGAGCCAAGGTTATGTCAAAGAACGTCTCGTCCTTTTTCTTAAAAAGTTCATTGAAAGATGCCAAGACCTTGTTGATAAATATTCTGTATCAACTTCACAAATAATACATGATGGTCTTGAAGTATAGATTCTAGGTACTGACATTTTTTTATCATCTAAATTACGTGTTAAAGTAAAAATATACCTATGACGTGGCTCGGTTCTTATACATCCCGCCATTGTGTTATTGTGCTATGGTCAATTTTGAATTCTTGTTTTTCATTTTTGCTTATGTACTTTGTCTATATGCCATTTTGTGTTTCTTTATTGAAATAGTTATTTGTTTTCATAGTGCTTAAGATTATATTACAATATTGACTGCTGTAATTTTGTAAATATTGACTTTGATTTATTTACAAGGCAGCAAAATTCATGTACAATAAGATACAAAATTTTTTATCTGCATCCGATTTCACCTGTACAGATGCACGCTCGATGAAGCTAGTTCTTTTGCGGTCGTATAACAAAAATTACAGACAGCAACTAAAGACCAATACTGAATTACAGGCTCCTAAATTGGGTAAGCCACATACGGAATTAGACGGCGGAAAGCCTGTTTGTGAGCGCTCAACCGTCCTCTAACATTAGACAGTGGTACATGTTACAGCAAAACATAAGAACAAACAACGGCAACCAGTTGGAAATAGCTTGACTCATCAAATTGGCACAAAACACAAAAACAACTAACATAAAGATAACACACAAAGTACCGAACTTTTTGAGCGTTAGTCCATAGCCATTAACAACTAATAAATAAACCATCTTCTCCTAGACTAAATTTAGGTTTTCAACTGTTGTAGTTCCACTAGTGAGGTGCTTCCTTCGTACTAAATTTAAAAACTGTTATATTTGATGATAAACTAGAGGAAAGTGGTGGAGCATCAGATCACAGTTGACCGCGCTCGAATAAAAAAGTACAATGGACGCAACTATAGTGGTTATCAAGATTATTACATTTGAAACATAGTTATACCAACGCAGAAAATTTACTGCATCACTAATTCATTCCAAGACTATATGGGTGCTAGAACGATTTTTGTACATATATACGGCGGTGGCAAAGATAAACTATCATGACTTTCAATGAACGGTATTATATGATTTGTGACGAACGGATTACCATAGGTTAGTTCCTTTTTGGGAAGTAGAACGGCGCGGTTGAGTCAGCGGTTTTAAATCCCTGTAATATTCGGTTCATAAAAATATGATAATTATAAACGGTCTTTTGCCTTTCAACATTCTTGTAATTGAAAATTAAATTCGATTATAAAACTGGATTGTTTGTAAATTAAAGAAACACATGTTTTTTCTATTTCTTCTTACCGTTGCTCTCCACTGCTGCGAACTACTTTTACAAGTATATTTCCCAACAAAAAAAATCGTTTTCAATTGTAATTTAAAATCAGATTTTGGCTTTCGGAAGTGAGTTTCAAGATAATCATCCTATAAAGGTCTCCTTTAATTACATAATTCAAAATTTGAACTAATCACAATCATTCTTTGGGTAACATTTTCCAATGTTATTTTCCTTTTACTGACTAACAAATTATTTCGGCTGGCTGTTACAATAAATATGACATATAGGTAAAATTAACATACACACAAAATTGATAGAACTTTGATCATTTTGTGTACATGTTTCTAGTTAAGATGATAAATAAATATACATTGTAAATCATCATGGCATTCAGTACATAGTTAGTATATAGTTGACATTATCGTGTGTTTCTGTATAATGAACATATTATTTAATTCATGGATAAAACATAAGCTTAAAGTACCGACAAGGAATTTGTTTTTGTCCCAGCTGATATCATTATTGTCTGATGCAAATTTTATATTTAGTATCTACAAAAGAAAATTACAAATTCACCAACATTCCAACTGACTCAATTTTCGGAAAATGATATCGTTAACAAACAGAACTTTTTTTTTCAAACAGAACCGAATAACATACTGGCTTCCGAAGCTGCACAATACACCTTACAATTATAGATTTATTTCGTCTTGAAGTCATTGTTCCATTAATTAACTGTATATTCTACATTACTAGTACACTTGGTACAATCAAAGCCGGGTAATAAATTTTTCAAATCAGGTAAACGAAAATAGCGGAATTTAAACTTTTGGAGTGTCAAAAAATTGTTGGAAGCACTTGATGAATTGTCGGCTCTTAGTGGCTCTTAGCGGTGCTTTCGAATCTGTTCTAAGTTTTGATTTTCCTACCCTTTATACCACTTTGCCTCAAAATCTCATTAAGTAAAAATTCACATACTTAAATAAATGGGCATTTAAAAAGTCGGAATGTGAATATATATGTTCAAACTCATTTAGGTCATTTTTTAGTTACAAAAACAAAAGGAATATGTCAATTGGATCTGCTTTGATATGATAACTGCACTTGAATTTTTATTAGATAACATTTTTGTTCGCTATATTCCATATATATTTCAATGGAGACTAACTGTACAACACTTATTGCGGACCTGTTTTTGTATTCTTACGAATCACAACTTATGTCTAAAAGACCTAACGAAACATTCTCTGGGAGATAAAAGATAAAAGAGAAGGTTTTTAGATGGTGAAGTTCCATTAATACCTCCGTATGGTGTTTATATATCTCAACTTGTTCGATTCGCTCGTGGTAACAACGTATTTGATTTCAACGAAAGAAATCTCTGTAAAACTAAAAAAAATATTACATTAGGGTTTTCAATATCACAAACTCGTTAAAACTTTTACTAAAATTTATCATCGCTACAAGGACCATTCGTAAATATAAATCAACGTGCAGACATCTTATACGTTCAGGTATTGCACATCCCATTATTTATGGTAATATTCTATACAAGCACAAAAATGTCTCACCTCAAGAGCTAATCAAACCTTCAAACAGACTTATTCACAAGGGATATAGTTACTATGCCTGATACTGTTAAGTCATTAATGATGGCATTTTGGGGAATTAATATTGATTCACTCATTGGATCTTTGCATCAGAATTACACTTTTTTTTATTCTAAAATCCAGTTGTCGGCATATTACGAATTATGTTTTTCTCGTATAATTAACGATGACATGATACTGAACCAATGACATGATACTAAACCCCTAACGGGAGGAATTGTGGTGAATTTCTCATATAATGAAGACATAATAAAGGCAAAAGATACCAAAGGGACATTAAAACTCATAAGTCGAAAATAAACTGACAATGCCATAGATATAAGAAGATGTGGTATGAGTGCCAATGAGACAACTCTCCATCCAAGTCAAAATTTATAAATGTAAACCATTATAGGTCAAAGTACGGCTATAAATGAAAAAGACCAAACGACAAACATCAGTTCACAAAACACAACATAGAAACTAAAGACTGAGCAACACGAACCCAATCAAAAACTTGGGGTTATCTCAGGTGCTCTCCAAGAAGGGGTAGCAGATCCTGCTCCACAGGTGGCACCCGTCATGTTTCTCATGTAAATACAAACCCGGTGATAAGTCTCGTTGAGTAGGTCACATTCGGGGAAAAGGGGGCGGGATTGTAGTTACGATAATTGAAACATATCCGTCGTCATTTGTGAAACAGATATTCCATAACGATCAACCAACTCGTTATGGCGTCCGTAAAATTTACGAAGAGATGATTTATTTAATAGCTTCCTTGCGAGCAGCAACCCTCTATCAAGGAAATCATGATAGAAAATACAAACCCTAGAATACCGTATTAACTGGGAGATATATACTCTGTATGCAGACGCTGCTGGAATGTAGATACATAGAAATGGAAAGTTCACAATTGGGAAACTAATATCATCTCTTTTGTCGTAAAGTTTTGTTTTCAACCGACACCTCATTGTCAATTTCTAGATTTAAGTTAAGATATAAGGCAGACTTAACTTAACTGTTGTATCCTTATCTCAGGTCCGATGGGATAGATGCGTTCAATATAGTCACCAACTTTTGAATTATTTAGTGAGAGAACATCATCTTTATAGTAGAAAGTGAAGTTAAAGGATACTGTTAAGTTCCTGTATGAAGTCAGCCTCATATGAATATATAAAGGCACAAGTCGGAAAGAAGAACAGCACAGTTGGTTCCCATGCCGATCGTTTGTTGAATAACACGTCCTTCAAACGTAACAAAATATGTTGTCAATCAATAAATGCAGCATCTTGATAATGTCAGTTTCAGATAATTTTTTGTTTGAAACAGAGTGATTTTTTTTTACTAAGTACGATTTATCCCTCCCCACGACAAGATAAATTTTATCTACGTTGGTCATTCTTTTTTTTTTTTTGAAATAAGACAAGACCCCACTCTCAATTTGTCTTGTAGTTAGGAATGGGGAATACTTGTGTAAAGTGAAGAAAAGTCAAATGTTTTAATACTGTTGCAAGATAAAAGAGTCTTAGATTGTATGTATTCTAAAAGATCTTTGGATGTTTTAGTATCCACATCTGATTCACGCCACCTCTAGAATAGGTAGATTCACATTAACTTTGAAGCCCGGCATTGATTGCTGATAAAATTTATGCTAATAATTTAGAAAGAGGTTTCGTGGAGCAGTTGGAAGACCTGAGAGTACAACGTTTGTAAGGACACTTATGTAGCTTAGATATCCAATACATTGAAGGAAGATCCAGTTCTTCATCTTTGGTTGAAATCCCAAAGGAACACAGAACAGACCTACGTTCATCCAGGGTTTCTTCCTTGGTGAATGTCGTGGGGGTATATGTTGAATTTCCAGGTGAATTATCAATACCTAATTCATTTATCAAGCCGTTTATGTAATATGATTTACACACAAAAACGATGTTGTTTGGGGCTCTATCTGTGGGAACAGCAACACATGTGTCATGTTGGTAGGATAGGTGTTTTGCAACATTTGGGTCTTTCAAGATAGATGTAGCATGGGTATTCATAAACCCACTCAGTTTTTGTAATTCTGATTTGTATCAACGACCTCACAGACTTAATCCATCCGGAAAGAGTATATACGTCTTCTTTCTCGCGTTTAACCCACTGCCTGGCATAATATAATCATTGACTGAATCCATCAGTATTTTGAAGTTGTGTTTCTATTTGAAGGATTTAGGCTAACGATATTTCGGATCTTTTGATAACACATTTTCCCGAGAAGTGTTTTTGACAATGTTTAGGTAACCAGTAATAACGTGGCCAGTCTGATGATTAGTATATATAAATGGCGAACTAGCACAGATGTAATCAGGAGGTTTAAACATCAATATTATCCTGCAACACATGTTTGTAATTGAAAATTTTAGTTGCAATTGGTTTTGTATAGGTATAAGACTGATCTTTATAATATTCCAATTAGTTTAATTGAAGTCTGGAGCTAGCATGTCAGTAATTGCTAGTAGTCCTTTGCTAATTTATGTTTATCATTGTCATTTTGCTTAGTTTCTTCTGTTACCTATTCTAACATCGGACTCGATTCTTTTGAACTGAGTTGTTACCGTGCGTTTTGCTGTGTGTTTGGTTATTCCACATTGACTAGAGGTATAGGGGAGGGTGGAGATCTCACAAAAATTGTTTAGCCCCGCCGCATGTTTGCGCCTGTCCGAAGTCAGGAACCTCTAGACTTTGTTAGAATTGTGTGTGTATTTTATTTTTGGTTCATTTGTATAAGTTAAGTGTGACGTCCATTTCGCTGAACTAGTATACATTATTGTTTAGCTGCCAGCTGAAGCCCGCCTCCGGGTGCGAGATTTTGTCGCTACGTTGTAGACATATTGGTGGCCTTGGGCTGTTTTCTGCTCTTTGGTCGGGTTTTTGTCTCTTTTACACATTCCCTGTTTCCATTCTCTAATCCATATACGGTATCCGAAATAAAAAGAAAGCACTAAATAAATATTTAAATTGTAAAAATTTTGAGGCAGGAGGACTATGAAATATTGGAAATGGTTGTGCATAAAATATGAAAATAAAAATTCATGCAGCATTGTAGACGGTTTGTCCGTTTGGGTCCATCATTGCTGATTCTACAATAAGTTCTTATAAAATATATATGGGTTCTGTTCTGGTAGTCGTACTTGTGATCTGACTTATAACTATAGAGTAAATTCTCTCGGACTTGTAAACATTCCTTCTTTATTTATTGAGTTTTATGACTAAAAAAAAAACAAAGAACATAACTTTACGTTCTGAACTGTATCAGACAGAAGCATTGATTGTTGGTTTGGCATTATGAGCATCGAGTGCATCAAATTAATCGCATTCAGTAAAATTGTGTGTCCATCTACAAATAATTTTCAACACATCTGCACAAAAATAAAGAAAACATGTAAATCAAAGATGTATATCTATTGAATAACCTAATCCAAGTGACTAATAGAAGTGACTTGGAATGTGGAAAACTATTCAACGAGTGATCGAACAATACATTAGTTATATACAAATACGCATGAGTGAATTGTCAGTGTTTTGTCTAAAACTTTTGAAGATAAGTCAAGTTAAACGAAGGTATCACAGGAATAACATTTTGAAGCGGCAATCAATGAAAATTTCAATACAGTGCTAGTAAAAAAAAATAATGAGGGTAATTATTTTGGAAACAGAGGTGTGGTCACGATGTCAGTGTTCTTTAGTACTATGACATTTAAGCACCACTCAAGTTTTCTTTCGACACACACAACCCGTTTAAGAGCGTTGGAGAAATCAACTTGTACTTATGTTGTGATAGCCTTCAATATCAGGGGCGGATCCAGCCATTTTTAAGGGGGGGTTCCAGCCCAGGATGATAAAGGGGGGGTGTTTCCAACCATATGTCCCCATTTAAAAGCATCAATCGTCAAAAAAGGGGGGTTCCAACCCCCGGACCCCCACCCCCCCCCCCCCCTTGGATCCGCCACTGAATATTAACATATACTTAGGCGATGTAAAGGATGTAGGTAACCAGTTTTGATAACCACCCTCTCGTTCATTTTTTACAAGAAAACATACAGTTTTTATCAACACCAAAGCATGACAGATATAAGTTACTGTTGTTTTTATCCAAACAATTTTAACTTAGTCTTATTTATGTTATGTAGGAAATGGAATATCGAAATTGATGTATCTTACCTGCACAGTTTCCATGTTGTTTTTTTCGATTTTGAGACTACTTCGTTTTTTATGGAATGTGATTAAAATATAACCCATGTAAATTCAGGATCTTTGCCAATTTATGCTTTGTCAAATGAGATTTTTAATAATCTATTTTTAGTTAAACTTTGTAGAAGTGGGAAAACCAACTAGCTTGAAAAAACGATTTAAATATTATGTCTACCTTTTAAAATGTTGTAATTGATAAAAACAACATTATCTATGTAGTGACTTTTTTTTTATTAAATTGGACAATAAAAATACGAAAAGTCAGGTTTTACAAAAGAAAAAAAAAATCAAAGCAAAGCTTTTAAAATTTTAGAAATAAAAGAAAAACTGCATCGACCTGGATTATTGATATTCTGCTACTCTGCTTTAAAGGGGCTTATGCTACGAATTATCCAAAAAAATAAAAGTGAAATATAGATATAATATTTCGCTATTAGCAGTCAGTTTGGTTTAATTTTGTCAATTAAAATAAGGTAAAAAAAAAAACATTGCTGATGCATTATTGGCTTGCAAGTCAATAATTCAACTCATTTGAATCATGCAACCTTTTAATTTGACATTTATTGGAGATGGATGCGCATGTGTGCATCATGTTGTTATTTCATTAAAACATTGTAAGAATGTCAATATTGAAAAGTGAAAAAAGGGAGCCACCAGGAATAACCTTTTGGTTTACTGATATGGCTAACAAAAAATCATTTCTTTACAGTTAAAACGATGGTATATATATGTTTTTAATCTATAACATGAAATCTAACAAGCATAGATAAATCGTCATTATACGATTGCATGTGCTTGTCTATGTTTTTATATTTATATTTATGTTTATTTTGGGTTCAATGACCGTCGGCAGTCTTCGGAGTTCATATCGATGGATGTAGTCTAAAATACGCATGAAATGTTGATACATTATAACGAGTCTATGAATTGTTATTTGTTTCTTTAGAACTTTTGGACTTTTTGTCATTTGAATTTACGTTTGAGTATGTTATAAATAAAATATAAGAATTTGGTTTCAATATGTGAACATGAATTTGACATCTAATGCCCTTTTAAGACAATATGTAGACGAATAATACCGATTTATGTGGCTCGACGCGTGTTACTAATACGTGCATAATGGATACATTAGTCAAGCTTTTTTAAGACTACCGAGTTTGGTAAATAGAAGGTTACTTGTCGATGGCTGATATCAGATACACAATCGAACATAATTTGAACAATGCAATCTTCACATAAATCATATATTTAATACAAGCAGCTACACATGTATTAACATTTTTTCAATTATCTATAAATTTTTTCATAAACACTAAGGTCAATCACAAAAATTCATTTTGATGTTGTCATCTTCTAAATCATTTCGTGTCGAAAAGTTCAAAAGTATAGATGTATTGACTCATGGTAAATGGTAGTCATGCAATTTAACCACACAAACTAGCATTTGTTTAAAGCCTTTTTTTTAATGATATCAAAAATGAAGGGTTGGAAACAAAAGTTTAAAAAGTGATAGATGTATAATTAGTACATAACCAGCTAAAAGATGCCTTAATAGGAGTCAGAAATATCTGACGTTATATTTTCCTTCGGGCGTAAGAGCATATAATTTCTATAAACATTACAACAATTTATCAACTGAAACAAGATGAATAAATAAAGGCAACAGTAGTATACCAGTTTTCAAAAGTCATAAATCGATTTAGAGGAAACAAATCCGGGTTTCAAACCAAAATCGAGGGAAACACATCAACTATAAGAGGAAAACAAAGGAACAACAGCAACACCGAAGTGCAACAAAAACAAACGCCAACACACATAGAAACGAACTATTTGATAACAACTGCCATATTCCTGACTTGGTACAGGACATTTTAAGAAAAAAATGGTGGATTGAACCTGGTTGAATCAGATATGATGCAAGTTTGGACGCCACCGAATTATTTTATACATTTTGATAATATGTGGTATGGTTGAAACAAGATAACTCATAGATATAGGAAGATGTGGTGTGAGTGCCAATGAGACAACTCTCCATCCAAATAACAATTTATAAAAGTAAACCATTATAGCTAAATATCCCGTCCTTTTCCTCGATCAGGACATCGCCTAAAGCGACTTATCACCGAATAGGTTACTTGCCATGAACAACACGACGGATGCCACTTGTTGAGCAGGATTTGCTCCCCGGAGCATTAGAGATCACCTTCCGTTTATGTTACCCAGTCTTAAGTTTTCTATATGGTGTTTGGTAGACTGTTGTTTGTCTTTTCGTCGTTTTTCTTTCTTGTCATAATGTTGCCTGTTTTTCTTCGACTCATAATTTTAATTGTCCAATTGTTTATTATCGTTTGTCTCTTTATTATAACAATCAATCAATCAGTGGATCTCATGGGTATATACAGAGTAAAGACATAATAAGCAGTCAGGGAAATGCATGACATTGTGCAATGCCAATTGTAAGCATCAAGGATGTAGGGCTTTAAGCGTCAATTGCCGGATTAGTTATGTATTAAACTTTAAAAATAAAATAAAATAAATTTTAGTACCTATAAAGACAAAAATCAAATATCTTATGAAATTGTTAAATTCATAACCGTTGAGAATAAGTTTATTTGAAGGACCAATAACTTAACAATGCCAAATTTACCAGCCTAATAAACTAACATCAACCTTAAATTAGGATACGATATATTCCGTTTGTAATTAAGATATCTTCAAGTACATTCAAATTATTTTCTGCAATATAACTGCAGATTCTACAATTGTACCAACACACTGTGCTTGTCAATAATATGTTTTGAATAAAAAATCAATGACTTGAGTAATATTGAGTTACGTGCATTACCGTGTCACAAACAAAGCACGTGTAATATTTTACAGAAAAGAAACTTTACTCCGAGCAAATAGATTTCCAGTTGTACTTCATTTAAAGTTAAGAAATGCATTAACAATGTCGAACCGTTTATGAAAGCAACATAACGTTCAAGATAAAGGCCATTTCAAAAACCATTTATCATTTTACATGTTGCATAAAATATTTTGTATCATTATATTTTTAGATAAATATCTTTGGGTTACATATATAGTGTTTTATTAAAACTAAACAAAAAACCCAATGTCAACGATAACTTATCACAACCCTAGCATTACTATCTATGTTTTGTTAAAGTGGTTAATGTAAAATACTTTTCATGGTTACCAGTTTTTAGATAAATCGACTAGACTAATTGACTTTCCATTGCAATTAATGATTATTGATAGCTTCTTGTTATATCTTTGGTTATTCAAAAGCCCATTTCCTGAAGCAAATACAGGAGTCGTATCATCGAAGAACAATCAAGATAAGTGGAGGAAGCAGGCAAGTTTAGAACGTCATTGACCATGTCAGGGGATTAATTGTTTCTCCCGCTCTTCAAGTCTTAAATCTAATTACTGGGGTAGTCGAAACTACATTTGTTTTTATGAACACTCAACAGACTTACAAAAACATGCGTAAAAAACGTAAAAAAATGAAATGAACGTAAAGCAACGTCTATCATATATCGATCATTCAATTTGCAATTTAAAACTTTGAAGGGATTTTAAAGAGTATTAAGAGACTGAAAACATAACATTAAATCTAATTACCTTATTCTTTAGCTTGTCTAATAATGGAAAGTCGACTCCAATTTAACATTTCTTTTTTCCTTGAACCAGAATCGATAAGAGTCATGTCTTATTAAATAAATTGTTTTAGACTTCTTTAATTTTATGGTGGTTTAAATGGTATTTTTTTAATATTTAAAACCAATTAGTTTACTTAATTAATTTTCAAATAAAGGATTGTCAAAGATTAAGCAAATTTGTACACTAAGTTCGATGCAACAAATATTCCACTGCATAAGTCTAGTGACTTCAGGGGCCTCTTTGGCAAATGTGATTTTAATATTGGCCTAAAATAAGTCTTACGACAAATTGGAGTATGAAAGGTCTGAGACTTCATTTTGAAACCATCTTATTATCTTTTATATGATAGTCTTATGAATGAATACACTCAGATTATTTAGAGATATTACAGTGCTACAATTCTCACTTCAAATTTCACTTTTTTCATTTGTGTTTAATGTATTAATTACTTTATTTAAATGTTCATAAAAGTCGTAAATATGGTAAAAATCGTCTTGGTTTTGTTTAAACATATCTTATTGTTGAGAAACAACAAAAAACGGACGAGACACGCGTTTTGTCTTGGTACTTATTGGTATCATTATCTACGATGTATTCTGAAATGTAATGTATTCTAAAGTTTGAATAACAATCGTCCTACTTGAGTCAACCTCCCGTCAATTACATGCTTTTTATGTTATAATACCTTTTGATGCAAATGTTAAAATGAAATGATTCAACGATTTTATGTAATTTGATTATACACCAAACAAGCAAGTATCGTTATGCGTGATAATAATAACATTTAATAGTTTTTTGAGACATAAAATTATGTAAAGTCACGTTAAGTTCTCTGAAACTTTCATATTCGTAGACTGAACAATAACTGGTTGCCAGCAATACGAAAAATACAAAAAGATTTCAGGGATTGTCAAATATATAAGATCTAACAGCAAGTTGTAGCGTGCAACGATTTGAACGATATGAATAGGATTTAGGCTACACAGATCTGAATGGCTATTCGTTTAGACTTTTTAATCTCAACATTCTGAACATTTCTATCATGTCAGATTTTCTCTATTTATAGCGGTCTTCAAGATAAAAGACAAAAAATACATTTTATCCCTATGATCTATTTTAGCCATATCGGCCTTTCAGGTTTGACAAGCGGGATGACAGGACACATTTTTTAAAACTAGATTCTCCAATGATGAGTGTGGCTAAGTTTGATTCCAACTGACCTAGTAGTTTCAGATGAGAATATTTGTAAAAGTTAACGGACGCGGATGACAAACGACAGACGCCAAGTGATGGAAAAAGCTCAAACTGGCCTTTTTGGCCAGGTGAGCTAAAAAGAAAAATTGACATTTGGGAATGAAAATGTCGTGAATTTTAGAATAAACTTTAAATGTGAGACTAAAATATTCAATTCAAGTAAAGGACATTTTTTTTTGCTGTTCATATATTAGAATTATGTGAAGTCATTTCCAGGTTAACTAGACTTTCAAATTAGATAACTTTAATAGCTGTCAAATTATTGTTCACCGATTTGAACAAATTTTTCATATTTGATATATAACGTACTTAAACGATATCCAAATTACAATAAGTCCACAACAAACAATTAACAATGCATGAACTCGTCATAAAAATTAGCTTTTCGTTCGTATTTCAGACTAGACGCCATCTTATCGAGGTAATGTCAGAAGACTGTCGATGTTTATATAACCCGATATAAACATGAATATGATAAATAAATAAAAAAAAAAAAAAAAAAAGACAAGCGCGTGCAATCGTATGATGGCGATTTGTCTAGGTGTGTTTGATTTCGATTTACCTGTATATGAATGAATTTTGTGGATCAGACAAAGAAATGGTTTATCGTTTTACTTTTCAACCTTGACTTTCTTTTTGTTAATGAAAAAAGATGCCGACCATAAAGACTGAGCAACACTAACCCAACTTAAAACCGGAGTTGATTTTAAATGCTCCGGATTTTAAGTGTTCAACAATATAACTTTGTTTGTAAGGACATTTACTAGTATGTAATATTGGTATCCAGTATAATAAAGGGAGATCCAGTTCTTAGTCTTTGGTTGAAATTCCAAAGGAAGATAGAAATGACTTATGATTGTTCATGATTTTATCTTTTGTAAATGTCGTGAGAATATATTTTACGTTCCAAGTAAGTTGTTAAGGTAGTTCAGGAATATACCGCCATCTTGAATTGTACAATCACGGTACATAATCGGTCTAGTTCTTTGCCCAAATCTGCAAATTTGGAGACAGATTTGCAATTTATTGGTTACACTGTTTATTTATATAAAGAAAACTTAGTGATTCATTGCATAATCGAAAATGTTTTATCAAATACCAAATATTTGTGTTTTTAGAATCAATTTTTCAAATAAGCCATTTAAGGGGAGATAACTCTTTTAGTACAAAATTTATACTGGACATATAGGAAATTTTCCTTTTTACTTGTAGCAAGAAAAGAGTTTGGTGACACCATTTTTCTTTCCATTTTCTTAAAATATATTATAAAACCTATCTTCTCATATTTTATTTCAAAATTCTGTCTTATAGATTTCTTTTAAGCACAAAACGTGTTTTTCATGAACAATCTAAGCAAATTTTGGCAATTTTGAACGACTCGTACCTTGAAAAATAGCGCGGTGACCCATACTTTTTATTATTTTTTTGAAAAAAAGCATAGTAAAATCTTCATTTTGGCAAAGTATAAGAAAATTCTGTCATTTTTTTTTCTATACCCCTGAACTACCTTAATACCTAAATCCGTTATCAATCAGTTTATGTAATGAAATTTATATACAAAACGATGTTGTTTGGTGCTTTAGCTGAGGGTACAAGTACATATTTTGCATGAAGGTATGGCATGTGTTTAGCAACATTTGGGGATTTGAAGATAGATGTAGCATGAGTGTTCAAGGACCAATAAGTTTTTTTGTTAATTCCAATTTGTATCAACGATCTCACAGTTCTCACTCATTCGGAAATAGTATCCACGTCTTCTTTGAGACTGAGATTACCCACAGTTTTTGGTGGGGTTCGTGTCGCTCAGTCTTTAGTTTTCTATGTTGTATTATGTGTAATGTTGTTTGTCTTTTGATTGTTTTTCATTTTTTGCCATGGCATTTTCAGTTTGTTTTCGACCTATGAGTTTGAATACCCTTTGGTATTTTGCTCTCTCTTGAGATCCTGCAATATGTGTCTATAATTGATCGTTTTAGTCACAATAGTTGTAGTATAGGCGCAAGATATGATAGGAACAGACCAATCTTTAAATCAGGGAGGTATTTTCGATTGAACTGAATATGATGAAGGATATTGTCCAAATTGAAGGCATCGGGAACTTTATTACGTGTCTTGGTAAATACAACCGTCGAATGGACTTGCATAAAAGGACTGGAAAATTCAACTCAACCGTGACATGGAAGCCAATGGAAAAGGATAGGCAGAATAAGATAGTGAGAGGACCACTACATCGTCAGAAGATCATCCAGAGGACAACATCGCGACGAAATCAGAAAGGAGAATTGTGCAGCAGGTCAATATAAAGTCTGTGATGACTTTGTGGAACATCCGGACATTCCACGCTAGATCTACAGGAAAGTTAAGCCAATCCAGAAAAGTAAGTTTAGAAAACCTTAATATCCTCCTCCTCCTCCTCCTCCTATCATCATCATCATCATCGTCGTCGTCGTCGTCGTCGTCGTCGTCGTCGTCGTCGTCGTCATCATCATCATCATCATCATCATCATCATCATCATCATCATCATCATCATCATCATCATCCGCCGCCGCAGCAGCAGCAGCAGTCTAGGTACAAAAAAAAAACAGCATCAGCAGATAAAATTGAAGAGTTTCGAATATATTGAAGTCTATGTGCAACCCTTACCAATACTCTGAAACAGGACAGTTACATGATTTTTGAGCTTAATTTAGAGCATACTAGACAATAAGTCAAGTGAAATATAATCTTTGAAAAATAAAGAGAGCTGGTAGAGCCATATAGTACAGGGAGAGAGTTGAGCTTTGATATGTTGTGAGTGTTCTGAGCTAAAAAAAAGCTTTTGAGATCCGATAGAGTTTATTAAATAAAAAATTTCAAAAGGGATCCTCCCTCTGTTAAAAATCTTAAAATCACGAGAATCGACTCGAGTTCGAACCAAATAAACATAACATTTGCTCGCCAGAACTATCTGTCAATGATATCATGATGAAAAATGCAAGCTCTTGAATATCGTATCCAGTTGGAGACATATATGCTATATGCAGGTTATCCTGGAAATTGAAAGTTGATAATTTGAAAGTGAAATCATTTATTGTATCATAAAGTTTAGTTCTAAACCGATCCTTATTGTCAATTTCTTATTATATATCAAGATATCAAACAGATCCGTGTCTCTTGTATCCTTTATTTCAAGTTTGATTGGATAGATGAAGTCAATTTGGTGACCCGATATATGTGGGACAAGTTTGAAATATCAAATAAGAATTAACCCTGTCATATATTCATACCTCTGTCCCAAGTCAGAAACCTCGTTGTCTTATGTCATATATGATCATATTTCTAAAATTTGGTGTTGATGACGGATCTTTGATTGTTATTGTTGTCTCTTTATACAATTTTTTTGTTAAAGACTCAGGACGATGTAGAGCTTGACAAATTGCATAGAATCCCGTCTTTTGTTGCAGACTGTATGTTGTCCTCTATTTGACATTTTGGTTTTTGTTGCGGTTGGGTTGCTGTATACATAGCATCTCCTTTTATTCATATTTTTGGACATCTTTTATTTTAATCCATGGGTTCATTTGACCTTTACAATTTAGTTTAGTCGAATTTTATCTCTTCAAAATGTTCTAAATCTGGTTGTGTTACAGTTGTATTAGTCAAATATATAAAAGAGAGGCGAAAGATACCAAAGGGATATTCAAACTCATAAGTCGGAACAAACTGACAATGTCATGGCAAGTAACTAAAAACGACCAAAATGACAAACAAGAGTACACAAAACACAAAAACCTGAGCAACATGAATCCCCCCGAAAACCGATAGTGAACTCCAGTGATCATGTCCCACATGTAGCACCCGTCGTGTTGCTAAAGCAAGTACAAATCCGGTGATCAGTCTCATTCGATGATGTCACAATCGAGGAAATTGTGGTGAAGACAAATGTTAAAAAGCCGTGGTTATCTGTAAACATTCTCAAATGACACGGAGTTGGTATGAATCCTAGGGACTCACCATATATATCGTTCAATGCATCTTGACATGTCAAAAACTAGAATATATGTTGTAGTTGTGGAAATTTTATTTGGGAGCAACCATTTAACTTCAAAGGAGGGGGGGATGGGGTGTAATGGTTTTTTTTTTGAGTCAGAACAAATTTTTTTTTTAGTTTTTCGACGCTATCAATCAAATTATTTTCTTTTTGCAAAATTTAACACTATAAGGTATAGGGGAAATCTGGATCCAGAATATTTTGTTTTGTCATCTGCTTGACCACAATATTTTTTTCATCAAATTGGGGATCAGATTATTTTTTTTAGGATAAAACCATAACCCCCCCCCCCCCCTTTTGAAGTTAAATGGTCGTTCCCTTATCATTGTGTGGATTATCATAACATTTGAACATTCTCAAATGGTAGGTGTTGGTGACTTCTAGGAACGCATCCTTTATCAAATCTAATTCATCGTGAAAGAGGCGAAAGATACCGAAGAGACACTCATAAGTCGAAACTAAACTGACAACGCCATGGCAAAAAAAAAAGATCAACAGACAAAGTTAACAACAGTATACAAAACACCACATAGAAAACAAAAAAACTGAGCAACACGAACCCAACCCTAAAGTAAGAAAATAGTCGGTTAAGGGTGTGGATTTTGATCATTTTCAAGAAACTTGTAAATTCTCGGTTGACAGGGAGTGGAGATGACCCTCACTGACCTTTTGATCCTTAAGACGGTCATATGGTCCCATGGTAACATCTAATGAGCCCTGTATCTGTTACTCACTGTTCTCAAGTTATAACCATTTAACCAGGACAATAAAAAAATGTCCTATAGGTTCTATAGTAAACCCCATCCTTCTTACTGATCCCTTAAAACACCCATTTGACAAAGTCGCATGCAGAAACATCACCCTAAATGTCCCCCTCAAACCGCCAACTACTACTACAAAATCATATGGCCCTTTCCTATGCAGTGATCAAAATATCACCAGCCAATAAAGTGATTTATCAATTTGCAAATTTCAAATAGATACAAGAAGATGCGGTATGAGTGCCAATGAGACAACTCTCCATCCAAGTCACAATCTGTAAAAGTACCATTATAGGTCAAAGTACGGCCTTCAACACGGAGCCTTGGCTCGCAACGAATAGCAAGCTATAAAGGGCCCCAAAAATGACTAGTGTAAAACCATTCAAACAGGAAAACCAACGGTCTAATCTATATAAAAAACGAGAAATGTTTGTTTATGCATCTTGCTGTTTACGGTTCCTCTCTATCAATTAGTGTCCTCAACATAATATCTTGAAATGAAATAACCGTTAAAGAGATATGTCAATTAAGGAAATGTCTGTCCGTTTTTAATGAATTTATGGTAGATTTTGTCTTTCTTAGCATGGTGTTAGACAATTATTTACATTTAACACTGTTTTCTTTTTAGTTATTGCGGCAATGTTGCTTCCTACTTAACATTTAAGATAGACAAAAAGATAAGATCTTAAACATCTTTTAAAAGCCTAAATTGTCTGAGTTACCTCCATTTACAAGCAATTTAAAATAAATTCTTAAACATCTTTTATAAACTTAAATTGTCTGAGTTACCCCCACTTACTAACGATTTGAAAAAATGAACCAATCAAAATATATTCTGTATTTATAAAAAGAAAAATACAACCACTAGATACATTTTTAAAGGTTTTATTATTCGAGTGAAAAAAAATGTATTTCTGCATAACTAATTGCTTAAACAGTTGAAATATAAGACCAGGTGCAATCAATTGGGACTAAGATGTCAAACGATCCCTTTACCACCAAAATGTAAATAACTCCAATAAACCGCCATTTTTCACTTTTGGGCATATGACCTAATTTAAGATCGTGTATTGTGAATCATTATTTATGCCGACAGATTCTGCCGTTCTCTTACAGTTTTTAATATAATAGGAAAACATTTCCTCGATCTTGATATCTATATCATTAACGGAAAGCTTAATACAAAAATTTATGATAAAAGAGATGATTTTTCATTTCCTATCGTTAATTATCCATTTTTAGATGGTGACGTTCCCTTGTCACCATCTTACGATGTTTATATATCTCAACTTGTACGATTCGCTCGTGTATGTAACAACGTTTCAGATTTTAACGAAAGAAATTTATGTATTACTGAAAAATTATTACACCAGGGTTTTCGATATCACAAACTAGTTAAAACATTTACTAAATTTTATCATCGGTACAAGGACATCATTCGTAAATATAGCTCAACATGCAGACTTCTTATACGTTCAGGTATTTCATCCAATCTTTATGGTAATATTCTTTATAAAGCACAAAACGTCAGTATTCACCTCAGAAGCTAACAAAACCTTTAAATAGACTTATTAAGAAGGGATATAGTTACGATACTGTTGTCAGGTCATTAAAGATTGCATATTTTGGCTTTAATATTGATTCACTTATAGGGTCTTTGCATCGGAACTAAACACATTTATTTAAAAACCAGTTGTTGGCATGACTCGGGTTATGCTCTTCTCATATATTTTATGATGGTATGATACTAAAGCCCTAACGGGAGGGATTGTGCCTGATATTCATATGATGAAGAAATAATCTTTCAATCAGTTTAATTGAGGTCTGGAGCTGGCATGTCAGTTAACTGCTAGTAGTCTGTTGTTATTTATGTATTATTGTCATTTTGTTTATTTTCCTTTGTTACATCTTCTGACATCGGACTCGGACTTCTCTTTAACTGACTTTTAATGTGCGTATTGTTATGCGTTTACTTTTCTACATTGGCTAGAGGTATAGGGGGAGGGTTGAGATCTCATAAACATGTTTAACTCCGCCGCATTTTTGCACCTGTCCCAAGTCAGGAGCCTCTGGCCTTTGTTAGTCTTGTATTATTTTTACTTTTAGTTTCTTGTGTATAATTTGGAGTTTAGTATGACGTCCATTATCACTGAACTAGTATATATATTTGTTTAGGGGCCTGCTTAAGTACGCCTCCGGGTGCGGGAATTTCTCGCTGCATTGAAGACCTATTGGTGAGCTTCTGTTGTTGTCTGTTCTGTGGTCGGGTTGTTGTCTCTTTGACACATTCCCCATTTCCATTCTTAATTTTATTTTTTACAGAGTTTGTCTTTAGTGCCGTGTGGAGACAGTAGAGTGCCTCCCCGTGCTTCAGGTTTATGCTCTTATAATATACTAGATTATGGAGTGTGTGTCCGAGCGAGAACTTCTCTAGTTCATTACTTTAGGAATATTTATCAAAAAGTAGTATTTCAATTTTCAGCCCCATTCTACTATTTAGTCAGACGTCAGTCGCTACCCTGATATACCCTATCTTTTGTTTTATTTTTCTGGTAATTAATGACGGATAGCGTTTGACATCTTTAGCCGAACAGAATTATCATTTTTACATAATTTAATTGATTGTATGCTGTTTCATATTCTGGACGCCAGTCTTTGCTCCTTTCTAATAAAATCCACAAACAAAAAACAAATATGAAGCTTTGATATGGAAAAATATTAAATGCTAAACTCGTTCAAAGGGTATCTACACGTCTCAATCTTCAAAATCGCTTATCTAAAAATACTACCATCGCTAACATTTTTAACAATAAAAATCGTGGTTACCCTTCAATCGATAAGTGTCATGCCAAAAAATGACTTACATGTCCCCGTCTTTCCACCAACAATACGGTAAGGTCCACGTTTAATGGTCGCACATTTTCTTTAAATTTTGAAACTGATATAACTTGAAAAACAAACAGTATTATTTATTTACTCACATGAAACAAACCGGGATGCGGTATTCAGTACGTAGGTGAAACTGGACGATATTTATCTAAACGCACGCAAGAACACCTGTATCGTTTTAAAAGACCCAATAAATTCAAAAGTATCATTTATCAACACCTTAAGAAGCACAATCATCCTATTAAATTTTTAACAGTTCAACCTTTAGAAGTAGTAAATAAGCAGCCTGGTGAATCTCATTCAAAGTTTGTACGATCACGGAAAATAATTGAATTAAATTGGATTAAAAAATTACAGACAGTCTACCCTCTCGGTCTTAATGATAATATCATGGGAAATGGTAATATATCAAGAACCGATTCTGTTAACATTTTGGATATAGTTTCTAAAACTGTTCGTAAAAACCGTTCGCATGGTCGTAGGAAAAATCGCAATCAAAGAAAATTTCGGACCAATCATACCAATATTTCGGACCTAATTTCTATTTCAAAAAACAACGGCAGACATTATCTATTAACAAAGCTCTGTTCATTATCGGTTTATATGTTAAATAAAATTTTAGAGGATTGCAACACAATTTCATATAGCAGTCCTAAGTATGAAATCGTTCAAATTATAATGGCATATTGTTATTCTAAACTGTTTCCCAAAATTGATCTCCCTGAAGATCATAAAAACATTTTATTAAAATAAAGTATGTCAATAAAGGTTTTGATTTTGTAAATATTGCCGGTATTTTTAACGACCATTCTGTTAAAGAACAAATTCCTGGATATTTTGATAATACTGAGCTCCCTCTTATTTGTTATATTTACAAGAAATCTACCCGAAAATATGTGTTTAATTAAAGCCAATTGTGTAAAGATGTTAATATCAGTGAAAATACACCTACTTCATGTAATTGCAGTAATTCCGAATACATTTATGGACCCATTTCCCATGTTATAACAGGAGATCTTAACATCGTTCAAGACCGAGAGTTAAAATCATTCCTCAGTAAAGGACCTAAATATCGTCCCCCGTCAATCATTAATTGGAATGAGTGTCGTAATATCATCCACGACTCACTCCGTACTTACTGTTTGAAATGGATAAAACGGGAAAAAGCTGACAAAAAATCTTTGGACTCTTTCTTTAATTCAGTAATGAACATAGTTGATATACGTATTCAACATTTAAAAGAACATTTTACTCTTAACAACAACCATAATAAACCTATTTCTCGTATCAAACATAAACTTAAAGAACTAGCCAAGGAATATGTTTTTGTCCCGGCCGCTAATAATATCATTATTGTTTGACGTAAATTTTACATTGAGGTTCTGAAAAAAGAAATCACCAATTCACCAACATTCCAACTGACTCCATTTTCAGAAAACGACATCTGTAACAAACATAAACTTTTAGCTACCTCTTTACAAGCAGAACCAAATACAATGAAAGTCCCAACTATGTACTGGCTTCCGAAGCTACATAAAACACCTTACAAATATAGATTTATTTCGTCTTCAAGCCATTGTTCCACTACTAAATTGTCTATTCTTCTTACCAGTTCACTTGGTACAATCAAAAACCTGATAATAAATTGTTCAAATAAGGCCTTTGAAAATAGTGGAATTAATTACTTTTGGAGTGTCAAAACTCGTTGGAAGTACTTGATAAATTGCATGCTTATATTGGTGATTTTGAATCTGTTCAAAGTTTTGATTTTTCTACCCTGTATACCACATTGCCTCACATTCTCATTAAGAAAAATTTACACACCTAATTAAATGGGCATTTAAAAGTCAGAATGTGAATACATATGTTCTAACTCTTTTAGGTCATTTTTAGTAGCAATAAACAAAAGAACTATGTCAATTGGACATGCTTTGATACTATATCTGCCCTTGAATTTTTACTAGATAATATTTTTGTTCGCTTTGGAGATTCCGTATATCGTCAGGTTATCGGAATTCCAATGGGACTAACTGTGCACCACTTATTGCGGACCTGTTTTTATATTGCTATGAGTTACAATTTATGACTAAAATCAGCAAAGACCCATCGAAACAACATCTGATACAAAATTCAATAATACTTTTAGATATTTGGATGATATATTGGCTCTCAATAATGACGACTTCAGTATGTATACTAAAGAAATTTATCCTGTTGAACTTACTTTAAATAAAGCTAATACTAACAATGACCACTGCCCTTTCCTCGATCTTGATATCTATATCATTAACGGAAAGCTTAATACAAAATTTATGATAAAAGAGATGATTTTCATTTCCTATCGTTAATTATCCATTTTAGATGGTGACGTTCCTTGTCACCATCTTACGGTGTTATATATCTCAACTTGTACGATTCGCTCGTGTATGTAACAACGTTTCAGATTTTAACGAAAGAAATTTATGTATTACTGAAAAATTATTACACCAGGGTTTTCGATATCACAAACTAGTCAAAACATTTACTAAATTTTATCATCGATACAAGGACATCATTCGTAAATATAGCTCAACATGGAGACTTCTTATACGTTCAGGTATTTCACATCCAATCTTTTATGGTAATATTCTTTATAAAGCACAAAAACGTCAGTATTCACCTCAGAAGCTAACAAAACCTTTAAATAGACTTATTAAGAAGGGATATAGTTACGATACTGTTGTCAGGTCATTAAAGATTGCATATTTTGGCTTTAATATTGATTCACTTATAGGGTCTTTGCATCGGAACTAAACACATTCATTTAAAAACCAGTTGTTGGCATGACACGGGTTATGCTCTTCTCATATATTTTATTATGGTATGATACTAAACCCCTAACGGGAGGGATTGTGCCTGATATTCATATGACGAAGACATAATCTTTCAATCAGTTTAATTGAGGTCTGGAGCTGGCATGTCAGTTAACTGCTAGTAGTCTGTTGTTATTTATGTATTATTGTCATTTTGTTTATTTTCTTTTGTTACATCTTCTGACATCGGACTCGGACTTCTCTTTAACTGACTTCATAAACATGTTTAACCCCGCCGCATTTTTGCGCCTGTCCCACGTCAGGAGCCTCTGGCCTTTGTTAGTCTTGTATTTTTTTTACTTTTAGTTTCTTGTGTATAATTTGGAGTTTAGTATGACGTCCATTATCACTGAACTAGTATATATATTTGTTCAGGGGCCAGCTTAAGGACGCCTCCGGGTGCGGGAATTTCTCGCTGCATTGAAGATCTATTGGTGACCTTCTGTTGTCTGTTCTGTGGTCGGGTTGTTGTCTCTTTGGCACATTCCCATTTCCATTCTCAATTTTATTATAATAGATCGGTAAAATTTTGTCAATGACGATCTTGAACATTTTGCCCTTTCGGTTCTTCTGTATCTATTATTGTCGTCAAGATATAACGCAAATACTTGCATTTTACCCTTGTTTCATAACCAGCCATGGTGACCATGTTAGTTAATGAACCTTAATGTATAACAAAACACTATAATCTAGACAGCCTACTTATCAAACTGTTCAGAAGTTTTAGAGACACGATTTATGAAAACGTTGACAGACGATGGACGTCATGCGATAGCAAAAGCTCATATTACTAATCTTCAGCCAGATGAACAAAAACTAAAACGTGTTTTGGAACTGTCCAGTTTTTAAACAGATAAGCCGGAGTAGCATAACTCGATAGTCAGATGTCAATGACCTGAACAAATGATTGTCACCGACAAATACAGGACAGCTGCAAAATTCTTCTTGTTATTTGTGTAGGAGGTTGATAACCTGATAAATAATAAATAGTGAGAATTTCTTACGTACCTTTAGCGTCTTTAGCATAAACAATGAAATTTTAACCCTAAATTTCGACATTTCAGTAATTAATTATGTCAGTCAACTGTTAATGTTTTACTCCTCGTATTTATTTTAAAAGTCAAAGCATACTATAGCCCTCACCGGGACAACTTCAATAAAGTGTTCATTTTCTAATAACGGTAAAATGATTGTTAGGACTTAACAGTTAAAGCTGATAATATTGTCATAAATTGATATTGTATTCACTGAACAGTAACATTAAAGATCCAACAGTAAGCTATTTAACACCACTGCAGAATATATCATGCGTGAAAAACTTTAATGTCACATATCCGGCTAGTTTCGACGAATAGGAAAAAGTGCCAGGGTGATTCTTCAATGACAGTGAGGAATTCTATTAATTTTGTTTAATTATTTTCTGTATATGTTGAACATATTTCATATATTTCCGTATCAATGTAAAATGGTGTAACTTAGCTAATAAGTGAGCAGTTATGTTCAAATATAGTTATTCGATACGGAATGGATAAAACTTCTCAATTTTTAAAAGGTAGGTAAATTATTTGTTAATTCAAATAGATGCAGAATGTTTGATTTCAATTGATGACAACATCATCTTCAAATGAGTATTAGAATCCTATACCCTCACTAGTCTACACAAACATACCAAAGGGTATCCACTGTAAGAAAATGCGGTCAATTATACATATGAAATTAAAAGTTATTTTATTGATGCCTGAATTAGAAAGTATTCTCTCTATTTTAACTGTAATGATTAAATTAAGAGCTAATTGTCACGTAGTCCATACAGTACAGGGGCTGCATTTTTCACAGTAAATTACTATCTAAACGTGAATATGAAACTTAATATTCTAACTAAAATTGTTTTCTTTTCAATACTATAAAAACAACAGGACGCCCTTTTAATTTTAAGCAAGGTTAGACAGGGGCACATTTATAAAATACTGATAAGATCTAGAATGTACAAGCAAATAGAGGACATTATTTGTAACATTTTGTATTTTGATTTGTGACAAAATTAATGTATACTTGACTCAGATATAACTTTGAACCCGTTTATTTAAGTGTAAAGGATAGTAATGACACTTAAAAACCGTATTTATTTCATTGAAGTTAAACACTTAAAATGTTTGAAAAATTATAGCTAGGTTTGCTAAAAATAGCTTATAATATTAGTATCGATAATTTGGACTGAATAGTGTATAGATAATATGATAATTATATAACTCCATTTATCTGGTTTTAATTATTCTAATTATCAGAATACATTGTTAATAACCAGCCAATTGGAAATATACTTTATATTAAGCTGTAAGGGCTTTCAAAACGAATAAATCGTAGTGTATAGTGCACGCAAAGCGTTGCAAAATTACCTTCTGAACCATGAAAAATAATGTCTTTGTTTTTGTTCTAAAGCAAACATGAAAAAGGCCTGTCAAGGTATTGTCCATTTAACCAACTTAACATATAATCCTGGCAAAATAAATACAAACATTCAACGTTGTACAATTGTGATCGGTATTTTTAGAATCAAAATATAACTGTTTCAAAAATCAATACCCAAAAAGGGTTGCAATAACATAGAAACTGACAAGATAAAGGAACTGTAATTATAGTAAAACAAAATCATATAGTGTATTGAGGATTGACACATTACATTAACCATGTTGTTTTCCATTATTTTTATGTCAGTATGGAGTAAAATACTGGGATGAACGTCATTTAAGCAGCAATCCAACAATCTGGTACAAACAAAAGGTGCTTTTTTTTTTAGAATAAAGAATGTGGTGATTTGAATATGTTAAGTCGGGCCACATAATTCAATGAACGTGTGAATAAAAAGGGTTTCTAATTAATTTAATTCGATTGTTTAGAGTTTCATTAACTGAAAACATATCAGTGGGTATATTGCATGATGAATGCATGGGTATTTTGATTTACTAAGCTGTATTGATATTTTATGTTTTTTGACTAAAAGTTTGAATAGAAATTGCATCTGAAAGCAATTAAAACTAGCAGCTGTCATACTTTGTTCTATAAGTCTGAAATTCTGCCATAAAATAAAACTTAATTGAAAAAAAAAATCTTATACGCAATAATCTACTTGCTTGTTCTGTAATTCCCATTCCCTTTTATTACTTGTTTTGTATGTCTGTCTTTGATGATATCGATTGTATATTCCGCAAAGCATCTCATCCATGCCATTTTCTTTTGGTTGAAATTGTCACTATATTATTAGTGACGAGTTTGAGATTAAAAAAAAAATGTGTTAAAATTTCTACAATGTATTCACTGAGGGTGGGAAAAGATATAGTACGCCTACTGTAGTGATCAATCCTGTATGGTATTTCAAAATGAAATTTGTTTGCATTGAAGGTAAAAAAAAATGTACACTTGTACAAATGCACTAACATATCTTCCAACAAACAACTGTCATTCGTATGGACCATAATTGTGTGTGGTGGAAAGGGCAAACTTTACTCAAGAGCCATTACCAAGGAAATAATGTCAGCACATTTCTTAAGTCAATTACATCAGTTGATATTAATATGAGAAGGTTGATTCATTTACTGCAAGAAAAAATGACGATTTTAATTTTTCGATATCGTACTTTTCGAGTAGTAGTATATCTGCCTCACCTAAAATACAGCTCCTTTCAAAACTTGTGTCAAATACATTTTCTTTCTTGAAAAAGTATAATTACTGACATGAAACAACATAAGGATTTATTCAGATTAGGTTGATGTCATCATTGATTAAAGTAAATCCTGAATTTGTTTTTTTTTCTAGCACATGTTTTTACCAGATTAATCATCCAGATTATTGACCACGTAATATGAATACAGCATGCCCAGGAAGCTGAACACGTTCTTCTTCTATAAATAGAGATTGGTATATTTTATTTTCGAATACCTGCAAATATGTTAACGATATATTCTCTGTAAAGAAGGCAGATTTTCAAAAATATACAAATGAAATACATCAACCAGAACCCACTGTTACGTTTTTGATACCTTATCTTTTAATTTCCCATGATAATCATCATACCAAAATTTATGATAAACGAGACGGCTTTTCCTGTCCTGTTGTTAATTTTCCTTTCCTTGACAATGTTGTACCGTTGGCTTCCCTCTTAAGGGATATACATTTCTTAGTTGGTTATATATCCGCGGATTGGAAGTGAGGTCTCGAATTTCAATGACTGGAATATTTTCAATACTAAAACACGTGGACATCATGGATATATGATAAAATCTTAAACTTACCTTTATCAAAACTATTGATATTAATAATGAGGAATTATGATCCCATCTGCAAGACTTTAGTAAAAACTAGTGCTTCGAATCGAGTAGTTCATGTTGCGTTTAGTTATTTTCTTTCTCTTGTGATCTCATAACCTATAATTTCGTAATTCTAGTGTTTATTGATTTGCCTGTACTGATTTTCTTGTACATTTTTAATGTACCATTTGTTTGAGATCTAAAAAAAAAGCTTAACAAATAGTCATGCACCTTTCCCAAAACAAGAACTTCGTCTGCCGTTTTCATATTTTGATGATGTTCATTTGGTTTTAATTTAATTTATTATTTGGGAGAATTTGGTATTGCATTTTTTGATAGGTTTACAACTATTAAGATCTTAACATTTTGTATATACATTGTACACTTGTCTTTTGTTGAAGACTGTTTATTGGTCTCTGGGTGTCTTTTGGTATTTTGATTGTTGCTGTCTCTTTGGCGTATGATAATAATGAGGGGGATCCTCTGTATCGTTCTTTTGATCTGCGTTGATCTTTCGTTTGTCACAAAATGAACAAATAGATTGTCAGATAAAAACAAACTTGCCTGTCTGCAACATTAATGGTTTGTAAAATTGATGACTTTTTAATAGCATTGTAAAGTCAATCACAGCAAATTTCATCAAATTTACAACATCTCATGAATACTAAATACTTTCGTATTATTTTTGAAAAATGAAACACTCAGAAATGACATTTATAACATCAAAATTTGTTGCAATGTTAAGGAACAAAATAATAGATTTAATTTTATTTTTAATCATTAAGAACTATTGTTTCGTAATACACAACCAATTAGTGAAAAGTGAAAGTCACAATAAATTTTCTAAAGTACTAACAAAATAATAAGCAGATAAATGATAACAATAATTTTATACTATACAACGATTATTTCTGTCTTAATAAGCATATGATTTTAAATTATTCTAATGGTGAGATTTTTCATTGCGTATTCATTTTTACATCATTGTCTTTACTAATAGTTCTGTGTCTGTTTTTTTCCCCATTATACGACTTTTGAACAGATTTGTCGCACTATTGCTTATTTTTGCATTTTAAATGCGTTCCTACGATGGTACGTAGGTTGCATACAAAATGCACTTTTCAAAGGTGTATAATTGTCTATATATTCAGTTCACTAATTTACTTCATAGTTACAATTATACACTTTTGAAAAGTGTTTTTTATGTCACCTATGCACCATCAGTTCTGACTTCAAAGTTGTAATGAGATGATGGCTAGAGAAAGGCGTTGCATAGATATAACATAACTTTATACTGAGATTGATTGATTGTTGCTTGTATGCTGAACGTTCAGTAGAAAATTGTTTATGCATTCAACTGAAATTCATGCTGACGTTTATATTTTGGTGAATTCGGTTTTTACATTTTATAGTTGTTTCAAGAATGATAATGCATTATGTAAAACACTAGTTTTCATGTAAAGTCGTTAAATCTTATATAACTTTTGCAAAGTATTTAAAAATTTCTACAGCTAATCTCCCGTTTTATAATCACCAGATGTTTGCCATTTCAAATTATTTCAGAGCGAATAGTTTTGACTGAGTCTTGTAAGCAGAATTGCCTCAGCTATATATTTTTAAAGGACATACGTTTTTGTATTAAGCATTGAATGAATGTTGACTGTATATCATTTAAACGCCTGGTGTTAAGTGTAAATTCACATATCAGAATGTCCCCAATATGAGCCTTACAGTCAATTATATGGTAAAATGTTCCAAATTTGTAAAATTATCTGTTTGTGAAAGAAGTTGTTTTCTTTTAATCATGGAGTAATAGCTGACGTCCGTACTATAGAAACTTTTCAACGTGTCAGCAACCTGATTAAATCTCTGCCTGCTTTTACGATGAAATTTAAATATGTTTCGGCCAACGTTATTTATCGAAGAGAACATTTTCATCTTGCATCTCTAACAAGAGTGTTATTCAATTTTATTTCATGATAACAAAGTTACATTTAAGCAATATTGGTTCATTTTATTCTAACAGAATTTACAAAGAGTTGATAAGAAAGAAATACTTTCATAAAAACATTGAAAAGCTATTTAGAATTCAAATTACATTTCCAATCTAGTATTATGGAGTCTTGAACGATGGGGATGTCCGCCGAGATTTGTCAAGTTTGTTTTGTGTTGCAATAATCAGATTCTGCTATTCATTTTACCATACACTGGTGATTTTATCTGACATAAGAAATTTGAACTGAGACTCTCATGCCGAAGTTACAATACAATACTTTCCCTAGATATATTCCTAACAAACAATTGATGCATTTCATGATATAATAAAGTATCAAACATTTCAATTTAGATTTTCTTGATATCAAGCATAATGCTTTAATGTGACAAAATGGCAAAATTATAACGATAAAATGTGAAATTAGAAAATAAAATGCTATCGTCAAATCATTTCAACTTCTGTCATCAAAGTACATCCCCAATAAAATAAACTGAATGTATATGCAAATTGAAATCCTATTTGCTATCACTTACATTCAAAACATAGTCATAAAATTGAAAATACGTTCAAATGAGCCCCATCATATTAGGAATATGTAGAAATCGTCTGTGTAGAATTAAACAAATACATAAACTAGGTCAAATTGCAGTTTACCAATGCAGTGTATTTGTTGACTTTTGTAACGTGAATCTCAGTTACTAGGAATTTTGTACATTAAAGTTCATCATGAAAATGGAGATTAAGATAGGAAACGACATTTTAATTTTTTATTGTGTGCTGTGAAAATAGTTTAAGTGATATAAACACGACTTTTGTCGCCACATTTGTTTTACTTTCTAAACTATCTCTGGTATATATCTGTTTTGTAGAGTAGACATCAAACAAGAACCCCCAAATGTATGTTACGCTCTTAATTAGGTTAATGACACAACACAGACGAGTCCGCTGATCACCTTTAAATAAGGTTACAACGTACGACTACTTTTGTGTAATTTGAAATAAAATGAATGATTTTGACCAGTTGTAATTTAGTTTTTTTTTTCGATTATATTTCTTGTACAAATAACTTTCACTCTTTCGATAAACAATTTTCTCATGTAACCTATTTGCTTATAAACATCAACGAATCTATATCTTTATTGAATAGCCTCCGTTATATTTGCCTGCAGTAAACGAAACAAAATGAAGAAAACGTTGAATCTAAAAGCATACAATCAGAAATATGTACAAGTGTACACACCAGCAGTACCAAATGAAGGTAGCTATCAAATTTCATTGATACATCTCTTTTCATGAAAGCCTCCTTTCGAAAGATTTACGGACGCCATCACGAGTTGGTTGAGCGTAATGGAACATCTGTGTTTGGTGGGGTTGATGTTGCTCCTTAGTTTTCTATGTAGCTTTCTGTGGATTTGTTGTCTTTTCTTGTCGGTTTTCGTTTTTATTTTGCAATGGCGTTGTCAGTTTTTCATCGACTTGTGAGTTTAGAATGTCCCTTTAGTATCTACCGCCTCTTTTTTCAAATGACCTGAATCTGTAAAATGCCTCTTAAAACATGTAGCAGTATATGTCTACGGTAATAAGATTATTGGCAGTGAAATAAGATGGAATATATGACCATACCTGAAATTGGATTATTAGTACCAAATTATCTGCAGCGACAAGAAGAATATTTGGTCTGAAGATTAAAATTTCCGTCTTTGTAGTTTTCAATATAGAATTGTTTTGATCAGTAATAAATAGAGGCTTAACACCGAACAAACATTTTCATGGATAATTGTTAATTGCATGTACATTTACGTGTACCCATTCTGGTGACCCGTATAGAGCAATGTACTTCTATACACTTGAGTCTTCGTTTTATATTGTTGTTAACAGTATGTGGCAACCATCATACCTAATATTTTTTTTCTTTTCATGCGTTTGAGCGATTGACAGAAGGACAGTTTAGTTCGCTTTAACGGAAAGTAATTATTTTGACATTTGTAGAACCATAGACGTCTCAATTAAGTTGTCTATTAATGTTTAATTGCATTAAACGCGTAATTCATTAACACGAACCCTACACCAAACTGTAAGAAAACACTTGTATCGCATACTCACATCTTAACACATCTGCATAGTGAAATGCTACACAGTTTTTGTATACACCATTAGTATATATGTAAGTTAATAACCTTAAATGTATAGTTATAATGATGCTAAGGAGCACACTGTATTATTGCTAGTTCATGAACATTCATCTACCAAGCATTACAGACAATCAAAAATCGGGTTCCACGCACACGCGTTTTTGGTTATAAAATGCGGGATTGGAACATCATTTTCTCGTGTATCTCAAGATATCCTAATCCAATAGTTGTTTAAACAAGAATACATTTGAGTTTTCTAGATTGTCTGTCTAGTCTGATGGATAAATTTATATGCGTTTTTTTAATGATATTTCACTCGTATGACCAACATTTTGTTAACCAATGTCAAAGAATGGCGTTTTATTGGATGTTTAAACTTCTTTTTTCGGTTACCTCATATCAGTCTCTAGCGGAAATAATAACATGTTATTATTAGAAAAAACTATTCTCTCTCGTCAAAATGGAAATGTTTTAATGAAAGAAAATTTTGATAATTTGCACAGTCAATTGAAAACGTTAATTGAAGAATGATTTTCGGGCTAATGTATTTTACTTTATCTGTCTTTTTAATCCATCTTCAATAATACTTCCAAGGTTCAATATGATCTAAAATATGCTTAATTTTACTAAGGCTGTACACGGAGGAAGCTCAGCAAGTATGAAACTTTCTTAATCTTTTGAATGATAACTTAATATTTCAGTATACAACACACACTTCATTCTTAATCGGCCATTCATATACCAGTATCATATGATACAGTATATTTGATCTTTCTTTATAGTGATGCAATAGCGGCTGTTCCATGTTGAACGTGTCAATCAACTTGTATTTCAAACTTCAATGAACAAAACAACTGTTTGACGGTACACCTTTACAACTAGAAAAAACTATCCAAAATAAATTGAAAGTGCGCATTAGAATTATTAACCATTATCTCTTTTAAATTCTGAAAACATTTCATTGAATTACGAGTTGTTTACTAGAGGATACTTATTCATATGACAGTTGTTTTCCATTCGTTTGATGTGTTTGAGCCTTTGCTTTTGCCATTTGATAAGGGACTTTCCGTTTTGAATTTTCCTTGGAGTTCGGTATTTTTGTTATTTTACTTTTTCCGTATATATGACATACTTGCTAAGAGAATACCCCTCACATTATTTAGATCAAAATCTGAAAAAAACAATTTGCACAGTTTCATAATTTAAAAAAATTCTCAATGAAAAGCAGTTATTGGTTTAGGAGGAAATGGGGATGCAGGATACATCCTACCTTTATGGACATAGCAATTTTGTTCTTTTTGTACGATAATCATACTGTATCATTCAGTTACAAGGAAGATAAAAGTGATACACAAGGGTAGCATGTATTAAAGGTTCGTTGACAGTGTCATGGATATCCAGTAACTGGTTCAGAAGGCATTGCGGAGATATGGCATATTCTATGTCTTACTGAACTTTTTCTGATAACTGGTGGGTATATCAATCAGGGATTTCGTTAGCACAAATTACTACAAATTTACTAAATTCTTTCATAGATACAAAGATTTGGTTTTGAAGTTTAGGTGTACCTCAAGAAATTATATCACAAATGAAATATCGAATCCTTATTTATATACACCTGGAGAAAGTATCGCACCACCCAGATTTTCCCCAAAAACCAAAATTTTATAACAACAAATTCAACGTTTGGTCCATGGAATGAGAAGACAGTTAGCATTGTTATTCGTGTTTACGATAGTTTCAATCGGTATTGTAAATTATTATGTTAATTGAAACCACTGACACATATAAGGGTTTTTCAAACAAAAGGAATTGTGCTATTGAACATTTTACTACTTTTTAGCATCCAAATTTAAACATTGTCCATTTGTAGTACCCAAAACATCCTTTTGTTTGTCAAATGATGAAATCATTATTTTTCTTTAACGTTTTAATTTTATTTATGCATGTGATCTTGTCAATTACAGAATTGCATATTTTATATAGTCTTGGAGCTATACTTAATGTGATATGTTATTTTATTTTGGTATGTGAGAAAAATCAGTGCAATAATTTCTCCAGTTGTATATATTATGATGTTGTTAAAAAAAAGCTCGTAAATTTAGATACGACTCTTTTTTTAAAACTCATCGACCCTTGGAATTAAGTTATTCTTCAAACTTCTTATAAATCATACATTGTATTTAGATCTTTGGATATTGTTTTTATTGGTACTTAACATTTTGATAACCAATTCATTACTAAATTTATACTGCTATCCAGTAAAACACAGTTAAAGTCCTACATCATGTCGATACTAATATTTTGGCATTTTACATTTATAAGTTCATTGTTTTCCTTAATTGCTTATAACGTCTATTCACTACATCCGTTGAAGATGTAATGATGGCTATTTTTGTAAACATGATCTATTTATTTCTCGAAATTGATTGATTGGTTGATTGATTGATTGTTGGTTGCTAAACGTCATCTGAAATTGAGCTTTGTACGTTGTTTTATCCATATTTTAGGTAAGCTGGCTTTAAATCTGATTACAATTAATAACCATCGATATTTTAAAACCCTGGTCATCAAGATTTCTACAGCATGAAGCTTGAAAAATATAGTCAATGTTCAAAACAGATGTTTTTTCTGCCATTTTATTTTAAATTGTTGTTTTTTTTAAATTTCATTAATCACATTAGTTTCCGGAAAATACATCTATTTATATTTAATAACATTAAATTAACTTCCGTATAGTCCTGTCCTTCAAACAATTGTTTTACACATTGCGAGGGCGAAACAATAACATTAAATTAATTCAGAATACTACAAATTTCTACAAAATAATCAATAAACATGTTTTGTATATGTTATATATTTGCTATGGTCGAACATTACAATTTATGAATGGATATGCCTAATCGAACAGTGTTAGATTATCTAAATAAACAATTTGAAAATCTTACCAAAATTAGAGGTGCTTGCGTGTAGACGGATAATAAGGAACCACTTTAGTTTCAAAGATGTCTGCAACTAATATTAAAAACTAAATTTTACCATCCCATGTTAGTCTTTTTTTTTACAAAAGTATTGTTTTCATTGAATTGATGAAGATTAATGATAGGAAGATAATTAAAAAATGGTGGACCACACAATACAGAAGGCTGGAACAATTTGCAACGACACTAATAACCAACTATTGTCTCATTCCTTCGCAAAAAGCCTATTTTTTGGAGCGCATTGAACATAGTTCAATAACCATAATTTGAACCCACGAATAAACAAGTTATATGGGGTTTGAAGGTTACACAGAAGTTTTCGAAATATCATTCTTCAGTGAATAACCTAATTATATGTTTGGAACCCTTATAAAATGCAGTAAAATCTTTTTGGGAGTCACATGAAAGAGTGGGTATGGATTCCCTTGACCAAGCCTACATGTACATTGTACTTGTACCAAAGTAACAAAAATATGTTATGTGCATTTGAAAGACAATGCTTAGTTTTGCTTCTGATAGAATACTACAGTTTTTTAAAGAGCTTATCAATGCGAAAACAAGGTTAATCATACAAATGTATGATACGCATGAAATGATCATCCTGATCAAATCTATTGGTTTAGTTATTGAAATACATGCAGGTATTAAAGTATGGGAAGCCCTTTTTATATTTATTCAATTTCAAGATATCTTATAAAGTTAATATGATATCTTTTAAAGTATATAAGATATCTTGTATTCTTTATAAGATAACTTATCTAAATTGATGTTAATAAGATATCTTATATACGCATTAACTTTATGAGACATCATTTAAACTAAATTAGATATCTTATATAGTGTATTAGATATCTTTTCACCCAAATTGTATATCTTATGTAGTGTATCTTTTGAACGATATAGATTAGAAGATATCTTATTTAGTTCATAAAATATCTTATTAACTTTATATTATAACTTGAAAATGCATACCATACAACATGTCGTCTTGAATTTTTGGATAAGTCAATATACTCAAAAACAATCCAAAAACTTTCAAGTTGCGGTTTTAAGCCATTGATTAGGCTACAACTTTACAAATGCAAATATTATTGACACAACCTCTAGGTACACATATGGAGCTGTGATACAGTAAATTTTAGTTGAAATTGGAAAACTTAATGAAAATGCATGGCACTGATTTTTAAATGATAGATTGTACAGAATACAACTTGTATACTACATGGTCGAAAAATATGAAATTTATTTGTATCATTTTTAGAAACCAGGACGAAATGTGAGGCAGGCCGAGATTTTCTTCTTTTTCGTAGCGAGTTCAAATTAATTATATATTTTCCTCTATCTAAGATATCACAAATCTAGTTTTTCTTACAATGCAAATATATTGTACTATTTTTGCAAATTAACATATTTTTTACGTTTGGAGGACGTGTTTTTCAACAAACGATCTGCATTCCCACGGGAACCAACTGTGCTCCTCTTCTTGCTGACTTGTTCCTTTATTCATATGAGGCTGACTTCATACAGGAGCTTCTTCCGAAGAAAGAAAAGCAGTAAGCAGTATACTTTAATTTCACTTTCCGCTAAGAGATGATGTTCTCTCACTAAATAATTCAAAATTTGGTGACTATGTTGAACGCATCTATCCCATCGAACTTAAGATAAAGGATACAACAGGTACAGTTAAGTCTGCCTCATATCTTGACTTACATCTTGACATTGACAATGAAGGTCGTTTGAAAACAAAACTTTACGATAAAAGAGATGATTTGAGCTTCCAAATTGTGAACTTTCCTTTTTTATATAGCAACATTCCAGCGCGCCTGCATACGGAGTATATATCTCCCAGTTGATACGATATTCCAGGACTTGTGTTTCCTATCATGATTTCCTTGATAGAGGGTTGCTGCTCACAAGGAAGCTATTAAACCAAGAGTTCCAAGTGGTGAAGTTAAAATCATCCCTTCGTCAATTTTACGGACGCCATCAGGAGTTGGTTGACCGTTATGGAATATCTGTTTCACAGATGACGACGGATATTTTCCAATTGTCGTAACTACATTCTCGTCCCCTTCCCCCGAATGTGACCTACTGATTTAGATTTATCAACGGGTTTGTACTTACATGAGCAGCACGACGGGTGCCACATGTGGAGCATGATCTGCCTACCCTTCCGGAGCACCTGAGATCACCCCAGTTTTTGGTGGGGTTCGTGTTGCTAAGTCTTTGGTTTTTCTATGTTGTTTTGTGTACTGTTGTTTGTCTTTTCTGTTTTAGCCGTGGCGTTGTCAGTTTATTTTCGACTTATGAGTTTGAATGTCCCTTTGGTATCCTTCGCCTCTCTTTTAGTCTTCTTAAACTTCAAGTATTTCATGCATAAAGATTTCTATTACACATTAAGTACTGTTCATTTTTAATCACCCGATGCGCATGTGTAAACTATGGAGTCATATACAGCAGCGATAAAAAAAAATAGTAATAAAAT
Organism: Mytilus coruscus; assembly: GCA_017311375.1. Classification (NCBI taxonomy): domain Eukaryota; kingdom Metazoa; phylum Mollusca; class Bivalvia; order Mytilida; family Mytilidae; genus Mytilus; species Mytilus coruscus. The sequence continues at coordinate 61,223,733 of CM029601.1, forward strand.
TGTTCTGTATACAAATTTGTTGATTTGTATCAATTTATTCCATTACATGAAAATGTTTAAAAATGAAGTAAAATTTACAATCTATGCTGAATAGATAATAATACTGTTGATTTATTGCATTAATTTAAAGTGATAAAGTTTAAATTTAAGCAGGATCATGGATACGATAAGATTGTGAATGCTGATATTGCTGCGAGATGCACTTGACAAAATATATGGTCTTAGTTTTCATTTCAGTATTTCATGCATTTATTATAAGAGTGAAGCGATATGAATGCAAATAACGTAGCCCATTTCACAAAAGCGCTGAAGCAAATTTTGCTTAAATCATGACTTTGGTTTGCTTTTTTATGCAATAAAACTTACACATCTGCATCCAATTCGTATATTTTATTACATTAAATATGAATTATTATAACATATCTAAATGGAATAATCATGATAAATATAGAGTAGTATTGAAAAAAAGTGTTAATCTATGTTTACCATGTAGGTTACACATACTAGTACTATGAAACAATGTTCTTAGATATAGGAAGATGTGGTGTGAGTGCCAATGAGACAACTCTCCATCCAAATAACAATTTATAAAAGTAAACCATTATAGGTCAATGTACGGCCTTCAACACGGAGCCTTGGCTCACACCGAACAACAAGCTATAAAGGGCCCCAAAAGTACTAGTGTAAAACCATTCAAACGGTAAAACCAACGGTCTAGTATATATAAAAACGAGAAACGAGAAACACGTATAAATTACATAAACAAACGACAACTACTGTACATCAGATTCCTGACTTAGGACAGGTGCAAACATTTGCAGCGGGATTAAACGTTTTAATGGTACCAAACCTTCTCCCTTTTCTGAAACAATAGTATAACATCACAACATAGAAAACACACGATAAAACATCAATTGGAAGGCTTAACTCAATCAAAACGTAAATTAACACACTATGAACGAATAAATTCGATCTGTGATACCTGAAAGTAAATACATAGTTAATAAAATATTAGGGACAAACATTCAAGGCCAAAAAGCAAACAAACAAGTCCAAATAAAGCCATGGCAAAACACTACCGCGAAATATTAAACCCTTAGAAAATAATCACTTTTGAAAAACCGGTTTTCATAATATATACAGGTAAATGAAAAATAACTTTGTCGTTTTAGGTATACTTTTCTGTCTATATAAAATCTTCCAATAATTAGGAATACCAAGAAAGGTCTGTCATATAAATACCTAATTTAACACTAGATACATAAGGGGTAAATATCAACAATAAAACTTCCCTGTACAGATTAAAGGAGAATAATCTTGATGTTAATACAAATGTAGTACGAAGAAGTGAAAATTAGTAGATATTCCAAATAATCAAAGCTGGTATACAGACAAGATCCATATTAATATAAAATAACAAAAAAGTATTAAAAATAGTATCAACAGGTCGAATTAAATCTTGCCGGTTTTCACCAGAAATGAAAGCAGTGGCGGATTCGAAGTCGAAGTGGGCGTACACCACCTTTGATTAGAAAATGTATATTTTTTTAGCATAAAATCGTCAAAAATAGAATCGACTGTACATGTATATATTCAGTTTTCGTGAATTACACCCCTTTCATAAATCCTGGATCAGCCCCTCGAAAGGTTATAAATAACAAACACATGGTGTACATTTAGGCCGATAGGAAAACAAAGATGATATATAAAAAAAATAAACAAATCTATTGTTAGTATTATGTTTAATCAAATAATGGAATTGCACATATTTACATAAATAAAAGGAGATGTATAATATATGGAATGTGTTAATAGTTCGATTAAAACAATAAATATTTGATCGATCATTTAATCTTTTAATACGTACATGTTCTAAATTTGGCCCGACTTGTGATTTGCCTAATACTGTAAAAAAATAAAGGAAGATACATGAAGATACAACAAGATAAAAAGCAAAAAGATACACCTATAATGTCACTAATTTTTGAGACAAACGGTCAACAAAAGTTAACGAGCCATTCGTTGTTCTCATCAAGGCTGTTTTTTTTAATTCATTGTAAGGGTGAACGTAATTGTCACAGCAGCCAAATAACACAAAAGATAAAACACAGAAATAACATATGGATTTTAAAACATTACAAACCAAAGGATGAAATCTTGTTTATTTTATTTAAGTAATTTATATTTAAACACCTGAATTTAGATTAAATTAATACATGTACCTTTTCTAAATCTCAAAATAACAAAGCGATTGTTAATGCTAATAAAAATTTATCTTATACTGTTTTGATTAAAAGCATTTTGATTTATTGCTTTATTAGCTTTTCGTGTTCTACAGTCATTCCATATATTTACCACGATTAAAAGCTAAACGATGTTTTTAAGAAATATCTAAAAGAATTTATCATTTGATCAACCGTGTCACGTATATAGTATGTCTCTAGTCAACCGTTCCAGTTGGAAAAAATATATACCTTTTAATGAAGGCGTTTTCATTTTACAAGTATGTATTGTATACTAGTAATATGAATTTAGAGAAAAGAAATTCATATCCACGCCTGAATGCAACTAAAACTTCTTACTGTGAAAAATTAAGTCTTTAGATGTTACAGACACCTACAGTTCTTTTTACACCATGTTAAGGAAAGGTTTATTATAGGAGTGTTTCTCAGGTATAAGTATTCTACACATATTCAACAGCTTTACTATCTCATTTCAATTCTATTTAACAAATCGACAGGGATCTTTCGATATAGCGAAAGAACAACCTTAAAATACAATTTGTCAAAAGGATAACGACTGAGAGCATACATTATTTTACTGTCTGTGAAAATAACATCTTGGTTGTAGGTATTAGAATTTGAAATACAAATTTAAATCGAAATTTGTATATAAATTGACTCGGATTACAACATTTGTTATTGATATGAACTGTAGCATGACAGGTTCCGACATCATGAATTCAGTTTTGAATATTTATTTAACGTCTTTATTTATATACTTTAATCAAAATGTTAAGTATTTAAATATATTTTCTCGAATGAAATGATATCATAATTCACTTTTTATCAATAGGTTTTTCAGACACCATAACGAACAGTTACGATAGATTAGAGAAATAAACTTTCCATTTGGCAATAATGCAACCATTAGTAGAACAGTGGATATCGTTCTGCGGGAAGAATATACCACTGCTATCATAATCATTATACATTTGTACATAAATTATCACTTATTTACAAAGTTTACATTTTCGATTACATAATAATAAAAAAAAAATAGCTCTTTTCAAATTCAGCGCTCCTGAAGCGCTTTTCCAAATTTACATTCGTCGATCATTGTGCATGCACAAATTAATCGTTGACTTGTAAGTCACTTCCACCAATCAATCTACTGCATTCAAAAATCATTTCTTTATTTTCTCGCACAATGAAATTTAAGGGCCAAGTTAGGAGATCAAAAGTTATACATGATAACCTCTAGATGTCTTATTTATCGTTGGGTTGCTGTCTTCTTGACTTATACCCTATTCCTTTTTTATTCATATTTATAGAGATATACAACTCAAATGCACATACAAATACATAAGTAAATAGAAAAAAACCTAAGTCCAACTTTGCCTGACGGAGTTGCAGTCTATATAGGTTTTTGTAAAACCGTTTGCATATGAGATATTCGAGATTGGTAAAATATGTTGGTAAAGGACTGAGTTTTGAAATGTGCGTGAAAAAAACATAAGTGGTTTATGAGGATAATAAACCAATCGCGTTAATGCAATCAGAAAAAAACTAAAGTTTTTGAACAAAGCGAACTTAAAAAAATCAGAAGAAATTTCCAGTGTTCACGAAGGGCAAGCATTTCAAAATTCACATCTCTGTGGTATAGCCCTACTCGGTCAATACGAGACAAGTTTTAAAGAAAGTGTGTCCACTAATCTGATACACACGTTTTCACGTACTTTAGAAATAATCTATTAACTGATGACGAAATCCTAAACTTTATGTTGTATAATATTTAGTAATATAAAGGAAAACTAAATCATTTAAGTGAAAGTTTTTTTCATAGAAGTTACTGTTGTAAGAAGTACCTTATTATTTAATAAGTAATATATAAAAAACATTATACTCAGACCACGAAGGTATACATTGTATACAGACAACTGAAATTAATATTTGAGAATCAAAATCAACATGCAGTTTGTCATATAGTTGCATGTTCTGTTGACCCTGGTAGACATAAGTATGTCCAAATTAGACGCGGTACTTTCTTCCGATGATTCATAAATCGTCTGTAAACTGGTAGTTGGTTTAAATCGAAAGTGTATAATCTGTATAGCCAATTACAAAGTTAAATAATTATGATCCTTTTTTTTTGTAACAGAGTGATCTAGATTGAATTTAAATTTCCAATGGGCTAGGTTCAATTAGTGCATCTTGTATAGTTTCATGCGATATATATATGCGTAATATAGTCGTATGATAAGAGTTTTCAGTGCGAACGGCAAGTGTTTCCGAATAACTATCATTCAACAGACTCGACGCCAAAAACATTGAGAAGCCAAATAAAAAGCATTTAATTGCAACAAAACTGAAAACTGTGCTGGTGTCTTGCCATGGCTTTATTTGGACTTGTTTGTTTGCTTTTTGGCCTTGAATGTTTGTCCCTAATATTTTATTAACTATGTATTTACTTTCAGGTATCACAGATCGAATTTATTCGTTCATAGTGTGTTAATTTACGTTTTTGATTGAGTTAAGCCTTCCAATTGATGTTTTATCGTGTGTTTTTCTATGTTGTGATGTTATACTATTGTTTCAGAAAAAGGGAGAAGGTTTGGTACCATTAAAACGTTTAATCCCGCTGCAAATGTTTGCACCTGTCCTAAGTCAGGAATCTGATGTACAGTAGTTGTCGTTTGTTTATGTAATTTATACGTGTTTCTCGTTTCTCGTTTTTTATATAGACTAGACCGTTGGTTTTACCGATTGAATGGTTTTACACTAGTACTTTTGGGGCCCTTTATAGCTTGTTGTTCGGTGTGAGCTAAGGCTCCGTGTTGAAGGCCGTACATTGACCTATAATGGTTTACTTTTATAAATTGTTATTTGGATGGAGAGTTGTCTCATTGGCACTCACACCACATCTTCCTATATCTAAACAACACAGCCAAGATCTTAGGTCAACTTCGTCTGAGGGAGTTGCGATATTACTTTCAGTACATGGATATGGTGGGTATATGTTTATATTTACCTTTAACATTCCAGCTGTGCGTATCATGCATTCGATCGTTGAATATGTCCCACCTTCTTATGTTAGGAGTTTGCAATTTATGTATATAAAAGAGAGGCAAAAAATACCAAAGGGATATTAAAACTTATAAGTCGATAATAAACTGACAACGCCATGGCAAAAAACACAATATAGAAAACTAAAGACTGAGCAACACAAACCCCACCAAAAGCCGGGGGTGATCGCAGGTGCTCCGGAAGGGTAGGCAGATTATACTCAACATGTGGCACCCGTCGTGTTGCTCATAAGTACAAACCCGGTGATAAATCTAATTCGGTAGGTCACATTCTGGGAAATGGAGGACGGGAATGTGGTAACGACGATTGGAACATATCCATCGTCATCTGTGAAACAGATATTCCATAACGGTCAACCAACTCGTGATGTAGTCGATATTTTTTCGAAGGGATGATTTCAACTTCACCACTTGGAACTCTTGGTTTAATAGCTTCCTTGTGAGCAGCAACCCTCTATCAAGGAAAGCATGATAGGAAACGCAATCCCTAGAATATCGTATCAACTGGGAGATATATACTTCATATGCAGGCGCTGCTGGAATGTTGTTACATAGAAATGGAAAGTTTACAATTGGGAAGCTCAAATCATCTCTTTTGTCGTAAAGGTTTGTTCTCAACCGACCCTCATTGTCAATTTCTAGATTTAAGTCAAGATATGAGGCAGACTTAACTGTACTGTTGTATCCTTTATCTCAAGTTCGATGGGATAGATGCGTTCAACATAAGTCACCAAACTTTGAATATTTTAGTGAGAGAACATCATCTATATAGCAGAAAGTGAAGTAAAGGATAATGCTAGCTTCTTATTATTCTTCCTAAGAAGCTCCTGTATGAAGTCGACCTCAAATCAATAAAGGAACAAGTTGGCAAGAAGCGGAGCACAGTTGGTTCCCATGAGAATGCCGATTGTTTGTTGAAAAACACGTCCCTCAAATATGGAGTCAATCAAGTAATCAAGCATCTTGATAATGTCAGTTTCAGAGAATTTTTTGTTTGAATCAAAGTGATTTTTTATAAAGTACGATCAATCCCTCCCTAAGACAAGATACTTTACGACGTTAGCCATTCTTTTCATGAATTAAAGCAGTGCCAACTCTTTCAATTTGTTTTTTAGTTTGGAATGGGGAATACTTGTGTAAAGTGTAGAAAAGTCAAATGTTTTAATATTATTGCAGGATGAAAGAGTCTTAGATTGTATGTACTCTAACAGATCTTTGGAATTTTTTACATCCACATCAGATTCACACCGCCTCTAGAATAGGTAGTTTCACAATAACTTTGAAACCCGGCTTTGATTGCTGATAACATTGATGTTGATAATTTAGAAAGAGGTTTCGTGGAGCAATTGTAAGACCCAGCAATATGACGTTGTATGTTTGTAAGGACACTTATGTAATTTGGGTATTCAATACAGTGGAGAAAGATCCAGTTCGTCGTTTTTTGGTTGAAATTCCAAAGGAACATAGACTAGACCTATGATTATCCAGGATTTCCTCCTTGGTAAGTGTCGTTGGGGTATATGTTGAATTTCCAAGTGAATTGTCAATACCTAATTCATTTATCAAGCAGTTTATGTAATGTGATTTACACACAAAAACGGTATTTTGGGGCTTCATCTGCGGGTAGAACAACATATTTGTCATGGAGGTAGGCTTTGCAATATTTGGATCTGAATTGCGGAAGAAATAATTTTAATCAAAGCCGCATTACCACATCAAACACTGTTTATATAACAGACATGTGTTAATAAAAAAGCTTTCGTGACAAGCAAAGGTAACACTACCCCAGTGAAACTTCTTTTAAGGTTCGAATCTGGTATCTGTCATGCTAAGCAATGGTCGTCGATACATGTAAACAATGGTTGTGAGTTCGTCTCTCGAGACATGACTTAAAAATCAAATATGTGTGTACAGACGATTTTGAGGGTGGTAATTATTATGAAGCTGTTTGGTTAAACTGTGTGTTTAGGACGACTATTCACCGAACAACGTTGCAAATATTTCAAAGTCCCTACAGAAGGTTGAAATCGCTAGAGATTAAACACTCGTATTTCCTTTTTCCTTGAATATATTATTCTGTGCACGAGTACATTTTTTCATTCGTATGCTTATATGGTCATGTATGTCCAATCTTTTAATATTATAAGATACTTCGATTGACACATAATGTGAGGCGTTCAAATATGTCTATGTAAGATTTGCAGATGGTGAGGAATGTTCGTTAGGCTGAATTCTGATTTAAGTAATGTGTGGTATAAGCTTTGACAAGTTGGTATGTTACATTATAATTATTTCATCTCTTTTGTATGATGACCAGTTTTATACGACCGCAAAAAATTTTTGTGGTCGTATATTGGTATGACGTTGGCGTCGTCGTCGTCGTCGTCGTCGTCGTCGTCGTCGTCGTCGTCCGGCGTCGTCGTCGTCGTCCGAAGACACATTGGTTTTCGCACTCTAACTTTAGTTTAAGTGAATGGATCTCTAGGAAATTTTACCATAAGGTTCAGTACCACAAAAGGAAGGTTGGGATTGATTTTGGGGGTTATGGTACTAACAGTTAAGGAATTAGGGGCCAAAAGGGGCCAAAATAAGCATTTTGTAACTTCCAGACAATAACTTGTGTGTAAGTGTATGGATCTCTCTGACATTGTACCACAAGGTTCCATATCACAAAGGAATGCTGGGATTGATTTTGGGGCAATTGCCTCAAAATTTTAGGAATTAGGGCCAAAAAGGAGCAAAAATAAGCATTTTTCTATTTTCAGGACAATAACTTGTGTGTAAGTGTATGGATCTTTCTGAAATTGTACTACAAGGTTCCATATCACAAAGGAAAGCTGGAATTAAGTTTGGGGTAATTGCCCTAAACGTTTAGGAATTAGGGGCCAAAAGGGCCAAAATAAGCATTTTCTAGTTTCCAGACAATAACTTGTGATCAAGTGTATGGATCTCTCTGAAATTGTACTGCAAGGTACCATACCTCAAAGGAAGGCTGGGATTGAGTTTGGGGTGATGAATCATAGGGGTTCAAAAATTGGGGGATTTTTTTTTCCTTTTTTTTCTTTAAAATTTTCCATTTTAAGTTGGTTATTTCTGATTTATATTTAAAAGCAAATAATAATGATATGGCAGGAGATACACACCAAACAGGATGTGTAAATTATTATATAATAAGTATTGTGCAATAGCAAGAAATTTTCAATTGCACAGTATTGCGCAATAGCAAGAAATCTTCAATTGCACAGTATTGCGCAATAGCAAGAAATATCCAATAGCACAGTATTGCACAATAGCAAGAAATTGTCAATTGTACAGTATTGCACAATAGCAAGAAATATTCAATTGCACAGTATTTCGCAATTTCAAGTAATATTCAATTGTGCAAAAGAAGATACTTTGTATAAATTGCTTATTTCTTGACCAATTTCAATGGGTTTTTTCTTGAATTCTTGGGGTTCTTTAATATGCTGAATCTAACCGTGTATTAAGTTTTTGGATTTTGGGCCCCGTTTTAAATTGGTCCACATTGAGGTCCAAAGGGTCCAAAATTAAACTTTGTTTGATTTCATCAAAATTGAATTATTGGGGTTCTTTGATATGCCGAATCTAACCGTGTATTTAGATTCTTAATTTTGGTCCCGTTTTCAAATTGGTCTACATTAAGGTCCAAAGGGTCCAAAATTAAACTTAGTTTGATTTTAACAAAATTGAATTCTTAGGGTTCTTTGATATGCTGAATCTAAACATGTATTTAGATTTTGATTATGGGCCCAGTTTTCAAGTTGGTCCAAATCAGGGTCCAAAATTAAACTTTGTTTGATTTCAACAAAATTGAATATATGGGGTTCTTTGATATGCTGAATCTAACTGTGTATTTAGATTCTTAATTTTGGTCCCGTTTTCAAATTGGTCTACATTAAGATCCAAAGGGTCCAAAATTAAACTTAGTTTGATTTTAACAAAATTGAATTCTTAGGGTTCTTTGATATGCTGAATCTAAACATGTATTTAGATTTTTGATTATGGGCCCAGTTTTCAAGTTGGTCCAAATCAGGGTCCAAAATTAAACTTTGTTTGATTTCAACAAAATTGAATATATGAGGTTCTTTGATATGCTGAATCTAACCATGTATTTAGATTCTTAATTTTGGTCCCGTTTTCAAATTGGTCTACATTAAGGTCCAAAGGGTCCAAAATTAAACTTAGTTTGATTTTAACAAAAATTGAATTCTTAGGGTTCTTTGATATGCTGAATCTAAACATGTATTTAGATTTTTGATTATGGGCCCAGTTTTCAAGTTGGTCCAAATCGGGGTCCAAAATTAAACTTTGTTGATTTCAACAAAAAATGAATATATGGGGTTCTTTGATATGCTGAATCTAACCATGTATTTAGATTCTTAATTTTTGGTCCCGTTTTCAAATTGGTCTACATTAAGGTCCAAAGGGTCCAAAATTAAACTTAGTTTGATTTTAACAAAAATTGAATTCTTAGGGTTCTTTGATATGCTGAATCTAAACATGTATTTAGATTTTTGATTATGGGCCCAGTTTTCAAGTTGGTCCAAATCGGGGTCCAAAATTAGACTTTGTTTGATTTCAACAAAAATTGAATATATGGGGTCCTTTGATATGCTGAATCTAACCATGTATTTAGATTTTTGATTTGTGGGCCTTGTTATCAACTTTGTCCACATTGAGGTCAAAAGGGTCCAAAATTAAACTTTGTTTGATTTCATCAAAAATTGAACTCTTGGGGTTCTTTGATATGCTGAATCTAACCATGTATTTAGATTTTGGATATTGGACCATAATAGGTAAATTAAAAAAAATTAAGTTCTTAGACTACATTCATTCTGTGTCAGAAACCTATGCTGAAAAAAATTAAGTTCTTAAGACTACATTCATTCTGTGTCAGAAACCTATGCTGTGTCAAATATTTAATCACAATCCAAATTCAGAGCTGTATCAAGATTGAATGTTGTGTCCATACTTGCCCCAACTGTTCAGGGTTCGACCTCTGCGGTCGTATCAAGCTGCGCCCTGCGGAGCATTTTATTTCTATTGTGATTAGAATTTTATTTGCAAAGTGGCATGCAGTATGTAGTGATTTTAGTGTGTATTTGTGATATAGTTTAAGATCATTAATATGAACTAAGCTACGTTCGATACGTTTATATGAAGTGACATCGATATATTTATGCAAGCTGATGTGATTGATAAAAATTATGAACAAGCCAAATCTGTTATTGACTTCATTCCTCTTTTGGTTAAGTTCAGCAAGGCTGTTTTGTTTAAACAGTATGTAAAGTATGTATTAAGTATAAAGATCTGAAATATCAAAATATGTTGAAAATAATCAACGGTCGTTCTACCGAAGGCATGAAATGGTTATCAAAACCGACATAGTACTTAAATATACATAAAAATGTCTAAAATATGTCCAACACCAAAAATAATTCAAGACAGAATAATAAATATTAGAAACTAAAACGTTGAGATCTGGAATTTCTGTTCTTGTACACATTTTCAATCGTTTAAATAATATTGGCTTTCCCTTGCGTTAAATCGCTGTGATATAGCTTTTTAGTGCCCAGGAGGCATCAATCAATAAATCAATCATCCATAATATTTATTGATTTTATACAATTGATTTGAGTATGGGGTATGCATTTTTGACACGATATTGGTTGCATTTTTGAAGTCGCAAGTTTTTTAACTTTCTTACCCTGTAATCTTTGGTGGGTATTTGTTTGAATATATGACCTATCGAGGACGTAATGTAACACAAACGTTTTTTTTTTCAATCCTTCTTTTTGGAAATCCGTTTTAAGATGATCAACTTATTTGTTCTGGGGTGCTAATATCTCCCCATGATAGATAATAGAAAATGTGTAGATTGGATTTTATTCAGATTTTACGGTATGATACAAAAACATTAAATGAATAAATTGTTTGTATGCACGATTCTCTTACTACTCTCAAAAGATTCACAGTACAAACTTGACTTAACATTGACCGAGCAAATACCAAGTAACCACACGCTTTTGATCATGCCGGCCAGTCTTTAAATAGAATTTGACCTTTATTGGGGTTGGTGATATTTAACGCCAAATTAAACAGAAGTTATAGTCAACATTGTTGTTTAATAGATGTTATTTATCCTGTTTACCTACAAAGAATCGAAGATAATTTATTCATTTGTCAGCTATGTCGTATGGTAATTGAGATGCGAAACGGCATTCGATCATTTGTCTGATGACTGAATTTATATAATTATTTTTATGTTGACTTATTGCAGTATAACATCCGTTTTAATGCATTTCTATACTTGTTTGGTTACGTAGTTTACATTTTAAACATGATAGGCTTGGGACAAAATCAGCCAACAAATTCACTTTTAAATATTTGACGCATTACATGTTCTTCTATACATAGAAAACAAGCTGAAAAAATAGAGTGTAATTAAAGTTACCTGGTATAAGAATAGTTTTAAAACTATATTTGTTTTAAAATTGAAATTAATACTTTTCAAAGGTTAAATCTATTGTTTTCACTAATAGAAGAGTATGTAGAGTAAGTCGATAGCATATTTTTATTTTTTTTCGGATTTTAAATAGACATGTTTTAGTTCTGTTGCAAATAAATGCTTGTTTACTGTCATTTGGACACGTTCTGCTGAAGCAAATCTGCAGTGCTGTTCTTAAATAGATAATATACTGCTTGATAAAGTATAAAAATAATAAGATGTGGTATGATTTCCAATCAGACAACTTACTTACATAGTTCATATGCATGAAGCGGATTTAAGCAATTATATGTTAAAAAACCCGACGGCCTGATTTGTATGACAAAGCAATAAACGAAAAACAAATATAACAGACTGCCACGTCACCCACTGAATTACAGGCTCCTGACTTGGGGAAGGCACATAAAGTATGTGACGAAGCGAAACACGTTTGTGAGCGCTGAATCTTCACATAACCTCGGACTTTGGTGTAACAGCACAAACAACTAACATAAAGACAGAAGACGCAAAGTTTAGATCTGAGAGTACTCGCAGTTATTGAAAGCTTTTGCAAATCTCCCAGACTTCGAACGCTTCCATTTCTATGTCTAACTTGAAACCAAATGTAACTATTGAAATTCTGTTGCGCAGTGAAAAATAATGTATAGCATATTCATGGTTGAATTTAACATTGAGCTAAACCATCAATTGAGTCTTTCACCATCCAATCGACATGACTTAAACGCGGACCGCAACGAGGACCCCAAATTGAACTGTTTTAAAAGTAAACAGTAATTTCAATATAACCGTTCGCTCGCAACAGCAGGATATCAGGAGACTATTAACGTCTAGTATACGTTTATCGGTTCTTGTTATCTGCCACCCTGTAATTGTATAGTAGAAATAACGATTGCAGCATAAATACATTCATGATACAACATCCCAATATCAATAGCAAAATCAAATATATGCGATGAAGATGTCTTCCGTTGCTTTTGTTGTTGGGTATGTGTCTCATTGACGTTTATATTATTCTTTAGTATAAATAAAGCTATAAGAAGTACATATAGTTGAAGACAATATAAATTGTAATATAAATCACATTTTAATTGTGCAATTAAGAATTGTTTGCAACAGATGGTAAATAAAAGAAAACCCTGTGCATTTAATTTGAAGAAAGATAATATAGTAATGTGTGTTAAAATCTTTTAATATAATGATAAAAATCGTAAAATATACAAATACGTTTTGGATACACTGTTAAAATCGTGCTTAGAAATTAAACACTTGTATTACATGTTTAGATCTAATTTTAAATGTGTTTTAGAATGAAAGTGTTTAGGAATAAAACACTTATTTCTAAGCTAAACACGATCCTAAACACAATCCTAAACACATTGTACTGAGACACGTTTAGATCAAAACGTGTAAAAAAAAGTGCACAAAAGATGTGCTTAGAATTGTGTTTAGGATCTAAACACCATTTTTGCAGTGTATCTGTATGATTATATATATGACCATGCTTGGCTCTGCAATGCATTTATTTGATATTGCAGAGAAAACATAAGAGTCAAACATTTTTGTCATATTTTATTGTTGAAAAGGATTAATAATTGAAACGTAATTAATACTTTTTCCTTCAATTAAGTGTAATACATCATACTTGTCAATGTATTTTTATTAAACTTCTGGAATAGGAACTATACTTATGCAATAAATCTCTTTAATTGGAATGAATATTAGTCAATGTTTTGGAAAGTTTATGATATCTAGGGGAACTCTCCGTCAAGTTGTACACATTTTACTTTACGCACTCTTTGTACCATCTTGGAGCAAACAAGTACCTTCTCAAGTTCGAGATTCTTCAGAAAATAACACCAAAGTCAATAAATGTTCCAGAAACTATCGTACTTGGTCTTATTTCATCATAAACGTAATTTCGTTCCTAATCTGAATTGGCTTTTAAGACTCCCGGACTATTAATTGTTGTGATATGTAACATGCTTAAAACAATGTTGTGTTTTGTGACCGTTGATTGTCTTTTGGTCGTTTTTCGTTTTTTGCCATGACATTGTCAGTTCGTTTTCTTAATTAATTAGTTTTAAGTATCAAGGTGCAAATCTTCAGTTGGAAGTCTAAAGTGAAGGTCCGGTAAATGTCCCGAGAGTGAAAGTAAACGAGTTATTTCACACGCGAGATCGGAATTTATCACAATGAGAAATTCATATGAATCATCATCATAATTTATTGAAATAATGCACTATTATATATATAATATTTATAGTATAACTTATCGCCATATTTGATTGAAAAATAAGACCACGCGCGACCGAACGACACATGGATTAAACGAGTGCGCATTTAAAACGGCGATTAGTTTTGATATAATTATATAGAAAATGAAAGGATATGGAGTAAATGTACATGGGACAAAATCGCACACAATACATAGAAAACATAGAAAATTATCAATGAACAGGGCTTTTATTCCTGTTAGTATATGTATTATAATACAGAAACAGAAAATCTCTTTTCTGTAATACTGGCGTTAGTTTGATTGACTTTAGGCATATATATATATATGTGTATTGCACCAAGTGGTCAAAGCGAAATGCACCCAGACTATTAATCATTGATATGCGACACACGTTATCAATAAGGCGCATATCTTCAGTTAGAAATCTCAAGTGAGCGTCTGGTCAAAGGCGGGGAAAGATCCGTGAGTGAAAATGAACGAACTTTTTCACATGTGAGATTATTGGAATTTATCACAATGGGAAATTCGTATAAATCACCATCACCTTTAAAATAATGTTTGATATTCAAATTCTCGGATTAGTAATTCTATTATTGTATCTAAAAGTTGTAGTCCATTCCCATACCAGTATATATGTAGAACGAATGTTAAATATGGGTAATCTGTAACAAAAAGGATTAACTACAAATAATACCTAAAAACCCTAATAGCAACATACTCGTTCTTTGGTCTCTGGTGGAGGGTGGTTTCATAGGCAATCATACCAAATCTCCTTATTTGTATATACTATCTTATCGACTTAATGCCATTGCATTCATCAATGAAATTTAGCAAAATTTTAATAGTATATATGAAAGGCTTTATTCTTCCAACGACACTTGATGTTTTTAGAAAGACAGAGACGTGAATAAACGTTTGCATAATTTTATAGTAATTTATTGCGCTCAAACAGGTTAAATCAGTTTTTGAACGTTTGCATTAACCGGTTTTGATTTTAAAATATTTTTGGCCTCGAGTATCACTGAATAGACATTAATTGTCAAAATGCGCATCTGATGAAGAAAAAGTAGTACCGTTAAGCTATTGTTATTATAATATTTAGTTTTCCCACAATATCAAATATATATTTCATTGCACAATACAATCACATTTAGCATTATCATGGTGTTCAATTTTTGAAATGGTTTCGATTCTGTATATCCTTTTACTTTAAATGTACCTATATTGGAGTTCAAATTGGCTACAGTATTAATTTACAATAACTTATAAATGAACATGTTAAAATTTTAATTAAAACTTGTATGCTGTTACAGTCGCTGCTTGGTGTCAGTTTGTTAAGAACCTGACAAGAACTACAAGAGCGTCTTTAATGGTAACTTGAGGAAACATTAATTGACAAATTGTTAAATGAAGGAAAGACATCTGCATTGTTGAAGCTTATCATTAAACTTGAAGTTGAAGAAAAAACAAACCAATTTGCAGGTCACAAAATTAGACAGAAGCAACATGTTTAATGGAAATCGGTAATGACATACGGGCAAACATATTGTATAATTATGCTCTATCCTTTAGTCAATTCCAATAGTCGATAATGCTCAATGTTGAAAGTGGGAATATTACGTTACATAATTCTTTTTGGATTTTTATACTTATTTACATTTTTGTCAAACAGTATATGTCATGTATGTTGTACTCTTGGATTTCGCATTGTCATATATATTATAACTGCTTGATTCAATAAATATTTGATTTTATTTTATTAAATGGAAGTTTTAAAATTTAATTTGGTTCAAATTCGAAATGTGTACTATATGTTCAATATTGCATCCAAATTTTTACAACTAGATGACGGACAGAAAAAATTTTCCTCTTCAATGGCGTAGATAATCTTTATTTAGAAAACGGTATTGAAACTATTCATCAATATGCTCATGCATTCCGTCAAATTAACAAATAACAAAAGTATACATAATTTAGAAATATTAGCCTAGTATTTATAATTGACAAGCAACATCTCTACTAAAATCCATCTAGTCTGGGTCGTCATAGAATGATCCTATATTACTAAACAAAAATCCGAATAGTAATTGTCTGAAATCCAGCTTTAATTACTTTCCCCCCTGTTCAAAACAATATATAGACAAACTGTATCCATAAGTATCTACATATCTTAAAGGATTTGCATTGTAGAATATTTAGCTCCGTTTCCCAAAAAAAACAAAAAATTAAAAAATTGACCGATTTGAAACAAAACAAGTCATTTATTGTAAACAACTAAATTAAAGTTTAAACCTAGAGGCTCTAAAGAGGCTGTGTCGCTCACCTCGGTCTATATGCATATTCAAAAAAAGGACACTCTCCAACATCGTAGACGAAAATAGAATTCATGACAAAAATCTCTGTTATGTTGATCTTGTATTGGTGATCCTGTAGTTTGTTTAGTTTCTCTCTATCTTCTTTAGTTTTTGCTCAAAACACAAAAGAGGGTAAACAAATCCTCGTTTAAGGGCAATCGCTCCTACTAACTATATCGGCAAAATTTGACTTGTTAGTAATTCTTGCCTTGCTGATCATTTTTTGTGATTTAAAGTGTCTATTTATCTAATATAATTTTTATCATATAAGGCAAAACGCAAAAATAAAATTTTTTGATTAGAATACGTCCCTGGAGATTCGTAAAAATCGTACTTTTTCTAGTCATTTCCCCGTTGACTCAATGGTAAATCTAGCGACCCCATGTGTACTTGTATATCAAATTCACAAATTCCGTAGATAAAATTAATACTTTGCAGCTATATTAAAAGTATCAACACATATATCTAGCAAAACAGGCTACTTTTAACAGTTTAAATCGAGGGGAAATTACATCCCACATCGATTTAAAAAAGTGGATTTTTCAAAGTGGCGGATGTATTTGGAAGTGTCTCGTGTATTTTTCATGCAGAATTTGTGCTGTTTCTGTAATTTTCTTCGTTGATATTCTGATATGTTGGATTTCTTAATTTCTTGATAAAAAATAAATTATTTCAAGTGTGAAGTGAAAAAAAATAGTTACCACTGATATTTATAAGAAAAATATTTTTCCTTTTTTAGGATTTTGTCCCTTTTCTATGTATAATTTATCTTTATATAGAAAAATAATATATTCTTTTTAGAAAGAGAGAGACAAAAAAAAATGTATGCACAACAATAGACAGATGCTCTGTACCTACAAAAGTTAATATGTCCCTTTAAAGTTTATATGACCAATATGACCAATATACGAACAGGTTAACTCAGATTTAAGTTATAATATTACATAACAACAGAGACGTATATACACATTGTATATAGATATAGGAAGATGTGGTATGAGTGCCAATGAGACAACTCTCCATCCCAGTCACAATTTGTAAAAATAAACCATTATAGTTTTGTTTATATGTCTCTGATAACAACAAATTGTCAGGTAATGTAAAGGAATCGTGTCAAACCAAAAGCCATCATCAGACATCAACATCCTGTGTACACATGTATTTCCAGATATTAGTTTTAGTGATATACACAAGTTTTCTATAATGGACCAAGGATTTGTATAGTCTCACTATACAAATCCTTGACTGGACAAATATATTATTCTTTTACCGTGTCCACTACCGAAGAAATATATGTCATAAAGAAATTTAAGAAAATATGAATATTATGAAAAATTGCATAAAAAAAAAAACCCAAATAATAATGTTTCACGATAATTGTTTAAAAAAATACTCTAATTCAAATTTTCTATTTAATTGAAGTTTTTATTTCATAGAAAATTAAACGAGACTTTTGTTTTAAGCAAAATCCAGGCATTGAAAAATGAATAGGACTGATATAGTTGGGTATGAGAAATCGTCATTAAAGGGCAATAACTCCAATAAGGAGTCGTCGGACAACTTCCTTCATGTTTGTCTTAATTGTAGATCTTGTCTTGCTGCCCCTATCAGATTTTCTCTATTTATAACGGTTTTCAAAATAATAGACACAACTTGCATTTACCCCCCGCCCCCCACCCTTTATGTTCTATTTTCAGCCATGTCGGCCATCTTGATACATTTTTTTAAAAACTAGATGATTGTGGCCAAGTTAAATTTGGCCTAGTAGTTTCAGAGGAGAAGATTTTTGTAGAAGTAACTGACGACGGACGACGGACGACGGTCGACGGACGCCTAATGATGAGAAAAGCTCACTTGGCCTTTCGGTCAGGTGAGGCTGATAAATAAGATGCACATATTTTTAAAAAGCAATGATAAAAAAACTAAACAACTCATGAAATAAAAGCAACAAAAAAAACTGGAAATAAAAATTACAATAAAACAAAAAATGTTAGACTTTACATAAGAACTGCATATATACTCGACAAGACTATAAATCGTACTCTTTGACTTCTAGTCTTTTTAGTATATAAATCGTTGCATGGGTAATGTTGAAAAAATTACTTGTCATTTGTAAAATTTTAATAAAACTTAAGTGCAACGCACAAATGGTTCTCTCTTCCCTGGCATATTTTACGGAGAATCAAATATAGACGTTTACTCAATGGGGATACAGTTTCAGGTCTTTCAATCATAAACCTCGCACAGTTTCGAAATATTTCGCATTATAGATTAAAAGAAAAAGAATTTTTATTTATGTCATGGTTTTAATCCAATCGAAACCAAATGAGGATCGTTTATAATGCCTGTACCAAGTCAGGAATATGACAGTTGTTATCCATTCGTTTGATGTGTTTGAACTTTTGATTTTGCCATTTGATTGAGGACTTTTCTTTTTGAATTTTCCTCAGAGTTCAGTATTTTTGTGATTTTACTTTTTATAAAAGAATTTTAATCCAATCGAAACCAAATGAGGATCATGTATAAAAAAACTTTCAATACATTATTACTGTCATGTTCGGTAAAAACTGACTAAGAAGATTGTGAGAAGATGAATTTGTGACTTTTCAATGGAAACTGTGCTTACTATGGCGGCATGTTTGCCCACCGATCAACATTCAATGAGGGTCGTTTGTAAAAGGCATACATACACCTTTGAGATGTTTGAAAATTGCTTTATCAGAGCCAGTTAAACTTTAGATTGTTTCTGGCGTCAAACTTAAGTCTGGATAAGTCGTTTCAGAGAAGAAGAAAGACTGAAATTGAGAAAAGCTTATCGGTCACGGACTCCAAGTCATTGCTGTGTCTCACATGGTCCTTATTATAGCGAAATCGCAAATAACACTAAATCGTCATTATCATGAACTCCAGTCAAAGAATAATAAATAAATTAAAAGCAGGTGAACATGAAAACGAAAGAAAACAACTTCTACCAATTACAAGATCAGTAATTGTTAGACGGGTCTTTATTAATAACCATGAAAACGATTTTTTTTTCTGTTTTGTCCCTTTGTTTCATTTATAGTATACGTGGCCATGTTGGTAGGTTGCTATTATTTTCGCATGATTTTTTTTATTTAATAAAGTATAAGGATTAAGAATAATTGAAGCCAAGTTTACATTTCGTATTAACTATCCCAGTGTTTTCAGAGATAAAAATTTTTTGAAAACATCTACGACAGACTGAAAGACAGGCGATATGTTATGAAATCAAAGTACTGAAGTACTGAACATCGGATGACCGCAAGTTCTGGTGGATGGTCACAAGCACTTGAGTGCTAATGGAGACAACTCTCCATCCAAGTCAAAATTTATAAAAGTAAACCATTATAGGTCAAAGTACAGTCTTCAACACGGAGCCTTGGCTCACACCGATACTCATTTCACAAAAAAATCTTACAAGAAAAAAACACTCGCAAGTCATGAAAATTTCAGTATAACTTACGATAAATTTTTATCGTAAGATTGTTTTGTGAAAAGAACCCCTGGTGGTTATGTTAGGTAAAAGACGTAATTATGCATGCTAATGAACGCGTACATTCAACCTTATAACCTTGAAGAGTAACCGTCCAACATGTAGCTTTTTAATGTGTTTTCTGCATTTATTTCAATCGTTCATCATCAATTTCTTCGTCATTTGTCCGGGCGAAACGTTTCAGATTTTTTCTCAGTGTTGTGATGTGACATAACACAACTACTAACCGTGTATTAAAATAAACCACGCCTACTAACCCCATTTCAAATTTTACACGGTCTCCACGTGGTAGCTTTTAACCAATGTCATTCCTAGAAATGTATGGAAGGAAAAGATGAATATATCAGAATCTTAGACTTTACAACATTTTAACATGATACATTAAGCGTATAATCAAAAGTGTCACTCAGCGCTACACTTTGCTGCTGACAGCAATTTTAGAACAATATATTATACATGTAATAAATTGTAGATGTTACATAAGTAACCAACACGAATTAATTGTTATAAGTAAGACAGTAAGACAATAAATAGTTTAGATTCCTATAGAATAGTGGTCTTGGTTAAGAATGTTATTCTTATCCATTTCGGATAAATATTCAAAATTTGCCAAAATCTGTCATAATTGCGATTATTGGCACTCATTCGACATTTTCTGTCAAAACCTTAAAGTATGCACGTGAAACTGCGACACTGTGAGTTTAAACAAAGATAGACGGACAAGGCCTTCGGGTTAAACAAATTTTAAGAGATTAGCCCTACCTCTTTATTATGTAGCATAAGTGTATATTTTAAGAATTTATGACTAAATAATATTCAAGGATATTTTTTTCAATTTACGACTATTTACATACCTTAAGTCATAAAATCATTACTAGTTGTTTTTTTTTTGTGTGTGCATTTTTTTACTATTGGTATATGTCATTTAAAAGTCATCAGATAAACTAGGAGTCATGTTTTTCTGGACCTTTAAAAATAAATTGAGGCAGATGCACATGAGATTAATGCATGATAATATTACTAGCAACAAATTTTATTTAAACTTAAATTCAAGTTGACAGTACAAATGGTATGAATGAATAAATAACAACTATATTGTCTAAACTTTTTTATTAAGAATTTTCAATATATACTTTTTGTACTATATCATATAAAAACATTGCAGTATATTTTTATTGCATATATAAAACAATTTCCTAAGTGATAAGCACGAAAACACTATGCAACCGAAACGGTAATGGAATTTCACTTCTCCAAGAAATTGACCACTTCTCCCTACTCTCTCATGAAAGGAGAAGTCACTTCTCCCTCTCCAAAATCCTAGATTAGGACCTATATGATGGCCAAAAGAAAAAGACCAACATACAAATATAACGTATCTCGGGATCTGAGACATATATCATAAAATGCATATTTTTAGTCCTCTTCTTTTCACTAGCTCTCTCGGCTCTCAAGTATATGAATCGTCGTACGCTCAAGCAAATATTAAATCTCAACTGATTCACTATACTGAAGCTCTTTTCAATCAGCTATCTCGGCTCTAAAAACTCTTCTATCAGAATATACTCACAATATATATAATCACAACTGTCGGGCTCACTATAATGTGATTACTTGAACCCTTTTGAAACCTCATTTTGCTCGATGTCTAGTCTGCCTCGAGTATTCTCTTAGATAATGCTTCTACTCAGTTTCGGTATGTTGGTTTCGACTTGGACAGTCACTTCAATATACGAAGCGATGTGCAGGCTTTTATATTTATTTGTTTGTGCTTGTAATCGTTTGAAAAAAGAGACCCAAACGTACTACAGTGGGCTGCTTTATATACCCCTGAGAGAATAAGATCATACCATTATAGAGCAATACTATACTTATGGTTGCCTTGTAACAAGGGGTCTATTAATCATAAGCAAGTCCATCTTAACTGGACTATACCATATAGAGCGTACTGTAGCAACTTGTGGTGTCACGGTGAGAAAACATTGGTATCTAAAGACCGTGTAGACACCCATAATACATAAATCACTTCACTATCATCAACTGCCGAGCATTCTTCATTGCAAGTTCACTCCAATGCAAGTTTATATTATAGCCACAGATATTCATAAACAATTAAACGAAAGAAGAATAATGTCCAATTTAAGAGCCATAATAAGGTATTATAGTATGTTCGATTGATATACATTGCATTGCAGCTTCTATATGAAATTTATCTTATTAATATTAGCATGTTTTAGCGGAGTATGAAATGTAATTATTGATTTGTTACTCCAACTTTGATTGTCGTTTATTATCGGTTTAGAGAAACATAATACAGGGGACTGAAACGGCTGACTTTATCCGTTCATAATATATTCGTCACACAATTTCGTAACACTAACAGCAGTTTCATAAAAAATCTACATTTAACTTTGACTGAGTAACATGAACCAAAAAATATGGGATTAACTCATCGTTTTATCATCTACTCATTGATTAAATATGTTGAGTAGGTGCTCGCAAGTACTTTTTATTCTAAGAAAAGAATTTCTACAATAGCCGGAGGTACTAACATGTAGCTCTTTGTAATGCTAAAGATTAGAAAACTTTAAACATACTCAGTTCTTATGTTCTGCATTCAAGGGAAATGTAGTTCATTATATAACATTAGCTTTCCTATTCATAGGCTTTCCTTGAAAAATTTCTTGCCTATTGCATTGTCTGCTGATATGCCGCTTTTGGGGAAATAAATTTACAGCATGTGATTTAAGGGCATACGATACAGTTTTGATCCCGTAATGAAATTTTGATGAAAATTTGCATATAGGCTATTTTTTACCTGATTAAATCAAATATGCAATAAAAAAATATACCATCATGTGCTACTTTTTGAGTAAACTGAGGTTGGAATTTCAGATATTTCCTCCAAATTCGGATTTGTGGACGTATATTTACTTTCGACAGAAAGACATAACTTTTTTGTTTTAAAAGATAAACACCAGCTGTTTTTTGTTAAATTATTTGTAATTTCTGTTTTATATAAATGTTCTATGAATTTGTACATTTTATATTTACAAATAACTCGTATTTATCAAATGTTCATGAATGTAGAAAAAAACGTCATTTTTTGCTGTATATTTATCAAATTTAAAATAATTGCACTATTGACTTTTTCATGAAAATTGGTACACATAATCTTCATACGTAATCAAACCAAATGACATTTTAAAAAAGTGGGGTCCATGAACTCGTTTTCAAGTTAAATCAGTTTGAATGATAAAAATCAGTCGAAAACTGCAGCTTTTCCCGATAAGTCACAGTTTGACGTCGCGAAAATAACAATTTACGTTAGCACGTCATTACCTCCCCTGTAACTGTATCGTATGCCCTTAATAGGAAAGGTGTTGCTAATGATATTGAAGCTGCTTCATGATGATTTAGAGAATTGTCTGAGTGACATTTATTTGACAGCTGTAAATATCAAGGGACTGCGAAAACGACGTTTTTACTACAGAACTGTGACATTACAAAAATGTAATAAACTATTTCCATAGGGAAAGTGCAAATCTGTTTCGACAACTATATCGTTTGCTTTCCACTGTTTAAGAGCTTGTGATATATGTGCATAACGAATTTGATGTTGGTTGGAAATAATTCATTTAACTAGTCATTTTTAAAATAGTACTACTAAAAGACCAAAGTATAAAAATCTGTTAAAAAGAAATATATCTCGTCAGATCGGTGCAAAGCGAATAGAAAATCTTATCTTAAAAAGACATTAATTTTATAGACAATACACAAACGTGAAAAACCAAAAGCAAAAAGATAGGGCAAATATACCGGACGGAAACGATCATCCAAAACTCAACATTAAAAGATGTAGACAATTCTTTCTCCTATGAAAACAAGTAATAGTGTCAGTTGCTTGGGAATGGTAAGTATATCCTGTTTAAAATGGCAATGGAGTCCTGTAGTATTGCCAAGGTAAGCATGTAATGAATGCAATATGGTTGGGTTAAAATCTGTAAAAAAAAAACCACCGCGAAACAGGAAGAAAAACATTAAAACACGATTCAAAGCTCAAATAGTCCATTTTTTTTTTTTACTTTCAATTTGAAAACTTGATACTTTGTACATGAAGATGGCAATCGTTACTTCGTCATATGAATATTATTCCCGATTCCATGCCCTTTTTTTTTTAAAAAAGGGGTCGAATACCTTAGACTCTTTGTATATATATATATGTACATGACTTTATAAAAGGTTTGTTCAAGATGATATGTTTTGACTGCCATAATGATAGATACGTTGGTACTAACATGCCCATTTCTGAGTTTATTTTCTTATTAACGTCATCTGGTATAGCAAGTCTAAAAAGACCAAAAGGGCAACATAAATGTAACACTGTTATGACCATATACATGTTGTATCTATACTAATAAAATAACTAGGTCCAATTCATTAGCCAGCATGACGTAAAAACGACGAATCAAAGAATTCAATTTTATATATAACTAATATAGGAAAATGCTGTTGTTTAAAAATTACACCATTTCAGGCCCTTTTGTTTTCCACATAATTAATATTACCAATAATTAAGAAGTTCCCGGTCGAATCCGATACCAATACCAAGTCATTGGATGACAACCGTTAAAGGCAGAAATTTGCATTATTTTATTCAGCTTACGTAAAGAGTAGTTATATATGGTGTAAAACATAACTTAAACACATAAACACATGTTCAAACCAGACTAATTTAATTATTTATGTGAAATCAATATATAATACAATTACAAGTATCTAAAAAATGGAGGAGGGCTTGGGGTTATATCATGAAAAAGTATACAAGATAAATGGCGAGAATATTAAGTTTTAAAGCATTTATAATAACAGAAAATAAAATTTCAATCAGTAAGAGACATAACAAGCAATTTTCTTGGGTCAAAATTAGGCAAATGTGTGTTTTAAGAAAGGAGGGAGCAAGGACAGAAGATAGAATTCGTGTCATTTCTCTATAAACAAACTTTAAAGTCAAAGTATAAAAAAATCACAAATGCAAGTGACTGCCGAAAATATATCCGCTCGGACAATTTAATAAGATGAGTTTACTCATAAAGAAACTTTCCATTGGCATAGATAGACAAAAATACTTCTTCTAAAATAATAATTATGTTTCATTTGTATATAATAAAGACATTGCAATATGATACGATACTAAACCAATATGCGTAAAAGGAGATGCGGGTATTTGTCAATGCGACAGCAACCCAAAGACACAATTACCATGCATGAAACATCTAGAGGTACGTAGTCATATGAAAATATGTGATTCTTTGTCAAACGATCTTTATAGTATTTCGAATTCATTTAGACATGGATAATTGTTGTCAAAGACAATGAAAGTTGTATAAATTTGGATGGTTGAGGATAGCATTAAGCAAGAAGAATTTCTTAAAGTGCTTACATGTACATGTTATACATTTGTTTTAAATCGTGTTATATTTAGACAAAAGGGGAATATCATTTAAATTTTGTAAAACTTGACTTTTTATATATGAAGTGAATTGAATATTCATCGAGCTTACAGTTCCAAACATGTGGTAAATGAATTATTTTACGATGATAGATCGCTATGCAAAATAAATATAATCGTTATTTTATCGAGGTTGTCCGTGTTATGCTATTAGAACCATCTCGTGGTTTAAAAATGTAACTCGTGTAGTAAGCCATAGAAAAGACAGAACGTGCTCCTTGTGACTTTCTAATTACAATTGTCGTCTTCTTGTAATGGTGTGTTTATTGTACAACTTTCGGGGATTTTTATTTTATTTTATCATTTACACCAAGATGTCGTTAAATGAAATTGGATATCCTGTATTTATCATGCTTTTCAATAACATATGGTCAAATCGCTGAAAGACCCCCCTAAATTATTGAAAACTATCCTTCTGCATTGACAATAATATCTTGGTGTAAATTAGATACACCTATTCGGACTAACGCCCTCAAGGTGTATCTAATACATACTAAGATTTTCCCTTTGGTATATGCTATAGTACAAATAATGGATACTTTGAGATTATTTTAATTATGGTTCATAATTAGAAATTAAGTCAGCATAAATTGTAATAAGAATACTGTGTTAAGCATCGACTATTAGAAATAGTAACCCCACGGTTAAAGACATAATGCGCTCCCCTTTGGATCTTCGGGTCGTGCACTATATATATGGGTTTTTTTTCTTGGCTACTATATTCGCAAAATCAATGCATGGTAACCACAACATTATTCTATAATTATAATTAAATTATATTTGTATTGTGAACGTTGAACCCTCTTATATTTATTTTCAATATCGTAACATGTTCTGTCCATTTGTGATAATTTTCATACTTCAATTGACTATCGTTAGTACTTTTAATTGTATTGACATCTAGATTATACCATTGCGACATTATACTCTAATGATTAAACACTATTACCAGTATGCACACACACTTAATATTTATAAGCCTATGATATATGTGCAAAACACAGCTGGTCCAGATATTCTTTTATAAAAGAGATATTTGATAAATGTAAATATTTAACTACATAGAAGGTAGATTCATAATATACCAAAAGCGCTGCTTACTGATAATCGTTCATTTTACCATTTAGGTATTGAGGTTTAGTTAAACCAGATCAAATACGGTAATATATCACATTAACACTCAACACATCTTTAAAACTGTCAGCTTAATGGTGATCCAGTATAGCAGAGTTGTATGATGGAGCTGACTAAAGACATGACGCAAAATATAAAAGCATGCATAAAAAGGTCTAGATAAGATTTGTTTTCTATCCAGTGTTTCAGGTTAGACAGGTACACTCTTTTGCCAATTTGATAAGTAGTCATTCTTATAGGAAACAAATCGGTTCACTTACAGTGTAAGGTTGCTGAACACATCAGTCTTAATAATATTAAAAAAGTATTAGGCATTTTAAAAGTACATCAAATGTAGTTAAAACCCGTTCGGTACGTTTTGAAAAATGTAGCAGAACGGGCTTAAACTGTCTACAAACGGAGTAGGCGTAGTAGCAACTTTTTACGGTCTGTTTATGAACTTCATGGACGGGTTTGATTGGGATTGGTGCTCCAGAACTTTGAGACTGCTCAAACTTTTCGGGCAACCATCCCGTTCTGCAATTAGACAGAGTGTCAACCAACTTAAAACGAAATGGACGTACTATGAACATAATTACCGTACTTAGAACGTGCTATGACGTGATGTGGTTGGGCGTCAATTGGATGTAGGTGTACACACAGACCGAGTTCGTTTGAAGCATGTTCATCCCGTTCACACACAGACTCCACTCGACCTCATTACGTCCTTAGTGCGTCTTTAATCCCTCAAAATACGACCAAAACAAAATAACAATTTCTGAATACGTTAGCAACACGTTTCTACTCAGTTCAAAACGTTTGCCTTAGGTTCTGAGTACGATTTACCCGTTTTGGGTACGTTTACTGCGTTCTTATGCAGTTATTAAAACGTACACCCCGTCTGCAGTACAATCAGACAAGGTTTGGTAGAAAACTGGCCGTTTTCTCACTAGGTCATCATTTGGTAAGTTATATACCCAGAAACATGAATAAATTTGTAGCTCAGAAAAAGGGGGATTGGGCGTATCTTCAATGAGCGTGGTCACAGATCTAGTTTGTATTGAGGGGAAATAAAATACATATTACCGGTACATTAACATATCTATTCTCGTCAAACGAAATATTAGACAATCATAAAGCATGTCACCATATGCAGTATATCATTAAATAAACAAGTTGTAAAATAACCAGCACAACTGCAAAATATATAAATAGCCGCGAACGAGAATGAGGAATGGCAGAAACGTGCTGGGTTTTCATAGCCGTCAGGCCAGGAAGTGATGACAATTACGTTCAGAACGCATCAGGGACGAGATAATGACGTGGTCAGAACAAGTGAAACTCTCTCATGTGAACGAGGTGATCGAATTTTAAGAACCAGTAAGAACGAATTTTGACTATAAGGATTGAAGTAGAACTAGTTACGAACCGGTTTAAACGTACTACAGAAGGGCTTGGACTGCTTGGAAACGGTGTCCCCATGAGGTGAACGAGCAATTTTTCCCGATCTGAACTGAATATAAACTGACTGCAGACGGGATAAAGACGAGATGGATGTATCTAGAATTGTTTAAGAACTAACTAAGGTCGCGTTATAGACATTGTCCGATCAAAGCTATACGTTCTAGCAAAACCGCAACTTGTTTTACGTTTTTAAAGAACTGGTTCGGACGTTTTGAGAACTAGTTTGGTGTGACTGAAGCTTAACTATTCTGCGAGTAAATGTATACCAATGCTTCTTTCTAAATCAAGTTTACGTCCATACGAGATTTTTTAAAGTTACATCTATCGCTTTATGGTTACAATATACTTTATAAAATCATTTTATGTACTCAAGAAGGTTTTAATAATAGACGACTTTAAATCCACCAAAGAATTTTAAAAGATATCATGTACCTTAGCCCTTCTTCTTGTTCCTGCTAGGAACGTTCTGAGATAATAAATTAATTGTTTTCATATACATTTGTATAAACATTCCATTTTTTCGCCTTATTTAGGCGAAATAGAAAGAGAGTTATGATGAGACCGAAAATGTTGACACATTTGACTGTCACAAGAAATGTTAAGCGTGCTGGGTGGGCTCGGAAAATTTAACCTCGGCCACAGTCCCAAATAGAATAACTTAAACAAGTGCTGCTAATTGGGACTTTTTGTGATAAAGCGTAGCAAGCAGTCTCATATCACTGGCCAAACAATTAAGTCTATACCGAGTTACGGATTGCCCATTTGATACATTCCAAACAGCGATTGATGTGACTTGCATCCGGGAATAGCGGTTTAGAAGACTATTTATATACTCGTTGTTCCGTTATAGTATATATATACGCAATACGTGTTTTCTTAGCTAAAGCACTTTTATCCAAATTCATCTTGAGAAATAGGCCAAAATATCTTTTCCGGCTCAAAACTGACTGATTGTTTAAGATCTAAAAATCCCCAAGCAATATTTCAACGATTTTCAGGACTAAATCAATGTAACAAAAATTGTAAAGGGCACAGATTGAAAATAGCACGGGAAAAAAAATAATGACTGCCTATGACAAACAGAAGCAAAGAAGAATGTTTATGTCAACTACTGATGCATACATGTAGAGAGCTATATAACCTTATAAGTCGTAAAAGAATAGCCGAAATATCAAGGAGTAGTTTCAACTATAGTTTTCGTTAAAGTGACAAATGTTTATTCCTTGAATTTTTTAAAATGTACAAAATTGATCATAGATAGTGCCCTACCATTAGCCGCATTGTAAACCACAGATTTGTAAAAAGTGGTAAAATGTCAATAATCTTGAGTTTTTTCAATGATATTTGTTTATCTTTTTATTCCCTTTTGTCTTTTAGTCTTTGCTGTATTTCTTTTTCTTCATTTGGTGAATTATTTTAAATTTATTTGTACCTCTTTTAAACTTACAATTCAGATTTAAAATACTGTATTAATGAATATTGTATATACAATGTGTCTCCGGTGCACAGTTTAATCAATATGTGACAGATGACAAGACAAATGTATATTTCATAAGATAATCACCTAACTTTTCTATACACATCTATAGATAGTTAAGCCTTAAGCCGTTTAACGTTGGTGTTAAGAAATGGTGAACCGTTAGCCGTAAAGATGCGACTATTTAGGAGGCAATCAGCGTGATGAGTTGGTTAGAAACTTCACAAACGATCCGTGAGAGGATTATACAATTCACACATTTCAATTGAAATGGAAATATAAAAAAGTTAACTAATAAACATTCTATAAATGAAATCAATATCTTGATGTATTCTATAAGTTACTATACATCAGTATTAAGGCAGTTCGTAGATTAATTTGAGTTTGAGATACATTGTTTACCGGTACTGATGCTGTTCAGTTTGTCATTTGAATTCCTCTCAAGATGATCAATTTCTTCTATTCATTGATCGATCGTCAACTGACGAGTAGCGTTTGAATATTAACAAAAACCTAGCGTAACTTCACTCATGAAAAATCTTCACTCGCTGCCAAGCGATGTTATTTTTATCAGGATGTCTGCGAAACCTTACATGATGCTTTATGTGTGTTAAGTGACAAAACAGACTCCTTTGTTGGTGATATAATTATTATTTTTTCACTTCAGGACGAACTATAGTTAACAGCCAAAGGTAAGGGTATTTTTAAAATCATTTAACGCATAGAACTAGTTGATGTTTTCATTCTTCGTTCTTTATTTTCTAATCAAAATGTAATCATGTTATTCAAGTTCATTTATTATTTCAATTATATTCAATCAAGACTGTAAATGCTACATGTCATCACAGAACAACAGCAACTTCAAATGTAATGAAAGGATGGCATAAATTGAAAGTATGTAATCCTATAGATCCTCAGCTAATGAACAGTGATTCTGAAGAAATTCTGCTATTAGTATTTATGAATGTGACGGGAACTTTCGTCGTTCACACCCTTTAACTTTTCTGCAGAATTATTTATAATTGAAGATTAATAGAAGATATCAAATCTCGCAAATATTAATAATATTTTATTTATTTATATGTTGTAAAGTCTCAGAGGAAATTGTATTTAACAGGTTAATTAACAAACAATCATATTTATTAATCGATAATATACAAACGTATGTTGCAAGATATATCCACATGTGTTATTGACGATCCATATCTTTAACATATTTCGTTTCCTTTTAAGTTTTAAGGTAATATCAAAGAAAAAATGACACACATGATATATACAGAATGACTAATGTTGGGTCGTACTGTTTAACAGAACAAAAAAAAAAGTGAATGATGATATATATTAATAAAGGAAAACACAAATAAACTAATATTCTAAAATCTTGTCTATTAAAAACATGTTTTCTATAACTATTTATTTTTCGTTGAAATTATTCTGATGTAAAATATTTGTTACAGAATCATCGTCGTTAACATGTTAAAAACATGATACAATTCCGTGGGCACATGCAACACGTGTTCCGGTCTGTAATAATTGGATTCACAGTATTATTCAGATCTAGTAGTTGGTGTAACCTTTGGCCGTAAGGTGCAATTCTTAACAACAAATATATCTTGTTGAAAAACTTGTTTACGAAAATTGTGACATTTGTTGCTCGTTTTCCCATTCTTATAAAGGGTGAATGAACCTTCCTTGCCAAAAGTATTTAGTATTTATATATGAATTATTGACGATTTGTATAATAACTGACTAGCTAAGAGATAAAATGTTAGCTTACCTAATGATTTATTATCTCTTACACATAAGTTGTACTAAGTTGTTTTGTAAGTTACTATTCTTAGATACGATGCAGAATATTTATCATTCCCGTTTATTTTATCCACCCTTCCAATTTTGGCTTTTTTTGGACAATCAACTCTCTGAAAATTTAATATTTATGTTTATTAGTAAAAGCCTTTAGTTTGTTTTTGTTTTCACGCTTATTACACGATGTTTTTATTGATTTAAACAACACAACGGTAACATTTGCAAACTTGTTTTTGAAAAAGATATGCCTTTCTGTGTATTTACAAAATTTCAAGATCTTTATCCTTTTCTAACTTCAGTCTACAAATTATTTTATTTATTATTGACAGCTCAAGCTAACTAATATGGCTAACAACTACATGTACATTTGGGTTGTCATGGTTTCTATTTAATACATTATATGATATACTGAAACCTTTGTACTGAAACTATGAAACATGAATCCTTGGCCTGAATCATAGGTTACAAAACTTAGTAATCTAATGTTGTAATATATACATGTATTATGCTAAGTTTCGTGCCATTTTTACTTATGTTCTCTTTTGGGCGATAAAATGTAGATTCATAAATATGCCTTACCATTAGCGGTAAAAAGACGATCGTTCTATTTGTTATAGTACTTGGTTGATTAATGTATTAGTACCAGTATATTCAAAGTATATTATTGCATATGGTTTACTTTGCCAAAATATTTTAGCCTTTGCATTGGGTTTGATATACTAAACTTTCAATGAATTTTGTCAAGCAAGTTATGCCAATCCTTCCTCGCTGTTCAGTCTTAGAATATCAAGGAAATCGAAATCAATTCGTTATATAGTGTGTCGTTCTGCTTCGTCGCAAATAATGTTTTCTCAAGGTCAGTGTCAGGTGAAAATGCTTACCACCTTGGCAAATAATGGTATATATGGGAGCGGGAGAGGATGCGCGTGCTCGCATGTGTGGATGTAGAGAACGTCTTTCTGTTTGTGACATGTAAAACTGACGGTACCAATAGGTTTATACGGATGTTTAAATTTTTTTAAGTCAGTCATCTCATTTAATTAGATTGAGCGGATAAGTATCGATAATTACATTCAGTCCTTATAAGTAAAGGCAAAAGCTATGGGATAGAGAAACTTTAATTGTTTTTGGTTAAGAACCAAATCCTTTTTTATTCTTTGCTAGGGATATTTGTTCATAAAAACAAATATATATATTTTTTCGTTTCTTTGGTACACTGGATTAGCACACCCGATTTGCTTTTGTTTCGCGATGTCTGTAGTTAATATCATAAAATTACGGATTTCGGTCATAGTTGGTCCGGAATCCGCCTCAGATCCTTAGTTCGTATCGATTTTTCAATGGCGGACGATAACCCGAATAATTCAGTCGATATATTCCGCTGATCTACGATTACTTCATTAACCTCGCAAGTAGGAGAGATCGATTACGGAGAGGGACTGAATTATTCGGGTTATGGCGGCCGAAGGAAAATTAACAAAAATAAACAATCTTTGATGAGCGAGTTGGAATATGACGTTTATAATGCAATAAATGGACCAAACGTTAACATGGGACCATTTTAGTCACGTTTTAATAGAGTGAAACATTATTTTGCCGAAAATCAGAATCTTTTGATGGTACGCTCGAGTTACGAGAGCCGAAAGTGAAAATATTTTCGATTCGTTGGCATAAACAGTTGTTCGTTTGAAATATCATACAACCAGTCTACAAATTCAATGGGAATAACTCTTTATTTTATTCACACAACTGACACTTCAACAAGTAGTGTACTAAAGAACGAAAATGGTACTGGTTAAACGCACTTTTCCACTCGGAATTCTACTTAATTCATCTAAGTCAATCAGAAATCATGAAAAATGCAACATACATCTATAAATGAATGTTAAAAAGTTTCCCGAGTCCACCATTGTCCTTAACTAAATCGATTTATCGTAATAACGTAGGAACATAATCATAGAAGAAGAAGAATCTACTTCGCCTAGTTTGGAATGATTCAAGGTCACAAAAATGTCTGATTCGCCATAACACAAAAGCAATTGCTTAAAAAAAACTTTATATGTCCATTTTAAACGAAGTATCAAACTTTAGTTTTTATCGCTGTGTAACTCGGATCAATTATTCCGTTAACAATACTGTATGGAACATACTATAATATCTTGGAAATATATATAGAATTGGCTTAATCAGCTGTGAAATAACATCTCTATATTTGCAACTAATTTTCTACACTTTACTGAACATATTATTGAATGTTTAGGAAGACCGATGCTTGAATCGCAAATCTATTTCATAAAGGGTTAATAGATATAATAAATTCTAACGGATTTTTCCTCCGGTTATATACATTTGTAGCAGCATAAATCACAATACACTTGATGCCGTCGCTGTAATGAAATACAAGCCAATAAGATAATTTTATTAGATGTTAATTGGAAATCTAATTTAGCACTTAACATGTAGAAATAAACAATCGACATGATTACCAGTCATTAGATCGGCATGCACATGGACCAATCGTCTATAGTTACCCAATGGATTGGCAAAAAAGATCGAACAGTTACTTGCTACATAAAATTTTTCACATGTTTGGGAAAATCAGGACACTTTTTTTTCAAAAAGGCGTTTATTGTATGCGATTTCATATCAAACTTAAATGATAGATATTTGAATTCTTGGAAAGAAAATGTTTTTGTGATAATGAATCATTGAACGGCAATTAGCTTAGAACATATAGACAGCTTAAAGAAAATTACAAATTGGAAACCTATTTAATGTTAAGCATTGACAAAAAAGTAATACGTAATAGTATTCTTAAAATTGAACAAGGTCAGCATACTAAAACTCCTTTAGAAGAGATAATGTATCCCTTGTGTCGTTCAGAAGTAGAAGACATATTACATTTCACAATAAAATGTACCAAAATAAATATAATTAGAGAACAATTATTTTTTGAAATTAGTGAAATAGTTCCAGGGAACCTCTTTTTTAAATATGACGAATGAAGCAAGATTTAAATTTGTGTATACTTGAAGTTGCACATTTTTGATTTGGGTCCGTTGCCCGTCTGCACAATTTGATGTCGATCCAAGAAACTGTTTTTGTTTTTCCTTTTACCATGCACAGCGTTTTAATTGTATGTCAGATAGTTCAAGTGAGACACAGAGCATTGAATTTAACTTATGTCGTCAATATTGTTTTTTATTTCCATTACGACACTAAAGCATACATAATTTACCTTTTATCGGTAATATTAGGAATTTCTTTATCAAAAGCATCACGTACGTCTCTGTATCGTTTCCAGCAATAATTATGTTTGTCATGTTATAATGGCCGCAGTTAATAGAGATCAGTAATTGAGGGATGTTTTATAGTTCTATGTGAATACATCTATCGACAAATTTCACAATTGTCTTTTAGTTATATTGCCTACAGCAAGTGTCTAACAGATATTAAGATACGGAATTGCATTAGAGAGAAACACACAATTTATAGGGTTTGGCATACCTGATCTATGCATTGCTCTACTATGAAGAATTGTTTATATTGATATAACCTTTTATTTTGTTTTCTTTGAAGTCGCATTAATATCTGACCACCGAAAATCATTGCTCTTAGTATAAGCAGCACTGTTGTTTGAAAGTGTTCGGCCTCTTAAGGTGGTACCCAACACCTTGACTAATATTAATTTGGCTCGTTTAATTTTCATAAAATTTTGACAAAATGTTTACTTTGACCCTTTGACAAAAATATAAAAATTTCAAAAAATTTGAACCAACCACTTTATCAGAAAAATTTCGTTGGTTATATAGCAGTTTGACAAACACTAATTTTGATCATTGAGAAGCTTAACATTTCCTTAACAAAACAACGTGATTAAAACGTTTAGCTGATTTTTACAGAGTTATCTCCCTGTAGTGTTAGGTACCACCTTAAGGTTTTATGAAAACGTCCTGTCGACACGTTTTTATAAGTTTATGAAATTCAGTCACCATAATATTTGTCACTCGCCTTACAATTCGGGCGGTAGCTAGTAGTTAGGTTTTTAATCGCCCTCAATACATGAGCGGAAGCCAGTAATTAAGTGTATAATGGTACCCTCATTATATGAACGGTAGCTATTAACAAGGTTAATGACCAACCTCAGTATATGAACGATAGCTAGTAGTAAGGTTAATAACTGCCCTCAGTATATGAGCGGTAGCTAAAACTAATGCTAATAGCCAACCTCAGTACATGAACGATAGCTAGAAGTAAGATTAATAGCAACCCTAATTACATGTATATGAGCGATAGCTACTGTACTAAGGATAATAACCCTTCAGTATATGAGCGATAGCTAGTAACACGGATTATAACCGTTCTCTGTATATGAGAGGTAACGTTAGCTAGAAGAAAGGTTAATAACCGCCCTCAGTATATGAGCGTTAGCTTGTTTTACGGTTTATAAACGTCATTAGTTTATGAGCGGTAGCTTGTAGTAAGATTTATAATCGCCCTCAGTATATATGAGCGGTAGCTTGTTGCAGAGACATTCGATTAGTAATAACATTTAAATATAAAGTTATTGTTCATTTAAGTACATTAGCAGTCATGTGGCTTCTAGTAAAGTTGTTGATTTCAAAGTAACTTTACTTAAATTTATTAATCTTGTGTACCACCCAACTTTATTTGACCCGAAAGACTATTTGGTGACCCAAACATTGACATAGGCATTTCAATTCAAATAAGGGTATAGGTATTTTGTATCAGAAATGCGAACGAATTTTAGCGAAAAAATGTCTATATAATTTAATGATAAAACGATGTTTGCGTTTAATTTTACAGTGCAGTTATTGTAACTGAAATTCTATTGTATATTCTTCTAAGACGTGACACTTGATGTTACGAAAACAACAATCATCCAACCTTATAAATATCTGCGACATCAATGGTAACAGACTTTGTCATTTATACCATGTTTTCAACTGGCATTCACGATGAAAATCTTAATTCTTTCAGTTCATGTGGAGAACTATTGTAACCCGTATTTTAAATGTTTGTCCCTAATATTTGGTTGAATATCACCATCGTTCTTGGTGAAAATTAAAATGTACCAATATAAAAATAAGGAGATGTGGTACGAATGCCAATGAGGCAACCAATGAGACAACTATCCACCAGAGTTCAAATGACGTGGAAGTAAGCAATTATAGTATGCTCGAATTTAATTTGTTGATAAAAGCTACCATTGTCGTTTACTTGTGGTAGTTTTTACATATTTATTTACTGACAAATCTTATAAGAAGTAGCTGATGACGCGATCTCTTATATCGAAGGTGACGAAGAAAACAACCGAAGGTAAATAATGTTTTATTCTTTGTGCAGATGATTGTATCTGACGTATTATTCAACAGTATCAGGTAAACTTACACGACCTGTAACGTCGTAAATATTCAGCAGTATCAGGTAAATTAACACGACCTGTAACGTTTATAAAACTACAGAATACACTTTAAGTCGATATCTATTACGTCAAAAGTTTAGAACAACCTTTTTTAAAGAGAAATTGGATAAACTGCAATTGAAATTTCTTGTTGTAAAAATGAAAACGAGTAAAACACTTTTAATAGCGCAAGAAAATTTGAATAATTTTCAAAATCGTTAAATTATTGTTGGTAATTGTGATTGTGTACGTAATAATCATTTTATTCAAGACAGAAATGTATTTTATCAAGAAAAGGCTTCAGAAATTCTTCACATTAAATTCACGCTTTCAAGAAAGTTTATATAATTGAAACAAAATCAATACAAAATTTTGCATTGTAAGTTTTAAGACAGTATGCATACATTTCTAATCAATTTATACCATTAAAACAATGGTTCGTCTTATCTTAGTTAGGTTTTAATTTCCCAACAAACCAAATTGAAGTGACAAAAGATTACAAAATTTCGAAAATGTAAATTAAATTTGGTGCCGTTTGGCTTTTGTACTGTTAGCTTGCTGTCTCATTGGTAAACACACGTCTACTTTTATTCATAAAGATATGAAAAGGAAATAAGATAACAAGTTATGGTAAATTCAATAGTGTATAAGTTAGTATTTGTTATCAAAGTCTGACATCAAATTTTGGAAGACAATCGACATTGCTCTTAGATGTCCTTATATGTATATATATATATATATATAACCTATGATTGCGTTGGATAAAACCGCAATTTTATACGTGTGCATGCAAAACAAATTTCTTGATAGAGGGTCTAAATACAGCACAAACAACATTTTCCAAAAGACCAAAACAGTGAAAAGTATATTTTAACAAAACGCATTTGACTAACAGGTCGAACAACAGATGTTCTTAAACCCTGCTGACTGCCATTGGCGATTGCCAAATAAACGGATCACAAGATGTTAAAATATGGATCTTTAAAATTATTAATTAAATACCAAACAGAAAACAATAAACTTGCGGAAAAGATGGTATACCGCAAACAAAAGATGCAAACATTAGTACACCATATCCGGATTTCGACAATTAATGTCTCTTCAGTGATGTTAGGGATCGAAACGGTATTTGGAAGGCCATATAATTTACCTCAATTTAGGATAGACTCTTGAATTTTGAAGAGTCGAAATATTAGAAATAGGATGAACGGATCATATAAGCCCGAAAGAAAATATAATAGGTTTTATGAAAACGTCCTGTCGACACGTTTTATAAGTTTATGAAATTCAGTCACCATAATATTTGTCACTCGCCTTACAATTCGGGCGGTAGCTAGTAGTTAGGTTTTTAATCGCCCTCAATACATGAGCGGAAGCCAGTAATTAAGTGTATAATGGTACCCTCATTATATGAACGGTAGCTATTAACAAGGTTAATGACCAACCTCAGTATATGAACGATAGCTAGTAGTAAGGTTAATAACTGCCCTCAGTATATGAGCGGTAGCTAAAACTAATGCTAATAGCCAACCTCAGTACATGAACGATAGCTAGAAGTAAGATTAATAGCAACCCTAATTACATGTATATGAGCGATAGCTACTATACTAAGGATAATAACCCCTTCAGTATATGAGCGATAGCTAGTAACACGGATTATAACCGCTCTCAGTATATGAGAGGTAACGTTAGCTAGAAGAAAGGTTAATAACCGCCCTCAGTATATGAGCGTTAGCTTGTTTTACGGTTTGTAAACGTCATTAGTTTATGAGCGGTAGCTTGTAGTAAGATTGATAATCGCCCTCAGTATATATGAGCGGTAGCTTGTTGCAGAGACATTCGATTAGTAATAACATTTAAATATAAAGTTATTGTTCATTTAAGTACATTAGCAGTCATGTGGCTTCTAGTAAAGTTGTTGATTTCAATGTAACTTTACGTAAATTTATTAATCTTGTGTACCACCCAACTTTATTTGACCCGAAAGACTATTTGGTGACCCAAACATTGACATAGGCATTTCAATTCAAATAAGGGTATAGGTATTTTGTATCAGAAATGCGAACGAATTTTAGCGAAAAAAATGTCTATATAATTTAATGATAAAACGATGTTTGCGTTTAATTTTTACAGTGCAGTTATTGTAACTGAAATTCTATTGTATATTCTTCTAAGACGTGACACTTGACGTTACGAAAACAACAATCATCCAACCTTATAAATATCTGCGACACCAATGGTAACAGACTTTGTCATTTATACCATGTTTTCAACTGGCATTCACGATAAAAATCTTAATTCTTTCAGTTCATGTGGAGAACTATTGTAACCCGTATTTTAAATGTTTGTCCCTAATATTTGGTTGAATATCACCATCGTTCTTGGTGAAAATTAAAAATGTACCAATATAAAAATAAGGAGATGTGGTACGAATGCCAATGAGGCAACCAATGAGACAACTATCCACCAGAGTTCAAATGACGTGGAAGTAAGCAATTATAGTATGCTCGAATTTAATTTGTTGATAAAAGCTACCATTGTCGTTTACTTGTGGTAGTTTTTTTACATATTTATTTACTGACAAAGCTTATAAGAAGTAGCTGATGACGCGATCTCTTATATCGAAGGTGACGAAGAAAACAACCGAAGGTAAATAATGTTTTTATTCTTTGTGCAGATGATTGTATCTGACGTATTATTCAACAGTATCAGGTAAACTTACACGACCTATAACGTCGTAAATATTCAGCAGTATCAGGTAAATTAACACGACCTGTAACGTTTATAAAAACTACAGAATACACTTTAAGTCGATATCTATTACGTCAAAAAGTTTAGAACAACCTTTTTTTTAAAGAGAAATTGGATAAACTGCAATTGAAATTTCTTGTTGTAAAAAATGGAAACGAGTAAAACACTTTTAATAGCGCAAGAAAATTTGAATAATTTTCAAAATCGTTAAATTATTGTTGGTAATTGTGATTGTGTACGTAATAATCATTTTATTCAAGACAGAAATGTATTTTATCAAGAAAAAGGCTTCAGAAATTCTTCACATTAAATTCACGCTTTCAAGAAAGTTTATATAATTGGAAACAAAATCAATACAAAATTTTGCATTGTAAGTTTTTAAGACAGTATGCATACATTTCTAATCAATTTATACCATTAAAACAATGGTTCGTCTTATCCCTCTAGTTAGGTTTTAATTTCCCCAACAAACCAAATTGAAGTGACAAAAAGATTACAAAAATTTCGAAAATGTAAATTAAATTTGGTGCCGTTTGGCTTTTTGTACTGTTAGCTTGCTGTCTCATTGGTAAACACACGTCTACTTTTATTCATAAAGATATGAAAAGGAAATAAGATAACAAGTTATGGTAAATTCAATAGTGTATAAGTTAGTATTGTGTTATCAAAGTCTGACATCAAATTTTGGAAGACAATCGACATTGCCTCTTAGATGTCCTTATATGTATAATAGAACGTTAACATAAATTTAAACATGACATATTTGTATAGACGGATGTCTGCGTGGCGTGCACAATTATAAGCCTGGTGTATTTGGTTAGTTTTTTCCCAATCGCATATGAGGACATATATTTCTCTTTTCAGATCTATGAAGTAAAAGTTACAGCTTTTTCTAAAACTATTCTGAAATGTAATAATACAAAACACAACGTTTCCCATCGATACGTGCACAATGTTTTTTTATATTTTAGATACATGTTTGGAAAAAAATGGCAATATGATAAACCTGGTTAAACATTCTTCGGCTACGAAAATTTGCATATAGATTGCAAACGAAAAGTACGAATGTTCTTGTACTAAAAGGTGGAGGATGGGCGAGGGTTAGGCGGTTCTTAAACAACTTAGAAAATTGGCCATCGAATAGTGTTCTATTATATATATAGTAACCAGTTATGAAACGTTCACTTTACTTAATACTTTGGTCAACTGCAGAAACCTTTATGACTGAACAAACACGGCAGATTTTCCGAAAGAAAAAACCCAGAGAAAACATAGGTCTACTTCAAATACACGTTTAACAGTTGATCCTACTGACATTTGAATTACAGTGATGGTGTTCTTTAAAATTTGCATACTATATCTATACTGGATCGTCCTGTTTGAAATTTATCTTCCACATATACACATAGATGGGTAAACTAACTAAAGTTTTTTTTTTAAAACAATTGATGTGTATGTATTTGCTATAAGAAATGCGTGAAAATGTTATGAAAATTACTCTTAGGCCAAATGTGAGCAAATAATAATGGTACTGCGGCTCTTTTCACAAAAAAATCTTAAGAGTAAAAATACTCGTAAGTCATACACATTTCAGTATAACTTACGATCAATTTTAATCGTAAAATTTTTTGTGAAAAGAGTCGCTGATGTCAAATGTCGCCGGACTACAAACATTACTTTCAAGCGTTAAATATTTACATTTTAAAAAAATTCAAAATTAAGTATGTGTGTTTTCACATGTAAGGGCCATGTAGATTTTCTGATTTGCAAAACAGTTCTAAAAAATGTATACCTGGCTATTTTTCGCTACGTTTTATTTAGTTATCTATTATTTCCTTATTCCTTTCATTACATAAAATACACAGTAGTAAAAAGTTTTCTGAAAATCCTGTGCGCATTTTTTACTACCTACAGTACTTGTCAATTTAAAAGTTCGTCAAGTATAATAGATTTTGCATTACCTCGTTATTTCTTATATGAAATATATAATTAGGTAATAGTTTCCAAGTTCAATTTTTATAATTTTTTTTACTTTTCACTTTTAACAATTTTCTTCATTTTATTTAACGTTCTAAAATTTATCGTCAGATTTATGTCCTTCCTAAACTATAGAGCTATGCCAGACTATTAAGATTTAAATACTATTGGTTACAGTTCATTATTTTGCTATAAATGATTTTCAATCTTTGATGTGCAACCACTTTATATGAAAGGTTAGAAATAACATTTCTAATAAGCCCTAGAAGATGACGACATTAATGTTTTTGAGGTTTCTACATTTATTTAAGTTAAGCTTGTAACATGTTGCAAAATATTGGTATAATAATAAAACCTCCACAATGTCAACTAAGATGTGACAACATGTTGTTGATGAAAGCGTAGCAGATATTTTATCATATGAATTGTATTGAGATTTTTTTTATTCGTTCAAGGTTAATTTATAGACAGTAGATGAATATATATATATTGTTAGTAATTAGAATTTAGAAAGATGGGTTTCTTTATAATGAAACACATTTCTAATTCGAATGGGGCTAAGTTTAGTAAACAAAAAAATCTTTCTCGAATGTTGATAGGCTCTTTGTTCGTTTTTATTGGCCAGTGCGACAGTTACTTCAAAAGATTAAGAAAGATCCATATAGGATTTATTTATTTTTTGAGGGTGGACTTTGCATAATAGTTAACTTAAGATACAATGAACATTGATAGTGTGTCTACATGACACTAAAATAGTGTAAATTAAGCCCTATGTCTAGATGTTCTGCAACTTCATTAATAACTGTGACATTTTTGGTATTTTGTTTAAAGGATGTATGTGATATTTATCAAACGACAGAACAATTGAAAATTCAGACACTTTTGTTCTCTGGAAATTGACAGTTGTCATTTTTGTTCTCAATGGAATTATTACTTAATTATATTGTCATAAAAAAAATGTCGTACAGGAAATAAAGCATGGTGTAGGTTTTGTCATGATTTCAACCTGAAAATTTAGACCATAACATTTATAAAAGTCGCTCTATGTTTGTTTATTTTATTCCCATATATACACATTGAACGGAAATAAAAGATATAATTATACCTTACAGTATAATCACGGCTGTCATTCGGGATATCGAGAAAAATAATCGTGAAAGAATAAGTAACGGTGGTCAAGCATTTCGATCGGATCGTGAAAGATCTGGTATCGGATCGTGAATGCAATTTAATACAATTCAACTGCAAAATCTGTGAAAATATCCGTTGTATTATCAAAAGGAGGCAAACAATCAGAAAAAGAAATACGTCTGTCAAAATGGTTAAACTTCTTTTATTATACTGTGCATTAAGAAAAGAAAAGAGCAGTACTTTTAAGAAAACACAAAAGGCAACACACAACCTTATGTGAATAATTAAAGACAAAACATGTTTTGGATCTAAAATGTTAGAAAATATTTCATGATATATTTGAAATTAAATCGTTTGTTTGTCAGATCGTGCAGTAAAATGGAAGTGATGTTTCCCTGAAATGGTTTAGATCTTTTTTAAAGAAAGATTTTGTTGAATTCTAGTCAAAATTGATCGTGGAAGTTCCGGCAACGCGTTATTGTGATCGTGAAAGCAATGCGTGACCAGACAAGACTATGCATGTTTTGCTAATTTCGGAAGGTTGTACGCTGACCTATACATGCTTACGACTCTGGTGGATAGTTGTATAGCCGGGTATGTGCGTTCCGACTACTTGGAATCAAGAAGGAATAATTCGCTCCTTAAACTTTTTTAAGCAGTCCGGCAAGACCGAACAACAAACTCAAACTAAATGTAATGTAACATAACAACAATAACAATATATATAAGTACAAGCAATTAAAGGAATAATTAACAGATGCCAAAGAGAAATAACAATAGATTAAAAGAGTAATTAATTTTCGACACGTATTTGTAAATTATTGTCTAAACTGTCACAGGAATAAATAATTAAATGAATAGACTAAATGAAATTTAGTCCTTTGTCCAAGATTATGACACTTAATCTGTGTAAAACACTTGTGTCTAAATTTACGACAAAGTCCCAAATAATAAAATATAAAATAAAATAAATGCAAAACATGAAAGTACAGTAAAACACTTGAAATAATACAATGTTGTTTGAAAACCAATTTCACACTTCACAGTACAAATAGTCCGGTCATAGTTGTCTCATTGGCAATCTAGACACATCTAATTTTTTTCATTTTATTTTATCTTTCTCTTAAGAGGCAAATATAACTAAACATCCAAGATAATAAGGTCACTAGGAGCTTACTTGTCGATTTATAATTATATCTTTGTATCTGTAATGTAAATGCACAAATCTGCGAATGCGCGAAGTGAGTGGGGGTCTGGGGGTCTT
Organism: Mytilus coruscus; assembly: GCA_017311375.1. NCBI lineage: Eukaryota > Metazoa > Mollusca > Bivalvia > Mytilida > Mytilidae > Mytilus > Mytilus coruscus. The sequence goes on from CM029601.1 coordinate 61,267,591, forward strand.
CCCTGGAAATAAATTAAATGTGTACGCATTAATATACGTTAAAGCACCCAACTAGGTGGTGAAAATTTCAGCTTTCGAACCTCGAGTGTGATTTGATTGGTTTTCTAGCTTGGTCTGTAAATTTATCGATTGTGTCTATTCCCGATCGTAGCAAGTCGGGATTCGCTTGCCTGTTGATGCAATGCATAACAGAAGACGCTTATATTGCGGTCATAACCGATTTCGCTCTGTTTGGAGATAATAAGTTACAATAAGGTATATCTAATGGTATGTTAAAACTATTTTTATCGAAAATATGACACTGTGCACCAATCTGGATTTCCGTATTATACCTTAATGTAAATTGTTGTTGAAGTCCTAGCACACAAAGATCAAGATCTTAATTTGTTAATTTTAAATAAAAAATAAGTTAAAAAAATATGTTTTACCACATTTCCCCCTAATTTTCACCAGCCGCAAATTTGAAGTCCCCCGATTCAATTATCATTTTCCATTGAACTTATCTCTCAAAAAGATATTTCTCAAAATTTGTTTTTTTTTTTTTTAACCAATAAGAATGAAATTTTACAAAAGTGCCCCCCTTTTTAAATAAAAAAAAAAAAAAATCGACAAGAATCTTCCTCTTATAGATGTTATTCATAAAAATATCGATATCAGATGAGGCAATCTTGACTGATAATACCACATAAAATGTTAAAGACGGATAGAAAATCCTGCGCATTTTTACTACCTACAGTATCAATTTATCAATTTAAATAGTTCGTGCATTACCTCGTTATTTCTTATATGAAATATATAATTAGGTAATAGTTTCCAAGTCAATTTTTATAATTTTTTTTACTTTTCACTTTTAACAATTTTCTTCATTTTATTTAACGTTCTAAAATTTATCGTCAGATTTATGTCCTTCCTAAACTATAGAGCTATGCCAGACTATTAAGATTTAAATACTATTGGTTACAGTTCATTATTTTGCTATAAATGATTTTTCAATCTTTGATGTGCAACCACTTTATATGAAAGGTTAGAAATAACATTTCTAATAAGCCCTAGAAGATGACGACATTAATGTTTTTTGAGGTTTCTACATTTATTTAAGTTAAGCTTGTAACATGTTGCAAAATATTGGTATAATAATAAAACCTCCACAATGTCAACTAAGATGTGACAACATGTTGTTGATGAAAGCGTAGCAGATATTTTATCATATGAATTGTATTGAGATTTTTTTTATTCGTTCAAGGTTAATTTATAGACAGTAGATGAATATATATATATTGTTAGTAATTAGAATTTAGAAAGATGGGTTTCTTTATAATGAAACACATTTCTAATTCGAATGGGGCTAAGTTTAGTAAACAAAAAAATCTTTCTCGAATGTTGATAGGCTCTTTGTTCGTTTTATTGGCCAGTGCGACAGTTACTTCAAAAGATTAAGAAAGATCCATATAGGATTTATTTATTTTTGAGGTGGACTTTGCATAATAGTGTGTCTACATGACACTAAAATAGTGTAAATTAAGCCCTATGTCTAGATGTTCTGCAACTTCATTAATAACTGTGACATTTTGGTATTTTGTTTAAAGGATGTATGTGATATTTATCAAACGACAGAACAATTGAAAATTCAGACACTTTTGTTCTCTGGAAATTGACAGTTGTCATTTTTGTTCTCAATGGAATTATTACTTAATTATATTGTCATAAAAAAAATGTCGTACAGGAAATAAAGCATGGTGTAGGTTTTTGTCATGATTTCAACCTGAAAATTTAGACCATAAGATGTACAACATTTATAAAAGTCGCTCTATGTTTGTTTATTTTATTCCCATATATACACATTGAACGGAAATAAAAGATATAATTATACCTTACAGTATAATCACGGCTGTCATTCGGGATATCGAGAAAAATAATCGTGAAAGAATAAGTAACGGTGGTCAAGCATTTCGATCGGATCGTGAAAGGTCTGGTATCAGATCGTGAGTGCAATTTAATACAATTCAACTGCAAAATCTGTGAAAATATCCGTTGTATTATCAAAAGGAGGCAAACAATCAGAAAAAAGAAATACGTCTGTCAAAATGGTTCAACTTCTTTTATTATACTGTGCATTAAGAAAAAGAAAAGAGCAGTACTTTTTAAGAAAACACAAAAGGCAACACACAACCTTATGTGAATAATTAAAGACAAAACATGTTTTGGATCTAAAATGTTAGAAAATATTTCATGATATATTTGAAATTAAATCTTTTGTATGTCAGATAGTACATTAAAATGGAAGTGATGTTTCCCTGAAATGGTTTAGATCTTTTTTAAAGAAAGATTTTGTTGAATTCTAGTCAAAATTGATCGTGGAAGTTCCGGCAACGCGTTATTGTGATCGTGAAAGCAATGCGTGACCAGACAAGACTATGCATGTTTTGCTAATTTCGGAAGGTTGTACGCTGACCTATACATGCTTACGACTCTGGTGGATAGTTGTATAGCCGGGTATGTGTGCGTTCCGACTACTTGGAATCAAGAAGGAATAATTCGCTCCTTAAACTTTTTTTTTAAGCAGTCCGGCAAGACCGAACAACAAACTCCAAACTAAATGTAATGTAACATAACAACAATAACAATATATATAAGTACAAGCAATTAAAGGAATAATTAACAGATGCCAAAGAGAAATAACAATAGATTAAAAGAGTAATTAATTTTCGACACGTATTTGTAAATTATTGTCTAAACTGTCACAGGGAATAAATAATTAAATGAATAGACTAAATGAAATTTAGTCCTTTGTCCAAGATTATGACACTTAATCTGTGTAAAACACTTGTGTCTAAATTTACGACAAAGTCCCAAATAATAAAATATAAAATAAAATAAATGCAAAACATGAAAGTACAGTAAAACACTTGAAATAATACAATGTTGTTTGAAAACCAATTTCACACTTCACAGTACAAATAGTCCGGTCATAGTTGTCTCATTGGCAATCTAGACACATCTAATTTTTTTCATTTTATTTTATCTTTCTCTTAAGAGGCAAATATAACTAAACATCCAAGATAATAAGGTCACTAGGAGCTTACTTGTCGATTTATAATTATATCTTTGTATCTGTATTGTAAATGCACAAATCTGCGAATGCGCGAAGTGAGTGGGGTCTGGGGTCTTCCTGAAATAAATTAAATGTGTACGCATTAATATACGTTAAAGCACCCAACTAGGTGGTGAAAATTTCAGCTTTCGAACCTCGAGTGTGATTTGATTGGTTTTCTAGCTTGGTCTGTAAATTTATCGATTGTGTCTATTCCCGATCGTAGCAAGTCGGGATTCGCTTGCCTGTTGATGCAATGCATAACAGAAGACGCTTATATTGCGGTCATAACCGATTTCGCTCTGTTTGGAGATAATAAGTTACAATAAGGTATATCTAATGGTATGTTAAAACTATTTTATCGAAAATATGACACTGTGCACCAATCTGGATTTCCGTATTATACCTTAATGTAAATTGTTGTTGAAGTCCTAGCACACAAAGATCAAGATCTTAATTTGTTAATTTTAAATAAAAATAAGTTAAAAATATGTTTTACCACATTTCCCCCTAATTTTCACCAGCCGCAAATTTGAAGTCCCCCGATTCAATTATCATTTTCCATTGAACTTATCTCTCAAAAAGATATTTCTCAAAATTTGTTTTTTTTTTTTTTAACCAATAAGAATGAAATTTTACAAAAGTGCCCCCCTTTTTAAATAAAAAAAAAAAAAAATCGACAAGAATCTTCCTCTTATAGATGTTATTCATAAAAATATCGATATCAGATGAGGCAATCTTGACTGATAATACCACATAAAATGTTAAAGACGGATAGCCAGACAGTAATTGCTATAGGTTACCACGAACTAGGCGACGTTTTCTTATTTAAAAAAACCAGAAGGAATGGCATTGAACCTAGCAATTCAAGGGAAACGATTGGTGTAGAGACATATTGCTACCAAAATAGGATATTGCAGCTTATTTTCAATTTTCTTTTGGAACTTGAAATTAAAGGTAATTAATGTTAAGTTAAGTTACATTTAAAATAGAAAGTTTTTTTTCATCACCTCCGGCTGTGAAGTTTGAACACGCGATCTCACTGCTGCCACTTGGTTCATCTTACCGCTGCGCGGGAGAGACCATTGATACTTTATTAATTTCAGTATTAATGTATCTAATATAAATTAAGAAGATGTGATATGATTGCCAATGAGACAACTCTCCACCAGAGATCAAATGACATAGAAGAAAGCGACTATAGGTCACCGTACGGCCTTCAACAATAAGCAAACCCCATACCGCTAAGCAAGCTTTACAAGGACCCGAAATTACAAATGTAAAACAACTCAAACGAGAAAACTAATTAACGCCCTGATTTATGCTCAAAACAATAAATAAAAAACGAATATATAGCCACCGAATCACAGGCTCCTAACTTTGAACTAAAATATCAATCAAAATACACCCAACATCCAATGGATTTAGTGAAAAGACGTCATAAACAGTCAGAGGAAAACATAACCTTGTAAGCCTGCTGGTCAAAACGTAGGGGGAAAAAGTTTTAAGTTGACATATTTTTGTTGCAAATTCCTTGATTTGTAGCAAATATAGAAGATGATGATGATGAATGGCTGCTAAACGTCCAGCGGCAAATTAATATGCATATTCAGGACGAGAACATGTTGATTTAATATGAATATTAACCCAGTTTTGTACTAGACCGACATGCTGAGTCGGATTTTTAACGTGCTAGCTAACAAGTTAACAGTCCGCAGGAAGACATGTCATCTTACCCAGAAACATTATTCTGACTCCGAGCCGACCAGTCTTTGTCCTTACTCCTTAATGCCGCGTGCTTAGCGGAGAAGCAGCAAATACCAATTTTAAAGTCTTTGGTTTAACCCGGCCGGGGTTCGAACCCACGACCTCCCGCACTCGAGGCGAACACGCTATCAACCTAGGCGGTTGAGCAAATATAGATGATGATATTGTGGGCTGCGTATTTTGTCATTGACCTGTAATTATTTTCTCTTTAATACATTCTATTAATAAAAAGGGTTTTACAGAAAATATTCTTGTCAACAAGTGACGAATCAGCATAGTACAGTAGTTACAATACTGACTGCAAACTAGTTATCTAAAAACTTAGGCTATCGGTAAAATTAACCGGAAAGGATTCAGGTATTGCGATCCGAGAATCTTTACTTTTTATTTTCTTATCTATCCCATAAATCTCATAAAAACAAGCAAAGAACACAGGTACTCTTTTCTGAGGGTTACTGCTCCGAAATTAGTTTTATTTATTAATGAGGGATTTATTTTTTCATTATAATTTTCTCGAAAAAATAAGCAATTTTGAATATCGAAAGAAATGCATTACAGTTTCTAAGTTTTCAATGGAAATACATTTGATTCGACAATTAACTTTTGATGGCTCTGGGCTGCGGACACAAAACTGCTTGTTATTCTTAATCATTGAAAGCTATTAATTTACACAATCTTTCAGCTATCGTTAATTCCTGATAACATACATGACCATAAGCATTTTAAGATCGCGTTTCGATGAGAATTTATGGCCTCGATGCGTTTGAGTTTTAATTCTGTTTCAAATTTACAAAAACACTTTTAATATTCTTTCACTGATTACGTTCAGGATGGTGATATATTGATTTTTCTGAAGTACGGAACTACAAAATAAGTATACGGTAGTATTTACTACTGTTCTTAAATATTTAACAACAATTAAAGGTTTCCCTCTTCTTTCTGAGTAGTTTGACATTATTAGAGATTTATGTAAGTAAAGGATAAAAACTCATATTTAAACAATTCTGTGCGATGAAAACCAATACAGCAGACAATAAAAAAGCTGCTAGTATGTAGACGTGCAAATATGTTGCGTAGTAAATATGCTTAAAATGGTTTTCGGATGATGAAAATATCCAAAATTCTCCAAGGAATAGATGTCCTTGCCTTGTTATCACCCTGTGCAATTTTCAGCACTAATTACCCAGAAGTCCCTCTTATGTTGAATTTTAACATCCCATCAAGTCTGTGCTATTCACACAATGAAACTGCTGACTGTTGTAACAAAATGCGCATGTTTATTTAGACCACTTGAATGAACATTTGCAATTGGACTTTTCCGAAACCCTTTGTCCGTTTCCTATGCCTAGTATACATTGAAAAGACATAAGATGTTGAAATGCGCATCTGGTTCAGTAAAATGTGTATCTTTAATGTTGTCAATACACCAAACAAAAACAGTTTGACCATACGACTGCTTATACACAAGCACTTAAAATAACACTGGAACTATTTAATTTCTCAAATTCAAAATGCCTATTGGGAACTATTCAGACAAAAAAGGACATATTTTCAACGTACCTTCTGTAGCATAACTTGCAATTGGGTCAAGCTATGTCAAACATATTGAGAATTACATAGATCTGTAAATTCTTATTGTTAAAAGTTATCACAGAAATGTCTTTTGAAATGATGTATAATTACTAAAAAAAAAAAAAAAAAACAAAAAAAAACAATACAAAATATAAGATTTACAATTCAAGATGTGTATGAGGAAAACGAATGTGAAAAGCTAATAAGACCTAATGCAAAGTTGCATATAACTGTTCATTTAAATGCATGTAGTTGGTTAGGTATACCCCATTATACAAATTTTCCCGATCATTACTTCACAAAAATGTATAATGTATAGTTGTTTAGGCATTCTCAATAATATAAATTTTCTCGATCATTCTTCACAAAACATTGAAAGACTGATATTGACTGTCAGTGTCGCTTCCCGGAATTATCGGCTGCTTCCTGTTTATCCTTATCAACTGATAATTATGTAATGGTACAATTTAAGGCGAACCAAATTATGCTTCCTTCAATTTTACTATACTCAGATATATATATATATATATACTTCAGAATATTAAGCCTTAAATGAATACTGTTTCTTCTAAGGATTTTATGGAATATTTCAAAGTCTGTAATTCTGCTAAGACATCAATCTTGAACTCATTTTTAATTATTGAAATATTATTAGTACAAAACGTTGTTAATCTTTTGCATATGTATAGTTACTATCATTACCGTATGTTATACAACCTGCAAAAGAAATTGGAAGATGATTTGCTATACATATTGCCACGTCTTTGTTTTTCAGCACTTTCCTACGTTTCATTATTTGTCTGATTTCTTTTAGCTTCTTATTAACCGGTAAATAATTTGTTTTCGTTTCATAGAGATATTAAGGTCTCATTATTCATTAAGAATCCCTCTTTCGGAGTAGACTAATAACTGATACCTCCACGTACCATCAAATTTGTTCCGACAGCTTTTCAACTGATAAAGCACTTGCCAAACAATTCAATAGAGACATTAAAACACTATGCAAATTGCTAATTGGGTATTGATGCATGTATGATTTCTGTTTGCAAATTGTTGTGATATAATACATGTTTGACTTCCTGCAAGAGCTGATGATGGAAGCTTTCTTCAAACGTGAAGACTATATGTTGACCTCTTGATGTATTTTATGATTACATCACTTTCTAAACATCGGAAGATTGAACCCTTAAATTAATTTGGAAAATTATTAAAAGGACAAATGGCAACCAATTTTGTCGGAAACATTACTGTCAGAGTAAATAAAAAAGGCATTATTTGATTAAGGTCAAGTTATAGTAAATATGTCATGTCATAGATTTTTTTGTTATATTTTGTATACAGCTGCCGTATTTTAAACTTGAACCCAAAATCGAAAAAAATATTTCATTAACTCTTTTTTTCTGATATATTACTGATTGAATTTTTTTCCAATAAGTGAATATTTGTAAAAAAGCATATACAATCGGCGAAAAACGTTCTTAAAGTCTAATGATACTTCAAATTTAACAAAAAAAGTTGAAGATTTATTATATACTTGAATAGCTAAGTTTTACTATAAAACACGTGTACATGGACTTCCCTTTTAAAGGAAAACCTTTATCTTATCAAAATCTTAAGAAACTTAAGAAATGTACTGCTATTGAATTATTGTCTTCCCGTGCTGTTATTCGCAAATAGCTTTTCTGTTGCAGTGACCTTAACACGAGACCTTTCGTTAGTACTTCGGCTACCGTACAGCCCAAGTGCGAATGAAAAAACGGGATCAAAGAAAGGGTAAACAAACGTGGAAGTAAGATAGTGTAAATTGATTCTAAAAGAAAAAAATTAATACACCAAATCATTTAACAACAATTATATTTCAAAAATTAAAAAAATGCATTATTTTTTTGATTTTCAGTTATTAATCAACGTGTCAAAGGTGTATGCAAAATTTTACCAAAATCTTTGAAAAAGTTTATTTTCTGTGCCTAAACTATATCTCTATATCTCAAATTTTATTAAAAACTTTCTATAGATCTTAACATGCTACATATTGTAAGATATAGTAATAGCGTATAAAAAAAAAGAAAATTACTTATTTTTAGTTAAAATATCAACATATCAATGGATAAAAGAACAAAACAAAAACATGACACAAAGAGGACATAAAAGTTTACAACAAATGACCACTGGTATTGAATGTCTATTATTAGGTTGTGTTGTTGAATCTAGTTTTTTGACGTATTATTTTGTGAACTGTTTTTGTCTTTTCTTTTTTTTTTTATTTGCAATGGTGTTTTCCACCTTTTTTCGTCTTATGATTTCTTGATTGTCTCCTTTGCATCAGGATTTTTTTCATCCTTAAGATAACAGACACTTGTTTCTGTCAATGGGGGATTTACTATCCATACTTGTACGAAAAATGATTTTTTTGTTTGACAGAAACAAGTGCCTGTGCTTAAGATTTCTAAAATATGTATGAAGTATTTGAGGACTGGTAACTTTCAGTACTTCATAAGATCATTGTCATGGTTCGTTTTAACAAAGACCATAATGATAAAGATAAATGAGATATTTCAAACTCGTTTCGAAAATGTAATCTTTGCAGTAATCACGTTGCTTTCTAAGCTGTTAATGGTCAGTTAACTGTAGGTTAAATACGCATTGCAACAAGGAAACGAGTATCTCGTGATGTGTATCGATTTGTTCGTATTCCCTTGACTCGAACTTGTTCAAAAATAATCTTTAGTGTTAATTAATATGTGTATAAAATATACCCATTTAATCCTTGATGAGTTGTTATCGTGCCTAATGCAACGCTTCCAAAGTTTTCTCCGTTTGTAAATATTTTTAGCTATAATTTCCCTTGAGCTTCCCATATTCTTCTGTTTGTTATTATATTATGAGTTTTTGGGCTTACTCGATTGCATTGGAAATTCATACTATGGAGTTGTAACATAAAAATGACAGAAATATTCTGTGAATGATAGTGTTTATTGTGAACCTATTTATACTCCAATATTCAATAGTGTTATCAAACTAGACAAAATAGAAAAAAAAAAAAAAAAACAAAAAAACAAAAAAACAACGCAAACACAAAGGTTTATCTGAATAAACTAAATGCTTGAGAGATTACAACACATCGAATACACTGACCAAATGGAAGGTAGCATTATAAAAACGATAACACGAGGATTAAAATGTTCCTTGGGTCGGTTCTGTTGAATTTCATTACTTACTATTTAAGTGATATGTAACGAATCCTAACTACGCTGATAGTTCATTTATTGCACCTTTTTATACATGTAATAAGGTAGGCACAATTTTGAAAGTTGTAATTAACTCCTCACGGGTTCAACGTTCTAGAATTAGATAACAGTTTAAGTGCCATTCCTGTCAAATACTTGATTCTTATTAATTTAGGAAGCTGTATTATCTGCAATAATTTGCAGATCACATCCATTTCTAGATCGATACAGAAACAGATTATCTGATGAAACTAGCCTCGATGTCCAACGTCACTCCTTGTTCTAATTGAGGCAATCAATGGAAAATAGGATACTTTGTAAACAAGAGAAAAACCTGGGCTGCTCCATCACCCTTAAGCAGCTGATACATCATAAGGTATTATACTTGACATTCTTATATATTTGTTGTTGTTTGGAAAATTTGAAGAATAGATAACAAATATATATGCACGTTTTATTAACTGGCAGCAATCTGCTGAGAACAGAAGTCCTTTAATGTAGGTTCATTGGTAAGTCTTCCGTATAGATACAGTATGTATGCGTTTATGATATCACTATTTGGAGGCCAACGTCCTTTTTCATTAAGTTGATCGTTTGATAGATTGTCATTTATGATGTTAGCCTAACGATCCGAAAATAATTACTGAGTACGGACCCGATAAGAATTATTTAATCATATTGGTTCGAACTCATCCTATTTCATTGATTGCATTTCTCTTATTCTTTTTTAAAGACTTTCATGGTAGGATCTTCTTCTAATTATATGTATAGGCAATATTAAAGAATTTACTGGAATCTAAAAATCTACTGGTTATTGAAATTGATATTTATTGTTTGTGTGTGTGGTTATAACTAGTGAAATTGGAAAGCTGTATCGGATATTTGTCAAAATTTCATTAGATATGAATAAAATGAGTTATGAAGTATCAGTCAATGGGACAGAAAGCAAACAACGCAAAAAATCGAAAAGACATGCAGAGGTCAACATACGGTTTATCAACACTATATAAATGTCTTAGCAATATAGCATTCTTTAAAAAGCCCCGAGTCTAGATAAGATGTAAACTAATTTAATAGAGACTATCACATATCTGTTATCAACACTAAATTCCCTAAATGACAAAAATAAAAACATTCAAATATAAATAAAGACAACCACTCACTGACGAAGTTCATGACTTTGGATAGGCACATGATTTGGTGGGGTTGAACTAATCATTTATGTAATGATGCATTATGTATAAAAGAAAAAAGTGTTTGTTATAAAACATTTTTCAAAAGGTTGAATATATTTGCTTTACTAAGAATTTTGTAACATGACATGCGATTTAAAAATGTCCATTTAGCTCTATATATAAATAAGAAGATGTGGTATGAGTGCCAATGAGACAACTTTCCATCCAAGTCACAATGTTTAAAAAGTAAACAATTATAGGTCACAGTACGGCCTTCAACACGGAGCCTTGGCTCACACCGAACAGCAAGCTATAAAGGGCCCCAAAATGACTTGTGTAAAACAATTCAAGCAGGAAAACCAACGGTCTAATCTATATAAAAAACGAGAAACGAGAAAAACTTATGAACCACACCAACAAACAACAACTACTGATCAACAGGCTCCTGACTTAGGACAGGTTCATAAAAATGCAGCGGATTTAAACGTTTTAACAGGTGCCAACCTTCACCCTAACCTGAGACAGTAGTGTAACATTACAACATAAAAAGACACATTATAAAATATCAATTGAAATAGCTTAACTCGATCAAAAAGACATTTAAACAAAATCAAGTAAACATACACTGAACGAATTTTGATCTATGACACAACATAAATACAATATTAATAAAAAAGATGTAGGAACAGTGTCAAAAAGACAACTCTAACCTGGGACAAAATGGCGTTAAATAAAATAACGTACACAGGTAAATTTAAATATAATAATTTTGTTGTTAGGAGTACGGAAGTAAACATTTAATACAAAATTAATAAATTCGTTGTTCACAGTATGCTGTTTTTCCAACAGTGTAGTCTATATTGACCAGAATTAGGGATTTAAAAATATCTTTGTATCGACATGTAATTGAAAAACAAAGTGAAATGTACGGAATATGCTGAGTTCGATGCACTACATAAATTTGTTCTAGGAATGCCCAGAATCAAATAAATGTTGATTCATTCGGAAACGTTTCATTAATTTTGTGTCAACACAAATTCAGGCTATCTACCTCGTATATCCTTTATTCGTTGTCTCATAAAATAATGAGATGTAGTATGATTGCCAATAAGACAACTATCCAACAGAGTCCAAAAAAAACAACGTTGATTTAAGCAACCAAGTGTCATTGTACTGCCTTCAACAAAATGCAAAACTCAAACCATATAGTCTGCTATAAAAGGCCCTAATATTTCAAAATGTGAAATAATTCAAACGAAAAAAACCAACGGCCTCATTAATGATAAAACAAATAAACGGAAACCCGATATAACATACAGCAACTAACGACAACCACTGATTAGGGACCGGCACATACAGAATGCGGCGAGGTTTAATATGTTGCAATCCATTATTCCAATAACGAGGTATTTATTATAAGATGTATGCCGATTCCATTTTCAAATTGTAATGCAAGTAAAGTGTTATATATCATATATCACTGATGAAGCATAAGTAAGAGAAATATTGACAATAATCCGTTTATATATTTCTGCAAAATGGGTTTAAAATAGTCTTTTACAATGCCTTCAATCTCTGTTCTGCGGAAGAGTATTAGCGCCACGTATTTTTTTTTATATTTCTTTCTATGCGTTATAACGCAAAATATGGACGCAAAACTTTGCGAAATAACGCAAACATTTGCGTTACAACGCAAACCTTTCCGTTATAACGCAAAACTTTTCGAAATAACGCAAACCTTTGCGTTGTAACGCAAAGAAATAACGCTTACCTTTGCGAAATAACGCAAATATTTGTTTTATCTTATTTCTTATTTGAGTTTTAAGGGAAGCAGCTGTTATAAATGGAGGAGGCTGCGTGTATTAAATTTTATCACTCTTTGCACTCATCGCAAAGTAAAATGCTGGGGTGTTAAACGCAAACATAGGAAAAAATATAAAAAAAAAAAAAATTGTTTGGCGCTAATACGCTTCCGTACTGTTCTTTTAAATTTTATGTGAAAACAATAAAATCAACCGGTGTTTAAAATATTGGATTTGAATGTAACATTAGTACAAGAATTTTATGGCAATAAAATCGTCAAGGGTTAACTTGTCCAGTATAAACTTAATTGACGCAATATATTCTATTTCGATGCTAATGTTGCCTATGCATGAATGAGTGAATAGACGTGCTTACTTAAGAATTGTTCTTTTCGAGACACTGCTTTTTTACTTCCTTTTTTTCAATTACGAGATATTTATCATAAGATGTATATTAGTATTGCGCAGGATATTAAAGCACAAGCAAACGTTCATAAAACATCATATTTTCTAAAGCTTTTTCCTATTCATTAGAAGTCTACTTTCACTACACCTAATTTACCCCGTTTCTTTATCAATGCCAAACATTCGAGCAGCAACATTTAACTGATCAAACAGAACTAATTGCTTTACCATAGAGCACGTTAAACGTCAGACTGGGATATCGGTTTCATTATTATGGAAATTACTGTAATCCTATTGATGTTACCAGCAACAAAAACTTATTTGAAAAAAACGCCGGCATTCCCCTACTACTGGTTTTCTTTCCCAATAGTTTATCTATTCAGTTCATTTGTTGATGGAAAGGCCGCCATCCATTTGAATAATGTAAGAACGGGCATTTAGAAGCAATCAGACTCGTATTTAGAAGAATTTGATCTATCTTTAATTATATACATTGTAATGAATATTTTTCTTTCTAAGTATTTTATAGCAGAAGAAACTTCTGTATTCAACTCCTTTGACTTCGTTTAAACATTTATATTTACATTCATCATATATTTATATAAGTTCGTTACTTAGATTCATTTTAAATTATATTTATATTGTCATTAATCACTAAATTTATGTATTCAATTTCATATTTTATATTGTTAACAGATACGAGGGTCATGCAGTTTTGAATGGATTCCCTTTTGAAAAAGATTGTCTTTTTATAAAAAAAAACTAATACGTCCCAATATGAATTTTATGTAAATAAGTAACAACTGAGAAAGCAATTGCAAGATAAAGTATTTTGTACCCTTATCATTAGACTAGAATGAATAAATTGCAATGCCCCTACAGTAGAGAAATATTTTTGTTTCGATTAAGACACCATAGGTCTTATAAAGATATGTTAATATCGTCACTACAATGTTAAAAATGTGTATTTGTAATCCTAAACTGGTGGTATATATATATATATATATATATATATATACTTTATTCTGATAAACCGCTGTAGATACAAAGGTACACAGAAGAATATAGACATTATACAATAATACAAAGGTACATATGTTGAGGGAATATACAATAATACAAAGGTACATATGTTGAGGGAATATACAATAATACAAAGGTACATATGTTGAGGAAATAAACAAGTAATACAATAGAGATACATAAGTATGTTTACATGTTAAAAATGTGCAGTGTATATTAAATGGAAGACCTTAAAATATGGCAAATTTCTAAGCTTAGATGCAGGCTTACTTGATAAAATTATTCAAGAGACACATAAATGCCTACATGGTCAAGTGAAAGCGTGATCGCATTGCGTTCAAGTCTGGTCGGGTCAATCCAAGACTTTTTAAAAACACTTGTATCTGCTGGTTCTCCGCAAAGTAAGCAATATTTAGTTTAATAACAGTTTGGTTCGGAGCGGAATAATGTGCCAGCTGTACTAATTTTCGGGACCATCTCTATTTAGACTTGTTGTAATTTTACTCGATATTGTTCGACTGTAATGTTCACAGATAACCACAACATATTATGGTGACGGGTCTAGCAAATTTAATATACTGCATACAAGACTAAGGCACCAGTGCAGTTCATTAAATTCAGACTTAAATAAGATAAATATAGTGAATGATTGTAAATGCTCCTGTGTTTCTCCTGTTAAAGATGCCATCCATTACTTTCTAGAATGCCAATTATACTATAACCAAAGAATATCTCTGGTTAATGATCTTGTATGAACATACACATTGATATTGAAACGCTATTGTTTGGAAAAGAGGCATATAATTACGAAACTAACTCTAAAATATTTGATAAAGTTTGTTATTTCATTTCATTTTCTGTCCTATTTGCTTTTTTTTGTTGCCATGCCAATGTGTGACTCCTTAAGGCTTTATTTTCTATAACTGACGCTATATTATTTATGTGTTTCATCATATATGTGTATTGTATATGTAAGGAGAGGACTTAATATAAGTTGCAATAACTTGTGTCCAATCCTATTGCTTGTTTAATGCAATAAAAATTTATTAAATTAGATAACCATATTATGAAAATCAAAATGTCTTTTCCGAGAATTTAAATATAGAAATATATTACATATTACATAATGTGATTCAAATGGTATTTAAGAATATGGACGCTATGTTTCTATTTATATGTATATTGACGGTCAATATTAAAAATCTTGCAAAATACAATGTAAAACACACAGAAAGAACATTGAAGTCGATTCCCATTTGATGTGTTTGAGCTCAGTTTGATTTTGCCATTTGATAGAAGACTTTTCCTTGGAGTTCGGTATTTTTGGTATTTATCTTTTTTCCATAATACACTGTTTACATATGAAATATATAAATTAAGGACTTTTACTCAGTCAATACGTTATATATGGACCTGTTAGATTATATTGACACTCGGACTTCGTCCTCGGTCAATATAATCCGAACAGGTTCATAAATAACGTAATGACATCGTCAAAAGTCCATAATTGGTAAATATTGAAAGAGTGACAGAACAACACATTAATTCAAAAATGCGCCTAGCACATGAGTTAGATACCAGTGTTGTACCGTCAACAGTTTGATTTTTTTACATTTGAATTCTTGGATTAGTTATTCTTTATATCACATTTCCCATGGACTCATACATGGAAATCAAATAGAAAATGCTATATCCTTTTCTACGCACCCTCATATCGTTTTGATGCAACGTCATCGACAGTGTCTTGACAAAACTCATTGTATGCCTATGACGTCAGATAAGTGAAATTATCGTATTTATTTCACTTGTGAAATCATCGACTTTTATTTTATTGGAAAATCACGGTATTAGATTGCAACCAATGCAATAAGTTGTGTTCTTTTATTACGGCAAAGATTAAATCACGTCAACGATACGATATCGCATGGTTTTCCTGTATCGAATAGTATGACCTTTTACTTCAGTTATTCAATGAATCAAGTTTCCAATAAAATGACATAATTCATCATCAGACTTTCCTTCAAAATCGAACGAGCGTAAATATTGGCGTATTGATAAATAAATAAAAGTTATGAAAATCTATAATGCAATCCTATATTTCAACTGAAATATAATAGAACTCTTATACGTTTAGAACAGTTTGACCACACACCTCATTGTGTGACCATATTGCAATTTCCTTCATTTAGATTGTACGTCTATTTCTGCTGTAAATATATGAGTATAAAAAAAGTCATGAATTCGTCGGCCCTCGAGAGATAGGGTGGAAATTACCAAGGCGTTGATTGGCCAATTCTTTAAGTCATATATTTATTTGCTTTTTCAAAAGTTTAGCTTAGCAAATTTGTAAAAGCAGTTTTCCCCCTTTTCCCGCCGAATTTGAACCAATTTCTTTGACATCGTGGCGTATCTGCCTGCAATGTGTTCATCGCTCTACACGACTGGGCCCGCTAGGCTTTGTTAAAAAGGGCTTCATCTAAGGTTAAGCACAGTTTGTGATGTACGATAACATGTAGATTGAATGCATTACATTCAATAAATCAATCAAGCATCAGATGATCTACTTCCTGTTTGTTTAACGTCGAACACATACTCAAATAAATAATAAATTATATTATCATATTATATTATATTTTTATAAAATATAAAATAGATGTATTGTCTACCACAGTGGAAGCTGAAATAAATCTTTTATAAACCACTGTTCTAGAGATATGCTTTGATTTTTAATTTTATGCTCGAAATACATAGCAACCGTTTTGACATTTATTCCAAGATATATTTTTAGAACTAAAATGACATACAAGCGGGATGTTTGGCGAGGTGTAAAATCTAGTTAGTTCAACCCACCACTGTTTGTCAAAAATTGAGAGAGGACAGTCAATTATTAATTGTCGATCGTTCCTATGAAGATTTCCTCCACGCTGAGCTAACAGGCATTATCTTTTTCAAAATATAACTTGCATTTTAGTATTATGTTTTGTGTTTAACATGATGTGTTTAATTTAAGAAAGTTTTAGTAACTCCTACCTCAAAAATGGTGGTTCTGTAGTCTTAACTTTTCTCCGTTTATTACTTGTATTTTTATGCATTTTTTTTTAGTTTCAAAAATTCTTGAAAATATAAGATCCGCCACAGACTGGTAGTTTGATATGAAGCTGTCATAATTACAGGTGCTGTACAATATATATATATATTTGTATGTGTGACAGAAATTTAGCTCACAACCTCTTCCACGTTCCTTTGTTTGTGTTGAGTCATGTTTATCATACTATTATTTATTTTATCCTCTGATTAAGGATTGCCTTATTTTGATCTTTCCAATTTTTTAAGTCTCTTGAAGAAAGAATTGTGGCAATTGCCTGTTATATACATACACAGTTGATATCAGATATCTAGCCTGTTTAAGAGGAAATGATTAATGTATATAGATATAGGAAGATGTAGTATGAGTGCCAATGAGACAACTCTCCATCCAAGTAACAATTTATAAAAGTAAACCATATCATAGGTCAAGGTACTGCCTTCAACACGGAGCATTGGCTCACACCGAACAGCAAGCTATAAAGGGCCCCAAAAAATTACTAGTGTAAAACCATTCAAACGGGAAAACCAACGGTCTGTAATCTATTTTAATAATAAAAAAAGTCAATGTACCTCAACTGATATAGTCCTCCACCAAGTTATCGGATAGGGTGTTGCACTGGTTGTACCAACAAAAAGTATATGCATTTAAACTAATCAAGCAACTTATTTCACTTATGATTGATTTATTGTTGGTGTTTAATGCCTCTTTTTCAGCACTTTCCTTAGTCAATTAAGACCGGAGTGGAACGCAACTGCCACGTGCGGGGTTCGAACTCACAACTTCAGTGTTATGTTGATATGCTAGTGATTGCTGTAGATGAACTACTTTGACCACTTGGCCCCTGAGGCCCATTTCGCTCTATGTATGAATTCCTTAATTGTAAATCACTAGCTATCCCCATGTATACTATATTGATTTGAGCTTTGTGCAAATGTTTTTTTTACTAAAAAAATGTGAAAGTGCAACCGCATAGTTCAACTTAAAGTTACATCTGTACTATTAATGATGGATAATATACGATAAAAGTCTTTAGGCAATATCTGCATATTAAATCTGACGCTGTATTGGGAGAGAATGTATAATCTTGCTGACAGATTTTACCACTTCGATATATCATTCACTCAATATCCTTCAGAATTGTCTAGAACATTTAAGTTCATTTTTTTGTATTAACTTAATTTTACTCTTCATTTCAGGAAGCGTTGGTGTATGCTTTCTAATAATTAATGCTTCATTGTAAATATCACTAAACAAAAAACATGTCAAAGAAGATGTGAAGTATTTTTATACTGATCTGCGTAATTTTTTGCTTACTGGTACCCTTGTTTGCTATTGAAAGAAAATTCATCAATATAAGTATTCGACAACTAAGTTTTAAATACAGAATTCTCTGTTTAAAAGTTGCTATATATAACATGTAGCTGCAGGAACTGAAACTATCAAATATACTGACATACTTTACACACATCACACATTCTGGTGATCGTTTTTACCAAATCATGATTAATCTTCATATAATTGCTGTGCATGCTTACCTTACTTCTTTCTGTTTAGAACAATTACTTAACTGAGTAACTGATTGTCGAACATACCGGTTTATTGACGCCGCACGAATATCTTAAAGCGAGATTTGAAACTGCTGCATGATTTTAAAGTTTTTTCTTCGTGAAATATTTCTTTGAACAAAAGTGAAAGAAAAATGTTGCATTTCCATATTTTATTTAAACTGAGCAATATAAATCTGTATCAGACCATAAGAATTGGTACCTGCAGGAATACATCGACGTGCTGTGACAATTTTTCGTTAGTAACTCCTCTTGCAGTCCTTTCAACAGGGGTACAGGCAGACGGGATTTGTTAATGACCACCAATGAACAAATTAACGTATAGAGACAACGCCACCCATGTCGTCGGATGTCATGGCAGACAGAATCACGCCATGAATATTTCTCATATACTGAAATGCCGACTACAGAAAACAACATTTTCAGGTCTATTTTAAGGGGTATTGCCAAAACAGACTGTATTGTGTGAGATAGAGACCAAATCAGAAAGAACAAAACAGAACTCAAAACATGTTCCAAGGAATTGGTTGACTTTTCTATCAATCATTTAGGCGTTAATAACAATCAGTCATTCATATCCATTGATAAGGAGAAACCACTTGATTTGAACATTAAATGAGACGTAATCGATTCAACTTTAGGACTGCAAACTTTATTTAGACTTGGAAGTAATGAATGATAGGAATGTTTATATATTTATTTTACAAGTATTGCATATTTGAAAATTAAAATTAAAAAGAATAATCTAGTTTTTTAAGTCCGTCAGAATATTTTATAACAATATTAGCCATATAAAGAAAGAATGTTTTTCAATGCTTTACAGTGTTGTTGAAGACAGTTTCAATACAATATCACCAATTTTAAATGTTTTTGTACAATTTTGCACGGAGGGACTTCTGACCTAAACAAACAAATTAATTTGTATCTGAACGATAAAATATTGCATTACTTATAATAAAATGTATGTTTTGATTAAGGGTATCTTTGTAATTTATTTTTATGTTAATTACTGCAACTTGACCGGTAATGCGGTGCATTACGTTTGCGCGCTTTACCATTACATTTGCGCGCAAAAATCATAACGTTTGTGCGCAACTTTTGATTACATTTGCGCGTATTTATTTGACAGGTAAACTCATGTAAACTCAGGTAAACTCAGGTAATAATACATATTTATTTATTAATTTATTCAATTATTTACAAGTACAAGTACCCCTTCCTAAGTCCCCTCCTCACCAACGAGGAGGTAGAAGTGGGATTTCGAGCAGGATAAGTCCGTTTTATTATGCACAAGCACTAAATCCTAGAAATATATACAGATAAAAATGTTAAAATGTTAAAACATAGCTAATATAAAAATTTAAAGTACTGATAGCACATGACTTTACATGTCGGTACGTGCCGAAAATTTGAAGCAAATTGCTTTGAGAAATGAAAGTCTGTTAACTTCTACATCCTGGTATTTTCTGAATTGCTCCATTAAAATCTGTTTTCTCTTTTTTACTTCTACACACTACTGCTGGTGTATCAAATATATTTACTAATTTAAAAGCAATCACTATTCGGTGAAACACTAACTCTGAAATATTCGCAATGAAGGTACATGTTTGTGACGAAGAGTGGTGATTAACCAAGAAGGCTCACTTGAAAAGTTATAACCCTGATAAATTAACACATCTTTTTTATTATTATTATTATTTTTTTTTTTTTTTAATTTGAGTTAACAAATATTTTCAAAATTAATATTTTATAGTCATATTTATTATGAAAATTAACAAATTATAGTCATATTTGTATTTTTATATTATTTTTATTTATATCAACTTTATTTTTACATGAGTTTACCTGTAAAATAAATGCGTGCAAATTTAATCAAAAGCTGCTCGCAAACGTAAAAAAATTTAATCCCCAAATGCGCGCAACCGTAATGCGCCCAACTTGATAAAATTCTACAACGTCATAAAATCGTAGTTTTTAGCAATCGTCCGGCAATCATAATTTAATAACATGTTAAGAAAGACGCCATAATGTTATTAGTACCTCAAAATACAAACATGAACTTTCATACTGCGAATTATAGAAGAGATTGGTAGAAAGTTTGAAAATGGACCTGATGTTAAATTAATTCGGGGAAAATTGTCCATAGTTTTTACCCCATTTATGAACGACTTGACATCATTTTAAGTTTCTTGAAAATGTAGCTGATTTCAAAATCATTTCAGTTTCTTTAAAATACTAAAGTAAGTGAAAATGATAGCACATGCATTGCTTTTTTAAGTTTGTAATACATTATTTACTTACTTCTGATATAGAATGTACGTTTGATTAAGAATGTCTTTCTTATTCATTTCTTTGATAATTTAAAAATATATGTTGTATTTGTATTTTGATCTATGTAAAACATAAAAAATGTCTGAACTATGTAACTCAGAGACAAATAAAACAAGCATTATAAGCTATTTTACTAAACATCTGTATCTGTATAATACTAGAAATGAACTCAAAAATAGCCAACTATATGGTATGGGTTTTTCTCATTGTTGAAGACCGTATGGTTGCCTATAATTGCTAACGTCCACTTCATATGAACTTTGGTGGATAGTTGTCTCATTGGCAATCATACCACATCTCCTTATTTTTATCTAAAAAATGCCGAGTAAAACTTGTCCAGGATATTTGAGCGCGCTATTGTTTCAACCGTAGTCCCGCGAGATAACTGCCTTAAAATTTTCCACTGTTTTACAGTTAATTCCACTGTTTGACAATGAGTTCCAATCGTTTATAGCTTGTGAAAAAAAGAATGTTTGTAAATATCAGTATTTACTGACAAAATTTTCAGTTGTTTTTGGTTTGAAATTCTTGTTTTTCTGTTATTGTATTCAATATGATGTTCAGTAGGGATGGCTACCAGGTCTTTCACTATTTTGTATACAGTAGTACAAGACGCTGTTCTCGCATCCTTCCACAAGAGGTTTCCATCCAAGGTCCTTCATCATGGAGGTGACACTGCTTGCACGCCTATATAGTCTTTACATACGAACCTAGCTGCTCTTCGTTGTGTATACGCTCGCTATACGGTTCATGTCTTTCTGTAGATATGGGTCCCATACAGTGCATGAGTAATCCAGAACTGATCGAACTAGAGAAATGAAGGGAGTTTCTTTGAAATGTTTGTTGCAATGTTTAAGGGCCCAATGACGGTTCCTTGGGGGCACCAATGAGTCGACAGAGCAAGGTGAAGAATACTCTCCTTCGACGACGACTTGCTGATGACGTTGTAATAGGAATGATTTAATCCATGCATTTCTAATACCATCAATTCAATAGTTGTTTTAGTTTGTGTAGTAGTTTTCGGTGGGGCACAGTGTCGAATGCCTTACTAAAGTCAAGTATTATAAGATCAATTTGCTTCTTGGCATCGAAAGATTTCATGATGTCGTGCATAGTTATAAGAAGCTGGCATGCACAGGAATGGCCACTACGGAAGTGAGGTAAGTATATTATGTCTCTCAATGTGGTTCAGGATATGTTTGCACTCTATATGTGTTCAAGCAAAGTAAAAGCAAACACATGTAAGCGATACAGGTAGATAATTTTCCGCTGTATGTCTATCTCCTTTTTTAAATTTGGGGCTAATGTTCGCATTTCTCAAGTTAGATGGAAGTTTACTTGAATCTAGACAAGTTGGAACATTTGACTTACTAATGGGGCTAGTTCAATTGAACATAGTTTAAGCACTTGTTTGCAATGCCGCCTGGTCCACTAGGTTTGTTGGTATTTAAGTTTCTTAATAGTTATCAACTCCTTGAACATCAATGTTCATGTTTCTAATACTGGAATATTTCGTTTCCTGAGTCTGTGATAATGGGTCTAACGCGTTTTCCTTCGTAAAGACTTACTTAAATTGGTCGTTTAATAGCTCTGCCTTAGTTTTACTGTCCTGGTATAGTATAACATAAGATGGAGTGAATCATAAATCTGTATACCTTATCTTTTGATACTTAATACAGCGGGGAACGAAAAAGGAATTATTGAGGATAAGTAACTGAAAAATAGGGGTTTCCGATTAGAAAGGAAATCGAATCTTTTATATATAAATCTTTGCACCTTTTGTTTGCGATATACCATCTTTTCCGCAAGTTTATTGTTT
This sequence comes from Mytilus coruscus, assembly GCA_017311375.1. Lineage (NCBI taxonomy): Eukaryota > Metazoa > Mollusca > Bivalvia > Mytilida > Mytilidae > Mytilus > Mytilus coruscus. The sequence goes on from CM029601.1 coordinate 61,290,456, forward strand.
TCTGTTTAGTATTTAATTTATAATTAAGATCCATTTATTACATCGGTGGTCCGTTTATTTGGCAATCGCCAATGACAGTCAGCAGGGTTTAAGAACATTTGTTGTTCGACCTGATAGTCAAATGCGTTTTGTTAAAATATACTTTTTCACTTTTTTGGTCTTTTGGAAAATGCTGTTTGTGCTGTATTTGGACCCCTCTAACAAGGAATTTGTTTTGCATGCACACGTATAAAAATTGCGGTTTTTATCCAACGCAATCGTAGGTTTGAACGTTGTTTTCAATTGTATATATATATACATGTATATATATATATATATATATATATATTGCCTAACAATGTAATTTTAACACACTATTTAGTATGTTAATATAAGAATGTTTAAAATATTTACAAAACGATAAAAATAAACGCAATATTTCGCTAGACCAACTAGCTTTATCAAGCGTGCATCTATCCAGGTGAAATCGGATGTAGACGATAAGAAACTTTTGCAGCTCAATGTACATGTTGCACATGAATGTAGCTGCCTTGTAAATAATACACAATTTGGATGAAGTTCAAGATTATATACAAAATTTGTGGTTGAAGTTTGCAACGTCCATTGGCAAATATTACAGGATAAAAAGGACGAAGCTGTGTACTGAATTATTCTTCATCTTTCCTGTATCTTTTTCGTTAAGACCATCAGGTTCTAAAGTGTGTAGCTGGTGGATCCAAAAGTTTTCTCTTCTCCTTCTCGCCGTGGTGTCCCACTCGGTGGCACTTACATACATATATATACATATATTGTGTCATAATTAGAGTGAATCTAACGTTCGGAGAGTCTACAGAGGTCTACACATTCAAAAGATTATTATCAGACTTGATAATTCTTGTATATCTTTGATTGATTTATTGTTGTTTATCTTTGTGGTTTTTCTCCAATAGGTTGATTTTTACTTGGTAAACAGAGGTATTGTACTTTTTGCAACATCATTTTAACTTTTTTTTATATTTATTAAACTTTTCTAAAATCTATTTACAAAACAGTCTATTTCTTTAAACAACATCGAACAAAAACGTTTTAAACAAATACGATCCAATATATTGACTTTTGTCTGATAGTTCTTCGTTAAAAGATACTTCATATTTTACCAGACAATTTCAGACATACAAAATAATTATATACTGTAGAAATGTGCTGTCTTTATAATGATAATCCGCAAATAGATCTTTAAATGAACTACATCTTCTTGATTGCGTGTATGCGCGAAGATGATGGTCGGACATATATTTTTCCTTTATATACTCTACCCATTCGTAAGAGAAAAGGTTGATATTTTATTTTTTGACAAAGTAAGTGTAAATGCGATTTAACAATTTAACTTTGAACTTTTGAAACTAATATTCCAACTCACTCAGGCACATTAACGTTAGTAAGATTTGGGTTTTCTGCTTAGTTCCCTTATGTGTGTCAGTTTTGTATATTAAAAGGAATCTTATTAGTTTAACTGTTGTTTTAATTACTTTAAAAATGGTTATTAGACTGTTTCTTCCAATTCATAATATGCAAGATTATAAATCTGATGTCAAATTAAAACATTGCATTTTAAAAATATATACTCATCTTAAAAAAAAACTTCATAACATGGATGTGTGAAAACCGCATTGTTAAGTTACTTTGTTCCAGATTGCAAATTGTGTGTGGACTTCTTTACAATAAAAACATCAATATTTAATCAACGATGTTATTTATGCTTTTAACATTGACTAGGGCGTTGTCTGTCATTCTCATGTAGTTTCATTTTGAACTAGAAACAGAATAATTTCTTAATGGATCAAAACCTTTTCCTAGAACGAAGTTACTGAGTGCGGATTAGTGTAATTTGGATCTATAAGATTTTAAATCAAGGGTCTAGCTGTGCATTACTGATAATCAGCCAATCAATTAAACATATTTTTCTCTATTTCTCCCCTCTTCTAACACTACATTTTACAACATTATTACTGAGAATCAACGAACCAAAATGATGCAACTTTACTTTAATGGATGAGAACAATAAAAAATCAATATTGCCTTCAAACACTTTTAATCCTGTAATCAAACGTTATAAAGTGATTATAACAGATTTATATGTTCTGATTAAAATTAATACTGACATAACAAATACAATCAAATAAGAATTATTATAGAAAAAAGTCAAACAAATTGCCTTGACCTGTCAATGACTAAATCGAGTGCGGCTGTTTGATATCGTTACCTTTTAGACAGGTACTTAGGTGAGTGGTCGAACTTGATAAACTGTAGATCAAACTTTTAATCGGCTTTCTCTCTTTTTATTAAGAAAAAAGTGAGATTGGTTCAGTAATATCTGTATTTTTTTCTAGGCACACTTTAACATACAAAAATAGGAAAAGACTTTAATTCCGTTCAGTAATATAAGTGTAAGATGACTTCTTCTACTAAGTACAACAACCGATTTTAAGTGAAGAGCGGCATGATTTATCAGCAGGATAAGTACTTTGAGCTTGATTCAGTTTCAGCGAGCAATCTTTTTTTGTTTAGGTATAACTTTGAATATATTTTGTAGTTTTGTTATCAATTATATCGTTATTTTAGAGTTAAGTGTGTTTCCTGTATACTGATGTTGAGACAGTTCTATTATGCACGTTTTGTCAGCATACTTTTCGAGAGAGAGAAAACAAATAAAAGGAGGAGGGTTGAGATCTAATAGAACGTTTAAACTTTTCACATATACATGCACGTGCATGTCTCAAAAAATGAAAACAACTTTTTATAAATTTCATGCGTCCGAAAGGCTTTTCTGGGTTTACCTTCATCAGGAACGTTCAAAAGCCCGAATATTTGAAATCCAAAGATGTATAAGAACCGAACAGTTGAAGAGCTATATGACCAAAACAGTTGTCATGTCATATCCTACAGATTTTTTTTTTTTTTGGGGGGGGGGGGGGGATTTTGAAAAGTTGATGTTCATGGCAGATCTTTTTATAGTTTGTGTTTAATTTATTCACAACTATTTAAGATTAATTTGGGATGATTTAGAGTTTGACATGTTTTATGGACAACTGCCTATTTTTTTGTGTCTGTCTAATAATTAACGTATATCCAAATTTCACATTAATTTATTCATATTCAACCACAGCAACTCTTTTAAATCGGTTGAATTATGTTCTTGTTTAACAAATAAAGGTATTCCAGCAACAACACAAATAAAGCTATTCTTTATTCATAGGGATTCACTACGATGCACGAAAAGTAAAATATCCAACTGATAGGGGTCGACCCCGGATGATGGGCGGAAAATTTGGATATATTGGATAGAGACAGCTTTGCAACAGGTCACCTACGGAGCCCTCAAATAGTTGTTGCAAGGATTTTAAACGTGAAGAGAGCGTGACACTCTCTACACGAGTATTGGGTTTAAACTCCACGTTCTACGCGAATGTTGCTACGAATTTAATTTATACACCAGTACAGCCAAACCGTCCCACTTTGTCAAGGGTTTTACTGCCGATTGAGGGAAGACCAAGGAATAATCATATTTTTTACCACAGTCAACCTTCGGGGTTAAACTGCAACAGGTCAAAACTATATCTAACTGATCCTACTACAAGCCTTACTGCAAATTTAAAGCACTAAACTTTTATTTTAACTAACAGTGATGAAACAGTTTTAGACGAGTAATATCTTTTAGATACTTCACATACAGAAATAATGTTTTATATAGTTTGTAAGCTGAACTATCGTAATTCATCAAAATGTTAAACCCGACGATTGTCATATAAATCTAGCTATACCAATCAAACAATGTTGAACGACTGCAAAATATAGAAAAATGTTGGAATACGAAATGTCTGATATAAACCGACACAGACCGGAGAACGAAAGATTAATATACACTCGAAGAACAGTGAGATATCCTATACAATCCAGAGAAACAGTCCAAGCAAGTTTGAAGTAAAGTGCAAACATTACATGCTACGTTATGTATATATATATATATATATAAACAACTAACACAATGTGCCTCAGAAATTTTGTTTCCATTTTTCCTACTTTAAAGACGACGTACGCCACAAAACGGAGAAAACAATCCACCCTTTCAGAACCTGGAACCCATGTTTTCAGTAAGATTCGCTCAGTCTTTAGTTTTGTTTTTAGGGTTTCTTGTACTGTTGTTAGTCTTTTCGTAGTTTTTCTTTGGTCATGGTGTTCATTGTTCTTCGACTTATTATGTTTGCAAATAGCGAAACCACTTGTGAGATTGGGAAAAAACATGTATAACTGTGTTAAGATAATATCGCACAAATGGATTGTGAACACGATGAACCGAGAGGTATCAATACAAGATATAATAATCCTTTACAGGAAAAGGTAATCCCACTGTCTTTGCAACTGATCGGTTCAAAATTTGCAAATTAACATGAAAAACAGAATGTATGGTGGTTGTTTTTTTTTTTGGGGTTGGAAAATTGCAGCATAATGAATTACATGTTTCTAAAGCATCTGCCATATATTTGTTTTAGCATCTTATATTAGTCAATGCAAATGTTTTCCTATTTCGTTGTTAAACATTTGAAAATGTTAATGATTCCATTTTTATAATTAAGATATAGTATTCGGGTTAGGGTTATAAGTATAACATTATTCTATAGAAACTTCAAAGGGACTGCAACTTGACTTGATAATGAATAAATCGACGGTTACCAAGCAAACTGAAAAAAGAATAGGCTAAAATCATACCATTGTTATTTTTTCATGCTGTTTGCTTAAAAAGTATAGAAGATAATGGGTCATTGAATTTGTTTTTCATCATAATTTAGGTAGCAAATGGAATTTAACCGCATCGCAGTTTGTAATCTTCATATATACTCCTAAAGCTTAGAAACTAAATATAATGCATATATAGATATAGTTGTTTTTCTATGTTAAGGAAACTTAATAAAAGCATGCATTAGTCTTTTATAACCATTTGGGTCTATGACATTCCACCGATGGAATCTCTCAAGTCATCGTTGTTAGCTTCCTTATTAAATCTCTAAATTTATTCAATATCCTAACTATATATGGTCGAAATGAGAATGGCGGAATATAATTGCATGGTTTTCAATAGAAGCACGAATTTGAATGCAAAATTCTACTAGATGTCTGTCACAATCCAATTTTTGATTGACAAATGATATTGGTTGTATCGATTTGGAAGACAGATACACGATATTGCTTTTTGGTCTACAGCTTTTACCTTCTAGATCTGTACCTAGAAGATACTTTCCATGAAAAGGAATATTATGTTATTGCAATGCAATTATGCAATGAACATAAGTCGGTTCATTTACATTTAAATTGTTTTCTGTAGAAGTGCAAACCTATCTGGATCTCAGAAGGCATATGGGGATGGTAAAAAGAATCAAGGCAAATCTCTTTCAGTAATTTACGTACAGGGGATAAAAATTCAATTAAACTGGAAGCATTGTAAATGAAAGTATGTTGATGTTTACTTTAAGTTGAAATAACATTATGTGCTTTATAAAAAATATTTATTTTTTAATATTTTTGGTTTATTTTATTTTATTGAAAGGCAATACTGAATACTTATTATACTAAGTGGATTTTCTCAAGACTTTTTTTCTTCATGATTGTTCTCATAATTAATCTTTGTAAAATTTTCATTGCAAAATTAAAAAGGCATCAATCAAGAAACTATAGTATGATTGTTTTTGTCTGTGTCTGTAGTAACAGTATCTATATAATTTAACGACTTGGTACTTTACGCACTTTCTATTTAATCCAGAATACTTATATGCAGCTGCAATCTATATTAAAAACTTCTCGAGTCAAAAGAAAACGAAAATAGTCTTTCTTTTTGTCTGTAGGATAAACATTTTCTGACGCGAAAAGCAAAGCCTATATGCAACGCTATAGGATATATAGAAATATTACGTATTTTTTTTCTTTATAACCTCATTATTTTCAAAAGTCCGATCAGTATTAACTTTTCACAAACTATTATCAGTTACAGTGATTTATAATAATATTTTGAAAAATAAGATAAAACATCTATACACCTTAATATATGTATACGTGTGAAAAATGTCATATAACATTGACTGGTATTTTACTTTCGAAGTATGTAAATACTTGGTTATGATATAGATGGTTGAAAGCAATCGGTCTACTCAATGAAGGAATTTACGTCAGTTAACCCTTTGCTTTTTATTCGCGCAAAAAACAAACGGATTCGAACTGTTTTTTTCCTGAAATTTGTCTTAAGATCATTTCAATAAATGAAAATAAATTAATTTGAAGATCTTTATGAAAATGTACTATACTAATGTACACATGGTACACGTATTCCTTAAGAACCGAAATGTATATTTTTTTCATTGATTTCTAGTTGTCTCTTTTATCCTTTAACCAATTTCCTATAACCGTGAAGTATATTGTTATTGTGTAGATGTGTATGATTTACTTTATTTTGACCTTGAGGTTTATTTATTTGTTTTCTTTGTTATCTTTTGGCACACAAGATTGATGGGTATTGAAAAGAAAATGTATATATGTCTGCGTTTGCAGATTTTATTTGAAAGGGGAAAATTATTATGTTTCTTGAGATATGTTTCTCTCCTACATACCATCTGCATTTTTTCAATGACAGATGTATATAAATAACCGAACAACAACGCAAATGGAACTGTGAATAAAAATAGACTTTACAGTAATAACCAATGAAAAGGTATTCAGAATCATTGTCCCGTGATTGATTATACAGATAACAGATGGATGCCGCACGCGATCCACAGATATAAAATTGTTTAATAAAAGATTAAAACTTGAAAATTTTAAAATAAAAGAACAATCAGAATATGTTCTAGGCAGGATAGATCTGACAGAATATGTTCTAGGGTTTAGAACTTTTTTTAGGATCGAATAGCTTCAGTCAGGTTTTTCTACCTCCAGACATATACTTGGTATTGCCTAAGTCCTATTTGGCACAATTTTTCGGAATATTCGGGTTTTAATGCTCTTCAGCGTTGTATTTGATTTGGTCATCCAACTGTTTTGATTTTAGCACCCGCGTCTGTTGCACTAAATTCCTACACTGACCAAAATTACATTTCGACCCTGTAGTGAGTAAAATTAAGTGCATTCAGCATTCATTTTGTATTTGCTAGAAACCTAGATGTTATCCATCTTATCAAAAACTATTTTTACATGTACGTTGCGTAAGCTATGGTAAATGTGATTGTTCTAGTTAAAAAAACATAGACAATATTTCTTTCATAAGCAAAAAGCATTATTTTGAATGCCTCGTTAAAGAACCTGGAATCAACAATACATTTAGTGAACCCACCATTTTTTTCGTTTATTGTTTTATACATAAATCAGGCCATTACTTTTCACGTTTGAATGGTTTTACATTTGTTATTTCGGGGCCTTTTATAGCTTGATATGCGGCATGGGCTTTGCTCATTATTGAAGGCCGTACGGTGATCTATAATTGCTTCCTTCTATGTCATTTGGTCTCTGGTAGAGAGTTGTCTTATTGGCAATCATACAACATCTTCTAATTTTCATGTAACCATTAGTTCACTAAAATGTTCCCGTAACAAGTTAGAAGTCTCTCCAGTAGTGGTCGTTAATTAATGTATTTTGTCCATTAGAGGGATCTAGTATTGATGGCCTTATTGAATGTAAACACAACTTGAATATACTCGTGGACGATTTAAGGGAAACTATATCCCACTCCAGTATTGCCACACATTGAGTACACAGGAGCCAAGAGGTCTGATTGACATTGATATAGATGGGTATATGTATATGATATAGATTATATAATACTGAATGATGGTGGTGTCTTCTGATATTGGATAATATCCTAGACATTAAGACACCACAATTTTATACCATTGTAATTACTAAACTATTTGATTTGTACAAAAGAAAACCATTTGGCCCTAATACTTTCAATGTGAATTATCTCAGATGGTGCCATTAAAACAAAATACATATATGGTTTGGCGATATCTGGCCACAGCTTTTATTCATTATATGATAGATTCATATGATATATATATATAGATAGATAGATGTATATGTATATGTAGATAGATATATGGTTGGTTACCCGAAGATAATATGGCAACCTTGCAGATAGATAGATAGATATATATGAAAATGTAAAGATGCACCGTGGGATACACTGGTGCTTTAAACTTAGAAAACACCGTGGGATACACAAGTGTAGTCTGTATTATCCAAAAACCTAAAATTTCATAGTTAACATTAAGATTCTATGCAGCGAATTCTGCCATTTACTGTGAATCTATTTATGATGCACAAAGTTCAAATAAGTCATTTTTCTCAACAGCAAACAAGTTAACATCATCAGTCAAATCTGTATTACCACTGTCACCGACAAAACCTGAAAAATAAATACAAAAGAGCAGTATCTCGTACAAAAAAGGAGTGGGAGGCGGGTTTTCAATTTTACCGCTAACGAAATTGAAACAGCTTGCTTGCTGCGATGAAATTCTGTAAAGGACTAAATTACGTCACAGAAATAACGTCACTCATGTTAGGTAAATCTAAAACATGAAACACAATCCGTCAGTGGCTCTAGCGATAACTGAATTTAAGTCTATTTACTTAAATTCCATTATCTCAGATGGTGCCATTAAAACAAAATACATATATGGTTTGGCGATATCTGGCCACAGCTTTTATTCATTATATGATAGATTCATATGATATATATATATAGATAGATAGATGTATATGTATATGTAGATAGATATATGGTTGGTTACCGAAGATAATATGGCAACCTTGCAGATAGATAGATAGATATATATGAAAATGTAAAGATGCACCGTGGGATACACTGGTGCTTTAAACTTAGAAAACACCGTGGGATACACAAGTGTAGTCTGTATTATCCAAAAACCTAAAATTTCATAGTTAACATTAAGATTCTATGCAGCGAATTCTGCCACATTGACGGAGGAAAACAGAGACTCTGTCAACCGCCATAAAAAGGGCGGTTCGCTGCAAAGCTGTGAACCAGATAACTATAGATAGATAGATAGATATTTTTATTTAAAGTACAACTTGGTACATATATATGTTAAATAATCTATATGATGTTTTGTGAACAACTGTTCAAAACATATTTACCTACACAGATAAAAATACTAACCAAAACTACACCAAACCATAAGATAGTTGATTGTACTTGTATATCATAAAATATAGTATATTATAGTATATCGTCAAATATATATTCAAGATGTTTAACAATTCATTTCATAAGCATGTTAAGGGTGACAAGTGAAACCATCCAGTTGAAAATTTTCTGATCTGATCGAAAATCATGATATTTTATGTAGCAACCAGACAGCTAATTATAAAGGCAATAATATAGTTCTATAGCAACAAAGGCAATAATATAGTTCTATAGCAACACAAGTCCATGCTTTGCAATAACCTGGTCAAATTTGAGAACTACCTGTGTCATTACCTGCTACATGTTTTATTAAGAAATATGGTGGATCCTCATGGTTACATTGTTCTGAGTTAACTTTTAACATGCTTGACAATCATGCCACCTCAAAGATTCATTTCAGTGCCTAGACCTAAGTCAACCCCATCTGAAGGATGTCGGTCTGCTACAAAAACATACTTACTATTGAGGATTCTACTATCCAAAAATTATAGCTATATAGGATCTCCTACAATTCTTGTACGGCAATTAGCTACATGGAAGTATATGTTATATATGTAATACCAATACAATTTAAAGCATAATTAATCGAGAAAAATAATAATTCTTCTGTAACCCCTGTATTAAGTTGTCAGCATTGGATCTCCGACCCTTTAATAATCCTCATAAACAATTGAAAAGACAGCTTCAAACACACTGAATTCATACCAAGTTTAAACAACACAAGATAAGGAAATAAGCTAGACTTCAGCATGACTCTGGTTAAGGTAAATGTAATAGGCCTGGAGTGTTTAATGCCTTCTTAAAAACTGTCAAACCTCAAATTTTTTTTTTTTTTTTTTTTTTTGACACATCTGTTAAATTTTCCTAAAAAAAATATCCAAACCTAGTAAATTAGTAATGTCACAATTTTTGTTGAGAGATCTATACAAAATGTACAAGTAAGCAATACCTTAACAATTCATAGAGAGATATAGGAAATGTATTCATTAAAACAATTAGAGATCTGAACCCATGAAAAAGGAAAGACTGTCCTCTCTGATACATCTGTATGTACTGGGTGCCATGGAACTTACAATTAAACGGTTACTAAAGGTCTGAAATAACAGTAATAAATTCCTGTGGGGTTATGGCAGGATAAACGTCTGCAGTTGGGACCAAGCATCTGAAGCGATCCACCTAAAAACCAGAAACGGCTTCGGCCATTAAGAAAAATTTGTACCAGATCAGTGATAATCAATGTCATACTTAACTCCGAAATATATGAACTAAAATAAAAATTCATACAAGGCAAACAAAGGCCAGAGGCTCCAGACTTGGAACAGGCACTAAAATGCAGAGGGGTTAAACAAGTTTTCAAGTAAAAATCACACAGTTTAAAGAAGTCCGAGTCCAATATCAGAATAGGTAACACATCAAACAAAACAGAAATTGAAAATGACGATATTACATAAATTAACAAAGGACTACTAACAGTTACTAACATGCCAGCCCTAGACCTCAATTTAACTGTTCGAAAGATTATAGATATAATAAGATGTAGTATGAGTGCCAATGAGACAACTCTCCATCCAAGTCAAAATTTATAAAAGTAAACCATTATCATGATTATAGGTCAAAGTACGGTCTTCAACACGGAGCCTTGGCTCACACCGAACAGTAAGCTATAAAGGGCCCCAAAAATTACTAGTGTAAAACCATTCAACCGGGAAAACCAACGGTCTAATCTATATAAAAAACGAGAAACACTGTCTTCGTTATATGAAATATCTAGCACCATCCCTTCATTGGGGGTTTAGTATCATACCATCATAAAATATATTAGAGGAACATAACATGTATCATACCAGCAAATGGTTTAAGAACAAATGAGTTTATGTCCGATGCAAAGGCTGTGCAAGTGAATCAATATTGAAGCCAAAATATGCCATTTTTTATGCAGGCAACAGTATTCCTTCTTCATAAGTTTGCTTTATTGTTTTGTTAGCTTTTGAGGTAAATGCTGATATTTTGTACTTTGTAAAGAATATTACCATAAAATATTGGATGGGAAATACCTAAATGTGTAAGATGTCTATGTTGAAGTGAATTTCTTATAATGTAATAAAACGCCCATAAATACAAGGCAAGAATAACTGGATAAACTCAGGCAAATGCAAATTTAAAAGAATGACTATGAGGACCTGTATACTAGAGTCTAAATCCATGTAAGAAGAAACAAACATTTAGTATAACAGCAGCAACCACTCTCTGTCTCGTCTTGGGTATAAACCAGGTTGCCCAAATGAAAACTTATTTCCATTTGAGGTCTAGGTAACCTGAAACTTGGATTATCATAAGAAGGCCTAGATTATGCAAAGTAAACATGGTAAATGTCTCCTGTTAGGACAACCAACAAGTATAATAGGATGACCTGCGTTACACAAAAAAAACAAAACAACAAAACACAAACAAGCTGCTTAACAACATCTAGGTACCCTCATAATTAGAAGCATAACATTTCAAATTGGTCCCAGTGTTCATGTTAACTGAAGTTCAACCTGTACTATAATTTTCATTAATAAATATCAATCATAATTTGGAATCAACTGTAGCCCAGGAACCAGTAGGGCCAATGGTTTTATGCAAATGAAATTGCTCTTCATAATGCTTCAAGTCTAAATTAACAAAGCTGGCACCTAAACGTACAGCGTACGATACTCATATATTTGAGCAACTCCTAGAATCTTCCAGGATGAAGATTACAATAATTAATTCTAGAATATATATAAATTAAAGCTGTTGTCGACACCTAAATACTAAAGATTTTTAACTGATTTGGAGCAGACTGCAAGACAAGCTGTAAATAATTACTTAATCTGTACTAGTTTGCTAATATTACATGTACATACATGTATATATCCTCACTTATCTGCGTCTGACAATTTACACAAAACTCTCTAATAGTCTCATTTTAAAAGTTGTTTACAAGATAAAACCATTTTGGCCCCTATTTTCCTTAAATATATAAAAAATTAAAAATAATAAAATTTCCTTACACCTGAGACTGGTTGGTAGGGTTTGGGCAAACAGAAATATTGCAGTCTGTCCTAAAAGTGATCAATAAGTATACACTTCTATAAATTTTGTCCTTTATATTTGTGGTACTTTATTGCAACATCTGTATTCATGTAGTCCATGCATATCTGATTTGGAATAACAGATTATTTATCAAGATAAATAATATTATACATGTATAAGTCAATAGTGTTCTCCATTACAAATCATATGTTACAAATCATATGATAATATACAAAACAACATTTAAAAGTTTCACATGTAATATATTTATATATATATATAATTATAATAATAATATATAATTGTAACCTTATATTTAAGAATTGTTTCTTATTTCTAATGCATGATGCGGCATCCCATATAAATTTGTAAAAAAAACACATTCAGCAATATTTTGTGGATTTAAGTTTAAAAACTGAGAAATAATCATTACACAAATCTTTTAAATCTAAACCATAAGATTGGAAGAAAGTTGCCTTATATCTTTATACATATGTTTATATATATGTTAGAATTACATGTACATTTAGGGGTTTAACTTAAAAGTAATATACTGCTTTTGTAAATCTGACGATTACCTGGTAAATTATCAACTGGAACATACTGATGCAGAGCTCTGGGGGTTTGCATAAATGACGTCTGATGATGATCCAATGTACAAATGTATGTGACCTAAAGGAGTTGAGTTAGTGGCGTGATGAGTCGTGAATCCAGTCCAGTCTGGTGACCCATCTGTAAAAACTGTGTGTGTCATTGTTGTCTATGTCTCTGGTCCAATTGTTACAACCCTTGTGGTGGTGTTCTGTGGCGAGTAAGGTCGCACTTTTGCTTTCTAACTGATCTTCCCAACATTGTGCTACAACTCAACAAAAAGTAAATATTAGTTCCACCATGCTACATAGCATTGACATAACAAAATCAAATGACTGTACAAAGAAACAATAACAATAAAAATATTACGTATACTCATAGATGTGTCTTATGATAGTTACAATAATTAAAAAAAAAAAAATAATTTAAAATTAGTATATATACATGATATATTTATTTATTAATTCTTAAATCCATAGTCAGTTGGTAGTGACATAGTGTTATATTTATATATAATTAAGTTATTACAACAATAATTCAAGCTGTGGCCTGTTGATTACATTATGACTAAATTTGTGATTTATCTGAACTTTTCATACCATATCGACCTAGTCTAGGCTAGAGAGTAGTAGCAACTAAAGCCTATACATGTCACTGTGAAATTATTATGTGATGACGGATGTTGACAGACTCGACACTGACAGTTTCAGTAACAAGTGTGTAGGTACACGCAAAATTTATAGCAGGATATATACAGATAATGATATATGTCTGCTAAACTCCACCAGCAAGCTAACATTTAGACATGACGATTTTTAGCTACTGCTTCTGAACTCCGTGAATGGTCTCTGTGCAAGATTTCCAAGATTTTTGTTTATTTGTTTCGAAAGTTGAACTTCCGGTTACGAACCTGAGTCCTTTCGCCCCAAAGGGTACGTCCCTTTGCACCTTTGTACGTTCATATCCTTTCATGGAATATTTGCTGTATATGTGCTATAAAAGATCTAGATACACAATTCCCGATGTATACCCTTTTAAAGAAAATTTAATTATAATTCGGGAGTTCATCAGATAACGCCTGCCCCATAACACATAAACATTAAGACACTTTACTAACCTGCATGATCTGTTACAGCGCAAATACAATTTGTTGGGCTTACCCATCGGCACTAGACGATCTGTCAATACTCAATTTCAATAGTAATAAGACATGGACAAACAGTAAGATAAAAAAAAAACCAACAAATTAAACTCGTCGTCATATATATATGAGTACCTATCAGTATCAGGCAGACTATACATGCATCTAATTTGATGTAGAAATACTATGACGAAATCATTATTATAATCTGCAAATCTTAGGACAATATTGCATCTAATTACTCATATTTGTAAAAATTTTAAAAAAAATTATAAAAATGAAAACGAATAATGGGACCAATCTCTTTCAGTCGCATGTGCTCTCCACGTGTCGATGAAATTCCTGCCTGGAATATGGTTAAAAAATGACGATCGATAAAATGAATTCTTTCTAAGATTACTTCTAATAAACATTGGAAGCATGAGGCAGGTTATAACCATACAATACTAACACTACTTTACCATTTACAAGATACTACTTTTCCGTTTTTTTTTTCAATTCTACCGCTAACGAAATTGAAACAGCTTGCTTGCTGCGATGAAATTCTGTAAAGGACTAAATTACGTCACAGAAATAACGTCACTCATGTTAGGTAAATCTAAAACATGAAACACAATCCGTCAGTGGCCCCAGCGATAACTGAATTTAAGTCTATTTACTTAAATTCCATTATTGAAGATGGTTTATAAAACACATTCACGTAATATGTGATGACGAAGGAGGCTTCAGAGTAAATAGATATATAATGATTTAAATTTGATGTTTAGCTAAATAAATTATAAAAAAAATTTATTAAAAGCGGGATTGAAAATGAAGTCTAGAATAAATAAAGGCCAAGAATAAATTGTCAATCTACAACAAAGTATTTTGTTCGGACCGACATTCATAGTATAAATAGAATCTCTATACATGTATATACCTAACAATAAAGAATTTGGCCTCTAAACAATATAATTATTTCCTTTATGGTATTGACTGGTATTGGCATCATTTTAAATTTGAAAACTTAACTGTCTCGAGAATAGAAATAACGTATCACATTTAATGCTATGGTCTAATCTATTTATTGTTTGATGTCATCAACACGAAAAATGTTTATTTGCGGAAAGTTAATGCCCTAATTGTGTAGTTATGTAATTTGGTGCTGAGCTGAGTTCCATGATTTCTAACGATTAATTTATGCTTGTTTTCTTTTCCTGTCAACAATTTACAGAAACCATAAAAAGCTTCAAACAAAAATAATCTTCTATCGGAATACGTTAAACATTCGCGAAGAGCATATTGTTTTCAACATTTTCTCCTTAAGTTAATACCAATAGCTGTTATTGTATTAAGTTGAATTGACACATTCTTTCTTCAGTATATGGCATATAGTGTTTCTTATAGTTTTGTTACGTCTAAGCGTTGAATGTAACCTACTATATACGTCAATCCTACAAGAGAAAACAAAATATTGATTAAACGGTTCCCAGTACAATTGTTGTCCAGTCTACTAACCCAAAGCATGAAAAGTCACTAAATGCTTGTCATGTTGAGGATAACTCAATCATAATACTATTCTGTCATAAGTAACCATTTTCAAGGGATGGAATAAGGGAAATTACTGCCAAAGCAATATCTTATTTTATTGTGAAACAAACAAAATGTAAATTTATTGTAATTGGGATTTAAAACAAAAAATAAGGGAAATTGGGATAAAATATTTCTATCATTATGATTATAAATGTTGTTTACCTTTTGTTTGACTCTCTTCGAACCCACTTATTTTCTACCTGTCAAAGCTTCTAAATTAATAGAATTAATCTTATTTCGATGTTTTAGAAATGTTGGTGAACCTTTCACCGTTTCAGGAAATTGATTATGGCATTATTGGTTAAAGAGTACAGGATTATATTGTCAGTTACCTGAATAATATCATCGTACATGAATTAATATCAACGCTAAAGTAAACCAGTTAATAAATAGCATGATACCCAGATTCATGCAGTCTTCCAATATTCTGATGGTAATATTCCACATAGTTGTGTTGGAATAAATTCAATTCAGTATTCGGCATCATTTGTATCATTAATCTACAGTCATGAATGAAATTAAAATTATGAATCAAATTATTAAATAAATACATTAATCTTAATAAGTATGTTTTTTTTCCGTTTTTGTTTGTTGTTTTGTTGTTATTGATTTTATATAGTTTTACTTTTCTTCTTTTTAATTGACTTACCAATCAAGTGCTTCTTTTCTTTCCCTCAATTGTGACATCACCCATTTTTTATGAGCAACACAACGATCTCATAAGTTGGGCGGGAACTGTTTACTTTTCCGTGAAATCTTAGTTCACCACACTTTTTCATGGGTTCGTGTCGTTCAATCTTTAGTTTTCTGGGTAGTGTTTTGTGAACATGTTTGTCTCCAGGGCTTTTTTTTTATATTTGATCCTGATATTTTTATTGCCCCCTTTGGTATCATCTGCTCAGTGATTAGTGATTTCGTACTGATATGATTTATATCGTATTTTTCTAAAATTTCCAGTTTGAATTATGTCTACAAATAATTAAGACACTTAGGTGTCTACTCCTTCAGGCAAAGTTAACCTTGAAGGAATGTTGTTACTCTTTATGGTTCATTTTGCTTATAGCTCCTTTCATTTAGACTTATTTATACATCCCTGGCTTTCATATGTTTAGGTTTGAGTGATTCTGATGAAGGTAAATCCAGAAAAGCACTTTGGACGCAAAACATTCAGAAAACATAAAATCATACGTAATGCCCTAACACAATCTGTAATAGGAAATAAAGCAAATAAATAAAATCTCCGATGACGCATAAACAATAGCAACAAATCAAAATAGTATTGTAGCAACTTTGACGTGTAATCCATAAGTCACAATGCTTTTGTTAAAAGACAAAAAGCTACCCTTCAAAGCAGATTGCAGCATCAACTTTAAGATATTACTCAACAATCTTTTACAATCCCAATCGTTGAAAATGTATCTAAAATTTGATTGACATAGTTTTTTTAATCGTGAATGCTTGACAGTCACTTGAATGTTTCGTTGCTGTTTTATTTTGACGCTCCAGCTCTTTCAGTCTATTGTACAATGTAAATCTCGTTGCGGCGGTTATACATTTTCCGTCTAACTTACGATTTACAAATGAATTGCAAACTGGTAAAACTGAAAAAAGTCCAACAAACTTAAGGGATGCTACATTAAATGAGATATATAACATTGTCACAGGCTATGAAATGTGAGCAAACATAAAACTACAAAAACTATATAAAATTACTCATAAGTTCAAGTGTTTTTCCATTTTAATATCTTTAAAAAATCATCCCAACAGCGTTCTTTCTACATGCACTCATATTACATGATACATGCACATTGTGTAAGACTGTGGTCACATCACCAACTTCTAACATAGCGCTCATTAAACCTTATTAATCAAGCTGGGTGGATATTTAGAGCAGAGCCACCAGGATATGGTTAATCGAGATATGTGCATATAACATAGCAGGGTTTACTCAAAGTGCATGTCGGATAGATTTCTGTCAATGAAATTATAATGCTATACAGTTCGAACAGCTTATGTAATCTTTGACAGTTCTTTTGGATATTCTGCATCGCGATACACAAGATCGTGTAGGTGATTGAAAATAATGTCATTATGTAGACTTTTTTCAACCTTTTCTCTATCTATTATAGTAGATCGACTGACTGTCATAGATAAATCCGACTTCATCGGCTAACTGGTTTTCAACTGCAAATAATAACTACGTTTTTCTATTTGTAAATTACACCCATCTGGGTCAAGTAAAAATACTGCAATGACTAAGTCTTTAACATCAACTGCTTAAATCAATAATGTATATCCGTTTGTTTCAAAATCCAATCTACAATTTCGTTGTCTATTGGTCTCTAAACCATACATGAACATGCTTTTGGTTAGTTAAGCACAACACTTTTATTAATGCTGAACTTGAAGGAAACACAACCGAAATTAACATATTACATGTACATGTATCTGTCATTGATCCAATGAATGGAATTGAAATACAGACACATATTCGAAAGAAACTTAGCAATTGATTTCTTTATTTTTGTTTCGGTCTGACGTTGCATGGTATTTATACATCCTGCATAGGACAATGGGTGTCTCTCATTAGCATTGGTTTTATTGCCAGATGAGAGGGATAACCACATTTCTATAATCCAGTCAACCATTGCGATCAGAAACTGGAACATAATTTATATACCTATATATATAGGAATTTTTTTATCTTAGCAGTTTGAAAGATCCACTTTTAATTTCAGCATGGTCAGTTGTGTGATTTACGATCTCATGACTCTTTCGCTATGCAACTTTTTTTTAAATAACTATATTGAACAATGCTACGATGAAATTAAACTCTGGCTTACACAATTTTAAATATCATTATATACTCATATTCACCATTAGGGAGCTACCATTTGATTTTTTTGGGGGTAAGGATGAAATTTGAAAAAAATAGGCAGGACAGGAGTTTTGAGTAAAAAAAAGGCAGGATAAGATTATTTGCAAAAAAAAAAAAGTCAGGATAAACTAAAAAAAAAAAAAAGCAGGACTGTATAGAGTGAAAAATAAAAAAGCAGGACCGAATAGAGGGGAAAATAAAAAGGCAGGACAACATTTTTCATCCTAGCCCCCCATAAAAATCAAATGGTAGCTCCCTTATAGCAAACACAGGTAATTTTTAATGTTTATTGGTTTGTGAAATCGGTCTGTCACTCACCAAGTTAAAATAAAGTCCTTGTAAGTAATAAAGGTTATTCACGAAGCTCAAAGGCTTCGTGAATAACCTTTATTACTTACAATTCCAATAAAAGCACCACCATTGTTTAGATAAATTTCAGAGCTATTTCGTTTATGTAAAATCTTGAATGTGCTTTTGATACTTGCTCAACTTGGAGTGTATAATGCTTAGTATGTATTACGCAAAATTATTTCCAAGAAAGTACCGGATGGTGGTTAATCGAAAAGCGTACTCAATAAATAAATTAGATGTGATATTTTTTAATCATTAAGCGTATAAAAAGGGTATTAAGAAAGATTATTTTCCGCTTCATGGCGAATGTCCTTAAACAAATTAATGAAGGGATCTCAAATAAATAAATCAGATATAGTGTTAAGCAAATGTTGATATCGTTAGACAAGTACAGAAATTTATATATGATTGTTCTTTGATAAATGAACGGTACATGGATTTCACTCAGGCAGTTATGCACGAATGACAGCCAATTACCAAGCAAAATGATTTAAGCAGATGGACAAGAGCTGTAAGAACAATTTATAATTTTAGTTTGTTGCTTTAATAATAACGGTAGGTTTGAAAGCATTTACTTTGTGAGAGGTTTTATTTTTAGTTTTTGGCTCTAGCTAGCATAGGTTTTGTACCTTTATATTTTCATAATAAAAAGTTGAATCGTTGAATTCGTTCATATACATCCGACAAAAGTGTAAAAAGATTCAACTGCTTTCTTATGTGTTGAAGTTTTTTTAGTCAGGTCGTATTCCTTGGAAGCCTAATTGCAGCTAGAAATAACTCTATAAAATAATGCAAAATGCAGAGTTTTGGTGGAGTAAAAACAAATTTAGCACGCGAATAGACGCATGCAGTTTCAGTAGGAATAACATAGATTCTTAATAAATCGTTAAAGTCCGTTAATGGTTACGTGCTCTCAATTTTATTTTATTTTTTTTTTTTTTTTTGGTCTTTTATCTAGTACATTTATTATTTTAGCTAACAGTGCAACACAATTCAGCCGTACTTGTTATAGAGTTAGTATATTACCAAAGAATTACCTATTCAAATTATTGTGTCTCCTAAACAAACTTTGGAGACTTATTGTTTTTGCTCGGTTCTTATTTTCTCACTCCGAACGAATGTTGGGTGACATATTGTTATGGTACGTATTTTTTTTGTCGTATTTCTATTATTCTTCCGCACTTTTTGTCCTGTATATTTCTCGTAGATGCCTGGGCCAATTTTGATGAAAATATACCATAATGATAACTACTGTATGTGTAAATATGAAATCAGGGATTAACATTTTTCAAATGATCACCATTGCAATGGAAACAGCAGAAATGTGAAAAAATGTAACTTCATAGAAATGCTTCCTGTAAAAAGAGATGCGAAATACCAAAGGGACATTAAAACTCATAAGTCGAAAATAAACTGACAACGCCATGGCAAAAAAGGAAAATAACAAAAGACAAACAACAGTACACAAAACACAATATAGAAAAATAAAGACTGAGCAACACGAGCCCACCAAAAAACCGGTGGTGATCTCAGGTGCTCTGGAAGGGTAAGCAGATCCTGCTCACCATGTGGCACCTGTCGTGTTGCTCATGTAAGTTTAAATCCGGTGATAAGTCTAAATCGGTAGGTCACATTCGGGGAAAAGAGGACGGGATTGTGGTTACATTAATTGGAACATATTCGTCGTCATCTGTGAAACAATTATTCTCTAACGGACAACCAGCTCGTGATAGCGTCAGTGATGGTGCAATTCATTTTTGGAATTTTTCAATATAACATCTTTTTAAGCCCGGTATCTATGATGAGTTTATTTACCATTGGAACTGAAAGACAGGGATGACATCAGCTTCTGCTTGCATTTGCAATTCTAGTTATTATTATTCTACTTCTTCCGCCTAATCGCACCAGAACTTGTCAACAGAGCCGTTCCAGAAAGCGCTAGTCGTATGTACGTAAGGCTCTAAGATGTGTTCGACCTACATGTCAAAATGTACCTGTAGGCTTTTGTATGTGCATTTGGTCTATTAAGAGGTAATTCAGAGAACCAAGAGAAGTGTGGAGTTTACTCTAGAACCATTTGGGGAATATTTTCATGTTTAAATGGTTATAATTTGAGAACAGTTAGTATTGAAGATATATCATGGGTACATATGGTCTACTGTAGGATCAAAAGGTCAATGGTCACCTATGACATAACCTTTGAACTTGAGCATTATTTTTCACAAAAACTATAAGATTGATAATCTAAGAAGAGAAACAATGTTCTACATGACAAGGTAAAATGCATTATATGATGAGTTCCAAGAGGGGTCACCACCCCTGCCATTTGATAATGTTCAAATTTCTCAAAGATTGTTGAGATTCCCATCTCTAAACCATATATTTGTCATATGAAGATGAATTCAACGATTAGGTGAGTATCCAGTGGTTATCCCCATCATTTTCATTTGAGACTGTAAAAAATCTTTAAAATGGTTGAAATCACTACCGCTAAACCATATATAGGGCAAGTCACCAGTGGTCATGGCCACCCTTTAAATGAGAATTTTTAAATATCTTGGAAATTGTTGAGATCCTAACCGCTAAAACATATATTTTCTTGTTTATCTTATCAAGATGAAATTATATCAAACGTTTATTCTAAAACAGACAAAAATTGGGAAATACAGTTTGAATCACACATAAACAACTCCGATCAAAGAGAGGTCGATCGACATAGTAAGCATACCCTGTTATGCATGTATCACCGAACCGGCGGTAGTGACAAATTAAAATTTATGTCCTTTGACAGAGTTGAAACGTCATTAAAAGATTTTCGAATTCCATAAATACACTGAAGTGATAATTGGAGTCGTTCTTTCTTTCGACGCCTTGCTAGAATCCCATCTCATCTTATACAGATTTTCTTTTAAGTTTTATATTTTTATAGTATTAATTTTTATTTCCCAGAGACTTATATAATATAACTTAGAAATGCGGTAACTGTTTCCATTTACACACTATATTCAAAAGTCTGCCTCTACCTCCTATTTTATATATATAACTTTTTGCATGAAAGGAAACAAAGAATATTCTTTTCGATAGCACGTTACAAAATGAATTATCGTTTGTGCGATGTGCAAATATGATTAGGTTCAAAAATGTGCGAAATATATATTAATCACAGATATTTGATGCAATGTGAAGATCATTCTCCTGAGATTGGAATCACTGTTTTTCCTTTTTTAATTATCAAATTGTTGCTCTTGGTGTTCTGACTTTTCCCAAAACACCCATTAAGCTTCGGCATACTTTATTGTTATACATGGTATGAGTGCCAAAGCAGTATAATTCTACTCGTTTCCAATGTCTGAACATCGAACCTTTGAACGATCCTTTATAATTTCCCATTGATCTGACTGTGAAGTCTGTCAAAGAATTTAGAGCAATAATATTTCAACGAATTACGCAGACAAATCACATTATTCCCAACGCCAGGATTTAGTATACTTTTACTTCACAAATACGAAAGAAACGTTTCTTTCTCAGCAGATATTATCTTAAATGGATATCGACGTATCGTGATCAATTCATGAAGCAATTCTTGTATGGGGCTCTACTTTGGAACTCTTTAGATATTTAAAAAAATATATATATATATTTATATACTCTGTTTGTATGGCTTATATATGCTCGGGGTCAAGAAATGTATTCTGTGTTAATTTTTACAACATTAAATCTGATAAAAATACAATCAAATAACAAAAACCATAAATCTAGAGGTCAAGATATGGTCTTCAATGACAAACAAGTATTCATCCATCCTCCAAACCAAATACCGAACTCTAAATTGTCAAGAGTCAAGGCAATTTATGATATGAATGAATTCATCAAATACCACCAAAGATCTGCAATTATTCCAAAACATTAAAATGATGTCATACATTTAAATATTTCTTTATATGAATGATCTATGCAGAATAATTTTAAACCACTGCACTTGTGTTTGTAAAAACGTATCATAAGAGCTTTCTATGGATATTATGTTTTTTACTCTTTATTTTTTGTAATTCAACTGATTAAAATTATATGCCTAATATTTGCAGTA
This sequence comes from Mytilus coruscus, assembly GCA_017311375.1. Taxonomy (NCBI): domain Eukaryota; kingdom Metazoa; phylum Mollusca; class Bivalvia; order Mytilida; family Mytilidae; genus Mytilus; species Mytilus coruscus. The sequence goes on from CM029601.1 coordinate 61,313,359, forward strand.
ATATACATCGTGAACATTGATACTCGAAAATATTTGGCTTAAAAATCAAAGTAATTTACTAAATATGTGCCAATTACTGACAAAATTATGTAAATATCCAAATATATGTAGATCAATACCAATCAAATATAGATGCATGTATCTTAGTAAAGTCTGTTCGTAAAACGGGAACAGGATATGACATTTATCGTATCTTTAGTATGACGCCTTGTAATGTGTTTGTGTCCTGAAAGTTAGTATACATTACATTTGAATTGACAGTAAAATATATTACCAGTCAACCAGGAATAATCGATCAATAGGCAACACGGTAAAAATACGTTCCTGTGTAAAAAAAATATTGTTCACCAGTCTCTTAGTCAACACTGATTTAAGATGAATCGACATATTCCATATATACATTTTTTACAAGGATAACCATGAGGGAATCCGAAGTAATGCTATCCACTAGAATTTACGGACTACTTTTGGGGATTTTAAAACACGTTTACAACAAACAAACAAAAAAGCCTTACGCTTGTACAATCTTATTGCTGGATTTCACTATATTTTATTTGCTATTAAGTCAGGATTACTATCCAAATGAATGTACCTCTGACAGAGAGGTTAACTTATATATTTTAAATTGTTGAGAAAATTTTTATAAGTATATTAGATGAAGTATGATATACCCAATACACAGCTTACATATTATATCATTTTGTTAAAGAAGAGACGTTGATCGGACTGTGAACATGAATTGAATTCATTATCCTGCAGCGTTCAGACAGTGTCTTTCACTTTCTTATTCAGTTTTCCCATTCGATCCCAAATTTGTACGTAATGCTAATTGCCGAAAAAATAACTCTCGAACTAATTTCATTTCATTTCATTTCATAACTATTTGTATCTCTTTCATCTGATAGCGCTGATTTTCTAAATGAAAACCGATACTAAGGAGAAATTATACCTCGACGGAATTTCACACAGAAGAAACTTCTGCATCTACTATTCTCATAGAGAGTCAGTAATTTGATTATCCTGACAAAAAATGCAACCCTCTTGATTGCAAATAACATAGCACTTTATTGTAATGAAAAGCTTAAAAATGCAAATGAACACAAGAGTCTGAATCTATCAACTTTAAAGAAGAGGCAATACATCATCTACAGCAACGTTATTCGACTGGAAAATATATCAGAAGAAAGCAAAACTTATAATTTGCAGTTATAATTATTGTCAACTGAATGATGAACCTCTTAGAAATTAAGATAATGCGCAGTTAATAACTTGGTAGCTTCGTTTATACTTTACGATACAATGGTGTGACACGTTTTCAGTAAAAATACTAATATGTGCGTTTTAATTTACCCATGTTGTAACCTCTTACGAAAAATTTCATTGCAAAAAAAAAAAAAAATAACTTTGAGTGTGTGGTATTTATAACCGACGAGAAAGCGCCATACATCGAAAATTCCATTATCTTTCTGTCAAAGATCTGCTATTTTGATTTTTTTAGGGGATACACACTTCTACATTTTGTAAAAGTAATTAAAAGATTTTGATTAGTTTGATGAGTGATGATATAAACATTTATAAAGGTCAAAGTTGAATTTCCATATTGAAACAGGTTTCTTTAAATCAAAAGCCTCGGATCAATTGCTCTTGAGATTGAAACGACTAAAATAGAATTAATCAATGGATTATATGAAAGGATGATACGTTCATATTGAAAATGAAATGATTTAGTTCAAATCAGAAAGTACCACATATTTTAATTTGTGACTTCTTACATCGCTACATAATAGCATATTACAAAACCATGATTAAATCGGAAATTCTTAACCCAAAGGGTTTATCAAGTTTTTCACTAAAAAACTGTAAACATGCAGAATTTAAAGTAGTAGGGAAAATCAATGCGCTGAAGTGTCAAAAATGCAGTTAGATGAAGTATATCTTACATAGATATAGGAAGATGTGGTATGAGTGCCAATGAGACAACTCTCCATCCAAGTAACAATTTATAATAGTAAACCATTATAGGTCAAGGTACGCCTTTTCTGCTCTAACATATATCTTAATTATCAGGTTTACCCTTTGTTTGCGCACAAGATCACTCACAAAGAAAGCTCATTACAGAACATTTGCATGTTTGTCTTGTACTTCAAATAAGGTTGTTGTTATGTGAAATCAGTATTTTTTCCTTATTGGATCTTGAGATCTATCTATCCAAGTACATTCTCTGTGAATGACAAAATATTCGGGCTAAGATTAGCATATCACGTTTACGAAAACTAGAGCTGTCCGCATAGCGGGGCTAATATACCACGTACATGCAAGTTATGCACCAAAAACAAATCAGATTATCTTTTTTATAGTGGTCATAGTGACCTGGCTTTGATATATGAAACTCAGTATGCTCTTGATACACAGCATACCAAGTTTGGTCAACCTAAGTTATACGGTACAAAAGTTATGCACAGGAAACAAATCAGACAAGGTTTATCTATCATAGGGGTCAAAGGTCAAAGTGACCTGACTTGGGAATATGACACACCACAAGCCTATGATGTAACTGCATACAGTGTTGGTTTAACCAAAGTTTTACAATAGAAAAGTTATGAGCCGGACACGAATTGGACAAGTATTGACTTTAACAGGGATCAAATGTGTCAAAGTCAGAGTGACCTGACTTTAGTATATGACACACTTCCAGCCTATGATGCATCTGTATACCAAGTTTATTCAACCTTAGGTTAATGGTACACAAGTTATGCGACTGACACAAAGCGGGACGGACAAGGTGATTCCTATATAACCCCAAACTATGTTTGAGGGGGTATAGTAAAGACTGTTGCTCTCTTCAACTCGAAGACCCAGAATCCTATTTGTAAATATGAATTTATATTGTAATTTGTATAATTCATAAATTATTGTTTACACTAGGACCATGGGTTATTATGATGTGACATGCACGTAGAATCAATTTCAAAATAAAAATAACACTTAATACATGTTATGCGTCCGAAGCGCTTTTCTAAATTTACGAAAGGTCAAAAGTCAAATATTTGAAAGCCAATACGTGAAAAGCTTTATGACCAAAAGGGACCGAAAAACAAAGGCCACAGCCATCTAAGGCCAACTTTGCATGGGAAGTAAGAATGTTAGCTTCTAAATGATTTGTAAATGTATAAACGAACAAATCAATAATAATGTCAGTACCGACACACTGACTTCTGAGCTGATGATACCCTCGGAGACAAATAGTCCACCATCAGGGGTATTGATCAAAATACTGTTATCATAAATTGTTCATTTACATGGTGTAACTCTATTTTCACATTTTTAAAGCTGAAGAAATAATAACAAAAACAGCATTTTCCTGACAGCCGTACGATACGTAAAATGAGATAAAAAAAAAAAGGAATTGAACTATATATAAAATGTAATGTGGCAGCAACCTACGACATATATACCACAAAGACATCCAGAAGTGAACACATGGTCTTTATGCAACAATAGACAGATGTCTATAAAATATGTCGTGCTCTAAATCAACCCGAATCTAGAGAGTTGTGATTAGATTTAACAGTGACAATCAAAGATCTGTTATCAACACCAAATCTCTTAAATACAAAAACAAAACTATATTATTTTTAAGGGTTGGTTTATTGAACTTGTCATATTATAATATTGTCTGTCCCATACCTTAAAAAAACAGAACGAGACTGCAATGTAATCACAACGAGACTGCAGTGTAATCAGGAAAACCATGAAAACGTAATTGATTGATACCAGTCAAATGATTTTAATCCTGATCAATTTGAAGGCAGAATCGTGTCGAGAATTAAGATTCATTAAAACTCGATGGTATCAACATTGATGATCTCGAAAGTAAAATGTATTAATCACATATGTACAATGAAACGCATACTGCGAAAAAAAAAGTTATTTTATAAATAAAAAACCTTACTTAAAGATGGACTGTACCTCTATTTAAATTAATATTCTTTGATAAAATGGCACAAAAGTACTATTTTCCATTTGAAAATTGTTACGTTCGATATTGACGAGATTTTAATTGGGTAAATTACAATTTCCGCCTAAAAGTTCGGTCTTATTAACAATTGACAAAATTATAACTACAATATTGATGTGTTCTGAGTTTTATGGTGCATTATATATTTTTGTTGGTAAAGAGTATCTTTTAATTATCTCGATAATATTTGATTTTGACAAATTATATTACAAATACAAAACAGCTATTTTTCACCTGTCACAATACATCTTCAATAAGCTTGTTTCATTACAGAAACATCAGAAACATGTATATCAGGTAGCAATTGAACATTCTAAAAGTTTTTTTTTATTAAAGACCTCCATGTTTAGTTTGCACATTTGTATTTCCAAAACATGAAGGTTGTGTTGTCTGACGTAATTAAGTTGTATCCTCATTTGTTTACATTCATTGAGCCTTACTCTGCATGCGTTAAAAATTAAGATTTATATATGTACAATGTTCAAAACAAATTTTACCTGTTTGGCAATAATTCAAATCCACAGTATTTTGTGTAATATTAAAAGAAAAAGGCTAAAGCTTTTGCTGTTGTTAATCTGCTTGACAATTGCTGAATGTCTTCGTAGATAAATTAAAGAGCTCACACTTAATTGACTAGGATTGTCAGTTTTCCTGCCAAAGGTCGGTGGTTCTCTCCAGGCACTCCGGCTTTCTCCACCAATAAACACTGGCCGCCTAAAAATAGCCAATAGTGCTGAAAGTGGCGTTAAACATTATATCAATCGATCAGTCATATGAGTGAGTAATGAGTTTATGCCATTAATGATATTTTGCATCAAATTATCATCCAATTTTTTGCAAAAAAAATCTTCACAACGAACAGTGAGGTGAAAATCTGTAATGAATACAGATACACTACATGAAGTAATTTTGAACCATGATAGTTTAGTCTAAAATAAATGTAAGCATTGAAAATTTTCGTGTGAACAAATCATCCACAACTAGCAAATCACCAAACTCTCTTTTCGGAAGTTTTTTTCATAGTCAGAAAGCTTCCGAATGTGACCTTCCAGAGTTCCCTTTTTATTGAATAATTGAATAATCCACAGAAAAGTGGAAAGACCTATTGTATTTGTTCTGATTATTATTATTATTAGGTCTTTCCACTATTCTGTGGAAAGACCTAATGATTTTCTTCTGATTATTAGGTCTTTCCACTTTTCTGTGGAAAGACCTTTTGTTTTTGTTCTGATAACTTTATTTTTTTCTTCTTCCGCCACTTTTATTTCTTGCGTGTAATTTTTGTTTTGCAAGATGTCGCTTAGATATTTGGTATATGATATCGCACAGTTTATGCGCCTTTGAAATTGACCCTGCTTAACCGAATACTTTTCTTTGTAGGAGTTATCTCCCCGAACACTGTTTTCCTTGCGAGTGCATCTCCTCCGTAACCGTTAAAGAAATGGACAAATTTATTTTACCAAATCGCTCGTTATATCCTCAGGAGGTTTTGTCCAATTTTGACCGAAGCAACACGAAGACTCCATATGAGAGTTATTTCCCCTTCTATATTTGACATAAGTGATATATTAATGTTAACATGAATGGTAAGTGATAGAAACCTAAGGTATTTTGATTTGAGGTCCTTGGTTCACTAAAATGAAATTGAGGTCAAGTTCAAAGTTCAAGGTCATATTCTAAATTTGATCTTTTCCTTGTTTTATGATCTCCTCTGACACTTTTAAAGATATATATGAAAGAACTAGTGCAAAATGTTTGGCTCATAGTGATGAAGATATGATATATTGGTCTGAAACAATCCAATTACATCTTATAGGAATTATTGTCCCTGAAATGGATAAATTTGAGGTAAATTGGTTATTACTCTAACTTGGTACATGATAAAGCCATATAGGGTCTTTTGCAAAATGTTGGGTGACATATGACCTTGAAAATATCAACCGGAAGTGACCTTGAGTAAACCCGAAGTAGCCATTTTTGCACTTATTTCATGGAAAAGTACCTAGCAATCATATATTTTTATCCGACTGCAAAAATTTTTTTGGGATCGTATAGTGGTATGATGTCGTCGTCGTCGTCGTCCGAAGACACATTGGTTTCCGGACAATAACTTTAGTTTAAGTGAATGGATCTCTATGAATTTTTTTAAGAAGGTTCAATACCACAAAAGGAAGGTTGGAATTTATTTTGGGGATGATGGTCCAAACCATTTAGGAAAAGGGGACCCAAAAGGGGCCCAAAACAAGCATTTTTCTAGTTTCAGGATAATAACTTGTGTATAAGTATTTCGATTGCTCTGAAATTGTACCACAATGTTTAATACCACAAGGTTGGGATTCATTTAAGGGGTTATGGGGCCAACAGTTTAGGAATATAGGGGCAAAAAGGGGCAAAAAACAAGCATTTTTCTAGTTTCCAGACAATGACTTGTGTGTAAGTGTATGGATCTCTCTGACATCGTACCACAAGGTTCCATATAACAAAGGGAAGGATGGGATTGAGTTTGGGGTTAATTGCCCCAAACATGTAGGTATTAGGGGCCAAAAAAAGGGCCAAAAAGAAGACTTTTTCTAGTTTCCAGACAATAACTTGTGTATAAGTGTATAGATTTCTCTAAAATTGTACTACAAGGTTCCATACTACAAAGGAAAGGCTGGGATTGAGTTTTGGGGTTATTGCTCCAAGGGAGGTTTCAATAAGTTGAAAGGGGGGGGGGGATTTTTTGTTTACAATTTTTTTAAGGGATTCATATTTTTTTTTCAAAATTTTTCAAATTTCGAATTTTTGAAAAGTTTCTAGTAGAAATCTTTAATTGCACAGTATTGTGCAATAGATTTGTAAGATCTTTGATCACATTTATTTTGTGTCAGAAACCTATATTATGTCAAAAATTTGATCACAATCCAAATTCAGACAGTATCAAGCTTGAATATTGTGTCGAAATTTGCCCCAACTGTTCAGGGTTTGACCTCTGCGGTCGTATCAGGCTGCGCTCATCGAAGCATTTTATTTAGAAAGGCATACATAAACCTATCATTTAAGACCGGAAGTGACATTAAATAAACCGGAAGTACCTAATATCTCCCTTATTACAGGCAAAAGTATATAGAAACCATATATTTTTGGAAGTTGACAATTATCTCCCTTATTTCAGGCAAAAATATATAGAAACATATATTTATTGAATCAGTATGAAGAAAACTATGCTTGGACACCAATAGTAACTGAGTAAACAGGAAGTAGCTTCTCATCAATAATTTAGAAAATTGATGTGGAAAGACCTTCTGATTTAATGATTTTTTTTTCTTCTTCCGCCAAACCCTTTTCTTCCGATATAAAGTTGTTTCGGGAGATGTCGCTTAGATATTTTGGATATTATATGGAACAGGTATTGCGCTTTTAAAACTCATCTTGTTTAGCCGAACACTTTTTTATTGTAAGCGTGATCTCCCCAAACACTGTTTTTCTTGTGAGTGTATCTCCTCCGTAACCAAAAAAGATAACGACAAAATTCGTTTTCCTATTTGTTCGTTACATCCTCATAAATTTTTGGCTGATTTGGATTGAAGCGATTCGGTGAAATCTAAAAGGGGTTATATCTACCTTTACCAAATAAATTTGTCGTTAAGTTTTTGGAATTCATAAACCGTAAGCCGTATAAACCTAGAGTCTTTTTATTTGAGGTCCTTGGATCCTAACTAAGAAAATGAGGTCAAGGTCAAAGGTCAAGGTCATGTTTTTTTGACATTTGCCTGTTTTTTACATTTTCTCTGACACTTTTTAAGATATATGAAAAAACTAGTGCAAAATTGTTGCTTTATTGTGCTGAAGATATGATATATGGTTTGAAACAATCCAATGACATCTTATAGAAGTTATTGTCCCTGAAATGTTTTATTTTAAGGTAAATTGATATTACTTCAAATTGGTACATGATAAAGCTATAAGATCTTTTGCGAAATGTTGGGTGACATATGAACGGTAGCCGGAAAGGACCTTGTGTGAACCGGAAGTAGTCATTGTTGCACTTATATCATGGGAAAGTACCTAGAAACCATATGTTTTTTTGAATGGGCATACATTAACATATCATTTGAGACAGAAAGTGACATTTTGTAAACCGGAAGTAGCTTATTATCTCCTTTGTTACAGGCATAAGTATATACAAACTGTATATTTTTGGAATCAGTGTGAATAAAGCTATCATATGAGACCGGAAGTGACATTTTCTAAACCGGAAGTAGCCAATTATCTCCCTTTTTACAGGCAAAAGTATATATAAACCATTATTTTGGAATCAGTGTAAATAAAGGTATCATATGAGACCGGAAGTGACATTTTCTAAACCGGAAGTTGTCAATTATCTCCCTTATTTCAGGCAAAAGTATATAGAAACCATACATTTATTGAATCAGTATGAAGAAACCTATGACTGACGCCATAGTAACTTTGAGTAAACCAGAAGTAGCTTCTTATCAATTATTAAGAAAATTGATGTGAAAAGACCTTCAATTGTTTTCTGAACAATTAGTTTTTTAAATATTTCATTCTGAAAATAAATATTGCATACCCATTTTTCGCAATTAAGTGTTTATTCAATAGCGTAAATTGTCTTCCAACATAATTCGAATTATTTCCTGACTTACCTATTACTGGCTATTATAATCTTACAAGTTGCATATTGTACCTGTTTTCGCTTGAAAAGGGACATCAAACAAGTTATTACACTAAGAAGTTTGTTTACAAGATAAAACTGACCAGTAGCCCGTCCATGAACTTGTTATATACCTAAGAAGATTAAAGTAATACTTTACAAGCATTCGTTTTAGTAATGCATAATTGTGTGTATGCAGGTTTATAAAAAGTTGGAAAACACAAGTTTTTGTCAAATGTAAGGATTGTTATATGATTCAAAGTTGATTTGCGACGGACAAATAAATGAAGTAATTAATTTTACTTTTTAGTTCCTCACTCAAAAGTATTGTAACTGATGAACTATCCCTAATTAGTCTGTATTTTACAGTGTGTTAACATTGAAATAGAGCAGTTACCACATGTTTATGAATTAGAGATTATGTTAATTCCTACGACACAACTTTCAATCGTTCGAAGCTATAGTATAAATAATCTTCTCGCACGTGATACATTTGTCTTTCGTTTAAATTTTTTATTAAGCTTTTTTTTTAAAATAAAAATCAGGTGGGAAGGTTGTTCCTCACAAAATCGAAAACAAATGTTATATTTTGTTACGCCTTGCTACGGTCGTCGACATTATTAGGGTCGCCCCTCCCCTTGAGCCTAATAACCTGTTCAAAAGTATATACATTTTATATTTATAGAATATTTAAGAAGTCTTGGCTTAAATAAATCAACGTGTAGCTCGAAAACAATGTCTTATCTAAATATGTCGAAGTGTTTCATATCTGCCGTCCGTATATCACTATTCAGATGTTCATATTAACACGCCCTCATGACATGATTACCTTTTCCTTATTTTTTTTAATAATTATTCTTTAATATTTCAATTTATTTTCAATTAATTAATGTGATCTTTTTTTATACTGAAAACGATATTACAATAACAGTTGTTTATGCTGCCCTTCTATTCTTATTTTCCACAAGGCAGGAAAGAAAGACAATTTAAATATCGTACATCTGTTCGCTTCGTGCACATTTTATGCACCATATTTGCATGGCATCATAAAAATCAGGACATTTCTGTTGGTGGTTTGTATGTACAATCACTCAACTGTCCAGACTTTAGAATTTTCACTCCACGGTAGTTTAAATTTCGAACATCTGAGTCCGTCATAAGAAATGAAATTTCTGAATACCAACAACCAACAGAAACATAAGGTTACAATTCTACTTCAGGCTGATTAAATGAGTGACATATTCATTAAATAATGTGACATGATTAATATATACTCGTTACAAAAAGCAGGAAATTGGACTAACAGACATGAAGAAAATTCTAATTAAACGTTACGATTAAAGGTATGTGCGATTTCATTGCTGTTCTTGAAGGATACAACGATTAACTAAAAAGCTCATACATTAAAGCAGTCAAGAGGGCCCTTAGGGCACACTAATTAGGTCTTTCCACTTTTCTGTGGAAAGACCTATTGTATTTGTTCTGATTATTAGGTCTTTCCACTTACTGTGGAAAGACTTATTGATTTTCTTCTGATTATTATTAGGTCTTTCCACTTTTCTGTGGAAAGACCTACTGGTTAAGTTCGGATTATTTTTTTATTCTTCCGCCTAATTTTTTTTCTTTCGCTGTTTGGTTGTTTCGGAAGATGTCGATTTGATATTTGGTGTATGATATTGAACAGTATATGCACTTTCAAAATTGACCCTGCTTAATCGAATACTTTTCTTTGTAAGAGTTATCTCCCCGATCACTATTTTCTTGTGTTTGCTACTCCTTCGCAACCGTTCAAGATTACGACAAAATTATTTCACCAATTTGCTCGTAATATCCTCAGGATGTTGAGATTGGTTTGGACCGAAGAGTTCCGGAGACTCCATATGAGAGTTATTTCCCCTTATCCCCGGCTTAGTATATTTCTAGGATTGTGATTGGTTAACGGACGTCGTTACAAAACCCATAGCCCCTGGGTGTTGCTAACCCATATACCCGGACGTTGCTAACCATTATCCCGGGGAACTTCACGCAAGTTTTCCTTAGTTCCATGGTTGCTCCTTGTGAAGTATTGAATTCTGTAGATTATCCATGATGTCTGTAAATAAATATTTAATTCATTTACGATTTTGTCCTATAATGCCGATCATTTACACTCATTTCATTAAATGCATCACTTGACTGCCACATTGTCAAGGAATGGGACTACTGACCTAGCTATGCAAATGACCCACGTTGACGTCACACCATCTATGACGTAACTCTCACAACATTGAGCGCCAAATTTGACTCAATCCAGTTTCTCTGTCTCCGGATTAAAAACGTCTTATATTTGACTACCTGTAGGGTTCTACCAAAGGTAGAACCCTACACCCCGTAAAAAATATGTCAAATTTCCAAATTTCAATAAAAATTTTTTAGATAATGAAAAAAACGTTGTTTTCACGTTACACTTTGTACCCGAATTTCCCTAAAACTCGCCTGATTCGGACTAAGACCGGGGATAAATACGTTATCTACGTTCATATCCGTAGATAACTTATATTATGCATTTTATATAAGTGATATGCATTTGTAACTGGTAAATTATAAGTGATAGAAACCTAGGATCCATTGATTTGAGGTCCTTGGTCCAAAACAAAACAAGATAAGGTCAAGGTCAAAGGTCAAGGTCACATTCTTAATTTTGATTTTGGCTTATTTTCACTTCTTTTCAAATGTATAAGATAACGACAACATATTTTTACTAAATTGTCAGTTGCGACATGTCGTAACACTTAAATTTTAATTGAAAGTGTACGTTGACATAAAATGGCAGTTTTCTTCCCTTTTATATGTAAAATTATGTGTATGCTAATATAACTCGTTAACCATATCTAATAAAGACCTAAGGTATTTTGATTTGAGGTCTTTGGTTTATGACCTTGAAATTGAGGTCAAGGTCAAAGTTGATTTTGACGTTCTAGATTTTGACCTTTGCCTTAACTTCAAATTTATACATGTTTAAGCCTTAGGACTTTTTCAATTAGGTTGCAACCTATATGACCTTGAAAAATCCAACCGGAAATGACCTTGTGTAAACCGGAAGTAGCTATTTTTGTCCTTATTTGATGTAAGAGTATATAGAACCACAATTTTTGGAATCAGTGTCAAGTAAACTATCAAATAATACCGGAAGTGTAATTTTTCAGACCGTAAGTAACAAATTATCTCTTTTATTTCAAACAAAATTGTATAGAAACCATATATTTTTGGAATCAGCGTACATTGAGGCATCATTTGACACACGAAATGACATTTTAAACCGTATTTTAATATTTTCATATCAAAATGAATCGTAAGGAGTGGAAAGACCTTCAATTGTTTTCTGAACAATTGGTTTTTGATTATTTTTTTTTCTTCCGCCAAATTTTGTTCTTGCGATAAATGTTTGTTTTGCAATATGTCGCTTAGATATTTCTCATATTGTATCGTATAGTTTATGTACTTTTAAATTTCACCCTGCTAAGCCGAAGCATTTTCTTTGTAAGAGTTTTCTCCCTATTCACTGTTTATCATATGTTTGCATCTGCTTCGTATGTCCTATGTCCTAACTTAGAAAATGAGGTCAAGTTCAAAGGTCAAGGTCAAGTTCTCAATTGTGACTTTTCCTTGTTTTTGCATTTTCTCCAACACTTAAAAAGATATATATAAAAGAACAAGTGCAAAATGATTTCTTCATTGTAATGAAGATATGTTACATTTGGTCTGATACAATCTAATGGCATCTTATAGGAGTTAGTGCCCCTGAAATGTCTGACCGGAAGTAGTTAATTATCTTCCTTATTTCACTCAAAAGTAAATAGAAACCACTTATTATCGTATCAGTATGAAGAAACTTATGATTGGATGCCAATTTTAACTTTGAGTAAACAGGAACTAGCTTCTTTTCAATAACTTTGATAATTGATGTGGAAAGACCTTCAATTGTTCTCTGAACAATTGGTTTTTACTTTTTTTTTTCTTCTGTCAAATTTTGTTCTTGCGATAAATTTTTGTTTCGCAATATGTCGCTTACATATTTCTTATAATGTATCGTACAGTGTATGCGCTTTTAAATTTCACCCTGCTAAGCCAAACGATTTTCTTTGTAAGAGTTATCTCCCTATTCACTGTTTATCTTGTTTGTGCATCTCCTTCGTAACAGAAAAAAAAAGATATTGACAAAATTCTTTTTCTGAATTGTTCGTTACATCCTCAGTATTTTTGGCTGATCTGAATCGAAGCGATCCGGTGAAATCTTAAAGGAGTTATCTAGTTATCTACCTTTACTACATACATTTGTCGTTATGTTTTTGTAACTCATAAACTGTAAGCCGTATAAACCTCTAAAGTCATTTTATTTGAGGTCCATGGGCCCTAACTAAGAAAAATAGGTCAAGGTCAAAGGTCAAGGTCATGTTCTATATTTTGAATTTTGCTTGTTTTTGCATTTTCTCTGATACTTTTAAAGTTATATATAAAAGAACTAGTGCAAAATGTTTGCTTTATTGTGATGATATTTGATACATTTGGTCTGAAACAATCCAATGATATCTTATATGAGTTATGGTCCCTGAAATGTTTAAATCTAAGGTTAATTTATTATTACTCCAACTTGGTACATAATAAAGCCATAGGGTCTTTTGAAAACTCTTGGTTGACATGTGACCTTGAAAAATTTCAACCGGAAGTGACCTTGAATAAACCGGAAGTAGCCATTTTTGCACTTATTTCATGGAAAAATACCTAGAAACTATATATTTTTTTAAATACGCATACAGAAACCTATCATTTGAGACCGGAAGTGACCTTAGATAAACCGGAAGTACCTAATATCTCCCTTTTTACAAGCAAAAGTATATATAAACCATATATTTTTGGAATCAGTGTGATTTTATTATGAAAAGTGAATTCCTCCAAAACAGTACGAGAAAATCCAAAGAACTAGAAATCAAATTGGCACTCACGAATTTCATAAGGCAATGAAATAATATACTTTAAGTAATTCAATTTAAAACAGATTAATCCTGATTTTTTGGGGTTGGGGGTAAATAGTATTTTGTTTTTCCTGCTCCTTTTAGAAATTTTTCGAATTAGCAATAAAAGAAATAATAATGATAATAGTCCATAAATACAACTTGAAAAAGAAACTTAGGGTGGTAAAAGAAGGGTAAACATTTCCTTTTTCGTTAGTTATACTTTTTTCTCCTCATGTCAAAAAGTCATATTTGGTGATAAGTCATGAACGATGTTAATATGTATCAGGATCAAGCAATAAAGTAGATTGAGTAGAGACATGATGAATCGAATTATTAAAAATACTACCGATACCTGAACGTGTTGATGAAAGTTTAAATATAAAGTATTCTTAACGTTAAAGAGATTTCTTGTCTTCACCTTAAACTGTAACAATATCAAATAGATCCAATTATTTTACAGGTAAAGATTAAGAAAGTGATAAGTTGTATACTGTATACCAACACTTTTCTATCACGATGATCACCACGGGAATATTGTGAACTATTCTTCGGATGGACAAATGCACGTGAGTATGACTGTAGTAGTATGAACAGACGATTGACAGCTAGTGTCACCTATGAGCTACTAGTCTGAGAAAATTCAAAGTACATCTGCTTTATCAACCTTTTGTGTATATGTCTAATGACCTTAGTATATATCTTATCAGTATCGTTGCACATATCTTTATACTTTTATACATTTTTTCCTGTTTGCGTATCATTGTCAGGCAAACCGAAACCTAGTATCTGGTTGTCCTCTTTTATATATTATATATTATATATCCTGTAATTCTTTGTGTTTTTTTTTTTGTTATTGATTTTTCAAATATACATACATACCAAGGAATTTTCATTTTCGAAATATATTTTGTTGGTCTAAATTTGAGACGATATATACGTTATTTCTGTGATAATTTAACAGACTAAGGGATGGAAAAATCCGCATTGGTTTCATCAATCTTCGTATCTGTTTTTCTGTCCTTCTCGGGAAAAATGGGGGGAGTCGGTTTTTGTTTTAAGAAGGATATTATGAAATTTACTAGAAATAATATTCATCTACATAAACACATTTTTTGTGTCTCATAACTTAGATATATATTGAATATTAAGGATGTTTTCTTTAATACCTTTCAGATAAGCTTTTATTTATAAAATATATGATAGTAAATCAAATCAATCGTAACAGGTTTTCCTTTGTAAATGTTCATTTGCCGCATACAGTATAAAAATATTTTTATATAATTTTAAATTAGATTGAAGTATGTTAGATGTATCATTACTAGTCCACATTTGACTACCCTTTTCATAATATCATAAGCTGTTTTCTATTTGGCTATTACAAATCATGGACGAATGCCCACAGTATGGTAAATCAATACCCTTTACAATTACAACCGAGGAAATTACCAAACGTTCCGCAGTGTCAATGCGGAAAATAAAGTGTTGGAAATTAACACGAAACCATGGTAGGTCATTTCATTTTTATGAACAATAGGAGATAACTCAAATTATATAAGAATAAGGAGATATGTTTGATATGATTGCCTACAATGAGATACCAGTAGATATCCACCTGAGTTCAAATGAAGATATATTAGGGCAATTATAGGTCATCGTCGGCTTTCAACAATGATTATTTATTTTGTTCATCAAAGTTGCAAGATTTCACAAACCTATTTGGATTTTAAATGAAAAAGTATGACAGTGCATTGACTCGCCGTGGTTTCTTTACATGTTACAAACAATAGTTGATACATGTAGACTTGACTAATTGTTGAATTGCAAGATAACGAGTTTTAACTTTGTTAACTTCTCTTGGGATTTTGTATTTAAAGTGAGCATCAGATTATTCTATTAATGGTTGAGTTTTCCCATCGGGATTGGTTCCATAACATTTAGTGGCCATTCAGATCTTGAACAAACAATAAAGTAAATCTTATCCTGGATGAGGGGGAAACAGATCATCGAAAGGAAATCATAAAAAGAGTGACATACGTTATGTTGGTATAAGATTATAGAGTACCGAATGGGGTTTCCATTAAATGCAGAAAATTACATCATACAAAATCCGCATACAATCGTTATACTAGTATTTTAATATTTGTCGAATCTGTTCTTGCTTATGACCTAGTCATGCTAGTATTGAAGAAGATAACAACCAATGTTTAACTGTTGTCTCCCGGAGATCTAATGATAAGGCCAATTAATTACATTTTGTTGTGAATTCAACGAATTGTCGACATCTAAATCAACCAATTTGATTTTTACAATTTTTGGTCAGTAGGAAGGGTAGAAAAATTGGCCCGCTTTTTAGCCATGAATTAGCCAAGACTTCTACAATGGATTTTTCATTACACTTTAGCAAATCGCAACATTGAAGCGTTTATTTTGCACAATTACAAATTATAATCCTAATTTAAACAATAGATAAACAAATAATGCCAATGCTGTTATTTAAGGCGGAAAGTTTTACAAAGATGTAGTTTATAACAACCGTGAACAAACAACATCTTAACTGATCAGAGTACTCTCAGTAGTGCTCATATTTTTTTTAGTTCAATTGGTAAGTGTGCATTAAGAGGTTTTGGTAAAAGTCTTAATAGGAAAAATACTAATATTACTTTGGCATACATTTTTGTTTATTTCAGCTCTGTAGCCTTCTGGAAAGGGTAAACATTTATCCGATTTTCGAATGAAATGCTCAGTGGAATGCTTTAATTTCTGAAGGTCATACCCAGGAAGTCAAATAGTTGTCCAATAAAACTAAAGAGGCACCCGTATAAATTGAATCGCATAGAGGATTCTCCCAACAAAATTTCCATCACTTTGCTATTCAAATAATGAAAAAATAGTCTTTGATATTACTTCAAATGCCAGTTGTTAAAACTACCAAGATATAATGTCGTATAAAAGTGTCATATTTAACGAACAAACGAGTCGAGTCGGAAACGTTTTCATATTCAGGCCGAAAGGGTTTTGAGTATTCTCCGATCACCTTTTCTCTTTTTCAAACAGATATGACTCGCTCCATGGAAAGGAAAATAATGCTTCTGGTATAACCAATTAGATAATGTTTAAATACGTGGGTGTCGTATAAAGTCTTTAGTCTTAAGTATAGTGTTTTGTCGACTAATGCGTCTTTTTCTGTTTGGCTGTTGGTTTTGTCTGTCTTTCGCCATCTAATGATTGTGTTAGCCCTTGTTATCTTCTTACTTCTTTATTCATATAATAATGGCCATTTTTTATGAAAATGCATAAATGTTACACGTGATACACTATCAAAGAGAATTTAAAGAGTTTTTGTCCTTTAAAATTAAAAACATATTAAAGAAAAAAATTATTGATACATTTCAACTTTTCAAAAAACCATCCCCAGGTTTTGCAAATAACTTTAAGCAGATTTCCATACACGCATTAATATTCATACAGATAATTGTATATTTTATTTTTATAGCAATTAAGTATAAATGTATATAAAGATGGACGATAAACATGTCAACCTCAATCCTGGTATACCTCAAAGGTCAAAATATACCAGCAAAAAAAGAAAAATGCAATCATACACTATGACAAAACAGCTATCTACCGTATGCATACCTTGATAAAATATTTGAGAAGGTTTTATGACGGCCAACATTAACTATTGTGAATATAAATATATGAAGAAAGGAGTTGGGAATACACACATTAATTAGAAAGCAATCCAATGATACATTACACATTAAAAGAAGTCATCTAGAGGTCAACATACGGTCTTCAGTAATGCCCTATTACAATTATTTTTTTTAAATGTGAAAGACTTAAACACGTTATAAATTCCTCAACAAACTACAAAAAAAAAACTAACAATGAACGAAGAAAGACAACTAGTGATGATGTTCATGGCTAATGACAGAAAAGTTAATATATGGTAGGTTAAACAAGTATTATATCTAAAGTTCTAAACCCGTCCCCTTTTTATGTAAATCTGTGGAGTAACAAAAGTTGCAGATAACAACACATGATAAAATCTTTACAGAAAAAGAACTTATACAAATTTCAGAAGGCAAAAACATAGTAATTAATAATTTTATATTAAGGAATCCTTGCAGATACTACAAGCTAGATCAAAGTATGTAATCCGTTAGATGAAATTTAAACAACAGGAGTTATCAGCTACTAGTATTTAGTATCTGCTGTAACATGAAAATATTATACACATGACTATTGCATATTTGTATGATCTAACAATACTTCTGCTTATTCGGGATTGAGTCAGAATTATGCCCATAATCATGAATTTAAGGTGTTGTGATTTAAACCTACATGGATTCCAAAGCATTTAACTAAACTTATTAACATTTATTTATTTTTGATTGCAAAAGAATTATTACTTTCGAATTTTAAATCGATAATTTGAAAGGGGAAAACCCTTAGTTACTGATATATTATATTCCTGCTAACTGAAGCAGGTGTATTTTGCATATTAATCGTTGTGTCCGTAAGTTCGACTATTCACACTCTGTATCCGCGTATCTTCCTAAACCAGTCAGTAGGAAATCTAGTGACAACGTATTACCTCCCCTTTAAAAACGGAAAACTAGATCTTTTCAATGTTTGTCCCGTTTTTGCATGGACGTTATCAATTAAAAATGCACGGGAAAACGGTCTGGTAAATAGTAAAAATAGAAATAAGTTGAAATAAAAACAAAACTTCCTTTTAATGTTATCATTTCTCTCCTTAAATATCAATCGACAAGTACAGCAGACTATAGGAGCTTGATGTAAAATTGATTTAAAATGTTGCTATGTGAATAAAGTTCTGGAGTATCAATTTCAATTTATTTTTCTATTGGCTGTATACCTCTCATGCTAATTATCCGTAAACATATGGAACGGGGACCCAATTATTTCCCCCATTACTTCAATGCAATTTTATCCAAATTGAGGGGCAGATTTTTTATTCCCTATATAGTAAAACTTCACAATCTATCACTGTCTGTCATATGAAACATCTTTGCAGCCAATATTGTGAAGTATAAACTAGATATTTACTTAACCTAAGGAAAATCATGTATTTCTTAAATATAATTACATAAAAGCCTGAAACATGACACCAATATGATAAATATAAAAACATCTTTATAATTCTCCAACATTTTGTCAATGTCTATCAAATAAACCCCAACTTGAAGATTTTTGTTGCTTAATTCCTTCAGGTGTACCTTACCCTTACATACCAGATAATCATCTCAAAAAGAAGAAAAATCATGTTATTTGCTGAAAGAAATCATTTATCTTCAATAAAATCAAATTGTTTTGGTCCAAGCCTTTGTTTTGTGCATTTTATAGCCAGAAACAAGAGGCCACCCCTTCACATCAAAAAGAGCATGTTTTCAGTCAAAATTCAATTTTGACAAAAGAAGTCTCAAAATAATTTTCTTCAACCCATACAACTTTTCCTAACCGTCATACAAGTGAGAGGTTAAGCTAGCTATAAAACCAGGTTTAATCCACCATTTTCTACATAAGAAAATGCCTGTACCAAGTCAGGAATATGACAGTTATTTTCCATTCGTTTGATGTGTTTGAGCTTTTGATTTTGCCGTTTGATAAGGGACTTTCCGTTTTGAATTTTCCTTGGAGTTCGGTAATTTTGTTATTTTACTTTTTATTCATTGTACTGTTAGTTTCTTGGTTATTTGTGTCGGTGAGTTACTAGTATTCATTGTACTTTAGATTTCTTGGTTATTTGTGTCGATGAGTTATTCGTTGTACTTTAGGTTTCTTGGTTATTTGTGTCGGTGAGTTATTCATTGTACTTTAGGTTTCTTGGTTATTTGTGTCGGTGAGTTATTCATTGTACTTTAGGTTTCTTGGTTATTTGTGTCGGTGAGTTATTCATTGTACTTTAGGTTTCTTGGTTATTTGTGTCGGTGAGTTATTCATTGTACTTTAGGTTTCTTGGTTATTTGTGTCGGTGAGTTATTCATTGTACTTTATGTTTCTTGGTTATTTGTGTCGGTGAGTTATTCATTGTACTGTATTTTTCTTGGTTATTTGTGTCGTTGAGTTACTGTCTCATTGTACTTAAGATTTCTTGGTTATTTTTGTCACTCAGATACTGTCTCATTGACGTTAACCTACATTTTTTATTTATAGCTCTTTATACTCAAAAGCAGATTAATAATGAAAAAAACAACAAAAAATAAAGATGTAAAGCAATAGCAATTGGTACAACCAGTAGAAAAAATGTGAATATCTTACTGCCTCTGACAATATCCCATAATGTATGCACGGATTCCTTTTTGTTGTCTTTCCAGTATGTGTGATGCATGAAAACATGAAAAAAACGTTTTTTATATTTAGCGTGATATTTTTGTCGTTTTGATACTTTTTTCACTCTACACATCGAGACTAATATGTATCTACTGACACCATCATATTTTCATATAATTTCTGTTGATGGATTTTCGCGAAAACGCAATTTAAAGTAAAAAAAGTATATTTTTCGCCGCTTTCACTTACGATCTTTACACTAATGGACCTATTCACAAATTTTTAATTGACTGTGTGTATGTTTGTTTGTAAGTGTATGTTACAAATATCATTTTTCGATAATCAGCTGCAGTACAACGACTTCTAAAAGCATATAAAATTTAATCAAAAATTCAAAATATCGGCTAATTGCGTATAATCTGCCTTAAAGAAACAGTGGCACAGATGACTCGAGAACAAAAGAAAAGTAACTCTTTAATGAAAAAGTCGACAAAATCAACAATAAAACAATGCCGGTGACGATACTGGTAAAGAGTTATTTCTGGATAATAATCGTACATTTTAAAGAAAATATTTCTTAAACTGTGTTATTAGAAATATACATGCTAATACATGCTGTTTATTTTCATTATTCATCAAGATACTTGCATTAGAACCTTGTGAAACTGAAATTTAGACATAGTTAATCTTTGCTGAATATAGGCAAACAAAATTTACATTGTACATACAAAATCTTAAGCTCTTTCAAGTCATCAATTTTCGGTATGTTCCACATAGTCCTTAGCATGTTACAATTTCCCAAATCATATCTATTTTCCACATATAGGTTTTCGAGTACACCGGTCTTCTCTTGTCACGTAAGCTTTAAATATAGAAATAATGTCTTTTCGTGAATATAACGACATTTTGTTTGTATTTCAATTTATTTTCATTATTACTTTTTACCAGAATGTTTTCTTGTGAATCATATAGTTAATAGCGTCCTTGCTTAAACGGGACAAACATTGAAAAGATAAAATTTTCAGTTTGCAGGGGAGGTATTATTTTGACACTTGAATTCCCGTTGAAACTAATACAGTATATCTGCACTGTATGCAGATATTTATAAAAGTCTTTCTACTAGAAACCTTCTAGAATTCGTGTATAATAAAACGAAATTTTTTATTACTGTACATATAGAGCGATTTCAAACCATAAACGAAAAAAGAGACTCCAATCATTAAAATGGCAAAATTAGTTCAAATGATTCTATAAATACATGGGATATGGACTTCAGTCGCCAACATACTTACTAATATACTGATCGAATAGAGCTTTATTTATTAACAATTCAGTTTGTTTATAACATGGAATAAATTAATGCCTAATAAGGGTTTATCTTTTAATAGATTAGTTATTATTGTTGAGCATTATAGAATTCCTAAGGGTATTAAATTTTACAACATTGGTTGGTGTATTTATATAATTGAAATTAAATCCCGACTTTAACAATTACCAGTAGAAATGATTCGAAAAGGATCTTGAACTAATTTAAAATTTAACTAAGTTACAACTCATGTTTTTATCGTTAATACCACAGATGAGAAAAAGTTTTGTCACAAAAAACACTTAATTAGCCTGAAGTTGTCATAACTGTTTTAAAATAAAATCCATCTTAGTAAGAGTAAGGACAATTTCTCCTGAATTTATATCACACCATTGTTATTTTTATAAAGTTTTAAATCCATACTAAAATTCACAGAATTACAGCTTCATATGTGTTCGTTACTAACATCATTTTATTATATTGTGCATCCAAATATCTAACTAAAAATCAAACATATAATAAATGATTGCCCAAAACTGCCATTTTGATTGATTTTGACAAATTTTGTGATTGTTAGTGAAAAATTAATAAAAATAACATCATAAATAAAAGCTAAAGTTATATCGAATGTAAAACAATATATCATTTTTCAGATACATATACATTCATTTTGATTAAGGTGCAACCATTTAAAAACATGTCTTTGCATACCTGTGAAAAAAGTTTCCTTCAAACACCAATATGTAGCAATGAATAAATTTTTGAATTTTTAATTTATATAAACTGTCGCTTTGAATGAAATAAATTCAGGGGAAATTGACCCTTCCTTTTTCATAGTTTTTGAGCAATTAATGTTTGATCTGGGACCATGTCAATGAAAGTATCCTAAGATAGTCTTAGGACTTGATTTAGAATGGTTTTAAAACTATGCTATGATATGTCTGAGGATGTAAAACAAAGCTATCCTTTGGATGGTCCTTTTTAAGACCAATGGATGGATGTATTTTTTGGTCTGAAACATTTTTTGGGTTTCTCTGACCAAATCATCTACTTTGTCCTTAATTGATGGGTACCGATTTTGTATCAGCCGTAAACCATTATTACAATTTATTGAAATTTTTTCACAACCAATCCATATATTGCATTTTTGTACCGCCCATTTGGTTTTTGGTCCATATAAATTCTATCGTTTCCCTCAGCAAATGACAGACAATTGCTTTATTTAGGAGAAGAGAGGTATCCATTTTGTATCCGCAACTCCTCCTAAACCCCGTATTACAATTTATAGATTTTTCTTACACTCTTAACCATATAATTATTTGTGTACCTGCTATTTTGTTTATTGATTTGAACTATTTGCGTTTACCCTTATCAAATCATGGACTTTGCAAGGGTCGGGATATCATTTGTTAGATTTGCTCGCAGTACTTGTAGTTTCGACTTCAGACTTCCTAAAATGTAGGACTATCTTAAGGCCACCGTGAGACACCTTTTTGGCTACCCCTAATCTTAGGAAAATATTTAGGACATATATTATCGTATGCGACTTACGTTAACCTGGCTTAGCATTAAGGCTTGTCCCTTGTCCTAAAACAGTCTTGGTGACATGGTCCCTTGAATGGCAATGGTCTGTAGACCTCGCATTTAGTTTTACTTTTGTGAATTGAATATTTTTTTCTTTCTTGAATATCGACTATCCGAATAAGTTCTTAGTTTTAATCACATTTGATATATTTTGCATATTATGTTTCGTAAATAATCCCCACACGGTATACAAGTTTAAAGAAATGATGTGTATACTGGCAGTGATATACTAGTACAGTGATTTTTAATCCTGAATTCTAGTTTAAAAATTGTCCAATGTAAGTCCAAATCATCTCTCTTTTTTTAAATCTACAAATAGGAATCATTGAATCGATTATCCCTAATGAAGGAGGTTCTGGTTATCATGAACAAAACCTACTTAAATAAACGTTATCACAAATTTCTAGCTTTTAGAGAGCAACTATTAAACAACTTATATGGACCACCTTTATCTATCTGATATAAAAAAAAAACCTTGATTTCCTGATCCAATTAACATGACTTCAAACATCTATTGTAGGAATTATACTATTAAAAACACTTTATTGGTTCAAATTTGCATGGTTCAAAATTTAAAACAAATTAAATTTTTTCAAAAGATCAGTATAACTAGTGGACCAGGATCTGCTTACCATTTCGGAGCACCAAAGTTTTTAGTGGGGTTCGTGTTATTAGTTTTTCTTTGTGGTGTTTTTATGCCTTGTCTTATTCGTCTATCTTCTTTTGTCAAGTTTCTCTTCGACTTATGAGTTTTGAATGTACCCTTGGTATTTCCGTCCTTTCCAGTGTTTGTTATGCTTCGCCAGAGGCAATTGGGGCATTAAGCGTTACCCTCGACCGTCCGTCCCTCCATCCGTCCGTCCCATTTTCGTTTCCGCACTATAACTCAAGTTTTCCTGATCCAATTTTTATGAAACTCATACACAATGCTAAGAACCAAAAACTTGCAGACAGAGTTCGAATTTGGGCAGTGAGTCTCTTACCATTATAGAGTTATGCCCCTTTATAACTTAGAAATTTGCAGTTTTTTTCGTTTCCGCACCCTTACTTAAGTTTTCTTCCTCCAAATTTTATTAAACTCATATACAATGATAAGAACCAAATTTCACAGACAGGGTTCGGATTTGGGCAGGGTGAGTTACTAATGTTCTAGAGTTATGCCCCTTTCTAACTTTGAAAATTGCACATTTTTTCGTTTCTACACTCTAACTAAAGTTTTCCTCATCCAAATTTTATGAAACTCATTCAAAATGCTAAGAACCACAACACGTAGACAGAGTTCGAAATTGGGCAGTGAGTCATTTACCGTTCTAGAGTAATGCCCCTTTTTAACTTGGAAAATTTCAAAGCTTTAGTGGGGGCATTCGTGTCCACAGACACATTCTTCTTTTATTTTTAACAAATATGGCCGTACCAATATAAAAATAAGGAGATGTGGTATGATTGCCAATGAGACAACTATCCACCAAAGTTCAAAGATGCAAGCAATTATAGGCAACCGTACGGCCTCCAACAATGAGAAAAACCAATATCGTATAGTCGACTATAAAAGGCCTCGAAATGAAAAATATGAAACAATTCAATTGGGAATTTTAACGGCATAATTTATATCAAAACAATTAACGAAAAAGAAATATTACGGACACGAACCAACGACAACCACTGAATTATAGGCTCCTGACTTGGGACAGGCACATACAGAATGTGGCGGGGTTAAACATGTTAGTGAGAGCTCAACCCTCCCCTTAACCTGGGACAACATAAGAACAAACTATAAAAATCAGTTGAAGAGGGCTTAACTCATCAGATCGATACAAAGAAGAAAAACATCTAACAAAAACACAGACTGGGCGTGGCAGGGTATTTATACATCCCTAACAACAAAAAAAGACACAAAGTACAGATCTGAGAGTACTCGCAGTTACTGACAGCTAGTTCAAAAGCAAAAAACAATTACTAGTAATCAAATAATGTTTCTTACTATTACCCCTTTTAAGGCGGATACTTTACAATTGATGTATTTTTAAATCGAACTTAATAGTTCAGTCAGTACTCTCGGATATATGGTCAGTAAATAAATTATTTAAAAGTTTAATCTATAAAATATAATTACCATTAATCTATAGACAATCCTGCGTCAAACCTATATTTTTATCAGAATGAACGCAGAATGACGAGAACTATACATTTTGATGATCTTTGAAATACAAAATCAAATAACTTTCATATACATATTGTTATTATTTAAAATTACGTTAAGTTTTGAGCTAGAATTATAGATGTTCTATATACATGGTTTTGCTTTTCGTATTCCTTTGTGTCAGACAGGCCTGTTTCCGGACGGCAACAATATATTCGGTAAAAACTCACCACAGATACCAGGGTTATAATTTTCGTACGCCAGACGCCCGTTTCGTCTAGAAAAAACTCGTCATTGGCACATGAATCAAAAACGTTAAACGACCAATTTACTTTTTGTTTGCAAACATTGACCAACCGACATAAAGCGTAAAAAAAACTGAAAATGCACCATCCAACAAATCAGCTTGGATAAACACAGATGATTTGGACAAAACAATAACAATAAAGAGTCGGAATAGTATGATTTCATGCAAGACAAGCACGGATACTAAAGAGGGTCACACAAAACACATGCACTCCTGTAAATGTGAAGTATTCAGAAAAAATCGTTTCACCGTGGAAGTACTTTATATAGTACTTCCATGAATTTATCAACATATGGTATTTATTAGTATACCATGTATATTATTTATTATATTTACTAATTACATTGTAATATTGTCGTCACGATTTCTTTGTAAACAAAGGACTTATTATATAATAAGCTTTTGACTGGCATTATTTGCATTGTTTTAAGTGATGATAGGAAGTATTTATATTGGGTCGCAATTTGTTTTCGAACTTAACCATATCGAACTAATTTTTGTCTTCATAAACACTGCTAAAGAATTGTCTTCATAAACACTGTTAAAGAATCGTCTTCATAAACACTGTTAAAGAATCGTCTTCATAAACACTGTTAAAGAAGTGTCTTCATAAACACTGTTAAAGAACTACTGTTTAAATGAATATGAGACAGCACATATGGAATTTCAAAAGTGTGCGCGAAACTTCATATCGTAATTCGAACTATGGCTTAATTCTTAACTATTAAACGAGTGTGCTCTTTAATTGGTATAGTTAAAATTTAAAAGTTGGTATAATGAAGAGTTCACAACATGAAAAAAAAAACTGGTAGATTGATTGCACACTAAAATTTTGTTTGTTTTGATGGCAAACAGGTTCTACATTTTTGAGTCAATGACGTTTAAATGAAATCAGAATCTAGAGGACAATATACAATGTTAACACAAGTTAATTTGAACAAGTGGTGTCGGGTACATGTAATAAAAGACATGTGCGAACAGAAAATGTTTTTGATCATGCGTTGGTCAAATTTTATTCCTACTTTTATAGGAAAATATAGAGGTAAAAAAGACTTTTAAATATTCATATTGTTAAACAACATTAAAAGAACTTCGATATATATTCACTTCAGATATATTCGTGTTTTAGTATGAAAGTAATTCACACTGTGGTTCTTCAAATTACCATAATATCCTCCCTTGGACACCCCGACTTGTTTCCGCCAACACATTATCATCATTAATAAAAGTGAAAATATTTAGAATGTGTATTTCTTCGTATTTTTCAGATACAGTTATGCTTGAGCAATCACTATACGTTCATCGACCGCTACGTCCCTAACTGAAGAAATAATTTTATTTAGTGAACGAGAGGATTAAGTGAATTA
The DNA here is from genome assembly GCA_017311375.1 of Mytilus coruscus. Classification (NCBI taxonomy): domain Eukaryota; kingdom Metazoa; phylum Mollusca; class Bivalvia; order Mytilida; family Mytilidae; genus Mytilus; species Mytilus coruscus. The sequence goes on from CM029601.1 coordinate 61,340,026, forward strand.
TGGGTTTATAATATCATTTGTGTATATGTTGTAAACGTGGGTAAAAATGGCAATACCTTAGATGTAGACACATGGAAAACTTTTTTAAAGGTGAATAGAAGTTCTATTTGAGTGCAACTATTAAAGGATGAATTAAAGTATATATTAACAGGGGATTATAACAAGAGGATTATCGTTATTGCAAACATTTTTAATTCAGGGCTACATTATAATACTTATGACCCTACTGTGTAACAAACGTATCAATACTATACCAGGTGGAATATAAGTGAACGAATCATCCAATACAATAATTGGAAATTCTAAAGACAAATATTGTTATCTTTACGACAAAGCTGTGTTTTTATCTTACAAATAGGAGCCAATATACACGAATGCTTAAATCATGTATACGGCACAGAAAGCATCAACTTTCTTGCATTGATAAAACACAGATTGACATACAAAGCAATAATTGTAGGTTTTTCGGTGTCGTTCGTAACCGTCCGAAATGTTTCAAAATTTTTCACGAAAGATGTTTGAAATAAATATCAAATGCGCCAACAGTACTTTCTGCATGGAGTGCATTGAAGAATAGAAAACAACCATCTCTAATATTTTTATTCCGTAGAAATGAGTGCAAACATTTCGGACAGTATATCATCGTACGATATATTGCCGAGTTTCAATATCAGTAGTAAATTTACTATCGGACATATTGGCGAGAACAGTTCTTCAATACCTCCGAATATATCAGGAACTAATTATTCTTCCGACGACCCGCCAAATTCTATTTACACGCCATGGCAGCAGGCACTAGTGACGTTAGTACTTGTGTTACTTGTAATAGGCACAATAGTTGGAAACTGCTTAGTATGTATAGCCGTTGGAATAGTGAAAAAGCTTCAAACACCTTCAAATCTTCTCATTTTATCATTGGCCGTGTCAGACCTCTTAGTTGCTGTATTAGTGATGCCATTTGTAACTACATACCAAGTTCTAAGCTATTGGCCGTTCGGAAATGAGATTTGTGATTTGTTTACTTCTTTAGATGTCATTTTGTGCACAGCATCCATCCTTAATTTATGTATGATAAGTGTTGATCGTTATTTTGTTATCACACGACCCTTTCAATATGCAATGAAACGAACACCAAAAAGAATGGGCATAATGATTGCCGGTGTATGGTGTTCCTCTGTGTTGATATCTGTTCCACCTTTATTTGGATGGAAACAAGACCCGCCTAAATGGCATTGTGTTATCAGCCAGAATATAGGCTATCAAATCTATGCAACTTTAGGTGCCTTCTACGTTCCACTTTTCGTCATGTTGGCAGTTTATTACAGAATATGGAGAGTATCTTCTCGATTAGCAAAAAAAGAAAGTACAAATCAGCTTGGTAGTATTGATAAAGGTCAAAGCAATGTTCATTACTCAAATAGAGTGAAGACAAATTCTGTTGAAACTGGAGGTACTGTTTTACCTAACGGCAACTTAAGAAACGGTTGCCATAGTGAAAAAGAAGAAGATGAAAGCGTAGAAATGCTTGCAAGAAATAGTGCTTCAGTTCAAAGACGTAGATTTACTATTAAAAGTATTTTACCAAAAGGTCGTAGATCATCTGGTCATAAAGATTCGAAGGCTATTAAAACACTAGGAATTATAATGGGTGGATTTACGGCGTGTTGGTTGCCATTTTTTATTCTTGCCGTTATTAGACCATTCGTAGGAGATAACGATATTCCATTCCACATGATAAGTGTCTTTAATTGGCTAGGATACTTTAATTCATTTTTGAACCCAGTGATCTACGCAAGGTTCAACAGGGATTTTCGAACTCCTTTCAAGGAAATATTATGCTTGCGTTGCAAGGGAATTAATGTGAGAATTCGTTCAGAAAGTTACGTTGAGCAATATGGACCAGATCCTAGATTGAGAGATTGTTTACGTCCTCCTACCTCCTCGGTTGTTCGATATGACAGTCAGGGTCGCACGGAAGTTCATTTAGGAAATGGTTCGACGCCTTCTGAAAGTAAAGTATGACGAACCAAAACAATCTCAATAAAGTTTATACTCTGTCTCCAAAGATGACACCTGCATGCATTAAGAATGTCGGTGTTCTCGACAAGTTCATCGACTTCATGTACTGTGATATAAAATGACGAGAGATTTGTAAATTGTTATCTAATGACATTTTTGTGACCCAAAATGTAGTTTTTGGCTCATTGTATATTTAAGAAGCTGTGATAAAACTTGATATACATACAATAGAGAAACTCATTAATGTTCTACTATGTATGGCAGAATATGGTATACCTTTACATGTTAGCATTTACAGTATAGGTAAAAATACATTTTATACGTTTGAAACCGTGGCTGACGTCACAGCGGATTATAAATCCCTTATTTATATATGTACATTCTCTGTGATTTTTGCGATTATATAAATTTTAACTTACGAAACAACATCTCCTCATATTTTACAATTACACCGAGTTTTCTAGTTCTTTTATCTTAAATCTGTTTTGAAATTATAAGCTCGACAAATCAATAATGGTAGAGACGGTTGTTTTAATAGGCTGCTCAAATTCTTAAAAACGAACTTTTTGTCGCTAAACTATGCAGTTTAATGAAACCAAATGAATTGATACAAATAAACGAAGGTTCAAGATTCTATTTACGCTCTGGCGACGATTTCGCAGATTATCTGTTTAAAAGACAAAGAATGAAAACAAAAATATAAGTTTATATCCTTTAACCCTCTTATACTTGTTCAGACAATATATAGTCATGTACGTCCGACTAAAATATGGTGCTAAGTGTTTGTTTGAATTAAGTAGATATTTGAGGCAATTGATTTAATACTATACTCATTTCCATCGCTTCAAAATGTTATAGACTACGAGATATGGAAAATTTTTACATTATTAGATTTTAATTCTTGTAAAGTGACTTAAAATATGAAATTAATGTGACGTATTTATTTTATTCGAAGGATTGGACTTTTTTTTCTAAAGAAAATGGTGCTTTTTGCGTTTTCATGCGAACACATGTTGTACGTGGTTTGCTTTTTTTCATGAAAACAAATATAAGGGGCTCTTTTAGATATTAATAACCTTCTGCTTAAGCTACAGAAGGGTCATTTTGATCTTACAATTAACACACTTTACAAAAAGGTTTAAAATATTTTTATTTTTATATAAAATTCATTTGAAAAACTTAGCTCTCTTGCGGCAAATATTATTCAACTTTAACAAAAGAGCTTTGCTCAAACCTCTTTTAAGAGGTCTGTCCTGCTGCTTTTATTAGTACATATTATATTTGGCTTTAAAAATAATGCTATTAAAACTATATACTAGTAGCTTGAAGAAATGAAATGAGAACGATGAAAGTAATTCAAATCGGCTGGTTACTCAGTGCGTCTTTGTAAAATTTTCAATAAATGGGAATAAATCTTTATAAATTTTGTACGTCCGAACCGCTTCAGATTTACTATCATGTACAAATATTAGCGGCATGCTACCTCTGCAAGATATCAAATTAGTTAATCGTATACTACACCATGAATATGACAATGGTTTCGGGATAGAACATAATTTGTTTATAACATTGCCGATACCAATTATACTGAACAAGATGCGCATTTCGATTTTTAATGTCTCTTCATCGATACTCGATGACAAAAAAAAAATTAAATCAAAAACCTAATAAAAATTTGAAGAGCTGATATATCCAAAAAGAACAACATTTTACTTCGCCAGAGGCGCATTTCGATATTTTATGTCTCTTTAGTGATTCTCAAGGGCAAAATATTTGAAAATCCTAAGCCAAATATATAATCTTTCAAGGTTTGTTGATCGTTCATAAAAGATTTTGATAAAAGTATCACAAAATTGATCTCTCAAAAGTTTTGGGTAAGGACAACGTGCAGTAAGTTTGTCGTTCATAAAATTGTTTTTATTTCAACCCGGATTATGAGAAAAGGTGAATTAATTTCAATAATTGAAACTAAGCAGCACTGAATGTTCTAAATGTGTCGACTACAATGTGGTAAAGATACATACATTGGAAAGACGGAGAGACAGACACATAAAATCTGTCGATTAAAGCACGTAGTATATGTCTTTGAACCGACCAATTAAGAACATTTTGTTTTATTATTTACACAAGTCATTAAACAGAATGTTGAATGATGTGTAACAGAATTTGTATTTTTATTTAAAACATATCATATATATACAAGAAGCGACTATGCTTTTAATTATCACGGGTTTTTTCAGTGTCGTTAAGTATTTTAAAAATTATCAGCTTAATTGTTGGGTATTGTCCAACAAACAAACAACGTTTTTGTAATAACTATAAGCCATTAAGTAATGTTATTGTCAGCTCAGTCGATTTATAACATTCTCTTATGTAATAATGAAAAGTATATTTAATATCAATATGGATATGGTTCTATTATGAGAAATTACTTCCCAACAATTTTCTCGTAAAAATGACTAGGCTTCTTTTCAATTAAAAAATAAAACGACACACACTTTAGTATTAGTTATCTAATACACTCTTTCTTCTCTAATATACATTGTATGTTAAACGGGTAACAATAGCAATATACAGTATATAATTACTGGTACATATAAATTTATGATACGGGGCTAGATTATATACCACACTTCTCCTTTGGAAAATGTGTGCATCAATTGCTTTATAAGTGCCCTAAAGAAAACATTTTAAAAGACACGGTTAAATGTTTTGTATATGCAAAAAGTCATGTAGATTACTAATAGATTGAATGTTCATTAATAAAGTTCAATAGTTAAAGACCACCTGGCCCTTTTTCCAATAATTTCCTTTAGAATTTATAGTTGAGACTTATTAAGGTAACAGGAACGTAAACGGGCAATCTCACGGATTTTTATGAATTTTTGCCAGCATTTTGAGCATGTGGAACTGCATATGAATACCAAAAAAATATATAAGTAACTTTTATACTTCCGGATTTATAGCAAATTGAATATTCTGTAGAAAGAAGCACAAATGTATAGGATGCACATAAATATCAAAAACAATATTGAAAAATTTGACTTTAAATTGCCTTTTTTCTTAAACGTATCCTACGAATTTTTTAAACTTGATATGTAAATGCCCCTAATATTTCCGTTTTATTGATATAAAAGTTATAGGGGGTCACCGAATTCGTTTTTGTTGTATAAATCATTCAAGTGTCTCTGTAACATCTAAATACGTCGCAAAAGAAGATTTCTAGACACGACTTAACGATTACTTTTTCCTTTTTTGGGCGCTTTTTCCACGCTGCACAGAAGTTTCAACTATTCATACTCAAAAAACGAATTCGGTGACCACTACAAATTTTATATCAATAAAACGGAAATTTCAGTAGCAATAACATATCATTTTTAAAGAAAATTCTTAGGACCGGATTTCGAGAAATGTTAATTTTAAGTCAAAATTGCTGAACTTTTTTACGATATTTACGTATATTCTATATATTTGTACTACTATTTTCCGGTTTTTTTTATTTGCTATATTTCAGAAAGTATAACAGTTATATATATAAATTTTGGATGTTATTGGCAGTTCCTTAGGCTCTAGTTGTATACAAAATTTCATAAAATTCGGCGAGATCATCCACTTACGTACCTGTTACCTTAATATTTTCATTTGTCAATTCTTCAGACGTTATAACGTAGTTATTTCTCGCTTTATTAGTCCCCTACCGACGAAGTCGAAGGGGACTTTAGGTTTGCACTCTGTCTGTCTGTCTGTCTGTCTGTCTGTCCATCCGTCAGTCCGGCAAATCAGTTTTCCACACTTTTTTTCTTCGTGCTTGAAGATATTGATTTGATAATTGGTATATAGTTTTATCATGGCAAGTTACAGATCAATTACGAATTTTGTTCCGCTCTGATGATTTTGTGCAGAAATATGGTCCTTGGACTTAGAAAATTCACTCAAATAATCACTTTTGCACATTTGTTTTCGTCATGCTTGAAGATATTGACTTGATATTTGTTATAAAGTTTACACCATGACATGTTATAGATCAAGTTAGCATTTTGTTTCAGTACAATGAATTTTTAACCTTTAGGGGACTAAGTATTGCCTGACCCAATGCTTGTTTATTATATTTTGCACTGAAGAAAAATAAGTTATATTGTTATCGTTCTTTCCTTTGCTCCGAGTTTTAGACGTACATGAACATGGGATTGTCTTACATTCTTTTTTAATACGATATTTGTCGTCATTACCGATACAAAATACGAAATATGTAATATTTTGGTTTTACATAAAATCGTAACAAAATCACAGAGAATGGTTTATTTTTATTATTTGTGTTTCAGCTAAGCTGTTTTATTAATTTTACTGCTGATTACTGGCATGCAATAGCAAAGATTTGTACATAAATTATCATATTTAATTTCATCATCCATAGTTTAAACGAGTTTTACAGAAATTGCATTTATCGTCATGTGGGATACATTCCATTTATTTACTACATAAACACATAGAAAATTCCAAGACAGTTACGAAATCCAGTGTTTTTATACTAAATTACTCTTTTGTAAAAGTTTTTCATGATAATCTTGCCTGACCTTAGCAACTATTTATAATTGGTATAGTGTTCGTGATGTACCGTTTTTGTTGTCATTTGAATTTCATAAATAAATTAAATATTATTTGATTAAACCTACTTAGTTTGCGAGTACTTGAGTACTAACTTTTGACAAAAGTTTCATTCCTAGTTATTTAACTAGGAATATCATCAATGCATATTCCATATAAAAAAAACTTAAAATATTAAATAAGTTTCAGTTTAGAGTTATATAGCTTTTCAGGCAAGACATTATAAAAATGTTTACACAAAAATATTTTTTGAGGTCTGACAAACTTTTTTCAAAGCTAGGACTATTCTGTTGTAGATAATAAATACTATGTTTCGATTCAGATATTTGATTCAAAACTATTCCTTCACCAGCAATAGGATCAAAGAAGCGTAGAAAAATTACATTTGACAGAATACAGTGTTTAACATGGATTTCTTTTTCATGCAAGACATGTAAATTTCTGTCAAAAAAGAAATATACACACTGGGTAAACACATCAACAAAAAACCTTTAATTGAATGATTCCCCGATGACAAAAATAATTACGTCAGATCTGAGAAACAGGCAAAATATCCCCTCCTATTTTAATTTCATACATTTGTTTGATTTTTCGAAATAAGCATTAAACAAGGATGATCCTCTGACCTTGAATTTTTATTTGATACCAATATTTCCTAAATATATAACAAATATCAAAAGTTACACCTATGAGTAGGAATTTTAGATATTTTATTGTATAATTATAATTATTTCTGGTATATTCTTCCTGCGGGACATTTTTATTACATTTGTGATTTGCGTTAGCTCTGTTAAGCAGTGACAATGCTTTTTAAACACGACTTTTATATATCAAAGCTATTTTGTTAACTTTTCAATTACAAAAGTAACCAGCGTTACTTGTGTATTTGATGTTATTTTTGCTTGTTTGTTTGTTTATTTGAAGGAAGTGTTATTGTTTATTCATCTTGCCATATCAAACTTTAGGTTGAAGCAGCTGCAGGACTGATAAGATATATTTACTGTTGATAAGATAAGGTTTTATAAAGTACAGTTATAAATTATTTGCTTTGACAATTTATCATATATTGTTTTTTATTTAAATCTCCATTGTTCGCTCAGCAAAGGTAACTTCATACATACGGTGAGTGGGTTTACTTCCAAACAAATGATAAGTAAACTGCATCCAAACGTCCATAAAGGTGCTATTGCTGTCAATACTGATTCATATTGGTGATAAGGGAACAACTATTTTACTTTTAAAACAGAATATTTCGTTTGCAAAAACTTATCACTAGATTATTAAGATAAATTTGCATGTAAGTTGAAAAACAATTACAACTATTATTGGATTTTCACAAAAGAAAATTATGTATTCTAAGCCTAAAAATTAAATGGTATGATATAGTTCTAACTGCTATTACAGTTTCTCATATTAACTTAATTAAAGTGTAATTTTGTTTTCACAAATAGTAATGTGTTTAGGTATTCGTTATATTAACAACAAAAAATTCAAATAGGATTTTTGTCAAATGGTCTTCTATAAAATGTTACTATCCTAGGTTCTATCACGTGTATTTTTTTTTTTTTTTGTTTTGTTTTTTTTTTAAATATGTCTTTATCTACTATTAAAACAAATATGATAAATATGATAACAGATTGACATTTCATTCAATTCATTGACCTTGTGGACGTCCTGGGAGAAGAACGCGTAAGATATTCAAAAATGTATTTTTAGCAATAACCATCTATTGTGAAAAATACTTATAATTATTTAGAACATTTATGTTGTTATTACAACTGTTATAAACTTATTATAAACTATTAGTGATTTTCTAGTTTGTAACATATACATTCTATATTGTAAAATATTGCTCACTATCATTTCTAGTCGATACCGTTAGAAACGTAGGTCACTTACATCAGTTTTTATTTCCTTTTAATTCTCAGGTTCCGTCATCTCAAATCTCTGAAAGCTTCACAACAAAGCACATTATATATTTAAAAAAGAGGCGAAAGATACTAAAGGGACATTCAAACTCATAAGGTACATCCCTCTGACTAAACTTTGGGACTTCCAAAGCTCTTCCCCCCAAAATGAAATACACAAATGAATTAAAAAAAAAATGATACCACCAACGCCGCCACACACATACCTTAACCTGTATTTTGTATATGTAATCTCAGATTGTTGTTTTCTGTAAGTGTTAATTTAAAAAAACTATTTGTGGTTGTATCATAACGATCAATGAAAGAAATAAACTTGTTAAAGCACAATTATCTCATAAAAATTGTACAAGCCTAGCAGTTAGTCTTCATGGTATAATGCAAACTACGCCACTTAGGGTTAAAAAATTTGGTTTGACCTTTATATGAACAAATTGTACCATAATTGTATAGAAAATAAAAATGTATTGAAAAATAAGGTAATGTGGTATGATTTGCCAACGAGACAATGATCGTATTTACTTAATTTATTTATATTAAATATTTTATACTTAACTAACATATTATTTTTTAAATATTGAACTTTGTATAAAATAGTAAAACAATAATCGCGTTAGAGCAGCTGTACAACTGTTAGAAAAGAAAATTATGTTTAGATATTAAAGTCAAAAATCAAACCGAATGTGCTTTATTTGTTACATAGCTTGAAAATTACTATATGACAAATGATCGATTGTTTTTAAAACCAGTCCTTTGAAGCGCTTTAAAGTTTTTCTTTATTATTAATTTTCAATTTTTAATTATCAATTTTTTCTTTATTTTGATAGGATTTAATTTTTCTTCACCAAATTGCAAATCAGCGAACCAGCACAAATCACTTCTATTATAATGAAAGAAATAAGGTGAACAGTTGCATTCTTCCAAGATGACTTACTGTAATGGTTGTTTTCCCCCTAAGAATTGAAAAGTGAACCTGTGAAACTCCACATAAGACCTTGTCAGATTTACCTCAAATCTTTATTTTTTTCAAAAAGAAATGAAAGCAAAAAAAAAAAAAAAACAACCCCAGATCATTATTTTTTTTTATCATGTCGAAAACACAGTAGAAAAATTCTGAATTCAGAAGAAAAAAAAATGTTGCCACAAGAAATGTAACTGCTGCAATATAACCGGGACGATGGGTCAATGTATTGTGCATTTCATCATACAAACAGTCATCTATTGTACAAATAACAGGTATACAAAATACATTATTGCTTTATTTGTATAAAATACCAATAAAATATCCTGGTTTCTTGCTGCTTTGTTGAACGAATGGTAATTTTAAAAATAATTTTACGTCTCAGTTCATTTTTGAATGCTCTTCGCGGTCCGTGTTTAAGCCATGTAGATGTCTACAACAGTCGAAGACAACGGTTGGGAATTAAAAAAAAAATAACAGTAACATCGTAAAGGTTATATTGCAGCAGTATAAAAGCAATACATATACATTATCGGAAGATATAAAATTAATTTCTACCCGCTTTGAAAAAGAAGAAAAGCTAGACTAGGCTTCTTCCGGTTTTGAAGCTCGGACACATACAATTTATATTTTTCTGCAATGTACATATATTGTATATGTTTTCAGTGATTTGACATCGATTTGCAATATTTTTTAAAGCCAACTTTGTAACTCGCGAATTTATGTTTCGTCGCTTTCTTAAATTATTTAATTGGCTTTACCATCGAATTCCACTATTATTATTTCTCCAAAATAACTATTCAGTTTCAATTTCAAACAATATTCTTTTACTTGCTAGCGCTAAATATTAAGTGCTTAAACGAATTCAGGAATGTTTCTAAGTTAAATGTCAACTCATGTGTTACTCATGCATTGTATAAACACAACAGTATCAATGCTTGAAACTTTGTGCAATGACATCGTGGTCATTCCACTGAAGAAATCTGAATCTTCCATTCTCTATTAATACTTAAGATATCTGGCTGAATCAAATTAGATACCGACCGTGCAAGACCCTCATGGGTAGTCAAGGTCGTAAAAAAAAACCCTAGTCGTCAAATTAGATAGGATAGACAATTCAAGTTTTTGGTCGTTACCGACATATAAAGGTCAATTGAATCGTCTCGGCATAATATAGGATACTTAACTCACTAATGATTTTCTTTGCAATTACTGCTGAAATATTTGCTGCTTGTAAAGGCCTGTTGAAATAATATTTTTGTATAAAACTGTTTAGCGCATTGTTGGTCATATAGCAACTTGAATTTGGAGTTCATATGTTTCAAAGCATAATAAATATATAAATACTGAAAAAGAGTTTTTGTTCTGTCTTCAAACATTGTTTCTTATATGTTTAAATTATCAGTGTACGGTTACTACAACAGTTATCTATATATTCAGGAAAAAGTTGATGGCAAAAAATGTTAAATGTTCGGTATAAAAAATGATAATACAATGCTAATAAGTATGACCTTGTCGCTTTCACTAATGATTCAAATGACATATATGTGAATTGTAAGTATACATTATGGTCTTCTAGACATTGATCTTCATGATCATCATTGTAAATAGTTAGCATGTTGATGCAACAGTATAGTTAATTGTGATTGATTGATTGTTTGATTAACGCCCAGTGGCAAATGTTTCATATAACAAAATTATATGTGGTATGATTGCCAAATTATCCACCAAGGACTAGGGTATCAATACCTATAAGTCACTATACAGCCTTCTACAATGAGTAAAACCAATACCGTATGGTAAGCTACAAAAGGGCATGCCATTACAATTAAACTCATCATAGATATCAGGATGAACATTTTGTTCACCAGACCGTGATATGAAACAATTCAAAAGAGAAAAACCAAGGGCATATTCAGGGCGGGAACATATTAACAATAAAGTATGCTCTGCATAGTGGGTCGACCGGGTTGAAGGATGAGAAACTTTGACCACCACTGGAAAATGAGGGCATTTTACATATAAACAGACATTTAGCCTCGTAACAGGCCAGCGTCATACCCCCTAACATTTGTTCAAAGGGTTCTTTAACGCGAAAAGAACTGACAACTTCTCAATTTCTTACACGAAGCATCGGATTTAACGTCCCATGTCTGACCGGACGTGGCTGCACATTAATACATCACGCATAGCCAAACGAACCAACTTGAAAACCAGATTTGATGTGAAATGATATGAGTTATATTTAATTCTGGGAAATATTTTGATTTTATCTATTAGTTGGAATTTGAATTGAACTAGGTTTCAGCAAATGCGAGTACTCCAAACTCCTTTTCTTAACTTTTTCTGTGGTTTGTGTGGATCTGACGAGTCAAGCCTTTTACAACTGATTTGTATAGATTTTTCTTATGTTGTGATGTTGTGTCCCTATCACAGGTTAGGGGAATGTTGAGCCCTCACAATCAAGTTTATCTCCGCTACATTTTTTATATTTCTGTGCAAAATTAGGAACCTATTATTCAGTGATTGCTGTGTTTGCTGCCCGACATAATTGTTTTTCATTTTTTTTGTTTCTAACTTAAGCCAGGCCGTTGGTTGGATTGATTGATTGATTGGTGTTGAATGCCACTTTCAGTACTATTGGCTATTTCGTGGCGGTCATTTTTATTGATGGAGGAAGCCGGAGTGCTTGGAGAAAGTCAACGACCTTCAAAAGATTTTTAGCAGGTGTACGTATATAATACTTATTCCATGACAACGTTTCCATCTTGTTTGACTTCTTTCTAAAAGAGAGACGAAAGATACCAAAGGGACATTCAAACTCATAAGTCTAAAACAAACCGACAACGCCATGGCTAACAAAAGAAAAAGACCAACAGGCAAATAACAGAACACAAAACACAACACAGAAAACTAAACACTGAGCAACACGAACCCCACCAAAAGCTGGGGGCGATCTCAGGTGCCCCGGGTAAGCAGATCCTGCTCCACATGTGGCACCCGTCGTGTTGCTCATATGATTTAACAACAGGCGATAAGTCTTATTCGGTAGGTCACATTCTGGGAAAAGGGGACGGGATTGTAGTTACGACAATTGGAACGTATCCGTCGTCATATGAGAAACAGATATTACATAACGGTCAACCAACTCGTAATGGCGTCCGTAAAATTTACGAAGGAATAATTTCAACTACACCATTTGGAACTTTTGGTTAAATAGCTTCCGAGTGAATATCAACCATCTATCAAGGAAATAATGATAGGAAATACAAGCCCTGGAACTGGGAGATATATACTCCGGATGCAAGCACTGTTGAAATGTTGCTACATAGAAATGGAAAGTTTACAATTGGGAAGCAGAAATCATCATTTTTCTCGTAAAGTTTTGTTTTCAACCGACCTTCATTGTCAATTTCTAGATGTAAGTCAAGATATAGGCAGACTTAACTGTATCTGTTGTATCCTTTATCTCAAGTTTGATGGGATAGATGCGTTCAACATAGTCATCAAATTTTGAATAATTTAGTGAGAGAACATCATCTATATAGGGGGAAGTGAAATTAAAGTATACTTCTTTTCTTTCTTCCTAAGAAGTTCCTGTATGAAGTCAGCCTCATATGAATAAAGGCAAAAGTCGGCAAGTAGAGGAACACAGTTGGTTCCTATGGGAATGCCGATTGTTTGTTGAAAAACACGTCCTCCAAACGTAACAAATTTATTGTCAATCAAGATATCAATGTCAGTATTAGAGAATTTTTTGTTTAAATCAGAGTGATTTTTTACACAGTACGATTTAATCCCTCCCTAAGACTAGATACTTGTATCTACGGTGGCCATTCTTTTTTACGAAACAAAGCAGGACCAACTCTTTATAAATATGTCTTTTAGTTTGGAATGGGGAATACTTGTGTAAAGTTTAGAAATTTCAAATGTTTTAATACTATTGCAAGATGAAAGAGTCTTAGATTGTATGTACTCTAAAAGATCTTTGGAATTTTTTAGTATCCACATCTGATTCACACCACGTCTAGAATATGTAGTTTCACAATAACTTTGAAGCCCGGCTTTGATTGCTGATAGAATTGATATTAATAATTTAGAAAGAAGTTTCGTGGAGCACTTGGAAGACCCAGCAATATAACGTTGTTTGTAAGGACTTTTATGTAGTTTAGGTATCCAATACAGTGGAGGATGATCCAGTTCTTCCTTTGGTTGATATTCCAAAGGAACATAGAACAGACCTATGATTATCCAGGATGTCCTCCTTGGTAAGTGTCGTTAAGTTTCCAAGTAAATTGTAAATACCTAATTCATTTATCAAGCAGTTTATGTAATGTGATTTACGCACAAAAACAATGTTGTTTAGGGCTTTGTCTGCGTGGACAACAACATATTTGTCATGGAGGTAGGACAGGTGTTTTGCAACATTTGGGTCTTTAAAGATTGATGTAGCATTGGTATTCATAGACCCATTCAGTTTTTTTTTAATTCTGATTTGTATAAACGACCTCACAGCCTTAATCCATTCGGAAAGAGTATTTATAGATATAGGAAGATGTGGTGTGAGTGCCAATGAGACAACTCTCCATCCAAATAACAATTTATAAAAGTAAACCATTATAGGTCAATGTACGGCCTTCAACACGGAGCCTTGGCTCACACCGAACAACAAGCTATAAAGGGCCCCAAAATTACTAGTGTAAAACCATTCAAACGGGAAAACCAACGGTCTAGTCTATATTATGTCTTTATTCTCGCATTTAACCCATTGCCTGGCATAATCCTCGACTTAATCCCTCAGTATGTTTAAGCTGTGTTTCCAATTGATGGATTTAAGCTCGCGATATTTTGGACCTTTGGATAACACATTTTGCAGAGAATATTTAGGACACCAGTATTAACGTGGCCAGTCGGATTATACATGAACAGGGAACTAGCACAGGTGCAATCAGGAGGTTTAGACTTAAAGTCGTCAATATTGAGATCCTGCAACACGTGTTTGTTATTGAAAATTTTAGGTGAAATTGGTTTGGTATAGATAAGAAATGATAGGTTCAGACTGATCATTAAAATAGGGAGGTATTTTCGAGTGAACTGATTTATGATGAAGGATATTGCCCAAGTTGGTGGCATCGATCCCTTTGTTGGCAAAGGAAAGTTTTAGAAAGGATCTTTTCTCCTTTTCATCTTTTCCAATGCGAACTGGTTCGAAAAGTCTGTTACAGGCAATATCCGAGATGATTGCTGTAAGTTTGTTTTGGTTTGATGGGGGTTTGTAATAGTGGTTTCCAAACATAAGTTGTACAAAGAATGAAGTTTTGAAAGGGGTAATGAATAAAGCTTCGTGCGAATGTGATGAATACCTAATGGCTTTTGTATAAACGGCAACAGGTCATTAATAGATAGAGATATCGTGGAGAGTAGGTGATGTATAATAACGATGACCATGACTGCGTCTACGTCGAGGTGTAGAGTTGAAAATGTTCATCACATTCACCGAGCTAAAGGAAAGACTAGATAGAATGAATATACCATCAATTTTGTCATTGCAATCATATGGTGTCGCAGTTCCCAATTGTCGAATCCAGTAGTGTTCCTTTTGCCTACGGAGAGGTGTTGCAAGATGATGATTGTTAGTCCTGCGGTATATTTTGCGAACTTGCATAGTAAGGATTGAATGATCAGGCTGATTTAAATGCTGGTAAACAATGTCGCTTGCATTGTTGTTGATGTCTGATCTATAGCCGCACAAACGTTTATTAAACCTTTCTTTCGTTTCATAGACATATACCAATCCGCACAAGTTAATCTCTAATCCGTAGACGAGATTTGTTGATTTACAATTCTAAATTTCATGCTATTTCTAATGTTTTACATATGGATTTGTTTTATAATTCCTGGGCTTCTGTTTAAAAGTTTTCTTAAGGCTTTGAAATAGAAGCAATCGGCAATTATTCTTTATATCTATAAAAAAAAAAAAACAAAAAAACAAAAAAACCATCAGGGGAATAATATAGATTTATCCGCAAATTTAGTTTTTGAAATCGGATTTACACGAATTATAGAATCAATCTACTGGTAAAATATAGTTATTTTGATTACCCTTTTAGATAACTTTCTATCACCTTAAGGTTTTTACACCACGTTTCAAAATACCACATAAGCTTCACTCTCCGATTTGAAATGGATATAACTAGTTCGTAAACGTTGCCACTCTTTTTTCCCCGGAAAGACTGTACGTAATTGTTTGAAATATGTTCTCCTAAATCATATGAATTGAAATTTGACAGAATCGGTCAATTTAAGTAAGCAAAACAGAAATTATCTTAATCGTATCATTGGATAAGGTGTTGAAAACTAGTTCATATATACAGTGATTGTTTATTAGATAACTAAGTTTCAATGGAATTTCAAAATGAGGTGAGAGCTCGTGTTGCAAAGGCTTTCAATATTTAACGTGCTGTGTTATTTACATATGTTCCTGTTTCAATGATATTTGTATGCTGGTCTTTACATTTTTTTTTGTTCGGTTCAACAGGTTTCACTTTTAAAGTTACAATGACTTGTCGTACACGTGCAAAAAAAATTATGAAAGACATCAATGTATACCAAATGTCTTTTATATCACACTATGTATTTGTATATTGTCTGTCCTGTCTCGTTATGTTTTATGTTTTTAATATATTAAACTCTTGTACACCTGTATGTGTCTGGGGTTATATATACATCTTGAACATCTTCGATACTACACACTTTTTTTTTAATTTGGCGCGTCCGAAGCGTTTTTCTGGATTAACCTTTACTAGGAACCAATCTCCCATACAGACAGAGGTGTCGTCCTTTCCTCATTGAGGAGGAAAGGACGACAACTCTGTATGGGAGATTGACTAGGAACACTCAAACCGAAAAATTTGAAAGCCAAAGATGAATTAAATTTGAATACTTATGGAGCTATATGACCAAAAGGGAAACACAAATAATAGCAAAATCCACCTAAGGTCAACCTTAGTTTCCTAATAATTTCAAAAATTATCAACGGAAAATAAGACAGGTATGTTCTACATGTAATCATGTTATGTATATTCTGCAACAGTTTGAAGTTTTTATTTTACTTAAACAGATAACAGGTAGATAGTATTTAGGGGCAGGTATATATTGTCGGAATGGTCTCGGTAAACGTCATTTGACTCGTAAACACAAAAACAGTTAGAAAACAGGTTCCTTCATAAAACAGTTGTTAGTGCTAGGGACGGGACTAGTAATTGAATGATAAACTATATCATTATAAATGATTATAAGTTTGTTTAAAGTCCTATGGAACGAGTTTCTTGTAATTATAACGCGAAGGAAATAATTAAATCATTGTATGCATATATTCTAAGGTAAGTCCTTCATGCACGTTTTTTTTTTGAAATATTACGAATCGGCAAAAATATTTCATCCATTGATTGTTGATCGAAAACTTAATCTGCGAATTAACTGTCGGGTTTTGATGACGAAGTTTACTAATAACGACCTTGATAAAAAAAAATCAACACATATAGAACCATGTGAACGCGTGAAAATAAGTGAGATGATAGCACTTATAGAGCGCTGTTTATTTTTTTAAGTTTGATATTTGACATGCATTCTCATTTGTTAATTAAACTTTTCACAACAGTTGTTACATGATCTGGTGAATTTAAATGTTTCTTTCAGGATCAATTAATTCTATCTTCCTAGCTTCCACATTTGTTTATCTTTTCTTCATCACGGATTTTCCTCGCACTTGCGCTTTGTGGTTGCCAAATTCTAATGATTGGGGTCTTGGATAAGTTCACTGCATGTGAAAAAGCTGTCGGCTAATACGAGTACGAGAAGACAACAATTCAATAGCAGTCACATTTCTGAAGATTTGGAGATCATAAAAGATTTTTTTAATGAAACTTCATGTACACGTTTTAAAGAAAAACTTAGCCATTCCAACATATCAAACATATTCAACTTTTTATTTAATTTGAAGTTTGACTTTGTATATTGTGTGCTTTATTCTTGCCATTTATACCATGCTTTGTTTATATTGTCACAAATTTAATCAGTTGATTAACAATAGAAATGACTGCTGATACATAAAAAATGAGTCCATTCATTATTAATTGTTTCTTTGGGACTTTCTAAAAAAGGATATACGTTTTAGTATGATATAAATCAAATATGAGAATCTGATTCAAAGCGGTGAACATGAATTTGACAGCTTATGTTCCGTTATTTGAACAAAGTAAAACTGCAAGTGGAAGCAAGTTGAGGTTAAGTATAATTTAGTTTTTCATTGCTATCATAATGTTCTATTTTTCCAGGAAAGGTGATTATTTGACAGAATAGACAGTATTCATCACTATTACTTCCATTGTGATGTCATTAAACGACACATTGACAAATGATTTATATTTAATGGCATACGATATAGTTTTTATACCACGGTTAATTTTTGACGAATATTTGCATACAAGCTATTTTACACCTAGTCAATTCAAATATGTAATAAAAAAATATACCTTCATGTATTACTTTTAGAGATAAATAGGGTAGAAATTTTGGACATTTACTGGAAATTTTGGTTTCTTGGACATATCTATCCTTTGGAAAGACATAGCTAACTTTTTTGTTTCAAAAGATAAACGCAAACGGGTTTTTGTAAAAACATTTGGAATATCTTCTCTACATAATTGTGCTTTGGATTTGTGTAACAATTCTTTGGAAATAATTATTTTTTATCACATTAGTCAAAAAACGACAATTTTTTATCTATATTAAAAAAAATTCATTTGCGAAATGTTCATAAAAATTGGCACAAATAATCTTCACACATAATCCAATACAATTTCATTTTTAAAAAGAGGGGTCCATGAACTTATCTTTAAGTTAAATCAATCTGGCCCCGGCGCCATAAAACTATTTGAAAGTTAAATCAGTCTGATTAATAAAAATCAATCGAAAAATGCATCTTTTCTCGATATGTCACAGTTTGACGTCGCGAAAAATAACATTTTACGTTGGCGACGTCATTACCTCCCCTGTAACTGTATCGTATGCCCTTAATTGGAATGGTCTAATTATCAGGACACTTCTAGACTCAGGCGTGATAATTTGACTAATCCAGTCGACAAGGTTCTTTCTTCCACAAAATTAAAGAATTTAATCATTAAATCATTAAATGGTTTGTTACAAATATTGCTCATTTCAAATAAACTTCATAAAACTGCAAGTAGTAATGTCTATAATACTTACTTTTCTTGAGCGATAGCATTTATCAGTTACCAATGGTTACTTCCATAATATTTGGTCCTGCTTTTCAGATTATGTGGCATCTAGTATGTCTTTGTTCAAGTAGGTATAGTTATTTTCAGGGTATATGTAGCATTGCTGTGGTGGTAAAGATTTTTAATTGTGTTAGATTTATTTATTTATGTGTTGACATTTTTGGTCTAGATAGGCAAGGAATTTAGACTGGAAAAAAAATTGACATCATAATTTTCTTTCCTGCACCAAGTAAGGCTTTCTAATATTCATATGTTGTTCTTTTCTGTGTCTTTGAGTATTTTTTGTTTTTGTAAGATTTGCATTGTTGTTGATGCATGGTTTTTACAGCTGTTTTGGTAATGATTTTTTGTGGCTATAAACCATTATATATTTCATCTAAAAAGTGATTATTTGTTTTTGAGCAAAATTTCAAATACTTTACAAATAGACATGATTTTGTGAAGACAGTGGGGTAATAAAATATACATATTTCATTAGCCAAATGGTCATATTATCCAATACCAATGAATAAATTACTGAAATATATAATTTAAACAATATATATGACTATGGCAAATATCAATGGCTGTTGTCAAGGACTTACAATACAAAAATAAGAAGATGTGGTATAATTGCCAATGAGACAACTCTCCACCAGAGACCAAATAACATAAAATAGAAAAAAATATAAAAAAAAATAGAAGTAAACTATAGGTGACCGCACGGCCTTCAACAATGAACAAAACCCATACCACATAGTCAGCTATAAAAGGCCCCGAAATGACAAATGTTAAACAATTCATACGAGAAAACTAATGGCCTGATTTATGTAAAAAAAAAACAATGAACGAAATACAAACATGATATACAACAACATACGACAGCCACTGATTTACAGGCTCCTGACTTCAGACAGGCACACGCAGAATGTGGAGGGGTTAAACATGTAAGCGGGCGCCCAACCCTCCCCTAACCTGGGACAGTGGTGTAACAGTACAACATATGAACAATCTATAAGGGCTTAACTCATCAGATCGATACAAAGTAGAAAAACAAGTAACAAAAGCGCAGACAGGACGTGGCAGGGTATTCATACATTCATAACAACAAAAAAGACACTAAGTCCATATCTAAGGATACTCGCAGTTACTGACAGCAAGTTCAAAGCCAATAACAACTAATAAAACAATCATGTATCTAAGACTAAAGTATCAATCAGCACACATTCAGCATCAATGGATTAAGTGTAAAGACGTCATTAACATTCAGAGAAAAACATGACCTAGTGCAATGCCAAAATTGAATATGCACATTCATGTTTGTTTAACCTGTAAGTGCTTCAGGATTTATGGACTATCAACTCTTCATTAATACTCCCAGATCAAAAGAGTTTGACCCAACTCTCGTTTTTATCGCTGGTTCGAACGCCTCTGATAAGTTTTTAGTAGATGTAGTGTGCGTCTGGCGTACTAAATTATCACCCTGTTATCATTTTTTGAGTTTTTACAACCAGTGGGTCGATGTTTCAGTGGCTCTGAACGTGTCGTCCTTGAATGTCCGCACACTTGTTCCAATATCATTCATGCTGTCTGTCATTTTCTGTAGAAAAAATGTTCATAAAATATTTTTAAAAATTTCGTAAACATGGAACACTAAATGCATTTTCTATTCTCAAGTCATAGAAGGCTTTAGACAGATTTGGCACCTTTTAATTGTTATCCTTTTTTTCTGAAATTTTCCTAAAATAAAAAAAAAATGTATAGGCATACAAATATAATTATTTCCTTTTTTTTACAAAATAGTGTATATTATGGTTTACTTGCAGCAATGTCAATTTTAATAATCTCCCCATTGAATTAAATGCATATGACTGCGCAAAAGGTATCTCTCCTGGCAAAAAAAAAAATGGATAAACAAATGAAAATAAAACAAAAATGGAATATTATTCTAAAAACTAGAGGCTCTGAAGAGGTATATGTGCCTTTATCTGTCTATCATAGTTTTGATGTAAATGGACAAAATTGATTGATTGATTGGTGTTTAACGCCACTTTCAACACTATTGTGCTATTTCGTGGCGGTCAGTTTTTATTTGACGAGGAAGCCGGAGTGCCAAGAGAGAACCACCGACCTTCGGTAGGAAAACTGACAATCCTAGTCAATTAAGATTGGAGTCGAGTGCACCTGCCCCGTGCGGGATTCGAACTCACAACCTCAGTCTTGACTGGCTAGTGATACAGTAGTTCGACTACTTAGACCACTCGACCACCGAGGCCCCTTAAATGGACAAAAGGTAGATATGAACATTCTAAACATTTCTGCCCCTTTCAAATTTTCTCTCGGTTTTCAAGATAATAGACAAAACTTGCATTTTACCTTTATGTTTCATTATTAGTTATGTCGGCCATTATGCAGGCGACATACTGACCCGAAACTGATACACGAGGGCAACACGATGGCTATACGATGTCGTATTGAGAGTACGATGCGTTCGATCTTTGTCACGAAGGTGTCACGAGACCTCCCGATGGTATAAGACCTTCGGCCGACCGTGGTAAATTCTATTTAATTACCTAATTTGTTGGAACTTTATCCTTACTTTACAACTTATTTTATCAGGGGCGGATTCAGGCGGGGGCGTGGCGGGCGTGCGCTCCATCTAAAATTTGCAAAGCATGGATTGTCCTCAGCTTAATAAAGAATATTTCGATAATTTTACCTCAAAAAATTTTTATTCTGTTTTGCCTCCCCTCCTGTGTTCCAGTGTTCCTTGCCCTCTCATGGTAAACATCCAGAAGTACTTTGTTATTTCTCCATACCCCTGTGATGACATTCTGATTCTGGTTCCCCAAGTCCATCAGGTTGTTGTGAGTGGCTTGATGTCTCAGTCTGATGAGAGTGTGAAGGCTCACACAAGTTGTAATGATTTTCTGCATGTATCTGGCCGCAGATTCATGGTCCTGAGCAAAACCCGGAACTTGTACATGTGTGCCAGAATACCAAAGGCTTTCTCGCCTGGCTCTGGAGAGTCTATAATTTAATTATCTCTCATGGTGCTCCATTTTTCTGATGAAAAACGGGTTCATCAGGCGCTTGTTGAGACCAAAAGCATTTGCCCCCTACTATGAAGTATGGGACAGGAACGTCATCACCAGGTAGAGACTTCTCTTCAGGGAGATTGAATATGTTGTTCGAACTTTCCATGCCTTCCTTCAGTTCTGAACCTTTGTAGAAATTGGCATCGTTGCTGGAACCATAAGAGCCGACATCAATCCATAGAACCTTGTAGTCTGCGTCAACCAGGGCCATTACAACAATGGAGAAAAAACCCTTGTAGTTTCTGTATATAGAACCAATATTCCAAGGATAGGTGACCGCCACATATACTGACCGACTTAAGAAACGCAACACTAGATTATTCTTTTTAATTCCCATTTTCAACTATGCAATTTTTGTTGAACAAACTTATGAACAGAAATTTCATTCATTATTACATTGATTAAAAAAACATTTGCAGATCGAAAGATGAATTGATTACGTCATTTTTAATGTTGAAATCATGTGGTATACACTGAAACCCTGGTTTTCCCCTTACCAACGGATGTGTCACCGTCGAAAGCAATGACTGCCTGTAACCAACGCCAAAATGATTGTCAGAAAGGTCAACCAATTCTGTTCGGCATGTTTGGGTTCTGTTTTGAACCTTCTGATTTTGCCTTTGTTCCACCCATTACAGTGTGTTTTGGCAATTATGCGGGTGAACCTTTAGGGCTTTGAATATTTTTCTGCAATCGATTCTTTTGCATTTCAGTTTATGGTAAACATTTATGGCATGAATCTGTGTGCAATGGCATTCGGCAATTTGATTAGCAGATGACGTTTCGGCCGTAAACATGTCTCGCAAATGACGTTGCGTAATCAGATTCTATTGACGTTGCATTGTCACTACATGTTGATCTGGTCATTGATGGTCATCAACAAATCCCGTCTGCCTGTATCGTTGTCGGAAAGACAGTAAGACGAGTTTCTGTCGTCAAATTGTCTGGTAGCAGCACGTTCACGTTTTCCTGTTTGCAATATTCTTATGGGCTGATTCAGTTTTTCATTCCTCATTCTTTGCAATATAGAAAGGCAACCTGTTTTAACCGATTTAAGTGTAGCCATGGATTGAAAGAACAGTTTAACGTAGAAAACAAAATTGAAAAATCTTTTATGGGTTCCAAATTTCGCTTTAAGAAATTCGTGCGACTTCAATAATCCGGTATGATAAATAAACACAGGAAAGAAGATGTTGATTTTTTCGAAAGAGGAAGAAGTATAATAAGCATGAATAGTAGTTGTATGAGGATCAACCATGATTTGGTAAAAAAAAAATCAACAAAATGAGTGTTGCGTTTTAAAGTCAGTCAGTATACTTGCCATCCAGAGCACCACAGCAGTTTGGAAATTTCCATTTTCTCTCAGATGCATCAAAAGAAGAAATGCTGCTGTCTTCTTTTTCCCGATTGTTTCATCATCAAAGTATGCCATTCTGCAGGAACTGAATTGTGATTAATTGTGATTAAACCTTTGGGAGTTTCACACGCCTCTGTTCTGTAGAGTTTCTCACGATTGTCTGAGGAAGATGCTCTGAGGTTAGCCTTTTATATGTCCTAGTTACCATGACACATGTGAAACGCTTGAGCTACTCAAATTCGGCTGTCTTCGCTGAAACCATGGTCCCATCTCGATGTCATCGTACTTTAATACGATGGCTACACGACGGCATGACGAGAGCTTCACGTAGTCGTGTGTACTCAATACAATCGGATAGCTTCTTGTTTCCTTCGTATTGTCTTCGTTATGGCACCGATGATCACACGAAGTAAAGATGAAGATGACACGATTTCACAAGATGCCCTCACGGTGGCCTTACGAAAGGTAAAATGAACATACGAATTTAACACGAAAATAAACCTTCGCAAGGTCTTTCGGAATTTTTTTGGCATGCGAAAGATTTTGCAACCGCTCACGAAGTTGCTGTCAGAGCCTGAAAACTTGACCGGCGGTCATACGATGGTGTAAGATTCCCTCACGAATAGCCCGATGTTTTTACGATCACACACGAATTTGAACATTTCCTTTATTGTGTGTCTATCTGGTGTCAGCTTCGGGACAGTGTGACGTCTGCCTTATGATGAGCAAGCGAGACCCCCCCGGTCATCGGAAACATTTTAAAAACTAGATACCAAGTGTTGATTGTGGCCAAATTTGGTTAAATTAGGCCTAATAGTTTCAGAAAGATTTTTGCAAAAACTTACGGACGACAACGTTAACGACTGACGACAAACGACGGACGCCAAGTGATGAAAAAAGCTCACTTGGACCTTTGAGCTTGGTTTACTAAAACTATGGAGCAGTAGTTTTCGTGTCAAAGACTGCTAGATTCATAATTTTAAACGAGACTCCCAATCTGTACCGTTGAAAGAGTTGACACTTTTGTAGCCAACCGCAACTCATATAACAGCAAACTCTTTGAGCCTATGTTAAAGCAGGGCGAAAAATACCAAAGGGACATTCAAACTGATAAGTTGAATAAACGGACAACGCAATGGCTAAAAACAGACCAACAGACAAACAAAAGTACACAAAATACAACATAGAAAACTAATTACTGGGTAACACGAACCCCACCAAAAACTGGGGGTGATTTCAGGTGCTCCGGAAGGGAAAGCATATCCTGCTCCACATGTGGCATCCGTCGTGTTGCTCATGTTAGTACAAATCCGGTGATAAGTCTAATTCGGTTGGTCGCATTCGGGGAAAAGGGGATGGGATTGTAGTAACGACAATTGAAACATATTCGTTGTCATCTGTGAAACAGATATTCTATAACTGTTAACCATCTCGTAATGGCGTCCGTAAAATTTACGAAGGGATGATTTCAACTTCACCACTTGGAACTCTTGGTTTAATATCTTCCTTGTGAGCAGCAACCCTATCAGGTATATGCATTTTGGATTTTGGTGAATGCAAAATGTCCTATGCTTATGTATAACTTCCATTAGATTGGTCTTCTGTGAATTTTTCTTCCATACATAGAATTAGACTTCGTCGCTTATACATGTAATACATGTTGGTTTTACCGTTTGAATGGTTTTACACTAGTACTTTTGGGGCCCTTTATAGCTTGTTGTTCGGTGTGAGCCAAGGCTCCGTGTTGAAGGCCGTACATTGACCTATAATGGTTTACTTTTATAAATTGTTATTTGGATGGAGAGTTGTCTCATTGGCACTCACACCACATCTTCCTATATCTATAAGATGTCTGAACTACAGCTATCGACGGTAGATATTCGTTTAAATGATTGATTATAATACGGAACGCTCGATTAGGTACTTAATGTCTTAAACTTTATTCCTGTTTTGTTTTGTGATGTAATCTTATTGAGTAGAAAGAAGTATAGGATTAGCAGTCCAATTATGGAGTATTAAGTAGGAATATTTATAATTATGGAACAATGAAAAGAAAATCAATCAGAAGAAACTTTATTATAAATGGCATTATTACCTTATCAAATTTCTTTTAAACTTGATTTATATCTTTTTAATAAATCAATAAATCAAATTAAAAACTTGAAAATATAACATGAATTATGGTCCGCATGTGTGTTTATGTAAGAAGAAGAAGAAAAAGAAGATGTTTTATTTCCATTAAACGGGCTCACAAGGAGCATAATACAATATAAGACATTAATAAGACAATAACAAACAAACAAAAAACAACAATAGTCTAGTATACATACAAAGAAAAAGCAGTTTGAACATAAATGAACTACGCACATATCTATAATACTAAAATAACGAGGTGCAATTTGTTAGCCGGCATGACACAAAAACGACGAATCAAAGAATTCATCTTTATATACAACTAATATGCGACAATGATGTAGATTAAAAATTACACTATTCCAGGCTCTGTTGTTTTCTACATAATTAATATTACAAATAATTAACAAGTTCCGGGTCGAATCCGATACAATACCAATAGTATATGTCACATGTAGTTTCCGGTTGTAGTATGTTATGTATCTTCCTCCTTTAATAGGAGCACTACCTTGGGTTATGGTGTTAAGGAGGACATTTAACAAACTGTATCGACATTTAACAAACTGTATCGTTACAGATTTAATGTGAGCATTTGCCTACCCAGTTTCCCATCCAGCTCTTACTACCAGAAAGTTAACCTTCCCAAAAACAATAAGTACAATGCAATAAAATATACGAAGATACACTCACCTGATACGCTCATCCTCAAAATATAAAAAATGAAAAATATAAAAACAAGTAAGAAAACCAGGACGGGTTCAAACAGAAAGATTTTGAAAGCAGAGAAAACTGTGCATCTATATAATCAGCATGACTATATCAGATGACAATACGAATACTAAAAATTACTAAAATTAGGAGTAGGTAATTCTGTCACGGACCCGCGATGTCGCGGGTGTGTTTTAGTATAAATATAAATATATACGTTTAACAGTGTTTTACCTCCTTCTCAGGTACACCCCAACATGAAAAAGTTCCTTACATAAATTGGCAGTGTATTGGATATTTAACTTAACTGCAAAAGCCACCAAGGGACGGTGCTGCATGGCAAGGTGGGAGATAGACGCACATGGTGTACATGAATGTAAATAGACAATTTGGTTATGATATTATGAGCAGATGCACAAACCTGGTATATCATCCCCGTGCCTGATGCAGAGGGGTTGATACATATTGTAAGATGACCCGACTGCAAGAGGCACCAAGGGACGATGCTAAATGACATGCCCAAGTTTTCATAGTACTAAATAGAAAAATACTTAGATATAATATATATGGGAATAATTCTGATTGTCAATGATAATATAGATACAAGAAAGTACATTATTGTTATTGGTGAGTCTAGGTAACTACCATGCCTTCCTCGTGCCTGATGCAGAGAAGCTAGATCTATATTTTGCCTTCATCAATCAGATCACAAACGGATATTAATATATCAACATTCTCTACATTAAGTAGCCAGATTAGTTTTTGGCTAGGAATCAAGTGCTGAAAGTTAGGACAGAGTGAGTTAATCATGGAGTACATGCAGTTTCTCCTAGTTAAAGATGATGTGCATGAAAATAAAAAATGTTCTTCATCATCAATTTCATTTGAGGTGCACCTGAGACATACTCTGTTTTGTCGAGAAATATCATGATATCTACCTTGTTCAATGCTAAGTCTATGTGAGGAAATACGCAATCGAGTAAAATTTCTCCTTCTCTCAGGGGATCGCAATAAAATAAGATATCTTTCAAGACCAAAATTTGTCTTGAAAGTGCTATAGTTACAGAGCTTCCCATCAGAACAGTAGTGCATTTGGAGTCTCCACTGATCCTCATAATACTGGCACAGAATTTTTTGTATCAAAATTTGAAGCTGTAATTGCTTGCTGAAGCTAAACTGCCAACCCCTTTAATATTCTTTAGAAAGAAGTTTAAGGATCCATATCATGATGGATTTTTGACTCATGTAGTAATTTTGACTCTAAATATGCCTCCTTTAGTGATGGAAAAGATGAATCCAAATTTTCAAGCCTGTGCCAGTTTCAGAAAGTGTGGCAAAATTTGTTGCCCTTTTGTCAACGCCAAGTGAATGTTTACAAAATTTTATGTGTAGTCTTTCTGAAAGAAGCTTAGAATAAGCTTGATCTAAATTTGTAGTCAAAGATTTTAATTTTTTTTTTTTTTTTTTTTTTTTTGAAAGGATTAAAATATCCCCACATTTCTAAACTATATAAAAGTATAGGTTTAATAGTATGATCAAATACATGCAGGCTGTTTTTTAAACTTGGATTCAGTGACAAAAAGTCCTTGCGTAGCTTATGGTAGGCTTTTAACGCCTTATTTATACAATTCTCTATGAGCGAAGGAAAAAGATCCAGATGGACTAAAAGTTATTCCTAAATATTAACAATGTTGAGCACAATCAATAAGTATGTCATCAAAATAAAAATTATGTTTGATATGTCTGCCTGCCTTGTTAAATACAAGCACCTTAGTTTTATTGGGATTAATTTTCAAACACCTATCTTTACAATAAGTACTTAATCGATCAAGTTTACTCTGAAGTCCTTTTGCTGAAGTTGAAAAATGACAATATCATCAGCATAAAGTAAACAATGGACTGGTCGTGAATTAACAACGGATGGATCAGGCGAACTTTTAAAAAATCAGGAAGGTCATTTATGAAAATTTTAAACAAATTAGGACTCAGATTGTCTCCCTGTTTTACTCCTACTTTAGTTCTAAAGAGATCTGTCACCCTATTCTTTAATTGAACACAATATTTACTCTGGGCATACATGCTCTTAAGTTTGAACCCATCCCTGTATTCAGCAGCTTAAGTTTTATCCCTGGGTGAATGACAGTATCGAAAGCCTTCTGGAAATCAAAAGAGTAGGCAAACACTCTACCTTCTTTTGTATTACAATACTTATCAATAATAGTCTTTACAATGAACGTATGGTCAGATGGTCGTGCTTTTTTGGTAAACCCAATTTGACTATCATCAATGATATATTTATCTAAGAATTTACAAAGACGGGTGTCAAGTATCTTATTAAAAAGCTTCCCCAATGAATCAGTGATTGTGATTCCTCGATAATTATTAGGATTAGATGCAGCATTCCCTTTATGAATTGGGAATCAAAAACCTGTGGTCCAAGGTTCAGGGTATTTTCCATAAGAAAGACAAAGATTAAAATTTTTGAGGAAACATGGTAGTAAAGAGGTTTGACCATCTTTTAACATAGTATTGGAGATATTATCTAAGCCTGCTGTTTTATTAACCTATATAGATGACAAAGCAGTAGATATTTCAGTTTCAGAGATCCTACTGTCAAATTCATTGAAACATTTACTTTTTTTAAGAATATTCAGTTTTTGCTCTAAAGACTGAAGTCGTTCTTTAAATTCATCTTTTGGTTCTGTTAAATTTTTAAAATGGTTTAACCAATCTGAAGGGGCAATCAACGCACTTTTATCATCTTTCTCTTTACCCAGCAGTTCATCAACCAGTCGCCAGTACTGTTTGGGATTTTCAGCAAAAAGATTTTCAATTTGATGCAGTAATGACTGTTTATACTCCCTATATTTGCATTTACGAGCCTTAGTATATACACGCTGCAGTTTGTAATAGTGATCCTAAACAGCAGGATATCTGGGGTATCTGGAATATATTTTTCCATAATTCAGGAGGTTATTTCTCATATATGAAAGGTTACAGTCAAACCACTTGTCGAGTGTATTTTACGCTTCTTAAGAGCTATATTAGCAGCTGAGGTAATGACATCTGTTAATTCTAGAGATGCTTTATCAATTGGGAATCTATAGAACCTTGATTAAGAAATTTTTCAAGTCGCTGTTGAATTTCTTTAGAAAAAAGTGCCTCCTGAAAAAGGGCTGGAGAGTCATCTGACCATATGAAACCTGGAGTTAATTCATGAGTGCTAAGAGTGTCATGATTAGTATTAATACAATATTAAGCTGATAATGACCATTCCCCAAAAATATTTCGGGTTGAAAGGATCATCATAAAGCATATTGCTTAGATCCGACCTTTGGTCTATGGGGATATATGTCTATACTGGCATTTATACCACATCTTCTTATTTTCATATAAACCCTATCATCTTAAAATTATGATTGTTATTGTTAGATTGATATAAACAAACGTATCCCCAGTGATTGATTAATTGTTGTTTGCTAACGTCCGATGGCAAATATCTAATTTGAATAACTGCTACATTGTAACAGACTTTTTTCAACGTTTTGCGAATATCGTTTAGTTTGGATTTTAATTTAGGCAGTAATATTACAGTGGAAGGCAATTTTATTGAATGTGGTATGTATTCCTCAAATTTTTCAGAAAGAGGTAGAGACACAAAATAGTTCGATTTACAGTCGAACTACAATGAATAATTGCAATTTTGATGAAATTTTGGTTATTGTTGGAATGTCATCCATGTTAATTGTCTTATTTCTTAATAATTATATTTTCGATGTCGAAATTACGGTCATTTGCTTTTCTCCAAACATATTTTAATTATGAATTTATGTTGCCAGAAATAAAAATATACAGAGATATTGTAATACTATGAATGAAAGACAAGATTCAAAAGTTTTTTTTTAAATAACCATATAATGTAATTACTATTGAATAAAACATGCAAAAGTTGTCCTACATCTATCCCAAAACAGAATAAGAAAAGAAAGCAATATTTTTGTAAATATCAAATTCATGTTTCATTGATTATTTTGGGAGGGGACAGTTATTCCTTGAATGTTTTAAACAATATTCATTACTAGGTGTAGATTTTATGAAACAATTTACATGCTGGAAAAAAATGAAATGTTTACCTGCAGAGCTATTTCCTACTTGTTGTCAGCCCTTGGTAATCATTTGCTGGGAAAACTGGAGCTCTTGTTGTACTATAATAGTGTAATGCATTGAAGAAGAGTTAATCGAGGATGCAGACCCACTAATTACAAGTTGTGCCACAGAATACGAAAAAAAAAAGTATCTCATTCCCGTATATGATAAAGGAGGGTATGGCTGGGAGGTCCTTCATTTCTGTATTCTTTATTTTTTTCGCTCATTATTTTTTATCTTTGAAAATAATGTCTATTCATTATTTACTTGATAACTGTATTCTGGACATTGTTCTTTTCTGTAATCAGTATATTTTTACCCAATTCTTTAATTTTTGCAGTTATTCTTTATATTTTAGAACCCCATTGTTTTCTATTCTTTATTTGTTCTGCCCATTTTTTTCTAATCTATATTTTTTAGCCCATTATTCTCTATTCTGTAAACCCCATCCACACCCTCATCAAGCAATAGTGCATTATAAAAGCATGGAACATAATATCCATAAAAACATTCATTTGAAAATGATTGCCAGATTGACATACATTGTAAAATAATCCCAGCTGAAAATGACCCCCACTACTGAAACACACAGAGACATTAATAGTCTGATTAGCAGAATAATCAAGTAATCAGACAGTTTAGATAATGTTGCATTTAGATTGGAGAAAAGAAAAACTGACATGGAGAGTAACGATGAGAGAAAATAAATGCAAAATTCAACAAATTCATAGCAGACAGAGCGAAAGGGTAGGTAAGCAAAGACAGGAATAAGGTCCGTTTGAAACTTTGAAAAACATGATAAGGCCTATGCAGACTTTGTATCGAATGGTGGAAATATTAACGATAAAGATATGAGCTCACACACTCATATTGTTGTCATAAACAATTACCATTTGACCAAAGAGAAAATTCCTAGGACACCGGCTCTGAGTTCAAACACAGAAACTTTTAGATTGGCATTGACAAATGTAAACATAAAGAATGCAGTTTGAAACATGAGTCTATACAGAAGTGCGGCAAGTTTCGCGTTTTTGCGTTGTCTCCTTTGTGTTTCCAAAAGCAAGAACGCGAAATAGTGAAATCTCTAAGGCTAAACGCAACTCATTTTGCGAGTTCGCTTTCGCGTTTATTAATAATAATAATAATAATAATAATAATAATACTAATAATAACAATATTAATCACTGCTCCATCTCGTATTTATAATAATAATAATAATGATATTTATCACTGTCTACCACTGTCAATCACCTCGTATCTTCCATCTGATTGAATAATGATAACAAAAGGGAAGATAACCTGACTGGATAATATTATTTTCAAGTACTATTAACTGTTACAACAAGTACTTATGTTAATAAACTATTTGGTATTGATAACGGGTAGCACTTGACAGTTTTATTTCATTACAAGTAAGCTAAACAAAATTCCAACAAAATGAACTATACGATACACATTTACATAAACTAAGGCCGCGTTCACATTGAGCTAAACTCGGTGTGGTGTAAGTGTACTAAACACTTAAACTAAACACTATTTCGTTCCCATTGATAAAAATCAATGTGTACATGAAGTTTAAATCAGGTATTGACTACATGCAATTGAATGTCAATGTGCCTTGTGTTGGTTAAGTGTACATAAAAGCAGATATTAAGAACTTGGATTTTATTATGAATATTTAAGGAAGTTACATATATTGAATAAGAATGATTATGATATTACATGTGTATTATGAATTAAGTTATTTACCTATTTATATGTAAAAAACTAAAAAATAGCTCGGTTAAACATGTTAAAAGCATGAATAAATCTAAATAACCTTAACTGTTAAATAATGTATTAAACTTGCCTCTATTTGGTCTGCATATATATATATTTATAAGGGAGGTAATATTTTTTTCCTCTCAGAGTGCAAAAAATTCACACTCAAAAATGTAATGAAATTCATCCCCAATTTGTCACATATCCTGTCATCCTGTGCCGCTCTCCAAATTCTTACCGTTTCAACTGGGAGTTTAATTCAGACATCTAAAATGTTTTCTCTCTCTCCACAAGTCAACTGGTAATAATGAAAAATATTTTTCCATACATTGTTGGGTCTTAAAATTCTATAATTCAAACATTTAGGCGAGGTATGTACAACATCACACCAGGTTTGTTTATATTGATCACATAATCTTGTCTTAACTAATTTGTACAATGCATTATTCAAGACTGATCTACACTTAATGACATTTCTATGGCACAGTCCTCCCCAAATCTCCAGACTTCCGAACCATATAAAAGCATTGGAGCAACCATAGTATCAAACAAATGTAATTGGATATCCAAAGGTAAGTTTAGCTTGCGTGATTTCTTTAACATACTAAACATAGCTTTTCGTCCCAGATCTAACGCCCTATTTTTGGGTTTTGCAAATTTACCATTATTTGAAAACAGAATTCTCAGATAAATAAAATCATTTTCTACATTAAGTTCAATCCCATTTTATGAAGGCTTTTGAGCATTTTTCTTTTTTTTTCAGCACTAGTTGGGTCACGTTTATTCTAAAAAATTGGGAAAATAAACCCACGTGTCCAATCTTTGGGTACAATACCTTTATCAAAAACACAATTACAAATTTTGGTTAAAATGTCTAGCAGTTAAGCTGCCGAATGCTTCAAAAATTCATTCAAAATTAAATCTGAGCAACAGGCTTTATCGTTCTGCAGCTGTTACAGCTTTTAAGATTTCAACTTCTGTAAATGAAGTGTTCACAAATGTATTGTGTTCTGTAATACCTAAATCTGCAATATCAAAGTCAACACCTAAATCATCAGAAATTGTATTTAGTTTTTTAAAGTGTTCAAAAAAAGTTTGAATTGACACCTTTTTTGTAATGTTATCACTTTTCATATTATTCAAAAGTGACCGAAATGATTTAGGGTCGTTTGTCCGCATCCTTTTCAACTTGTCCATAAATGTTCTATTATTTAAGAAATGTTTATTTAAAGTTTACTTGTAATTTTTGCTTTGTGTTGCCAAGTTACTCTTATTCTCAGCATTTTGAGTCCTCCAGTTCACATTTTTTGCTTTTTTATAATTGTCTTGTGACATTTACCAATTTAACATGGTTTGTTAATCTTGGATTTACATGTATTATTCCTAAGATTTTATTAGACAAATTTACCTCTTTCAACATACCACATTTTTCTTCAGTTTGTAAAATAATCTATTACATTCATCAACCAAGTCATCCATTACTTGTTTATTAACATTCACACCATTCAAGGATTTAATTTTGACAATCAGAGAATCAAATCTAGAAACACAAGAAAACTAGCTTCATTTTCAAGAATCCACATAGTTTTGAAAATTGGGTCATCATTCATCACATTTTTTTAGTCATTTAGACTATCATAGTTAAAATTATTACATTTCAGCTCAAGAAAAATAGGGTTATGAACATCAGTTAGCATAGAATCAAAAGGCAAAATCTGAAAATAACTGACAGCGCTTAACAGTTCTGGTGACACTATACAGTAAGCTACCAATGTTTTCTCTTTACATGTAACTTGACAACTACATTATCATTACCAATTCTACCATTTACAATACATAGGGTTACACTTTTGCAAAGTGATGATAACCTTTTACAAAAGTTGTCTACCTTTGTTTTGTCCTTATTAAGAGCTGACCTGTAAGCATCAAAATACTATGGAAACCTGTGGTCACAGATTTTCATAAAACTTTGCTAAATGAATGCTTAAT
This sequence comes from Mytilus coruscus, assembly GCA_017311375.1. Lineage (NCBI taxonomy): Eukaryota > Metazoa > Mollusca > Bivalvia > Mytilida > Mytilidae > Mytilus > Mytilus coruscus. The sequence continues at coordinate 61,374,006 of CM029601.1, forward strand.
CATGTAGAAACATAATGTTCATAATAAAAAATTACGGAAATTTTCATTGTCATGGTAACCATACAACTAATTTTTAGAAATTTTATAGTAGAAACCTTTAAAATCCAATTTGGTGTTTCTTCAAATTGCACCGATAGAATCCCTTCAAATTAACATAGGACAAAGTTCCCACCTAATAGCTTTTATATGCCAAATATAAGATATGTGTTATTTCAAATAAAAAAAATTATTGGCTCTTGATTATTTAGAAAAGTGAAAAATTCTGCTAGAGTTATTTCCCTTAGTATAACCTTTTTGTGTTTATGTTGAGATGAAAGTAAAATCTATGGAGCTTGTAGCAGCAGACACACGAAATGGTCTGCACTACAGATGAGTGTTCTGACGATGCAACTATTATCAACACATGTGATGCCAATAGCAAACATATAATTTTAACTGAATCTGATCTTTTGCCAAAGAAATTTACTATTTTTTATATATGTTCAACCCAGTTTAACCAATTATTAAAAAGAGCTCAGATTTGAGAAGGAGAAAAGTATGTCAGCTTCCTACTTTGATAAGTGCTCATCCTCCAGTATCATCAAATTCTGTTGTTGGTGTTAAAACGCCAAAGCCCAGCCGGAACATTACTGTCAACGATGTGGAGAAGATTCAGAAGTATTATGGTCTGACACTTCCAATTGGAACACGTATGTTATAAACTAAATTGTATGTGACTGATTATTTTTTATTTTCTAATTGCCTGGTAGTTACATTTTTTTTTTTATATTTTTTAAACAATCCTCTAATAATGAAACGACCCTCCTTCCCTTTTTTGCAACCCTTTATGAGGGTGAGGGTTCACACACTACAGGTATCTTACTATATTAAGGTATACACAGACGTGCTGCTGGTATGGGTCACATTTTTGGAATGTCTAATATATAAGTGGGGTGCAATTTATGGGAGGTAATGTATCAATGGGTAAAAATTTATATGTGAATGGGTCATACACATGAACATGTTCATCTTCTGTTAAGATGCCTGTAAAAACTGTGTTCTGATCTTTTAATATCATAATATGAATCACGGATCCCATGTGGAAATTAGAAGAAATGATAGCTTGGAAATATATATAAATATAAAGAATCTATATATATATATATATATGAAATATGTGAACAATGATGTATGGGAAGGAATTTGTGTTTAAATCAGTATATGAATAGAGGGCATGTACAGAATGTGGCGAGGTTAAACTAGTTTGAGACATCCAACCCTCTGTTAACTTTGGACAGTTGTGTAACAGTATAGCATATGAATTATCTGTAACCACCAGTTGAGAATAGCTTGCCTCTTTAGATCGATAAAAAGCACAACAACAAAAACAACTTACAAAAAAGACAAAAGACACAAAGTATAAATATAAGAGTACTCGAAGTTCTAAGCCAATTATAACGCCCAGACTACAATATCAGTCAGTACACATCAAGCGATGTATTATAAGGAGGCCATAAGAGTCTGAGAAAAACACGAAATTGTATTTACTCTAGATCTGATCGTATTTTTTATTAGCGAGTTATCCAAAATGAAGATAAAACTACGGTGTCTCATTATGATGTTACCTCCTGAAGTACAGTTGTTACCTGCTTTCGTTATAAATATATTTTAACATACTCACAAATCTCTGCTTCGTATTTGCTGTGTTGGATTGACTCTTCACTCACATCTTCAAGACAACGAACAGTAAGGATTGGTGGTTTCCTCGTTGTTGTGAAATAAAATCCCCCAAAATATATTTATATTTAATATAAAGATTGATTGATTGATTGTTGGTTGCTTAACGTCCATTAATATAAAGAAGCTGTTTTATATATCACTTTTCCGCGAATGTGACCTACCGAATAAGACTTTTCACTTGGTTTGTACTGACATGAGCAACACAACTGGTGCCATATGTGGAGCAGGATCTTCTCACCCTCCGGAGCACCTGAGATCACCCTGTTTTTTTATGATGAACATAATGTCTCATTATCAGGGCTACCAATCATTCTGACGTTGTATGTACCAGATTTCGAAATTCTGTAAAGCTGAATGAGTCTTTCACAACTTTTGAGTAATCCAGAAAACAGTCCTGTCGGCATACTACTAATGTGAGACCCAGGTGTCGGAAACCTATTCAGGGAGGAACAATTATCTAAAAGGAACTCACGAAGGTTTAGCAGTCTAATGACTCGATCATTTGCTTTAATCTCTTTCTAATCGACTGCTTCATACCATTCTCGAATGAGTTTCCATAAATTCGCCTCATTTGTGTTGTTGTTTTTTCTCAAAGTTTCTTCAATCTTTGTGCTGAATGTTAGTTGAGAAATGGCATTACTCTGTGCATCAACTAGATCCTCCACGAACACTTTATTCAACCCAGAGCCATTTTCTTTGCTCCAAACTGCAACCTTAAACCCTGCAGAAGGTTTGATATCCATTTCCCAGTTTCGTAAATGCCTGCAGACTGTAGTACCTGTCCTTGCCATTTTAAGGCCAACGCTTCCCTGCATAAGTTTATCGCCATATCAGTTCAGATGTCTTTTTAGCAATTCTGCAAAAAAATCCGCTTACATAAATTTGTCCATGAATAATCTTTGCATTATATGAGGTCACATTCATTACTGCCACTTCCAAATGCTTACACGCGTCATCAAATATTCTTACGACACATGTCAGTTTGCCTACATCGTAATATGGTCCTATCAAATCATTCGCTGTGATTTTGCAAACTTCTTTCCCATGTTATTTTTATTCTTGAAACAGAGTTAACGATGAACCGTATTTAACGTCAATTGCTAATTAAATGAACTGTCCATCGAAAGCGCCAACTTCAACATTAATATTGTAAGACAACAATTCGTTAAATTTCTTCAGCGTATAGCCGTACCTCATGTAGATTAGTTCGAGCTGATTTGAAAGTCCAGTTTATAAGAATAGTACATTGCAGAACTTATTTCATGATTTTCTTTATTGCATGGCTTTTGATGACTTGAACTCCTCTAAAAACGAAATATTGTTCTCCAAGAATGCAGTTATTTTCACCTTGATTACCTTAGACTCTGTTCTCTTCTTTGTATGTCGTTTTTTAGTAGAATGTCCATATTAATCTTATATTTCTCTCTCCATCATCTCCATCAAAGACTATCAAATTTAACATGAAATGCTGTGGTAGATTCCATCGACCAAGATACGAACAAAGATTCTTTAACATGATATCCTAAAGTTTCATTAAGAGTACCCATTTGACAAAGGATTTGAGGAACATAATATTCAGGTTTTTGTAATGCACAGGTGTTTTTCATTTGGATTCATATTGACATTTTATTTCGAATAAGAAACGTTTTGTTTGTCCTTTGTCCCTTCCCATCTGGGCTTGTTACAACAAAAGGTTTATCGTCCTTCCATTTGACGTTACATCCAACTTCTTTGAAAATAGTGGTTGGGTATAAAGTTGGAATGATCTTTCCGCAAATAGTTGCTAATGCGTTTATTTCGTTGTTATTGTGATGTTACATCTATTTCGTTACTATTTTTTCAGTCAATTGTTCTCCTAAGATGACTTTGTCTAATGTTCTTGTTTCTGACGTAATGTCCTTAATCCTAGTGCATGATGCAGTTTACTTGCCGTAACCTTAGCATTGCTGTGAATTTTAAACCAATCATCGGATCGTTGTTTAGTGAATTTTGTCCAACTTGCGTTTTTCATAAATACGTTTTCTGAGATCGTCCTCAAGCATTTCAGATTGTCTTGTTTGCTCATCGTTACCATGATGTTACATCTAAAATTTCATTCCGAATTGTATAAAACGGAGCAAAATTGACAAAATGTATTGCGAAAACCCATCTTTTTCTGCTTTGTTCTTTGATTTAGTTAGCCCTTGCTGTTTGCCAAATAGGCAAAAACGTAACAACTAAAGTCTTTTGCATAATACCTGAATTTTTTCCGGAAGTTTAGTCTTCAGTTCTTTACTGGTTTTGTTTTTTTTTCTCTGACGAAAATAAGCGAGTCAGTGCCTAGTTCGTTTTTTAACAGAATTATTATGTCAAGCAGGTTTTGGTATAGTAAACTGACTCAATGAACACTTTTGTTTGTTTCTGTTCCAGATGTTCTAATAATGAGTACTTTTGTGGTTATCATAATACAGCAGTGTAGACGTTGGTGTAGGTTAATGTTTTGGTTGCTTGCTTTTGAACAAATAAGAAACAATTTTGAAACATCTTACCTATTTATTTTCACCTGCTGTTCAATAAATCGTTACAAATCATCATTTCCGCCTTTGTTTACATTTTTGAACGATCATCAGCACCGATCATGACCCAATCATCAGCACAGAAAGTTCTCGCGCATGACAATCTTACCACCGGGCTAATGTACAATGGGTAATTGTCTGGTTTAACTTTAATCTTGTCTTTGATATTGCGCATATGCATCCATATTGAGTAAGACAGTCCGTTCGTGACCCATTACATGCGATATAAATGCATTTTATTGGCTATTTTCTACCAAAATCCAGACCAACTGGTAATCTATTTCAATTTCCGTGTCTGAAGACGAGTTTATATTTTTGTATTGTCATGTTTGATTTTAATTACTGTAAAATTGAATGAACTGAACTTTAGAACAGAGAGGGGAGGAGTTACCTTTTTTCAGGACGTCGGAATCGGGCCTTTATTATTGCGGGAGTTTGGAATTTACACTTATTTGGACTAGGGAATCAACGATTACGTTTTCGGGATTCGGGAAAGAATGCTTTATTTTTTCGAGAATTCAGCTTTTGTTTTTCAAGGAATTTGGGATGACACAATCTTTCCTAACCCCCCTCATCAAACAATGTTGAGAGATTTTGAATTTGTTAAATATTTGCAATTCTATACAGCAGATTTTTGTATTTCTTTAAAGGGAATGTCTAAACAAAACAAAAACAAAAAACAAAAAGGAGGGGGAGGGTACATGACATCCCACACTTTTTTCTACAAATTCATGATCAACGTTACTAAACATTTTTTACTGAACAAATTAGAGATATCAAAAATGACTATGTGAACTTTTGTTCAAATATCGAATATTAGTTTCCAACTAAATCTTCGAGTATCGCTCGGTAGTACCAAGTATCGAATACCAAAACGATACTCGACTAATCGGTTTACTGTAAGAATAATGCTGTCTTCTTTATATAAAATTGATCTTCTTGAGAACCTCTTTCGGAAAATTAAATAGGCATCACTGATTAATCATACTAGTAAATAAAATACAGTTTGTTTCGAATGCTTGTGCTAAGTTGTTTAAAATGCCTCCGAAAATACGTGGGCTATACCTAGGCTAACACTTTAATTTAAACATGTCTCAGCCATTCCGTCACATCGGTACCGTCAGAGCAAATATTTTTGTCTGCAAGACTGTAATTTATAAAGTTGCAAAACCGACTGTTCTCAATAAAAGTTGACAAGAAAATGTTGCCAAACAAACTAAATGCGTTGCATCCTATGGTGACCCTCAGTTAAACTTCTAATCATTACGCCATTGTAAACATTAAAAATGTTTTCTTCACGATTATAATTACTATTGTTTGATATGGTTTTTCCTTGTTATAATTTTGAAATAGGTGTTCATTAAATTATATTGATTAGATTATTGGTTTTTACTTAATTAGTACTTGTAGGTAATGAGCTATTAATTATGGTTTGTAATTCCTTGTCCCAGATACGTTGATGTTTTTTCGTCCGTTGAACAACAAACCACAGAAAGTAAAATACGTATTTTTGTGTTTCCGTGTTGTAGACATATTCCCGAGCGAGTACTTGAGTATCCTCGATAAAACCAGCGAGTACTCGATTAGTAATTGTTCACCGAGTTGACATCCCTATAATATATCAGTTTGGATTAATTTTCCCCATATTGACAGCTACCTGAAGGCAAATCATAGGACATCAGTTTTATAAAAGAGTGGTAATCTATCACATTTATCCTATGGCACTTCAAAAATTGACATGTAATTGTAGTTGAAATAATGTAATACATATACTGACATTGTAATAGTTTTATGACACAGTTATATCAACATCAACATTGATCAAACGGTAATGTACTTTACTATGAAAGCTGTGGACTACTGGTTCAAAATAAAATTGATTTCGACAAGTTGCTTTTTACCTACTAAAACGATAAAGTGACTGCTTTGTCTCTGAGCTTGGCACGGTTAAAAAGAATGTAATACCGTTTGTCTCGCAAAAAGAAACGCACTATGACCTGGCGGGGCCTGTCTCCATGATGACCTCTTCTGTCACCTAATCTGTGGCATATTAAGACTCTGTCAGCTTAAGTTATTCCAACTGCTTTTGCTATCTAAATAATTTTGACCGATAAATTCTCCTCCTCCTTCTCCTTGATACCCTTGCATCTGATATTTTCTCTACTGGTGTACTGCTCCAGCATATCTAAATCATAGCTATTGAGTGCTTCTTACCCCTACTTTGACTTTGTTCGATGTAAAGTGTGCAAGTCGAAGCCATCTTCAAATGCACACATAGTAAGCGCCCCAATCGCGGGCAACAGCAAAGTAACAACATTTTTAGCGATATTGTCATTTTTCTATATTTCCTTCATTTGATATGCACAAGTCTTTTATGTTCGTTTTCATTTTACCTTGTTTATTTCAGGACGCTGGCAGGATTCAATGATCTTAACAGTAAACAATTACCAAAATGTTGAATGTTTCCGGTATACCCAAGCGCCTTAGTATCGTCATGTTGAAATTTTCTTAAACATGATGTGTTTCCATAAAATTAGATGCTTCGCTCATCCTTTCCGAATAAGCAGACACTGTTATTTCAACTCAATACACAGCAGGATGTAGTAATACATGTACTCTATTTATCAAGCAAAACATACCTATTTCTACATCTAAGATTTCGAGTATGCCTATCTACTCTTGAATCGTAAACTTTAAGAAATATTGTGTTTTTGCGAATATGATGATTTAAAAGTTGTGTCTGTGTCGGTTAAAAATTAAACTGAGGTGAATATTATTACAAAGTAGGTTTCCCGTTAAGAAGTTTTCACTATTTTTTTACCAATATTATGAAAAGGTCGTCTCGATTTTTGTATATGTATTTGGGGTCTTCTCGATGTATTCGCTTTCAATGTTTACATGTGGATTTGGATTAGCAATTTTCATTTGCTGAGTAACTAAAGATAACTAGGGTTGATAACTATACAGGGATAACCGTGCTTAGCTGTTTTTCAAAATTATTTACTACTGTGTTAAACAACAGATTAAGTTTGTATCTGGATAGCATGAATCTTTTGTGTGAAGAATGAGCATGTTTCAGGACAAATTATAGTGGTATTGACCATATTTCTAATCTTAAAAGTTTAATTGAATTATACATTTGGAGAAACAAAAATCTTCATTGTGCATTTATTGATTGTAGTAAGTCATTTGGCTCTGTTCATAGGATTGCATTATGGCACAAACAACTTCAACATAATATAGATGGAAAAATGTTTTAAAATATTTTTTGGCATGTATGAAAAGGAGTCGCCAAGCTATACCGACACCCCATTGGTCCGACACCTTAATAGTCCGACACAGTTTGTAATTGAAATTCTACTACGTAAAATTGGTAGACATGGTATTTAAACTACTCTCTCTTTTGGGTATAAAGAAATTGATAAGACAGCCCTTCCGTCTAGTATATAAAAAATACTATGATCCTATAGATATAAGGCAATCGACAACCTTGCAATAGTTTGCCTAATAAATACAAAGTGTGACAAAACTATTTCATAAACAGGAAATTTGATTGATTGATTGATTGATTGGTGTTTGCTTTACGTCCATTTGCAAATATTTCGTGCTAGTCCATGACGGGAACGAATTTGAAATTAGTTCAATAGTTAAGTCCTTTAATAGAAAATCGACCGGATGAAGGGCGAGAAATTTGGACTGCCATTGGAAAAAAAGGATATATTGCAAAGGAACAGGAATTTAGCCTTGCAACAGGCCACCTACTGACCTCTTGAAGAGTTGTTGCAAGGGTTTTTAACGTACAGACAGCGTGGTCCTCTCTCTACACGAGGCATCGGATATAACGTCCAAGTTCTGACTGAACGTAACTGAGTATCTATACATCCTGCAGAGCCAAAAGGACGTCTACTTTGGCAAGGGATATTAGTTTGAAGAACAGTCTATCGTCGTAAAATGTTCAGACCACAATATACCCAACTTACTTACTACTGACTGTAATAACATAAACGGTACCAATTTTTTCTGCTCCAGATGCGCATTTCGACAATCAATGTCTCCTCAATGTAACAATGAAAAGAAACTTATTATATCCAAGCATGTTGGTCTACATTTATGATGCACTTGTATACGGAAGTAGTCTTAATACTAGTTCTTGATTGAAAATTCAAGAAATAGAAAGCACTATGGTAAAAATAAGTAATATGGGGCAATATATACTAGTATATAGTGATGAAAATACAACATTTTATATATATTTCAAAATTCACAAAACATTATATTTACAAAGCTACAAACATTTTTTTAACAAAGTAACAAAACATTATAATTCACAAAGTCACAAAATACAATATTTCACAAAGTCATTCAGTTCAAATGCAGAAGAAGGGATGATGCACCAGAGTAGTCAATTACGTTGATGAGTCCTTGTTGGTATCTATCTTTCATTAGTTGGAATCTAGTTTCTATAACCCTGTATCGTCGTCTTTGTTGTGGCGGGCTCTTCCTACAGCATACTGGATAATGGTACATTATGTAAGTGCCTGGGTCGTCTTGAGTAACTCGATGATCTCGTAAATGTAAGGATGGGCATCTTGGAGTCTCTTTTTTATTTTTTTGTGCCATCCTTCCGGGTGATTGGTGGTGTGGGGTTCTTCTGTGAAGTTGTGGTTTCACAAAAAGCGGTATCCTTCAATCCAAAACTCTGTCATGTAATTAGTAAATGATGTTGTCAGCTTCACCAATGTCTTCTAAAGTTGTAAGCTAAACATCCTCAAGAAAGTGGGGTAGAACGAGAGGTAATGCTGCGGCTCGTCGTATAAGTCGAGTGATGTCTGCATTTTCTGTATAGTATGACTGTAGTCCATATTTCTGTGCCTTTCGACAAATACACTGATTAAAGAGGGAGAAGCAGCCTTTCACAGTTACCCCCTGGGAACATTGTCGGTGATGCGTTGTTGGTTACTGTCTCGTATTCGATAAATACTGTTTCTGGTTGAAGTTGTAACTGATGTAGTTGAGCAATGTAACGTATATGGCTGAAGAAGCATGAGAAGATGATCTTGTCTTTTTCTAGCAGTAGATTACACTCTAGTGGGAACATTGGACCTTCTACTAAAGCATGAACTGTGTACAGTTGATGGAAGAGAGATGGACATGAGAAGAAGGTGCCGTCGCAGAAGAACGTGTTGGCAGCAGCAAAAGAAATGAAAACAACACGTTATAAATTTCGTGCGTCCGAAGCGCTTTTCATGATTTACCTTATCAGGAACGCTCAAAGCCGAATATTTGAACGCCAAGGATATATAAGAACCGAAACAATAGAAGAGCTATATAACCAAAAAAGACAAAAAATATAGCCAAATCCATCTAAGGTCAACTTTGCCTGAGGGAGTTGAAACATTAGTTTCTTTATAATTTAAAAATTTATAAACGGACAGTTTTAGAAAGGTTTGTTATAAATCAAGGTATGTCAAGTTGGTTATTTTTGGGAAGATGGGTAGATGTTGTCCGACGGTAAAAGCAACTGTTTTCCTGTAGTAGTAAGACACTATTCATCCTGTAGGTCGATGTCGATCGTTATCTTGGATAGGACGGGTCTGTTGAGTGACATTTGGTGGTAGTGTGTTGTCTTGCAGGAGTAATAGGTTGGCAGTTGCTCAACTATCTGCTTGGTGTTGTCGTTCCATTCTGGAGTGCGTAGCTTGACAAGTTCCTCCTCATAGATTGATTGTATAGGAGTATCCTCTTTTTTGGCCCGTTGTTTCATAGTCTGCATTATTTTGATCACCTCAATCTTAGATTGGTTGGCTTGATGATTGTGTGGTAGACCTTTTTTGACTAAATGACCCTCACAAGTGTTAACTGTTGAAGGGCAGGTTGGAATAGTACATCGCCAGTAAACTCTGTTGTTTCTTTGGTTTTTTACACTGAAACACGTACGATGACCTACTATGACTAAACTTTCTCTACCAAACTTCTGTACATACTGAAGTTGTTGAATAATTTATCTTATTTTCTTACTTTATTAAAAATATCAAATAAGTCAAAATATATAACGTTACGAGTATGTCAGTTAGTATTAAAATTAAAATCTAGACTAAAGTATACAATTCTTCAAAATATGTTTTAAAAATAAAAAAATAAAATATATAAAAGGATATAACAAAAAGAGATAAGTTTGTCTAGCTATATTCATATATTTATATTTATTTTCATTATTAGAATTTAAGTCTTATACTTAAATTCAGTTATCACGGTGCCCTGTACCATATATGTTTTGTTTGGTTATTAGTGAGTTTACGTATACCATAATCTCATAGGTGGTTACTGAACCTTATAATCTTATGTAACGAGCCTTTTTTTCAATTTGGATCGAAGGAGGAAGGCAGAAGACAATTGAATTAAAATATAAAACCAAAAGAAATTGATAATTTTTAATATTGTCAGGCAGTATTTAGAATTATTTAAACCTTTGAAGTTATATTTGGCAGTTTCAATAACACAAGTGAGATGTTTCGTCTTAACGGGACGTTAATTATGAATTATTTTTGAACGTGCTGACTGAAATGCAGAAGCACATGGTGACCACATGAAAAAAAAATTTTAACAAGTCATTTTATTTGACTATTGGGTTTTATTTGTAGATTGGACATACTTTCGATGAAATATAGTTCAACACTTCTTATACATCGGATGTATTGCGACCATGCCCCCTCCCCTCCCCCAATTTCTTTTTCTCTCTTGATCACGAATTGTGTCTGGGTGAAATTTGTCGACGTTTTAACCGGTTGATCAATCGAAAATTTATCTGGGTAACCGCTTACTCCTTAGACACAACTGTTCAATTTGACAACATTGGATAAATACATTTGATTCCGGTCTACTACTACATCGTTGAAATGCAAAGTCTAGTATCCATCACGCGGGTACTAAATTAACCATTCAATATGGTGATTTACATGTGCAGATTAAAATTTTTACTCTATTCTTAAATGCCTCTGCATCATCGATATTTAATAGTTTTGTTGGTAAGCTGTTCCAGCCTTTGATGATACAAGGAAACAATCTGCATTTGTGAGTGTTGGTTGATCTTAGAAGATTTCTGAATTTATACATTGGTTGTCCATTTTGGTGTTCTATATTACCTGACATATTTATGGCAATTTTATTATGTTACAGTAGTGCTTTTTTGAAACGGGCAGAGCTTTTTGATTTCTCGTCTGGTTTCTTATGACTGTAATTTTAATTCCTAAAATATGGTAGTGACTGATACAGGTTCTCTACTGTATTAATGTTTAATGAAACGCACTGATCTTCTTTGCACTATTTCTATCTTTTTTATGTGATTTTCCTGGTATGGATCACAAGGCAAGCACTGCTGGCATATACTACATTTGGTCTTACAATAACTTGGTATGCTTTATTTTCTTTTTTCTTCTGGGAATTTATTGATATTCCTTCTCAGGAAGCATAATGATTTATTTGTTTTAGCTACGATGTTATTGATGTGTATATCCCATGTCGGATTGATGGTGAACGGAAATCATGAAAAAGGGGTTTGGTCTACCGGTATTTTCATTCTGTAAGGTTAAATAGCTTAAACCTTTCATCTTAAATATATCTAAATTATGTTGTTTCCTTAAAATATTTGATGAAAAAAATATTTTGGGAATTATTTAGTTAAATATCTAAATAGACCAGGAATAATAAAGGTCCAAGTGTAGAATCTTGTGGAACTCCAAAGTTACAGATATATAACCAGATTCAATGGTTCCTATTAACAATGGTTGCATTGTCCGAACGAGTTAGGATGAATAGAAGTAAAATAGCAGTACCTTGTACGACTTCGTCATTTGTTGTAGTGTTTAGTGCAAATTTAACATCATTGTTCATTTTAGATTTTACATAGTTCTGGAATTTCTCAGATTAAAAATTGTGTTAGGATTTTGGATTAGCTTTTTCACCTTCTGTGCTAAATGATAATTTCAGCAGTTTGCAATATCATCTTCGTTTGTAAAGACCATACGGCAACGAATTTTACAGTTTTTATCATATTTATGGCATCCATAAAATATTTTGCTTTTGATGAACAAATTAATTTTTCCTATGTTTTGTTTAATCATCCTTTAAGCATTCATTAGTGATCATTCAAATATGGGTGTCATTGACTAAGGATATAGTACAGAGTTTGTATGCTTATGCATTGCACATAGCATTGTTTTGAATGAACAACCGGTCACAGCCTAAATAATAATTAATTTATCTAATATCTATTTTGATTTAATACAGCATATGCTTAATTTTTTCTGTTCGTGTTGTATCTATTGCAATGAATTGCATTTTTATGTCAGTTCTCAAGATTCACTAGAGGCTGATCAACCCATGATTGAAAAATTACTACTAGGCTTATATAGATTTTTAATATACCAATTAAATGTGCTTTTAAAAGAATTTTATAAGTGACTCGTAATTTTTGTTGACAAGCAAAACACATTTTTTTGTAGTTATGAAGCAGTGGGCAATCTGAACGAGAACAATAGAAAATTTACCCGTATAAAAAGTCGAGAAAATCAATAATAAAACAATGCATGTGACGATATTGATGAAAAATTATTTTTAAACAACTATTGTATATTTAAAGAAAATTTTGTTAAATTGTGTTATATTAAAAAATATCCACATGCAAATGCACGATGTTTAGTGTTCAGTATTGATCAAGTTAATGGCATTAGAAGCTTGTGAAACTGAAGTCTAAAAAATGTTAATCTTTGCTGCATAATGATACAAAAAAAAAAAATAATAATAAAAAAAATTAAAAAAAAATAATAATAAAAAAAAAATAATAATAAAAAAAAAAGAACACTTATAAAATCTAAAGATCGTTCAGGTCACCAATTTTTCGGAGTGTTCCACAAAGTCATAAGCACGTTACAATTTCCCAAAATATACTTATTTTTCACATCTAAATTTTTGAGTAAACCGGTCTGCTCTTGTCACATGAGCATTCGATATAAACATTGTCTTTTCGTGAATAAAACAATTTAAAAGTCTGTCTCTGCAGGTTCAAAATTAAAGTTAAATATTTTGATAAAGTAGGCATCTTTGTACTAATGTTTATACATTTTTAAGAAAAGGTCGTCTTGATTTTTGTACATGTATTTGCGGTCTTTTCGATCTATTAATATTCAATGTTTACATCAGGATAAGGTCCGTTTGAATTTGCTTAGTAACTTATTTTCAAAGTATGAATCTTTGCAGCATATCAATCAATTCCTTTAGAATTTTTGCCCTGAACTTTTCTGATCTAGCTGCATATATATCTGGATAATTAACATATTCCAGTGAGGTATACAGCCAGTAGAAAAATAGATTGAAGTTGGTACTCCGGGAATTTATTTGCATAGCAACATTTTAAACCAATTTTATATCAAGCTCATACAGCTTGCCGTACTAGTCGTTTGCAATTTACAGAAGGAAATAACATCAAATGGAAGTTTGTTTTTATTTCAACTTATTTATAATTAATAGCGTCCTGGCTAAAACGTATATATACAACTCATCTAAACATCAGCCCAACAATGTTAGATCTGTAAATTTCCTTTCGCAAATATATATATATATATATATATATACAAATTGATATTTATATTGTGTAACAAAATTCTGAGTTTATTTTTTAGCAATTATGTCTGCTTAGCTCAGACAGTCAGCAAGAAAAAGCAAACTACATCAATAACTGTCAATTGTAGCTTCTGCAAGAAAGTCAACCAAAGGCTACCAGCTATATTGGTACCTGTACCACAGTTAAACAACAACTACATCTGTTACAAATTGGGGGTACATAGTATTGCCATTTACCACATCAGCCTTCTTCAACCGAATGTTAAATACAACTGCAGGGGTATACACCACTACAAGTACAGATGATACTACATATACTTTTACTTTTTAACACTGGAACCAGTCGAGATCAATCATTAGGTAATGTTACATTATTTAGTCTTATCAAATAACTAATGTTGGCATGCACACTGATATAGCTTTTAATTTTTCTGGAAGTATCTGAGAAAAAGTTGAAAATGTCAATATATTAATTTTGGTATATTGTTGTCAAACAATAATTCAAAGCCGGCTACACGTATGCTAGTTTTAGAGGGGGTAAATTAGTTACACAATACAGAAATAAATTTTCGTTTCCTTGATTGAGCAATGAACATCTGTTAAATAAATGTACATGTATATTGTACAGCTCATCCAAATAGATCCAGAAATTACTAAAGTACATGACAACTGTCGTTTCGGTGCAAAGCGAAATATTAACATTCTTACAATTATGGAAGGTGTATGATAAGCAATTCAGGTAACGTAAAGCATTTGATCCAGCAAGTTCATGCGGGAATGTGGATTTAGAGCTTTGGTTATTAAACATGCAGGATATTATTGGCATGCCCTATTTAGGAATATTTTCTGCTGTTTATCGTGCATTGTCGGCCAATGCTAATTTGCATAAAAGGTTGAAGAGCTATTCTTTCAATAATGATGGTAAATGTTTCAAGCCTTTCTGTCATAATAAAGTCGCAGTTGAGTAAACAGTTTAAATAATTTTCCTCCACAAATAAGAATAAAATTCAAATTAAATGCAACAAAGAGTTGTGTAGGTTAACCTGTCAAGATTTGGTTGTTGGAGATTGTGAGACTTTCCAGAAGCGAAAAGATATTAAAATCGATTGTGTACATCTGTCATTTGTTAGAAACAATTTTTTTTGTAATACATAACTTAATTGCAAAAAGTAAAACCGTGACGGGTTAAAATGCAAACATAATAGACATGTACACAAGAAACATACAATACATGAAGAAAGTTCTAAACAAGTCAAGTTAATATTAATAATATACATTTGTATATATAAGTATATAGATAATTGACCAATGTGGACATTATTTTCGCAACTCCATGGATTGTTTTTAGTATAAAGCCACAACGCTAGACAAAATATCTTTATTGGGATCTAAAATAGCTTACAGTTTGAGTTAAGCTGGTTAAAATTATGATAACGGGTTTTAATTGTATTTATAAGGGGATTTCTAATATTATTGCTGATTTGGCAATGAAGAAGCAAGTGTTCCTCATCATCTAAAATTTTGCAAACTTTATACACTCTATGTTCTCTTGGAATTTTCTTGTATCGACCTAAGGTGGTTTTGTTGCTCATGCATAAGGCAATGATATAAAAATATATGTATGATTAATTATCTAGCTTGTATATAGTTTTAAGTTATATAAAAATGATTTTTAACTTTTCAGTTATTGACGTCACTTTATAATTTAAGTTTGAAATGTTTTGATTATTGGTAATATTTGAGACACAGCTTGGCAGCGAACCCACATTTTATGGCGGTTGACAGTGTTACCAAGGTCTGGTTTCAATGTCAATCTGGCAAAATTCGCTGCATCAAAAAACATTTCGTTTTATAAATAGTATCATTCACTACAGATGAACAATGTAAGGGTTTTAATCCATCACTTGTGTTCCCACGGTGATCCAAATTGTTTTAATCTTATATTCAGTTACCACAATCTGTGGTAGTCATTTATATATATATATTTGATAGTACGGTTGCCATAATCGACGATATGCCGGTAACCTCATATTTTCAGATATACCAGTGACAGTTAAATTGCCAGCAATCTGCGGCACATACATACATTTATATTGAGATTACTTATATACAATATGTATAAATTTAAATAATATAAAAGGCTGTGGCCAAATACTGCCAAGTTGTTGTTGGGTTTTAACAAGCATCTGGGATAATGAACATTTCCACTGTGAAACCCAAATGTATGCAGGTACAGATGATATCATGCTGTTGTATATAATTTCTTTTGGTCTAATTAATAATATTTTTATTCACACATTACATACCCCAACTATTTTGGGGGTATGACAATTTATTCATTTTATGTTAACATTTTCATTATCGTGCTCTATAATATATTTTTTTATTATTTGATATATGAATAACTCAGTTTTAGTTAAAGGTAGGAACAGTAAATAGATAAAATAATTTTTGGTATCAAAAACAGTAATTTGTTTTTTAAGACATATTTTACAATATTAAATCCATACTATTCCAATATGTACATGATGACAGGGTGAAGTACCATAGGTTCCATAGTTTTGTGTAATACAGGACCTGAATTTGTAAAACATACATGGTAGGTTTTGCATTCTGTTTATATGTATGTTTTTGTGTCTTAAGCATGGCTACAACATGTGTTTTAACAAGTTTAGTGTGTTATGTTGCTGTACCCTTTGCTCTATGTGTTCTTATACAGTATGGTTAGTCATTTTAATGGAATGACCTGAAAATTGACGTTCAGAGGAATATTTGGTAGAATTTAATATGTTAAATATTAAGATGTATAATTTATGATGAGAACAACATTTCTCATGGTTTACATTCTTTAATATAGTTTAATAAGTCAAAAACATGTTCAAAACACAGTATAAAATATTTGAGTACTACATTTTGGGTAGTGTCATCTAAAATGAAGAGTTATCTTTCTTTGTACTGATTATTTGTATTTGAATTGCAGGGTCATTATTATAAAAATGACTACGCAAAAAACCTAGCAATTGACCTGAGGTGACCGATAGTCTCCAATCGTATCAGCAGCCATTGTTTGATTTAAATTTCTGATATAAAAATGTGAAATCCTTTTAAATTAAGGAATGTATCTCCCTCTTGCATAGCTCTGTTTTCATGACCTGTTTGGCTTTACTTTTGTTTTTTTTTTTCGATTTTATTAGCTCTTCAACGTTTCTATAAGGATATGGACTTCCTAATGTTTTTACCTCGAGCATACTGAAGGGACATTATTTGTCAAAACGCGCATTTAGTGCAGTAAACTTGGTACAGTTAATGTTACTAGCGGGTATATACCTCTGCTGGTAGATTGATAGTTCCGAAGATTCCACCATAGTATAAGTCGTGGGAGTATTGAGGTTCTAAGTGAATTGTCAATATCTAATTGTTTCTCATTTAGTCATCTTCGCTAGTCACGTTCCAGTCCCCTCCTCTCCACCCTTGGCGGATTAGGATAGAATTTCGGATCCACGAGGTAATGATTTTCATTGGTCGCAGTTGTAACTGGCTGCATCCAATCAAAAAGTGCCTTTGAGATGATCACGTTGAAATGTAGAAAATGTTAATAAACAATTGCCACGTGCTGATTGTGCAACAAGTCTTTACCCAAAAAACATAGGACAATATTCAGTACAATTTTAAAGTTTTTAATTAACTAATTGGAGTTCCTGGGTATGTTTCTTGCGCAAATGTTGGAATGTATAAACGTATATTTTCGGTTCCTGCTTTGTAAACACTAGACACCATCATTTTTACACCTCCACACTGAAGAGATTGCAAGTGCTGTCATTGGTAAGAAATGATGCAGTCGGAATGGGCGTGACTCTTGCCTACCGGTAGATGGCGCAGCATTGAAATCACACATGTTGGCATAATCTGCCAAGGGTGGAGAGGAGGGGACTGGATCGTAACCCTTGGCTGGCGAAGATGTCATTTAGTTTATGTTATTAGATTTACATACAAAACATTGTTATTTGGAGCTTTATCTTTATCTTGAAAATTTAGTGAAAGATATAGAAAAATATCTTAATTCCGCCCTTCAATCATTCAGCCACATGAATTCTTCTACTAATTTCTTTCATATTTAATTTTTTACATTTGTTTGTCCAAGAAATTGCAGTGATTGCTCATATTTTGCTACGCCACGTTAATCAACCAATATCCAACAAATTAATATTTCCGTGTTCAATGTCGAGTTATCAGGCTTTTCCTACAAGTATTTAGCGAGTATATAATGTTTTGGAGGTAGAAAAAGCTCAACTGTATAAATTTTACTGCACTAAATGCGCATTGGTCAAAAGTTAGTCATTGTGTGACCTTTTATAGCGTACTTTACGGTACGGATTTTGCTCAATAGAGAAGGTCATTTGGTGATATATAGTTACATCTTCGACCTAGTACATGGTTTCTCCTTATTCCTAAATAGTTCGATCTTTCACCAAAACTGGTAAATGTTAGCACCCTAATAGATTGTATGACGCTATCAGTTTTCAGAAGTTACCCTCAAATTTCTATGTCCAAGTACATTGTCTTTGTAAACTTATATTAAATAATACGTATAAAGTCAGCTTGATTACCCTTTGGAGTGAGCAACTACAGCCAAAATTTAGTTAAACATCTGAAGAATTATGATGACATGACTATATTATTATTATCACCACTGGATCAATACCAGTGGTGGTGGACTGATAGTCCCCTATCATATCATCAGCCCATTGTTTGATTTAGATTTACTGATATAGAATGTTGGAATCATTTTATACTAAAGAATGTATCTGCCTCTTGTATATAGCTCTGATTTCATGTCATGTTTGGCTTTACTGTTGGCTCTACTTATCGGTTTTATTATCTCCTCAACTTTGTATAAGGTTATCACCTCGATCATTACTGAAGGGACATTATTTTTCGAAATGCGCATTTAGTGCGGTAAAATTTATGCAGTTAATGTTATTACTACCACTGGATCGATACCTCTGCTGGTGGACTGATAGTCCCCGATTATGACAACAGCTCATTATTTGATTTAAATTTACTGATATAAAATTTTGAAATCATTTTAAATTAAGGAATGTATCTCCCTCTTGTAGCTTTGATTTCATGTCCTGTTTGGTTTTACTGTGACTTTTCGGTTTTATCAGCTCCTCAACGTTGTATAAGGTTATGAACTCAATCATTACTGAAGGGGCATTATTTGGCGAAATGCGCATTTAGTGCTGTAAAATTTATATGGTTGATGTTGTACTACCAGTGGGTTGATACCTCTACTGGTAGACTGTTAGTCCCTGGTGATACCACCAGCCCTGTATATTGTCATGGAAATATGGATATTGGTTGAATTAAAATGGTACTCAAACGCACGAAACAAGTTCGAAATAATCGTTTAAAAAAGCAAAAAAAAAAAAAAAAACAAATCGCAAAGTGAAATAATGTTCTGAATGTATCGGTGACAATTATCAACCGAAATTACATTAAGAATATTGTTATACATTCATTGAGGCTTGATAATTGCTAAATTTTATTTTTAATTCAAGTTTCCATCACTAAAAAGGTATCAAAGCAGTATATGTGCAGTTTCCCGGTGGAGCAACTGTTCTAAAATATGACACTTCCTAAACGTGTTTCAAAAAGACGATGCCTAGCTTGTTGATTTGTTTTGTTAAGTTAAACGATGTGGGTTTTCTGCGCTAAAAATAACCTGCCGTTCGAAAAACTAACTTTTTAGAAGGCTGCTATGAAGCTGAAATTACAGACGATTAAAAGGCTTATCATAGATCATGTTATCGTGGCCTGAGATTGTTTTTATGTACATGCATACTTTCATTTAAATGTACTTTCCTGCTTACTGATGGACTCATAGTAACAGCAGCATTTTAAAATTATATTTTTAAGTCCATTCTCCAGATAATGTGAAGAATGACGTACTGTTTACAGTAACATGATTGACTGGTTTGTGTATTAAGCTATTCACTTAAAATTGAAAAACCGGATAGACTTGTAATTAATCTAACATCGACCGAGTATAAGAATATAATTAATAATTGTTAATATATGCTAATGTTATATCAGGTCCCAGCATAGTCCTCAATCACGTTCCTTTTTTTCTATATATTTATTTTATGTTTTTTGTGTTATTGAAAAATAAGATATATAAGCTATTATATCGTATTGAGAAGAGTTATAAACGCATTAATAAGTTAAAATATTAACCAGTATTTACAACAACAACAAAAAAACTGAAATAAAATCTGTAGACTGAACAGGGTGTGCATTCCCAAAATCGCCTGTGGCCTAAATCGTAAAATGTTTTAATCACAGCACATATTTTTAAGTATAGAAAAGTTATCACATACTGTTTTAACTATTTACCTTGTTTATTTAAATAAAAAAAAATAAACAATGACAAAAATTAAATTACTAAACAAGAAAAATTTTAATCCTCTCGTTCACCTTTTGATCCTGGTAATTGAAGCAGATTCATATTTTGACTTATAAGTTAGTAGAAATACTTTCTGTTGAAAACACTGAGGAACTTTGTAATTTTGAAAAGTACTTATTTTATGCGTTTAAGTGCAGGAAAAATGTTTAAGACATATTTATAGTTTATTTGTTTTGAAACTCACAAACTGTTTAACATGTGACTGATATTTCTGACGTTTATCAATTTTGATTTTGTTAACGCTATACAACTTGTAAATTGTATATTTATGCATACTATACTGATGAATTGTAATACAGGATTGAACTAAATTGACACGTATTGACAATTAAACATCCTGTATGGTAATCAACATAATTTAGTGGGGTACTCAGTAGCTATTATCCCTCCACTCCGGTAATAAACAACTTGGCCATGCAGAAATACTGGATGTTGTTTATAAATTGTTGAACTCTTTCAGTTTAATAATTAACACCATTAAAAACGTATTTAAACTTTAAATTTTTATTTCAGAGAAAAGTAGCCCTACATATTATGTCAAAGCAAGTTGTTATGCAACTTCACTTGTAAACATAATCTTTATTTTTTATGGACTTAATAAAAAAAACCTATTTTTTAATACCAAATAGCTAGAACACAATATATTGACCGTTAGTTATTCTCTTTCCTACGATCAGGGCAATATTTTGTTGAAAACTCAATGTTGAAGTAATCCCCCTACCCCCATTTTTTAATTGAAACACATTATTATTCACTTCTCTTATGAAACTATTTTTTTTCTTAAGAAAATAAAGATATGATGATTTATCTTGAAAAAAACAATGTCCCGTTACAACACACACACAAGATAATGATGGGAGTTTTCAACAATCTTGAACGACTACAGTACTGGCCTCGCTCGATCGACTGTGTTCCTTATTATTTCAGTAACTTATTTTAAAATTTTGTCATATTATTTTTATCTCCAGTTTCTTTTTGATAGATTGGTCAAAACAAAGGATGAGCTTTGAAGGGATAGCGAAAATCACTGACGGTCCTTTTACATCCGCGCTCAGGATAGAGTTCATATTCATCAAAGGTTAGATAAGCCTCAGAATTAGCATAGAGTGAGTCACTTCCGGTAGATTTATTTTTAAAACTGCTTCCGGGAGTAGCGTGGATTGGATTGTCCAAAATAGTTGAACTTTACCTGCAATTATCTCTGTTATTAGCGAACAAAATTGAATCGTGTTATTTGCATTTTTAATTGATTTAGTCAACTTTCAAGATAAGAATCACTTGTTATGTGTGCATAAGTACCTTTCTAAATTTGCGCATATAAAATTTTTGAAATCATTTTAAATTAAGGAATATATCTACCTCTTACATAGCTTTTATTTCTTGTCAGCGCTTGGCTTTACTTTTTTGGTCCTTTTTTGTTTTATAATCTTTCCAAAATTTGTTTTATGTTTTTATATTTTGGACTTTCAAATATTTTTACCTCCAGCATCATTAGAGATATTTTTTGTCGAATAGCGCATCTGGTGCAGTAAAATTGGTACCGTTAATGTTATTTAAGTTCTCCTTTACAATAGATTAAACGTTTTATCCTGTAAAGGAAATGCATATTTAATAACTCAAGACAAGCAAAAAGGTTGATTTGCTGAAAATAAATACAAATGAGCACAACAGCTTGAAATTAATGAAGTCCTAATGTTAACATGTATCATATATAATTTTTTATATATAACAAAGGTGTTAAGATATGAAATTAGTGCATAACAGTACATCGTACTAACGTTTCCAGTGTTTAAGAAGTCCCGTAATTTAAAGTGAAAACTTCAACCCCCATCTAATACAATATAGTGTCATTAAAATACTAGTATACAGTGTAAAATAAAATGATGTGGTAGGATTTGTAATACAACATGACGTGGATTTAAATAAAGGCAACACTAGTATAACGCTGTTCAATAGTCATAATTCGATTAAGCAAAATCAAATCCGGGTAACAAACTAAAACCGAGGGAAACACATCAACTATAAGAGGAAAACAACGGAACAACAGAAACACTGAACTACAACAAAATAAAACGCCAACATACATAGAAACGGATTGTTTGACAACAACTGCCATATTCCTGACTTGGTACAGGACATTTTAAGAAAAAAATGGTGGTTTGAACTTAGTTTCATGGCTAGTCAAACCTCCTGCTAATATGGCAATGTTAAAAATACCGCTAAAATGACAACACTGCGTGACAGGAATCCAGTTCAAACAAACGCAAGAACACTCAGCACAGAGAAATACATAAATAAATAATATAATAGTACATTACAACATGTAAACCGCAGAATAACAACGGACACCTCCCATGAATTTACGACAGCACACCAGGACATCACAAACGAAATATAAACTGCGCGTCACATGAATGGATTAACGTCACAAAAAGTGAGGTATTTTATGTGACGTTTATATT
Organism: Mytilus coruscus; assembly: GCA_017311375.1. NCBI lineage: Eukaryota > Metazoa > Mollusca > Bivalvia > Mytilida > Mytilidae > Mytilus > Mytilus coruscus. The sequence goes on from CM029601.1 coordinate 61,396,826, forward strand.
ATCACTGGCAAATTTCTAAACATAAAATAGATTTGTTTTATTTATAGACACGTACAAGAATATTGAATTGGGATTGAGTTTGTAATGGTGTTATTTTATGTATTTTCTAACCATGACAATAATATCAAAATTCAATTGTGTTTGTAGAGGTGTTATTATTTGTATTTTCTAACCATGTCGGTTTTTCTTCTAAATCAAAACTGTATAAACAAAGAAATCCTGTGCATATAGTTGCTTTAAACTTAAAATCATATAAATAAAGTAGCTGATTTTTCATCTTAACTTTTACATACATATAGAAAATAAAATAACTGTAACATAAGGCAAGATAATATAAGACCGAACAGTAAACACACATGAAAACAAACAACATAAAACAAAAACCTTGTAAACGAACCACGAGTAACTCATCTATACTAACAAATACGACACATGTGAAATGTACCGAAAATACAGAATTCAAACCACAAACGAAATAAACAGACAACAAATCAGCACAAAATGACCAACCGGACCCACACGTATAAGAAAGTAACAACAAAATGCCCGAAAGCGGGATATATAAATATCGAACCACGTCGTCTCGAACAGCGAACATTAGACATAACAAAATATCCAATCGGACTTACAAAAGAAACATGACAACTAAATACATGAATGTTGGATATATGAATACCGAGACACGTCGTATAGCAATGCAAATTCACACTTTAAGCAAGTAAACGTATCGTGCGGCCTTCAACAATGAGCAAATTCCATACCGTATTATCAATTATTAAAGATCCCCGACATAAAAAGTAAAACAAATTAAACGAAAAAATTAACGACTCAAAGTAGTACAAAACAATTAAGGAAAAACAAACGCGACTAACAACAACCACTACATTACTGAATTACAGGTTCCTGACTTTGGACATGCATCTATAGTGTTTGTGACAGGGCTAAACTTAATTGTTAGCATACAACTCTCCCCCTAACCTTAGACAGTGATGGAAGAGCACAAAATAAGAAAAATCTGTAAAATTCAATTTAGCAAGAAACACAAAACAACTAATATAAAAACAAAAGACACAAAGTACTAATATCTAAGCTTACTCACAGTTTCTAAAATGTAGTCTAAAGCCAATAACAACTAATAGATAAATAATGTTCTCCAAGACTACAGTATCTATCAGTACACATCCAACGGATCGTGTAAACACGTCATAAAAAGTCTTAAAAAACAATGATTTTGTGCAATGCCGAAATGCAAGTACATATCATCGATACGATAAAGGACATATGTTTTCACACTGTAAACAAATGCAATGTTAGTACCAATAAAATAATATTCAAAGATCTTACTACGGTGTTAAATTGACATTCTTTCATAATTTATTAGTCTTTTTAAAGGATCAATGAGCTAACATGTTCCGTATCTAAACTATGGGCTTTTATTACTGTAAATTCAGAAATAAGTGAGAGGTTTTTATTAATTAGGATACTGTGATTTGTTAAGTATCGCAATAGTAAGAACTCGCATTTTGATATCTGATATATATTTTTGTATGAATATTTTCTTGAAATCGCAATAATTTTTCAAGTTTTCAAAAAGTGCAATAATAAATGCACGCAATAATTTCTGAATTTACGGTACCAATTTTACCGTAAAAATTGAGATGTGATATCCCTTTAACTATATGAATTATTTAGGTAAAGACAAATGAAAACAACACATTATACAGGAGTAGGCCCGGGAAGACCCCTTTTTGGCCTCTAAATATAGCATTTCAAAAATTTGTTAAAAATGTAAACTTTTAGCTATTCATTGGAAAGTAGAATACTTTTGTAACATACATAAGGGCTGTTTTTGACATTGCACTGCACATGCATCAGGTACTAGCATCATTAATTCATGCAAAATTACTGAAATCTTCACAATTTTAGCATTTGTGCTAATTATTAGACGGTTTTGGACTAAAATGAAAGTGGACGCACTTGTGTTCAGTCTTAATATTAAAATATATGTTGTATTTAATGATGATATATAACATATATGAAGGTTGAGACTGAACACGAATACCGGTACTTCTATTTTAGACAAAAGCCTTCTAAAAAGTGACGTTTTATGGCATATGTGATAGATTTTTCATCTTTAAGTTTGAATTTAGACATCTTTAATGACCAAATGAATTCAAATATTTTACAGAAACTAATTGAATCGACTGAAGAAGACAATTAAGTGTTTAAAAAAAGTCAAAACTCTTTCATCAGATGTGCTTCAAATTTTAGGCCAAAATAAGCCCTTACCGGACCTTCTCCTTTAATGCGTCCGAAGCGCTTTTCTGGGTTCACCTTCACCAGGAACGCTCAAAGTCGAATATATGAAAGCCAAGGATGTAAAAGAACCGAAACAGTTGACCAAAAGGGAACTAAATATATAGCCAAACCCATCTACGGTAAACTATGAATGAGGGAGTTGAAACCTTAGTTTTTTTATAATTTCAAAAGTTACAAACGGACATTTTTAGAAAAGTTCTATATAAATCATGTCAGTACCGAAGTACTGACTACTGAGCTGATGATGCCATCGGGGACTGATAGTCTACTAGCAGAGGTATATACCGTGTGCTGTAAAAAATAAAAACAACACGTTATAAATTTCAAGCGTCCGACGAGCTTATTTGGATTTGCCTTTATTAGGAACGTTCATAGCCGAATCTTTAAAAGCCAAGGATGTATAAGAACCGAAACAGTTGAAGAGCTATATGACCAAAAAGAACCTAAAAAAGAGCCAAATCCATCTAAGGTCAACTTTGCCTGAGAGAGTTGAAACCTTAGGTTCTTTGTAATTTCAAAAATTATAAACGGATAATTTTAGAAAGGTTTGTTATAAATCATCTCAGTACCGAAGTCCTGACTACTGAGCTGATGGTACTCTTGGGAACTGAAAGTTCACCAGCAGAGGTATCTTCCCAGTGCTGTAAAAAAATCCGTGCATTCTGGTGGAGAGTTGTCTCATTGGTAATCATATTAGATCATCTTATCTTTATTTGTGTATTATTAAGTACATTACTTAACCCTTCCTACAGATATCATCATACGAATAACACAAACATGCCATAATGTATAGACACTTGTTCTGATGAAAACCCGTATGTTGAACAAGATATTTTAATGACTTTATTGTTTTGTTTGATTGCTGTCTCGTTTACGTTTACAATGTATCCTTTTGTTTATTTTTATGAATATTTTTATTGGTTGTTTAGCTGTCAACAACTGCTAAATAGGTTTGTATCGACACATGCTTATCTCTGGGTGACATTTGATTTTTTTTGTATGCCACAATTGTATATCCTTTTCTTCATATTATATTTAAAAAATATTGACGCGACATAAGTTGTCATAACTTGTTGCCTAATTCATCTGCATGATAAATTGCTATAAAATAAAATAATTAAAGTAGTAAACAAAATTCCAAAAGCAAGTCATTATGCAATACGCAGTTGTAATTTTTACGCTTTGAAGTCCTAATTTACCGATTTAAAATGTCCCGTAATAAAGAAATGTTTAGCCAACAAAAAGCTTAAGCCTATATTACCATCAATTCTATTCACATTAACACATTGCTTAATTACACATTGAAAATGTGATACGTCTTAATGCAAGTCAAATGGTTAATCACGGAACGTGTTACATATTATTACGCAAAATGCACATTTCAATGTATAAAATAGTGATCAAAATTACGACACTTTAATTTTAAGTGGAGAAAGGACAACTTTATAATGTTAAAACATAATTATTCGTAGACTAATGTTTCATTTGTTTCATTTATATATTCCTTCGTGCGTTCTAACTAACGTTGTAGAAAAGCGGACGTAATAATTTTTTTTTTACGTTTCAACTCTGTCTAATTTTACATTTATAGACAACACTATAATACATTACTCATCATTGAATAAAGTTACAAAGTCATATCTTTAGTATGTAAATATTATTAGATATGAGCGCGAAGGGACTAGCCCGATCCGGTATATTTAATTTATACTAAGATGTTATGGTTAATGCAAAAAGATAGACTTAAACAATTTAGGAAAGTAGGGTGATGGCGTTACGCCGAGGGTTATTTAATTTACATAAATATGATATAATGATTACTACAAATAAATAGATTTCAATAATTCGGGAGTTTAGTGTGTATAAGCAATTTGACATTTTCTGTGATAATGTATGTTTTATGCAGGATATCTAATTACATTTAATGGCATCATGATGTGAATAAAAGTATACTGTGCAATCAATGGATGATATCGAAGAACCACAGGCATTATGAAACCCTAACAGAAAACCATATGTTTTGAGTACATATACTTACGTGTCTTAAAATGTTTTTGTATATAGAGGCGTGCGGTAGTGAATAGTTTTCCGATGACGAAAACCCTTGATTTCTGATTTGTTAACGTTGGGTCCTTGTCATAACTTGTGATGTTTAAAACAGTACAGTCTTGTGACAATTGCTTCGATTCATGATACGAAGCTATTATAAGAGATAACACATGTTAAGTAATAATATATATTTATTGGCGAAGTAAGATCACGGCTTCTGTCGGTTACCAACACATGAACAAAGGGTAACCGTAAATTAAAATTGCTAATAAAATTTTTAAAATAGAATAGATAATTAAAATTGAAAATAAAACAAAAATATATAATGAAATTATGAATTAATAGTGTGCTGAATTGAACCCTGGCAATAGGTGTCCAAATCAACATGAGAAAACCGTTTGAAGTGTAAATGAAGATTAAATGGATTAATGTTCTAAATTAAATAACAATAAATCAAGTTTATCGGTACTGGTGCAGCCTATAAAGTCCGCCACTAAACAAATTCGAAATTTGCTGTCATAACAGAATGTTTCGGAAATTGTTACCACCAGCAAGTACTATGAAGGTGATTTATTTAAAAATAGAAAAAAAAACTGTATGTTTAGGAATCTGACCGCCGTAACTACAAGCTAACAGATTCCCGAAGCCATGGACCAACTTCGTCGTTTTGTGGACAAATTGTATGTGAAAATTTTATAATGTCATATTAACCTTGCTGTAACCTTTACAAACACAAATCATTTCCGATATCTGATAAATGGTTGTCTTCGGATATTTCTGGATATTTATAATAAGCACCGCCATGTTTGATGATATATGTAGCTGCTAAACTATTTAATCTAACTCTAGTTATGTTCAAAGATCTGTGTTCAATCTTATTCCTATATTTCTATTTAGGCAAAATTTGGGACCAAACAAATTTTGACTGTGGTAGCAAAACCCGAAATCAATCAATTACTTTTAAAATATCGTGTTCTAATACACACGACACTTTTTGTCCGATATCATTTCCACCACAGTGAACTACTAATACTTGCGGGGGTTCTTCGAGTGTAAGCAAATGTTTCACTTTGGCTATTATCTTACAAATCCTCATTTCATTTTTTCCTTGCCATCATATTGTAGTTTTTATTCGTTCCAAACCTAAATTTCCATCATCGACAGACCTCCTAGCATGTACAAATATATGTTTGATGATTGAAGAACCCACCAACCAAACACTCTTTTGTTGACCTGAAAGTCTTAAAGTGACGATCAGGCGAGTATTCAAATTTCAAATTAATAATGTACAATATATACAAACAAATAAATGACGACACATGTTAAATTTGACTTGCTAACCTTAGCGTTGGTATTCTGATATATGCTTTATAAGCTTTCGATTCCCAACGACCAAAATTCTGAATTTCATCATCAGAAAATCCCATTTTCGAAGACTGAGATGCAGCTCCGATCCTAAAACTGTGACTCTGAAAATTTGCCAATAAAATATCCGCCACATTCAGAACTTTCTTTAAAACAGCGTTAAACTGATAACGTGTAACATAGTTTCCACAAAAGAGTATGAATGCAGGACCAATACTTTTGGACCTGGCATTAAAATATGTCCTTAATAAATGAACAGGACATACATGAGATTTAACTGAAGGTATAATTATTAAACTATCTTTGCCTAACTGATCATAGATATAGGAAGATGTGGTGTGAGTGCCAATGAGACAACACTCCATCCAAATAACAATTTATAAAAGTAAACCATTATAGGTCAATGTACGGCCTTCAACACGGAGCCTTGGCTCACACCGAACAACAAGCTATAAAGGGCCCCAAAAGTACTAGTGTAAAACCATTCAAACGGTAAAACCAACGGTCTAGTATATATAAAAAACGAGAAACGAGAAACACGTATAAATTACATAGACAAACGACAACTACTGTACATCAGATTCCTCAGTCTTTAAAAATTGCATCCGCAATACAGTTTTTGTTTGATGTAATATGCACTGCTTTGAACTGAATCGTATAAACCATAGCTTGTAAAACTTAAGGACGAAGAATATGCATTACCCTTCTTGATCTAGACGTTTTAGAATTCAAGATATGAATAAGTGCTTTATTGTCAACGTGTAAGATAATTTTTTTATTCGCCACAAATGAAACAAGTTTGAAATTATAGTTTTCAATTTCAGCAAACTAGATTTTTACAATCAGTAGTCATCCTAGGTCCAGTATAATTCAGACAAAAACCTTCCAAAATTCCAAATACCATTCTAAAGCGAGTATTTTATTACAAAATAATCCAAAAACTTCCATAGAACATCAAATATAATTAGTGTATTAGCGATTTAATGAACCGTGGAAAGCTGGTCGCGGATTAGCACTCGAGCATCGTTGCGAGCTGTTATTTTGTTGTCCAGCAGCGATTCTAGGACCACGCCGAAAATTTAAATTTGTCTGAGCACCAAAAAATCGTGTACAGTTTACCGATGGGTACATACTTGCACAACGCAAACAACTATGTGAATAATGATAGTTAGACCTAGTGCAGGAGCAATTGTAATAATCATAACATTTGTATACATTAGTTACATGGTTTTGGTTATTTTGTGTGTTATGATCATACATGAAGAGCAACCAAAGCTCTAAATAGACTGTTCACCAATTACAAGACGGCATTCTTATTTTTTTTAAACGCAATTGCTCGTCATACCTCTTCCAGCCTAAACCGGGAAACCTACTAGCTCCAAGTCGTATGTTGCTCATGTATTTCAGAAGCCCTCTTTCCTCACCCAAATGACTTGACAAATAAATATCAATGAAAATCATAAATGCATCAGTCCACTGACTTATATTATTAATCTTTACAATGGATGCTTTTTGTTTAGTTTGTAGGACACCATCTTTTATTATCAAAGTATTGGAATTATCATCAATAGGTACTGGGCTCGACAATAAACAAACCAGATCAATATATTCACCATTTAAGATTTTTTGTCTAATATTGCTTGAAACATTATTACCCAAATCATTGTTGATGCTGGGAATATCATGTACATAATTGACATTAGATTCAAACTTTTGAAATGTACCTTGTTCATTGATGTTTTGTGAATAATGCACAGGCATTACAGACTCTTCATTGATTGCCAGATCCTCTGTACTGGTAGATGGTCCTTGTGCATTAGATGTTGAAATTTGCATCCGAGGCACTACATCATGTATTGTTTAGGACGGTGCAGTTGTCCTGTCATTCTAGCAACATGGGCTGTTCTTCTTCTTTTAACTCCTTTTTCCCCTCGCGACAGTTTTTCACCTAGGCATCACTAAACTTCAAACAAGTTGCTTTTTAAAAAAAAAGTCAATACGTGAACCTTAGAACTTTTTTTATGCTAATTATTATTTCAACTGAATTGTAAATTATATCTCAGTATTTTCATTATCATGTGTGTGGAGGATAATATTTTCTTTTTATTGTAAATCAGGACAATTATGGCATGTTGAGAGTGGTGTTAAATATAAAGTAGGCAGATAAGGAATGTTTTTATTTCAATAGTTCATATCTGGATGCTGTTAGCTTTCATTTTTACCAGTGTGAAAGGTCAAACTACTACCAATGGAAGACACTTCTAGGGTGTTTATTGGTAGAGGTAATATTTCACCTAGAATCCTTCAGTAATCTTATATATTTTTCTTTTTAAAATACATATTTCAGAGCAAGTACGATATTTTGTTTCATAAAATGTGGAAGTTTTATTCCTATCAGATAAGACAAAATCTACTTGCTTACCTTTTTATTTTGTGCCGTTATATCCTGTTCCACCTTAGAAATGGGTTTGGATCCAGCTAATACATTCAGTTTGCTGCTTTTACATGTATACTGTCCAAATCCAGAGCCTGTTTTTTTTGTTTGCTTATTATCGTGTCTGTTTTTCGTTTTTTTTTTTTTTTTTCTTTTTGTATAAAAATATTGCCATTGATTTATATCTTGTATAACACTGCTCAATTTGATGTCATTTAGCTCGCTTTGCTAAGACTCAACATTCAACGCCATGTTTATTGAAAAGTTCTCTCATTGGCAAGAATAGTTTACCAAATATTTTATAATCATATCAGTCGCAGGATAATTCGATTATTATGAAATGCGGTTCCTTCAGTCAACATACGTAATAAATATCAAAACTTTACACTGTTTTTTGCTAACTTATCTTTGTTGCCTATAATTCAGAAATTTAACAGTGTTTTGGGATTTTTTGCTTAAAATTAACTTTTTAAGCATTGGTCCCTTTTCAAAAGTCTCCCAACAACTATCTCATATGTGAACTTAAGTATAGGGGAAATTTTGTTCGCTGTGTTAAAGAAATCTACAACTTACTCTATTTTGCCTGTGAATGTGATGTTTTCTTTCCATTTGAACTCATTTAAGATATTTATAAATAGGACAGACAGATGCACATATGTGCATAAACCCGCTGCATTTGTTTGCACCTGTCCTAAGTCAGGAATCTGATGTTCAGTAGTTGTCGTTTGTTGATGTGGTTCATAAGTGTTTCTCGTTTCTCGTTTTTATATAGATTAGACCGTTGGTTTTCCCGTTTGAATGGTTTTACACTAGTATTTTTTGGGGCCCTTGATAGCTTACTGTTCGTTGTGAGCCTAGGCTCCGTGTTGAAGACCGTACTTTGACCTATAATGGTTTACATTTATAAATTTTGACTTGGATGGAGAGTTGTCTCATTGGCACTCATACCACATCTTCTTATATCTATGATGGTGAAAATATACCACCTATGGAGGGGGCGCTCCTATAACTTGTTTGTATAACTTTCCATTAAACTCAAATTTATTGTTTTTTAGAATTAATTAAACAAATGCAGTTTAATCTTTTTCGTTGAAAATCTTTAAAGGATATTCTTTCGTGTCAATTAATTCTTCTGCATTGATAACTGTTTCTTTTAAATTATCAATGATCATATTTGTGTACATTTATGTTTCATCATAGGCAATAAGAATGCATTCCCTTTTTACCTCGGTGTGTTTTATTAATGAAATCTTTTGTATCTTGAAACTTAAAAGTTATGCCTCTTCAAAAATGGTTTTATATTAGATCATTTAATCTCTCAATGCGTCTCGTGGGAGAGTTACACTTATTCTACATAGATTATCAACTATATCTTTTATTACCATATAGCATATAAAGTGAGTTAGCGATTTGTGTAAAGTTCTTTATTACCAAGTTTTAGATATCTTAAATGCTCCGTATGGAGGTGCTCTTAATTGCAGGAAGCTAATACAGATAAGAAGAATACATGTTCCGAATGAACAATAATTAAGGTTCCGAATATTCCTCCATAGACTATATTTCTAACTAATTAATATGCGTGAACCCTTAGGGGTTCACGCAATAAATGAACACAGTATAAGTAAAAAAAATATTTTTTTGTAAAACTTAAAATATGTGTATTATATAATAACTAAACATAAAAGTAAACATGAAATGAACAACGCAATATCTATGACGGAAAAGAATTGATAATAAGACAAGTAATTAAATATCAATTTGAAGCAGTTACCAAATATTTCTTAACGGAAGCCCAGTTAAATATTATTCACAACATCAAATAACAATTAGGTGTACCATTGATAATTTTATTATCTAGCAATGTTAAATGACTCACAGCGCGCATCGAGTATTTAGTATAAATTACATAACTGATTATAAGAAACTACCAGAATAATTTGCATAACAAAATGTAATTAGCATGGATAGCCTCAATATTAGATGCCTCAATAAAAGACAAACTCGTATTACTGGACAACAAGGGTTTCGGCAATAAAGTTTATCGACATTTTATAAGTGAATACTCAAGGCACTAATTGCGCACATTAGAATACAGACTTGTTTGTTTATTGCTATTCTAAGTTTTATTCAATAAAATTAATAAAAAGAAAAAAACTCACCGTACCATGTTCTGCTTTGAATAATCAAGAACTTTCTAATTATACTACGGAAACTGCAACGAAGGAATATACTTATAATAAATCTCATATTAACATTAATGGTTCACTTCTTCTTGATTTTAATATTTCGGTTTCACACGGAGAAACAGTTGACCAAGACGATTTTCTTCTCCTTATTGTCATTTTTCAATTTTTGAATGGTGGCGTTCCTTTTGTCCCTTCTTTTAGTGCATATATTTCTATACTCGTTCGTTATACCCGTGTCTGTATTGGCGTTTTATATATCAATAAACATCCTATATGTTCAACTGATAAATTTTTATGTCGGGGATGTCGTTACCTCACATTTTTTTAAACTTCTACTACATTATTTCATAGATATTTTTTAAAAGTTTGTTTATACCTGAAGAATTCTTATTACAAATGAGATTCCTAATTTTTACGGCGATGTTGTCTATGGAGCTCATGAAATAAAATACGATATATGTACATCTATTCTTCCTTTTAATTTACTCATTATTGAAGGTTATCAATTCAGCAATGTAGAAGATCGTTGAAATTTGTTTTACAATGATTTTCAACTAAATATGGTTCTACATCGTGTTGATATTTGTATTTTGGCTTTGAACGATCTTATGCTTTTATCTGACTGTTTACACTAAATCCTGTTAAAGTGTACTGGTCGATATTTTAGTCCGATAGAACATGGTTTATTTGTTAAATAAAACTGAGTTTTGAACTAGTTTTTAGTAACTTATCGTCACTTTGTATCGTTTGTCTTCTTTGTTATTTGCCTTTGTACTTAATAACGATCGGACAAGTCTAGCCCTTTCTAATTGATGTTTACAGTTAGTTCTTATGTCGTGTTGTTAAAATAATAGTCAAGGTTATAAGAGGTGAGTGATCACAAACATGTTTAATGTCGTAATATTTTGTATGTGCCTGTAACACGCCTGGTTCAGTGGTTGTCATTGTTTGCTATCTGCCATATGGGTCAATATCCCTAATGCGCCTCAAATTGAGGTAATAGTGCGTAATCACAAAGTCTCTGTGCAGTCATATTGGACATGTTTCAATTCTTAACAAATATCTGAGCTAAACCATGTGTGCTTATTTTAAAAGCAGATGCCCATAGAATAAAGGTGTTAATACTAGGGGGTTATTAAATATATGCAAGGAACTAAATTTTCAAAGAAATTATTGTGTGCCAAAAGGTATTTTTTACGTCGAGAAGCCGCATCACAAAAAGTTTTTTGAGGTGTACTAAATTACGGAAAAACTAATCGCACTTCGTACCCCGAAAATTTAACCACATATGGGAAAATGTCTCAGCCTCGAAACGAGCCACTATACATTTCCAAGTTTACGATATGGGCATAGGAATTGATGAAAAGGCTACTACCACCGCCTACCTGAAAGGAATTGCACATCTTGACCCAAATTGTGAATCGTATTTTAGAAGTTGTCAGACTGATTTATGGATGATTGCATCTTGTACTTAAGAGCAAAAAATGCTAATGAAGGTTAGTTGTCTTTTAAGAATACATAGTTATCACAATTGATTCTAGATTGACATTATTTATAAAGATCAGCAAAATTTTTTGCTTTTGAAACGTATTACTTGCACGGGACTGGAGCACTTCTTTTAGGCACAATCAAAATCCTTGTTTACAGGAGACCCTGAAAAGGCACAAGGCATTGATTAAGGAAGGGTATAACTTCTTATGGAGACATTTTATATTGTTTAACTGTAAATCAGCATGACACACAAAACACATATTCTTTTCATTATCATTCAAAGTTACAGGAGTAGCTGACAATGCAAGGGAAATAACACATGCACTTTTGTACGAGTATTTGAAACATGTGTTGTACACCCAGGGGCGTAGCTACCCGGAGGCACGGCAGCACGTGCATCCACGTCGTTTTCACAAAAGAGAGAGAGAGAGTGAGGGACAAAGTTAACATATAGGAATTGGTCTTTCTATGTATGCATTTTAAAAACTACACAAAGAATAAAAGCAAGAGGAATACACATGCAGCGGAATTTTTAATCCTGTAAGACATGTATATGTACGATAAATACATACAACTGGTGTAGACTTAGCTGAACTTTTTTCTATTACGGGCATTGTTTAGAAAATACCAGCTACATAGTTATCGGTACCACAACAATAACGTATACTCGCTTTGAGTGCAAAAAAAAAAATAATCCCTTTAGGGTTAACAAAAAAACTTGAAAATTATTATTTTCCGCTTCGCCCCAAAGGACACATCTTACTAGAATGAAGACTCTTCAACACGTATCGATCCGGGAATAATGACTGTTACCTTGTGAACTAGTTTAAAATTGACAAGTATGTAACACGAATAGTTCATTTCCACATCACGTCAACGTATCTCGTCCTGTGTGCATGTAATATTTACTACCGGACATTAATAACCATTCAATCAATCAATATAGTTTCCGTATACTAGTAGATGAGAAGTTGGAACTGCTGTTATTATAATAAAAAGTACACATTTTCCAGTACATGTATTACGTTTTCATGTATTTTACAAAAAAATCTTTTATATAGATTTGATCATTCGAAGTCGTTCTATATGGGCCGGCTATACGAATGGTTGATTGTAAAAGCATTTAAATAAATTGTTAATTCTAACTCGTTTTACTGGACTGTTAGGTCATTCAATTTTAAAAAGAACTTTCTGTCCGAGTCGGACACTAAGCTGCTGATTCTTGTTCGAAAGATACACCAAACGTTTATTACACGTATCTTCACTGTTATCATCTAGATATTGCGATACAACTGGTCGAATGCATATGCATTTGTTAATTAGCTGGCTAATTAAAAAACGCAGATTATGAAAAAGATCGTGATCAAAGTACCATTTCCTCTGAAAAAAGTTCATTAATTTCAACTTCGAATATTCCTAACTACGTAAAATTCGAAATTCCCATCTCTCTCTTGTAGAGTTTACCCACAAAATTTTTCAACATTTAAATACATATGTTAAGCAAAATATATGAGAATGTGTCCACCAAGTATTTGGTATCCAATGATGTTTATGCTAACAGAAACTCCACATAATATAGAATTGTGTTTATGTTTATTGTTTGTTTTTTTAAATCTACTTTGCTCAATACATATACTAGCATATGGATCAAATCTCCGTGATTTTAAAAGCTTTCACGTACAAAAAACGCAAACGACAATGCTGTCTTCATTCGACTCGAAGTTAAACAAATAGTTGACCAAAAAACCACAACAAAAATGTCCAAGTTTTATTTCGGTTGTGATTGTTTTGAAACGCTATATATGCGGAGCTCCCGGGGGGCTTTGCCCTGGACCCTCTGGGGCCTTAGGCGGCCCCAGACCCCTCGCCCTTTAGTTTGTGATACCACTTCATTAAGAAGGTAGCTACGCCCCTGACACAAATAATTTGACCACTAATTAACAGCTGGTTACTAAAACAATCAAATAAACAGACACAACTATTTGAAGAAAGGCATGAATTGCTGTATTTTAATGCACAGCAACAAATCACAAGAGAGTGTCTTTTCTCGGTGAAAAAGGGGGAGGGCCAATTCATTTAAAAACCCAGTGCTTCAACTATTCAGCTATGAAGCTACTATTGATTGCTTCTGTGAAAAAAAGGTTAAAATCAATGTTGTAAAGCCAAAAGGGGGAGCATCTCTCTTTTTAAGTGACAATACTTTCAAGAATTTGATTTTCTCTCTCTCAATTATACAGTTTTTATTCTAGTGAAATGATAACACAACCTTGAATCAATTTTTTGTCTTATTTCAGTTGCGGAAGTATCATTCTACTTTAACCTGAGATGGCAAATTAGAGGTTTAAAAGGGTTCTTTTAGAATTACATGTAAGCTTTTTTTTTATCGACCAAGCTCTAATTTGTATATTTATGGTATTTATGCAATTGAAATTACAGTCACGATGTGGAAAATATGCCGATGTGAAAACTGTTGCAATGGTCTTGATATTATGTAAAAATGCTTCGTTACTGATCTTTTTGACTCGACATTTTGAGTTAAACCCTTAGGCAACTGTTCGTTATGTAACACTGCAAACTGTGCTTAGCATTATTTTAATCAGTCGTTATTTAATGTCATCATAATACGTGTGATGTCATAATATTTACTTAAAAACCAAATCTCACTGATAAAAGGTTTTTACTGAAATACTTAAAAAAATACTTTATCTTAAGTAGAATTATGTGAAAGGACAAGTTTTAACATTTGCACTTCATTCCGGTTTTAATCATATGATAACAATTACGTTAAAAGCAGTTTAGAGTGGTTTCTAAGGTTGAAAATACCAGATTTCTAGTGTTAACAATTATTGATTATTTTTAAGGGTTTTCGAAAAATCTACATTTTCGCATAACTTCCCAGTAAAAATGCACTTTTACGCATCAGAAAATTGTCATAAATGCTTAAACAGGGTCTTCATTTTGTAATTGAAGGTTATCATCAGATGTTTCATCCATATTGTGACCTGTGAATGTATACTGGAAGAAATCAATTAAACTTACACATTGTATTCAGAATTAACAAATATAGCGATATTAGTGTTGATGCTTTATAGTGGCGAAACAAGGTTATTTTCTTTCAGAAATTGACCAAAATACACAGATTTATCCAGAATGTCATACCAAAGAACTTCACACAAGAATATTTGGAAAAATCAGACTATGGATTTCAATATGGGTCAATATCTTTAATGCACCTCAAATTGAGGTACTCAAAAACTAGTGCGTAAACAAAAAGTCTCTGTGCAGTGATACTGGAAATGTTTGAATTTTTAACAAGTGACTGAGCTTAACTATTTGGACTGATGTGGAGAGCAGTGGCCCATAGAATATATTTGTAAAACTATGGAGTTATTAAATGTATGCAAGGAGCTAAATTTTCAAAGAACGTATTGTGTGAAAAAGGTATTTTTTTCCTCGAGAGGCCGATCACATAAGGTTTTTCGGGGTGTGCTAAATTACGGCAAAACTTAATTCACTTCGTTAACCGAAAATTTAACAACAAGTGTGAAAATGTCTCAGCCTCAAAACGAGCCATCATACATATCCGAGTTTACGATATGGGCAGAGAAATTGAGGAAAAGGCTAGCATTACTGCCTACCTGAAATGAATTGCGCATCTTGACACATATGTGTTTATCAATCATTGTTGTAAAAAAACAGGCCTTTGATTTTCCCGTTAGATTTATTTCAGATTTGTAATACAAGTCCTTATTTTAAGAAAATAAAAAAAAAATAAATAAATAATAAAAAAAAAACTTCAGCAAACAGATGTCATCAGTCAAAAAGACCAAAACAAAAACATGGCATATACAGTAGTGTATATTTCATAACAGTTTACAATCAATATTACTTTTATAAATTAATCTGTTTTAAAACATTGGGTTACAGACGATCAAATAACCGAAAGTAAGTTTTATGCCACTGTAAGTAAAATACACAGTACATTTAACAAATGTTTTGCTTGGATTAATTGTTCAATTGTGCAAATGAAAGGCTTTACTCTTGAATAAATTATTCCAACCTACAGAGAGAGAGAAACAGCTTGTTGATTACTTATTTTTATATATAAAATCTTCTAGTCATTTCCTGTATTTGAACCTGTAATAAGACTCTTAAAATACAACCGAATGGAACACGGAAAATAACAATATATTTATAAGTGCAAGGAAATCTTTCAAAATCAATTAAACTGACAATCACAGATATTTCCTACACAACTTGGCTAGGTAAAGGTATATTTCCCTCGAGAAATTTGTTGTTTTTCAGTTTAATATTGTTTCAAGTTTGATTTCATAATTCGCATTTGTTCATGCTACTACAAGAGTAACCAGTATACAAGTATGATACGTGGAGAAACAAAAAAGCCGAATAAGTATTTGTTAAACAAGAAGATTAATAATAAACCTTTCTAAAATTGGCCGTTTATAAATTTTGAAATTGTAAAGAAACTAAGGTTTTAACTCTCTCACCCAAAGTTGACCTTAGATGGATTTGGCTATTTTTTAGGGGTTTTTTTTTTTTTTGTTATATAGCTCTTCAACTGTTTCGGTTCTTATACATTCTCGGCTTTCAAATATTCTGCTTTGAGCGTTCCTGATGAAGGTAAATACAGAAAAGCGCTTCGGACGCATGCAATTATTCAACGTGTTGTTTTCATTTTTTTAACCAGTGGTGTATCCTTATAAAAATAAGGAGATGTGGTATGATTGCCAATGAGACAACTATCCACCAAAGTTCAAATGAAGTGGATGTAAGCAATTATAGGCAACCGCAAGGCCTTCAACAATGAGAAAAACCCATACCGTATGGTCGGCTATAAAAGGCCCCAACATGAAAAATATGAAAAATTCAATTGAGAAAACTAACAGCCTAATTTATAACAAAACAATTTACGAAAAACAAATATGACAGACATGAACCAATGACAATATTCTTTTTTTTTTAATTAATTTCCGTTTTGTAGGCTTTATCATAAAAAAAATAAAGTTGTAAACAGTTAAACAGCGTGAATTCAGTTTCCCAATCTATGAAAACCTTGCATTTATTGCTTTTAAAAAAGTCAGGGATCGAGTTCGTGAAATTCCCACTGTCAAACATTTTTAATTCTTATATATCTATTTTATATAGTGAACAAGCTTTAGAGGGATGGTTAATAATATTAACAGTGTCAATTTTTCTGCACCAGATGCGCATCTATTTTCAGTCTTCATATCTTTATTCTTCGAATGATTTGAGGGTCATTTTTTATCAAAATTAGTTTTTGATATTACCTTTGTATACATTCTTTTTTTAAAGTTAATTTCCATTTCGTAGGCTTAATCATAAAAAAAAAATAAAGTTGTAAACAGTTAAACAGCGTGAATTTGCTGCGTCTGTGTCACAGACGGACATTTTATCGCATGTGACAAAGTCCAATTCTTTGTTTCGGCTAATAACTTGTAACCAAATACGATTTATATTAATTCATACCCCATATGTTGACCTATATCCATAAATTGACAATGGGGGTCGGTTGTAAACAAGACTTTATGACAAAAGCGATGATTTCAGTTTCCCAATTGTGAACTTTCCATTTCTATGAAGTAACATTCCAACAGCGCCTGCATACGGAGTATATATATCTCAGTTGATACGATATTCCAGAGCTTACATTACCTATCAATATTTCTTTGATAGAGGGTTGTTGCTTACAATAAAACTATTAAACCAAGAGTTTCAACAGACCGCCTGAGATTATCCCTAGTTTTCTTTAAAAGGGTTCGTGTTGCTCTTGAGTCCGTGGAACACTTAACAATTCAAACTTTTAAAAAGTTTTCAAATTTTAATTTTTTCTTATTTTTTATCAAAGTTTTAAAATATCAACACTCCAACTTTTTTAAATTGTTTGAAATTTGGAAAATTTCACAAATTTATTAAAAATTCTAAAATTCTAAAATTTGTTTTACAATTTTTAATAGTTCAGATGTTTAATCAAACTTGAAAAATACTAACTAAACGTGCAGTTTTGATCATTTCGCTTTTTGAAAGTTTTTTTTTTAATTTTTGATAAACATATCTAAAATAGAAAACGGGCAAAAAAGAGAACATTTGAATTTTTATCGGGTACCTGTAAAGTGTTAAACGAAATAAGAACGAAATGGGACGAAACGAAACGAAACAAAACGAAACTTAACATTTTCTAATAATATGATATAAAACAAGAAGCTAACTTGTTTGATATATAGTTTTCACTCTGTACTGGGAAAATACATATACCCCACGCGACACTTACCAAGGAGGAAATCCTGGATAAGCATGAGTCTGTTCGTATGTTCCTTTTGGAATTTCAACCAACGATGAAGAACTAGATCTTCCTTCACTGTATTGGATAACTAAAGTGTCCTTACAAACAACGTTATATTGCTGGGTCTTCAAAGTGCTCCACGAAACCTCTTTCTAAATTATTAACATCAATTTTATCTGCAATCAAATTCAGTTTCATCTTGCAATGGTATTACAACATTTGACTTTACTGCACGTATTTTTTGCTATTGCGTTGTCAGTTTATTTTCGACTTGTGAGTTTTAATGTTCCTTTTGGTATCTTTCGCCTCTCTTTTGTTTCTTAAAAGGCAAATGCATTAGTTAGACATGAGTTAGACTTTGGTTATCTGTACATAAATGCACCAAATGCAGAAATTACTTATCGACTTTAATCTGTGATTACTGCCCTAAATGTTGTTATCGATAGTATATTTGACTTAATCTCCGCGAGTGGCATTCAGAAAGGGTAGCATAGAAGCTCACAATGTTATAGTGTAAGACATGTCATGTGGGAGTTGATGTGACTACACTTAACGAATGATAAAATACTTTGGTTGCTTTTTTTCATATTAATTGGTTTTCGTTAATTTTTTTTAGCATGAATTACGCTGTAGGGTTTTCTCATTTTATCATGTCGTGTTAGCTCATTTATAATATGCGTTTTGTTATGAGTTGATTGTCCTGCGATGAATCACAAAGTGCAAATAACAAATACTGAACTATCCATCAATACAAAATGCGAATACATGTATCCGTATCCTTTTATTCACTGTTATCATTTCTGATGGCCCCTCGTAGAGATAGTTATAGGTCAAACAACCTTTAGAGCAGTAATCACAGATTAAAGTCGATAAGTAATTTCTGTATATGGTGCATTTATTTATTAGATCATCAAAGTGTGTCTACATCAGGTCTAACTAATTAATTTTGCGATTAAAAGAAGCAAATTTCTAATTGTTATCCCTGTATATCAAACAAGTTAGCCTCTTGTTTTATATTCTATTTAAAAAAAAAAAATGTTTCGTTTCGTAATATTTCGTTTTGTTTCGCTTCTTCCTGTTTTGGCAAATTTTTTTACACTTTACAGGTACACGATGAGGATACAAATGTTCTCTTTTCGCTCGTTTTCCATTTTAAATTTTTTAATCATAAATCAAAAAATTCAAACTTTTGAAAAGCGAAATGATAAAATCTGCACGTTTAGTTTATTATTTTAAAATTTTGATTAAATATCTATACTATTGAATTTTAAAACGAATTTTAGAATTTTTAGATTTTAATTATTTGGGGAAATTTTCAAGATCTTAAACAATATAAAAAAATTGGAATGTTAATATTTGAAAACTTTGATCAAAAATCGAAAAAACTAAAATTTGAAAACTTTTTAAAAATTTTGAATTATTAAGTGTTACACGGACCCTCTTGCTTGAGTTTTTAAGTGGTGTTCATTAATCTCATCTTTAGTTTTTCAGTGTCTATATAGTGTTTATACCAGTAACAGTCTCGTCTATCCGTTGTCATGAAAACGTTTCTATTTCAAATCTTCACGGGTCAATTACCAATCCGCTATTGCGTGATGCCTAATCCCTTGATATGACTTATCAACGTATTTAAAAGAATAACACGACGAGTGTCGCACGTGGAGTAGGTAGGATCTGCTTACCTTTCCGAAACACCAAAGATTACCTACGGTTTTTAGTGGGGTTCGTGTTGCTCAGTCTTTAGTTTTCTATGTCGTGTTTTGTATACTGTTTTGTTTGTTTGTCTTTTGGTCGTTTTTCGGTTTTTGCCATGGTATTGTCTTTTAAGTGTAATTACCTTTGTAAGGGGTCATCCAAAGGCTTCGGTCATATAGGAACTTCTTTTGGATCTTGCCTTGCATTGCTAATCATTTTTCCTGTCTAATGTTTCAACATTTCTTTTATATATTTCGATATAATAAGAAAACACTTGAAAATTAGAAGAAAATAAATCATTTACGGGCAGTAACCCGATAGTATTGGTTATGGGCCAGGGTTTTGTCAAAGAACGTTTCGTCCTTTTTCTCAAAAAGTTCATCGGAAAGTACCAAGACCTAATAGATAAATATTTAGTGTCTACTTCACAAATAATACAAAATGGTCTTAAGTTATAGATTCTAGGTGCTTATGTATCTTTTGTTTTACTTAACAGTTGTCCCTTTGTCTTCGAGCTATTATGTTTCTTTAGGTCGTATGACAGGGTATTTATACATCCCGCTATCGTGGTTTTGACTTTTGGCGTTCCATGTGCAGGTGGGTGCTAAGGTGCGATTCGGACGTAGAGTTTTTTTGCAGGGTTGTTTCTAATTTGTTTTCCCTTGGATTTATATTTTACTTTATTTGTACGTTATCAAGAAAGTGTATACTGGATACGGTATGTACTATAAAAAGTTTTTATTTGCGTCTTTGTCAATATACTATCAACTACCAAAACGTTTTTGTTGACATCATTGCCAATTTACTATCAACTACAACTTTTTGTTGGCGTCTTTGTTAGATTTATTTGTATGTTTGTTTGAATTTGTATATTCAGTTGTATGTCTGTGATGTATGTTTACACAGTTTTGGCTGCTGGATCTCAGTAGGTGTCAAATCAACCTATTATGTCTGTTTTGGTTACTCACACAATGTTGCCACTAGAACGGAACTATAACTGTCATACAAGTGAATGGTTAGCTAGGTATAAAACCAGGGTTAACCCACCATTTGCTTTTGAAAATGGCTGTACCAAGCCAGGAATATGACAGTTGTTTTCCACTCGTTCCGTTGGTTGACAACGTTTGATTTTGTCAGTTATTTTGAATTTACCTTGGAGTTCGGTATATTTGTTATACTAGTTTTCATTAACAGAGTTGTGCTCCTTACGCACAAACTGCTCCAACAGAGTTATAAGGAAGACCTACTGAATTCGACACTACATACATTTTTCTGTCACAATCACGAATCGTTTGACCTATACGACGAGTCGGTATCTCAACTCTCTAACTACATGTTTTCGCTGTCTAAGATCTTTAGATAAGTAGAGTAGCTAGCTGATCTGTAATTTTACCGACTGTGTCCTATTCTCCATTTTGACATTTTAACTGAGCGTGAATTCGTATGGCTGGTGATGCATGATAGCAGGATACGCTTACCCTGTTGACGATACGGTATCGGCTTTCGAAGTTCATGTGATTCCCACAGTATTTGCTTCTTACCTTGCTTTGTCTTTTCCTAATCGATTTACGAGATTTAAACATCGGTAATTTACTGTCGCCGTAATTCATACATGTATCAGTATTTTTGTTGATCATATTTTGCTGATCATTTTTGCTGTTTTCGGTTTTTACTCATCTATTGTTATTTTCGAGACAATAGGTAAAACCTTGTTAAGTCTAAAATCTTCGCTTAAGGACAAACACTCCTATGGGGAGTCTTACTGTGTTTCGAGCATTTGGCAATTTTCTAAGATCTTGATATTCATTTTCGCTGTTTTATATAATACAGTTTCTACCTATTATTATAGTTTTCAAGACAGAAGGCAAAAACTTTAAAATTAGTATAAAATCGTCATTTAGGGTAAACACTCCTATGAGGAGTGGTCTGATAATTTCAATGAAATAGGTAGGAGGTAACCTTGTCCTTCTGAACAGTTTTGCTCTTGTCAGTTTTCTCTACAATACATGTATTTTAAACTTATGTTATATTTGTAGCCATGGTGGCCATGTTGAAGTTTGGTCCAGTAGTTTTAGTGGAGATTTTTGTAAAAGTTTACGACGGACGCAAAGTGATACCATCAGCTCACATGGCCCTTTGGGCTAGATGAGTTCATAATGATCAACAATACAAGGACTACAAGAATGCCAATATGACCAAATTCATTTGATGACTCCTTAAGGAGTTTTTGCCCTTAAATAACGATTTTCCACTAATTTTCGTGTTTTGACAAATTATCTGCAAAACTATAATAAATAGGTAAAAAATTTAGACAGCAAAAAAGATCAGCAATACATGAAAAATGTCAATATGACCAAAAAGTGTGACACCACCAAATCCACCACTCACATTTAGAACATATGTAAAAGCAGACCTACTTTAAGAAAAAATAGTGCTTTTAAAACTAGTTAATGAATTTTCATGAATGAAACTTTTTCCGAATGAGACATATATTTTGACAATTTTTAGACCACATTTACTTGTACGTGCTTACTGTGTCTAAACTACCCCAACAAAAAATGTTTGGACTCAACTGTATCTAATATCCGGTACGGTGACGGACCATCAACAGACAGAGAAAAGGTAGGATTTCTGTTTATTCATTTGTTGTTTTAGTGATATTGAAGAATATACATACACATATCACAAACTAGTCAAAACATTTACTAAATTTTATCATCGGTACAAGGACATCATTCGTAAATATAGCTCAACATGCAGACTTCTTATACGTTCAGGTATTTCACATCACCAATCTTTTATGGTAATATTCTTTATAAACCACAAAAATGTCAGTATTCACCTCAGAAGCTAACAAAACCTTTAAATAGACTTATTAAGAAGGGATATAGTTACGATACTGTTGTCAGGTCATTAAAGATTGCATATTTTGGCTTTAATATTGATTCACTTATAGGGTCTTTGCATCGGAACTAAACACATTTATTTAAAAACCAGTTGTTGGCATGACACGGGTTATGCTCTTCTCATATATTTTATGATGGTATGATACTAAACCCCTAACGGGAGGGATTGTGCCTGATATTCATATGATGAAGACATAATCTTTCAATCAGTTTAATTGAGGTCAGGAGCTGGCATGTCAGTTAACTGCTAGTAGTCTGTTGTTATTTATGTATTATTGTCATTTTGTTTATTTTCTTTTGTTACATCTTCTGACATCGGACTCGGACTTCTCTTTAACTGACTTTTAATGTGCGTATTGTTATGCGTTTACTTTTCTACATTGGCTAGAGGTATAGGGGAGGTTGAGATCTCATAAACATGTTTAACCCCGCCGCATTTTTGCGCCTGTCCCAAGTCAGGAGCCTCTGGCCTTTGTTAGTCTTGTATTATTTTTACTTTTAGTTTCTTGTGTATAATTTGGAGTTTAGTATGACGTCCATTATCACTGAACTAGTATATATATTTGTTTAGGGGCCAGCTTAAGGACGCCTCCGGGTGCGGGAATTTCTCGCTGCATTAAAGACCTATTGGTGACCTTCTGTTGTTGTCTGTTCTGTGGTCGGGTTGTTGTCTCTTTGACACATTCCCCATTTCCATTCTCAATTTTACATATAACTATTTTCGATTGTGAGATGTATTATTTTCTACAACCATTCTAGATAAATGGAGAAATAAGTCAAAAAAGGCACATCAAAATGGTGAATTGAGTGAACCGTTCATGCCTCGAATTTGTTTAATTTCTCTTTACATTGGGCACTTTGTACGGAAAGAAAGGTACGGAAAGAAAGATATTAACACGGAGATTGCAAGTCTAGTCACTATGAGCACCTAAATATTTGTATTTATGTGCATGGAACGAAAGAAACGGGTCATGTCAAAATGGAAGGACCCGGTTTCGTCAATGTTATGTACTACATAAGGACCCGGTTTTGTCTCAGTATAGGACCCGTTTTTCGTTTTTTTTTTTTTTTTTTGGAAACCACAAATTTATTAAAAGCAACGTTAACACGGATCTGAACATTGTCCGTCGGAAGAAATTCAATATATGAGTCATATAGATGTTATTGTAATACAAACCTGTCGTGTTAAAATTTATCTTAAACGGGAACTTTCGAAATAGGGAGTAGACATTTTTCGAATGCTATACGTATACCTTATTGCACTTATCTTCGAACTAAGTTTAAATGGAAATAAATACTTTATAGCATGCATTCTCATTAATTCCTTATGATGTTTGTTTGTTTTCTATATTAGTATGTCATGATGTAAAAATAAGAAGATGTGGTATGATTATGTTGCCTTATCAATTTATCAAAAGAGTAAAGCTAGTATGCAGTATACAATATATTTACTATCATTCACTCATTCGTTTATTCATTGACGGACAGTCAGAAAAAGACTTTAGTCTATATACTATTCTGCACGAAATAATCATGAATGCAACCCCGCTAAATTTTCTGGTACTAAATATATACTGTGTTACTCGTACTAATGCGTTTTTAACACTTGAGCACGCGCATAACATAGCTGTGGGATTTTCAACTTTCCCTCTATTTTCAGGTATGCACAGTTGATTTTGTAGGCCTTTTAAAGCATGTTTTCCATATCAAGTTCACATTACAAGTTCCAAGGAAACTTCAAGTAAATATTTGAAATAAATGTATAGTAGTATTACAATTTGATTCTAATATGACTTTCTTCTTTCGCTTTGGAAACAAAGCCATGTTCTAATTCCAATAGAACATGGGCTGCACGTGATGGACGTCACAATTGAAATTGCAACGCCATTTGTATTTTGAGCTACAACGGAGATCAAAATGGACATTTGTGTTGGTGTTGCTCGCTAGTAAATTAAATAAAATCATTCTGAAAGTATTTATGTATCTGTTAATTTTTTTATCGTGAAACGGTTGATTTTTTAGAACGTTTTGGTTACCTCAAATCAAAATGGTTGCCTTTCAAACGTGTATGTTGGGTCCTCTTTGAAGTACACAAATTCTAAACTTTCCTATTAGAATCGAAATAATTCTATCATGCTTTGCTCTATGCTCATTTTAACATTGGTAGGCTTTATATTTGTCAACATTTTATACCTCGCTAACGCTTGGTCTAAAGATATTAACAAATATAATGCCTACCCATGTTAAAATGAGCATGGCATGAAAGAATTGTTTCTTAAATACAATTGGTTTGCAACATAATAACGTCCCAATATCTACGTCTTACTTAGAACAACCTAATTGGCCATTTAGCCAATGAGACAACTTTCCATCAGAGACCAAATGACGTAAAAGTTAGCAAATATAGGACACCGTATGACATCCAACAATGAAAAACACTCATACGGCATAGCAAGCTATAAAAAGCCCCGAAATGAAAAATGTAAAAAAAATTCTAAAGAGAAAACTAACGACCTGATTTACGTACAAAACAAAAAACGAAAAACAAATATGATATAAAGCAACAAAAAACAAGCACTGAATGACAAGCTCCTGGATTCGGTACTGACACATACAGAATGGCGGGATTAAGCGTGTTAACCCCCAAAAAAAAATGGTATAACAGCACATGAGAACAAACTATAAAAATCAGTTGAAAAAGGCTGAACTCATTTGATTACAGAACCTGTATAGTAAATGCGCAGTTTGCACTAAAAGTTGGCGGATGTCTCTGTTTATTAGTTTTTTTTTTATTAAATTTTATGATGGTATACGATATAGTTATATTATATCAGTGGCGGATCAAGGGGTGTTGATGGCAAAAAATAATTATTATATCATGTTTTTTCACGATTTTATATAATTTTTTAGCATAAAATCGTCGTCCAAAAAAAATTTCCCTTCGGTAAATAATCCGTTTTATGGAATTACGCCCCTTTCAAAAATCCTCGGTCCGCCCTTGCATATTGACAATAATAAACTTTACCAACGTCACTAAAATGTAGAACATTTGTCAATGTACGATAATCATTACACAATGAAGAGATAAAACAACCGTTTATTTATAAAATTATTAATACAATAATCATTATTGCAATTTCTGGATGGCCTGAGACTATTATACTAATTTATACTTAGTTTTATAGTTACAAGGAGAGGTAAAAAGATTTTAGCGCATTATTATTGTGATCCTTTGCGCCGCATGGAAATTCATTTTCTAGGGCGATTCTGCATGCATATAAATTTGTCTTATTCTCTTGCTTTATAATGAACATTTAGTGTTCAGAATATTTATTTTCAAACGATTATACTGCCCCCGCCCCCCTTTTCCCCTTAGTTAGAGTGGAATATTCATTAAGATAACCATTCTGTTGTCCCAGAAAATCAAATATCAAATGTGCGTCCTTCAATTTTCAAGGCCGTGTAGTATCCGAGTTTGAACACTTAAATTTACATAATTGATATAAAAAAAATAAAATTGCGCTACAAAACCTTCATTTCTATGTATTTCCCTGTCATAGTATTTGTTTTTATATAAAGCAAAATTAAAAATATTTTTGTTCCAATAAAGCAGGAATTCAAGTGTGTACGGATTCAAATAGATCATAAGTTATCCTCTGAAAGATATTGTTTTGCAACGAGCCCTCAAACTCTTGTTGAACGCCAGATTTTAATTTACGTCATGCGATTATGCATCATTTTCTATGACAAAACCGGGTCTACTTTGTGAATTTTTAGGACGAAACCGGGTCGTACACATTGACAAAACCAGGTCCTCCCATTTTGACATGACCAATTTCTTTCGTTCCATGCACAGAAATACAAATATTGAGATGCTCAAAGTGACTAGTCTTGCAATCTCCGTGTTAATATCTTTCTTTCCGTACCTTTCTTTTCGTACAATGTGCACAATTTAAAGAGAAATTAAACAAATTCCAGGCAAGGTTCACTCAATTCACCATTTTGATGTGCCTTTTGACTTATTTCTCAATTAATCTAGAACGGTTGTAGAAAATATTACACTTTACAATCGAAATAGTTATATGTGTATGAATATTCTTCAATATCATTAAAACAACAAATAAATAAACAGAAATCCTACCTTTTCTCTGTCTGTTGATGGTCCGTCACCGTGTCGGATATTAGATACTATTGAGTCCAAACATTTTTTGCTGGGATAGTTTAGACACAGTGGTGCTCTTGCATCACAATTTTAGGGTAGATATGCTAAATAGTATGTTCATTAAGTTTTTTTATGAAAACCAAAAGGCTATTTTTAGTAGATGAGGACTTTAAGAACATCATGTGTCACATCAAGACATTTAGCATGTAGAAAGTTGACACGTGTATAATTCCGGATATACATGGTTTTCGTGAAGATATAACTTAAACTTAGGGCAAATTAGTTACAGAGCTGTGCAAATTAAAAAAAAAAATGAATATATTGTAATTGAATTTGTGGCGTGACACCGAAATCATTGGATGACTCTATCTGGAATTGATGCCTTAAATGATGAATTTTGACTAATTGTGTGGATTTTGCTTAATATTAATTATCTCGCAAAGTATAACAGATAGATAGGAACTGCATAAATGATCAGCAAAATAAGATCTACACAAATGCCGCTAAATAAGCAAACATAACTGATTGCAATAAAGGTGAAAAATATCAAAATGGCATATCTTTTCATCAGGTGAGCAAATTATGCTCTTATGAGCCTCTTGTTAAATTTAGCCGTGGCTTTTTCCATCCTTATTCGGCTTATAATCCAATTCTGGTAATTAGATATCGTTGTAATTTTTTTCCACGTGAACAACTGTCTTGTATCGCTTAATTTCATTATTGTTTAAGGTACCACCAGAATTGAGTGGCTATACCCCCGGAAAGAACAACAAGGTATGGCTTAAATTCCTTCAGATATGCTGATGTTCAATTATGGAACGATTTGTCGAACAATTCTAGAACACAAACATCGTTCATACAATTTAAAGTGAATGGTGACTCGTTCCATTGAAATACTTGTTGTAATGCTTGATATGTTCAATACTTAAATTAATATGTAAAACCGATTCTGCTTATTCTTCCGGAGCACCTGAGATAACCCCGGTATTATGGTAGGGTTTGTATTGCTCAGTCTTTAGTTTTCTATGATGTGTTTTGTATACATTTTTTTTTTTGTCTTTTGATCGGTTTTCATTTTATTTTGCCTTGGCATTGTCAGTTTGTTTCCGGCTTTATGAGTCTGAATATCCCTTTGATATATTTTGCCTCTCTATATTACTGCTTCAGCTTCTTGTACTCATTCAAAGCTGCATGTGAAATTTATATAGTGCTTCTGACTGATGCTACTGATTTGTGCTAACATAGACTAGTTTATAAGTTAGCATTATTTTAATTTTTGGTGTTTTAAATGCATGAATGTCTTGTGTTTATTATATGTAATGTGTGTATTCACTACTGTGTTATATGTCTTGTAAGCTTTGTCGGTTTTTAAAAGCTCTGAAGAAGAGCTTACGTTTTGTATGTTAAAATGTGCGGACTCATAATAAAACTTATTATATTGCATTGTACTGTATTGTATACGCTAAGAAGGAAACAATAAAAAAGAATCACACAAAGAGATATAATTGCTATTCGTTTTAATTCGAACTTATAAGAGATTAGTCACATAGAATAATAAACAAGTGACTTAGTTCAAAATTATTTATTCACTTTGAACAACAGCTTGTTTCCAATATCGTGTATATTATAATGTATTGAATTCCAGATACAAAAACGTACTTAAATACCCGTTTGTAAAGCAAAAAGCATCTTAAGCCACGTGGATTGGGGGTCTTAATTAAAATCCATAGAATTTTTTAATAATTTGTCAAAATGTAGTTTTTATCATGCTTTTTTCCAAGATATAATAAAAAGTATGGGTCACCGGACTTTTTTCACGCTACAGGTTGTGCAAAATTGTCAGATTTTGTATAGATTATGCATGGAAAATCCAATGTTGTGTGATATAAAGAAAACTACACCATAGAATTTTAAGATAAAATGTGAGAAGATAGCTCTTATAACATGCTTTCAGATAAGAAAAAGAAAAAATGGGGTCACCGGACTTGTTTTCTTGCTACATATAAAAATAGGTAAATTCACAACACTTTCTACTATAAAAATTACTTTTTTTTTATCTGAGTTATCTCCCCTTATGCGTTAAAGTTGAAAAAAAAAAATTAATCAAACAAAATTATTGTGTTTTTTACAGCCGTAAATATGATAAAACACATGATTTTTCTATATTAACATGAAAAGTCTTACGCATGAATTATATACTACTCTCAAATTTGCACATTTCATTAAAGATCTAGACCAATTGTTATCTGCTACTTCAAAATCCAAGATGGAGGAAGACGCCCCAACCACCTTAATTTTGATTCCACGTACATAAACTAGGATTAATTGGTTCCCCCATTATTTCATCTAATAGGAATAAAACGTGGTGTTGGTATTCGCCAATGAGACAGTAACCAAACGGAAAAACGAATAACTAAAAGACATCTAGTTCAAAATTGTATTATACAGTCTTCAACAATAGACAATTAATGTCTCTTTAGAGATGCTCGAGGCCAAAATATTTGAAAGCCAAAAGGACCCAACGAATAGCCAAATTCGGAAGAAAAGTGTTCAATTTACATGTCAAGCATTAAATGAAAAACAAATATGAGAAACGGCATAAAAATACAACCTATCAATAGCAGGCTCTTAACTTGGGACAGGCACATACAGAATGTGGCGGGGTTAAACTAGTTTGCTGGCGTTAAACGCTCCCCTAACCTGTGACAGTGGTGTAACAGTACAACATAAGAACAAACTATAAAAATATGTTGAAAAGGGCTTAATTCATCAGATCGATATAATGCAGAAAAACATCTAACAAATACACAGACCGAAAGTAAGTTAAAAGTGGATAGTTAAGGTCTCATGACTATAAACAGAATATAGTAAAAATGATAGCAAATAATGGCGTATGCGGAACAAACAATTGTACTCCAAGCATTTCAAAATTTTCCACCTATCCTCGAGCGTTAAGATGTTACGCACGTTATTGAGACAATGCGAAATCATAATCATGCACACCACAATGATAAGCAACTCTTCTAAAAATCATAACAGATAATCTATATAATATTTATATATAAAGACTCAGTTGGTATAATCATCAATAAAAATCTCTTAGACCTGATCTCATTTACGTTGCTTCAACGCCACAACTGATATTTGGTAAAAATGAATAGTTTCCTCCCTGGTCAGATTTTAGAAAATGGTACGTTATCTAAAACGTAAATTCACTTTACAGAATCAACCTAACTGATGATAAATGCATTATTTGCCTCCATCTTGAATATGCATGTAGAACTTGCCATTAGACTTTAAGCAAACGAATAATGATGTAATGTCTTTTACTTTTTTTATCATGTGAAACAGGAAATGTTACCAATTGTAAAAGTCCGAGAAAGCTATAGTCTATGTTTTCCATAGTATCACTAAAATATTGTTGATCTTTCAAATGCGATATACGTAAATAAAATATTTTGTTTCCCATTAAAAATGTTTATAAAAGAAATATGCTACATGAACTCATTGCAGCTATATCGTATTACACGAATCATATAAAATGCAGTAAACCCTTCAATTAAATCAAATTATTTAATAATTTGTGAGTAAATAAAATGTTATCCAGTGAAAAGGCATTCGAAACAGCTGCCACCGATCAGCAAAGTTTCCTTTTACTTGGGTGATTATATATTTCTAAATGCACTACATGCAAAATAAAATTGCAATAAAGAAGTTTTTCTCCTCGATTATGAACATTGAAGTTCTCTTATGATAATTCTATTGAAAAACGACTAAGATTCAGATAAGATTGAAATTGCTGGGGTTGGTTTTTACGGTAGTCGTTATCATTGTATAAGTACAGTGTCGGCAATGTCCAGGTTGGAAACGAGAAGATGACGCCAGTTCACTTTTTTGAAGGCAATGGCGTGCTCTATGAGCGTTAAGATGTTACGCACGTTATTGAGACAAATTGAATACGAAATCATGCACACCACAATGAAAAGCAACTCTTTTAAAAATCATAACAGATCATCCATATAATATTTATATATAAAGGCTTAATTGGTATAATCATCAATAAAATTTTTTTAAATCTGATCTCATTTACGCTGCTTCGATGTCAAAACTGATATTTTGCAAAAATGAATATTTTTCACCCTTGTCATATTTTAGAAAATGGTAAGTGATCCAAAATTTATGGATTTTTAAATATAAGGTACGATATTTTATTTCGTTTTGATAAATAATGCATGCAAAAGTACTTATATAGGTCATTTCAAAACCGGCTTTTTACAACATTCACGCCACCCACAAAAAAAAACTAAACAGCTTCTAGAAATGTCTTGCAAGAATGTCAAATGTCATATGTCAGTTGCGACACCAATTATATCAATATTCGGATTCAAATAAATAGCAAAGTGCTTTTCAGTTGTTGTACTTGAAGCCAAAAAACTGTTACATACTTTGTGATGATTTTTTTATTCATTTTAACCTCGCTTTTTTATAATTAGTCCAATGTCTTACTAGTTTGTCCATTCAACGATTTTCGATGGTTTCGAACATTGTAGGTTCGGACACAATTTATGTCTTTTCGAAATCAGATCGAAAGGTTTTCATGTTCCTTATTTGATTATTTAATCAATAAATATATGTTTCTGTGATTTTTTTTATTTCATTAATTTTAAGATATTTAGGCAAAACAGAATAAAATACTATCTTTGTTATTGCAAAAAAACGACAGAAACGAAGACTACAACAACGTATAAAAAATAATTTGCTTCTAATAAATGAAATTGTATAAAATAGATATGTCACAATATGTCAAACATAAGTAACATAATTATTACAAAACTTAAATCCCGTGGACAAGAATGCACAAAATCATCTAAAAAGTTTAAAATGCCAAATAAAGTATGAAGTTCAAAAGCATAGAGGGCCAAAATTCCGAAAGGTTTTGCCAAATACATCTAAAGTATTCCTTTCCTGGGGTAGAGATTTCTTTGGATTTCGAAAAATTCAGAGTTTTGTAAATAGTTAATTTACGATTATGACCATAGCAATGATAATCATGACAACACAGAAATTAACCGGTTTTTCCATTATTGTTTTGTTGTTGATTTTGTGTTATTTATTTTGAGTCCTTCATTTTGCTTATTTATTTAAATTTTTCACGAGTGTTACCGTTGATATTAATATACAATGATTTCCGTTCCTTAACGTTTTCATAAATTAAAATGCCCCGGTCTCCTTTTACTTGATGTCAACAGAATCGTATAATAAATGGAAATATGGAGTTTTTACATATGTCTTGGTAAATAATATTTTGATTTCACAAGCAATACATGTACAGACAGCAATATGCTGTCGTTGATTTCGCGAAAGTATTTAATAAATTAGCTTAATGTATATAAACCAAATATCAAAACGACACCGGATCTAAAAGTCTAAAGATATTTGCAATGTTCGGCTGTCAAAATTATTTCAATTCTTACTCCCATGTAAGATCACGTAAAACATTATTTAAAAAACTAATTTATCATAAGTACTCTGTCGTATAGCAACGCTGCAAACCTAAAGAGTTCAGTCAAAGAAATTGAATTTACGCCACAATTAGCCACGGTCGAGTCATGTAGAGTGTAGGATTATGAATCCCATAAAAGTGTCGATTACACGTTATGCATTTACGCCAAATGGAATAATCTTAATCTTTTACTAAATATGATCTCCACCGTAAAATATCTTGATGTTCTTGATACCTAGACTATAGTTAGCCTTCTTTGTTATTCCGATCTTCATTTATTTTCTTTAGTTGAACCTTTCTTGGGAGCATAAAACGTGCTGAGTTTAACCACCTTTTGTAAATTTTTGCCTTGTTTTGATATTTGTTTTATCACATACCAAAGTGCAATGTTTCAGGTAAATCTTCAGGGAAGAAGGAATCTTTCCGGAGGGTTTTGGATATAATATTGGCCCTATATAGGGTCAATGAGTAGAAGTAATTCACAAGGTGTAATTCAAACTACAGTAGTTAGATGTACAAAATGTCTATTTATATTTGGGCTGTATATAGTTTACATGTGCGATATATACGGATTATAACTACATTTAGGAATCATAAAAGTGTTAACAAAAACACCGAACTCAAAAGTAAATTGAAAAATGGGTAAGTCCATAAAACCTGTTCAAATCAAGCGTTAGACTATATCAACCAACGGAAAGAATGGAAAACAACTGTCATATTCCTGACTTGGTACAGTCATTTTTCGAAGATGGTGGTTTAAACCTGTTTTGACAAATTTAGAATTGACAAAGACGCAAAAAAAAGTTAACGTAGTTGATAGTACATACAGTATAACAAATAAATCTGACAAAGACGAAAATATATATGCGATTTATTTAAGCTACAGTTGGGATGTATAGATATATCTGCGATATATTGCTTTGTATAACTACATTTAGGATGACTGTATAAATACATGTACGATGCATGACTAAATTGAAGACGCACCAATAAATTTTGGATGTATTTATGCACATTGCGAGAGCCTGAATCGCTCACCTGGTATGCCATTTTAATATTAATAATTAGCTTTATTGCAACAAAATTAAACACATACATTAACCTTGA
Organism: Mytilus coruscus; assembly: GCA_017311375.1. Classification (NCBI taxonomy): domain Eukaryota; kingdom Metazoa; phylum Mollusca; class Bivalvia; order Mytilida; family Mytilidae; genus Mytilus; species Mytilus coruscus. The sequence continues at coordinate 61,430,365 of CM029601.1, forward strand.
ACTCGAAAGTTAAATCTATTACTAATGCTTTAATTTATCCTGTAACTGGCTTTGAGGTCCCAACTTATTTTTCAAACTAGTCTATATACTACTAGTATTTGAATCCAAGAACCGAGGCTCAGACTTACAAACCACAAGCCAAACTCCAAATATAAAATATTGGAGTATAAACCTCAGACACATATTATGTCTCTGTAACACCGAGAATTTCTGTCTTTGTTAATGCAAAAAATGAGACAGATTTGCAATAATAAAAACTCGCATTCATAAATTCCAATCTGATTAAAATATTGATCTTGTGTCCAACCTTTGCTTACAAGCATCTAACAACACTCCGTTCTAATTTCTCTTCTGGTATTTATTACTTCAGCAAATGAAATTTCATCCTTCAAAGTTTTGAAGGTGTGTATTGATCCGACAAAAGATGATCCCGGAAGGCCTATAAAACAGAAAGTAGAAAGGAGCGTTTTCAGATTCTTGTAAGAAAAGCTCGGACACAGGATCTGCATTTTAATAATGTCAATAATGATATTCGTTCATATTTTTGCAATCGCAGTTAGTTAGATTTTCCATTTTTGCCAGTTGTCAAGGATTTGCAATATATACTGCGACCATTCCCGTGAAAAATTACAATTTCCGAACAACCCGGTAGCTTGCACCAATCAAAAGTTGCTTGGATTAAACGCCCAGCTTTAGCTCTATAATCTAAGTTTTTTCACTTCACACTTGTCATTTCAACGTTCGTTTTCCACCGTTGGCAAGCAAGTGACAATCAAGTATCTTTTCTTATTCACTAGGAGAGCGGACCTCGAAGAAGACACCCTTGGGAAATTTTAAATCTAAAGTAAACAAATGCCTAGTAACCAGCTATATATCAATTGTTTTGGTTGCAGTTTTCACTTGTATGGATTTTATGGATATTACATACAAATTATAATCGAGCCTTTTATTAAAATTCCTTTTTAAAGCATATTAATCCGGTTTTTGTCGCAATACATCACGTATAAACACGTATTCTGGTATTTTTTCATCCTTGGCTTTATATTTTTGGCGTTTGATAGTTCAAGATTAAAGTAAATCGGATTCACCAATTTGTAAAGTGTTATTTCATTTTCATTTTGGACCTTTTTGGCTATTTTAGCCCATTAAAAAGAGGCGGAATATACAAAAGGGATCAGCTGAAAGGGAGAGTCGACGAGACAATGACAAATTTTAGGGAAAAACCGAAAAACTACGAAACCACATACAACAGGATACTGTTTTTTGTTGTTGTTGATTTTCGACTATTTGGTTTCGAAAAATCAATGAAAAGACAGTTACTGTCGAAATGCGCATCTGGTGCAGTAAAATTGGAACCGTAAATCTTCTTTTCGTTTTAATGAAATTTTTTATGTTTAGATAGTTATCACATTCCTGGTTGCCCTGTCTGGTTTTCTCTAGTTATAGAAGGATTTGTTCAGTTTATGAACACAAGTACGGCCATCTTAATCGGTGGACATCCAATCAAAATTGTCAACGGGTCACAGTTGTTTTCCCTCTGGCTAAAGCCCTCAAAACAACACTAACAAGTTGTTGACAATTCTGGGTGTCAACTTCCGACAAACGCCGAAATTGTATATTGTTACTATGATATAAATACAGAAGCACACTCCTGTCCCAACGTATTTGGAAGAAATGTTACCGAACGTTCGGTTATCTCATGATGGCAATACTGCCACTTTGGTACAGATATGCTAAAAATAATATAAACTGGTATTGTCGCTTGATACTTAGAGAATATTTTTATTCTTAAATAATTCAGCACTTTCAAAATATAAACAAATGTATGTCCTACATAAGGAAAAAAACTAATACATATTTAATTAAAGATTAGCCAAAGACTGCTCTAAAACACCCACTGAATAACATTTGTTTTTAATCAGATTAAGGTTGTTATTTTATTTCCCATTAAACGAATCAAAATTTTGTACTTGGCTGGTTATTACAAGTTTGTTTGTTGTTAAATTATTTCCCCGTTTGAATATTACAACTTTAAAGGAAAAAAATGGAGGAATTATTTTAAGTAACTTAATTTGAAATAAAGCGTTGGTATAAATAGGGAAATCATTGTGATTCTGGTCAAGGTGCTGAAGCTGCACCATGGAGGGAATCAAATTAAATCTGTGCCTCCTGTGTATATTTTCTTGTGACATCTTTGGTAAGCTAATTGTTTTTATTGTCCATACCCATTGAACCCATTTTGGTTGATTAATATTAATTAATTTGAAAAAAAATCAAATTTTCAAACGGTGTTGTACAAAAAAAAAATGTTTTTTTTTAAACAAAAACTTTAAAATTTATACCTTGAGTCTCAAACAGAAACAGAACTCGCATGGTTAATTATGATCTAACTTCGCTTATCATGATTGTACGTTTTCGCCGGCTCATAATTAGAAGAACACGCTTAAGAATTACCAGTTACATGTTTTATATAACACTTCTGTGAGGATAATCCAAAATGCGTTTAATTAATTTTGAGTCTTATTAAATGAGTGTGTAATACTGTCGTAATCATGTGTCAATTTGAAAAGATTCACTTGGACTAGGGATTTTATTCGCTTAGAAATGTGGTCTTTATTTATATGACATTCTACAATCTAATAAGTTCTAGAACAAAATAAAAACAAACTTCAAGGAAAAATGGAGTGGGAAACTATCTTCAATAACTTCCCTTTAAACACTTTTTTTCTTCTTATTTCCTTTTTTCTATCATCATTACTATTGCTTCAGTATATGAATTTGTTCCCTAGGTCAGGCTTTAATGGTCTTAATCGTTCTAACATCTGAATGTAGCCTTCATCGGAATAGATTTTATAAGAAATTGTACGATAAGAAACGAAATGAATTTAAAATATTATTTAAAATTATATAAAAGCAGATTAACAACATGCTGTCGTATCCGTCTTCATCGTTTTAATGCATATATTATAAGATTTTTTATAAAATCAAAGCTCCTTTATAAGCACGCTCACATACCCCTACCTCCAACATTGTCACTGGGCAAACAAAATCTCACCAGATTCCCTAGGTCAGGCTTTATTGGTCTTAATCGTTCAAGCATCTGAATGTAGCCTTCATCGGAATTAAGATTTGTTTGTTAAAACGAAAAGTAATATATTATTTTATAAGGAAAAAATTAAAGTGTCTGAAATATCTAATCATTTGATATTCTGCAAAGGACAGCATTGTCAAATGTTTGTGCAATTACAACATGATTTTAAAGCATAACCATAAACACTTAGTTCAGTACAGATTGCTTGCACTAAAGCGATTAATACACTCGTTGAGCAATATTTTTTTTCATTTGATGGGAATATATAAAATTGTTATAGAATATTTTAAGCTTAAGATATATACTTTTTAATATTCAATTTCAAGTAGAATTTGACAACTTTTAGATTTTGAGCCTTTGAATGAATAAAGGGGAAATTGATCACTTTTTGCTTTGAATACAAATCTGTTTCGAGTAAAGAGTACTTGGTTAAAATGAATCAGAACGTTTCTTAAATAATCCAAATTTCTTGCGATATTCAAGATGTAACATAAAATGTAACAGGAGGTTTTTTTCTTACCTAAGATCAACACAGATGACTGAAGTTAACTTTTTATATGAAATGATAGAGGGTGTAGTCCTATTCAAAGCAGGAGATCAATTTAAAGATCAAAAATATTGAATCCTAAATCTTGCATTCAAGTTTTTAAAAAGTAGTTTCGCATAATTCCAGTTTCAGTGTACAAGTTTTTTCCTAATGCATTATATAGGAGCATACAATTTCCTAAAGTTTTGTTTAGCGTATCATCAAAATGTATGACAATAAAACAATAAAAAAATTATTCCTACCATTCCTACCATTCCTTGTCATTTTTAAAGTCATCATTACAGTTGAGAAAATCTGATTTTAAAATGCTAAATCGTTCTTCGTTTAGTCTTTGCGAAATGTGTCCTTTTTGCACCTCAGATCTGGGATAATTTTCCACAGGATTGCGTGAGTTTAAAACCGAAAAATCATTTTAAAATTCTTTGTTTGTTTGCATCATTAAAATGGTAGTAATGAAAGAAAAAAACCTTTTAGAACGATTTGGAATAAAAAAAATCTTGTTTCCAAAAAATATTTTACTTTGAGTTGGCTGAAATTAAATGTAAAATTAAATTATAACCTTAACTGTTTATTTCAAAATATTACTTAGCGTGGATGCGACGAAAGCAAACATCAATCGATCAATCTAAATATTGCAAATGGGTAGTTTTTGAACATGAGAATTGTCTGTTTTAGAAATAAAAGCCATTTTATGTTTTTAGTTTGCAATTATTTCATAACAAGATTTAACTAGACAAAGTGATGCCCCCGCACTCCACTCTGAAGTAACTGTATTATAACAAAGTCAATGTAGGACTTTCTTTGAGATATTATTGTGTCTGGGAGACACAAATGGAGCCCCCGCAGATGCAGTGTCATTTTAAAATACACAAAGTTGAGCATGGGAGCACATAGGTCTATGGTTTACTGTAGGAGGAGTTATCCGAAAACACTATGCACCTCTTATGCAAGTATATACTCCAAAAATGACAAAGTTCAACTATCTCCCAAAAGAGTAACTATTAATAAAAATCAAAACCCTGACCATATGCACACCTTCAATGTATGTACAAACAGCCAGCAAAGTAAAAACTTCCTAGCATTCAAACTGTAGGAGGAGTTATCCGGAAATGTTATGCACCTCTTCTGCATGTAAATACTCCCAAAAATGACAAAGTTCAACTATCTTCCAAAAGAGCAAATGTCAATAAAAATCAAAACCCTGACCATATGCACACTTTCAATGTATGTACAAACAGCTAGCGAAGTGAAAACTTCCTAGCATTCAAACTGTAGGAGGAGTTATCCGGAAAGCCTATGCACCTCTTATGCAAGTAAATACTCCCAAAAATGACAAAGTTCAACTATCTCCCAAAAGAGCAAATATCAATAAAAATCAAAACCCTAACCACATGCACACCTTCAATATATGTACAAACAGCCAGCAAAGTGAAAACTTCCTAGCATTCAAACTGTAGGAGGAGTTATCTGGAATAACTATATACCCATAATGGGACGGACGGAAGGACGGACGAACAGACGGACAGATGGACGGACAGGGGCAAACAATATGCCACCCCACCACCCAGCTTTCAGTTGCGGGGTCATAAAAATATTGGACTGATAATCAAAATCAGATTTAAATCTTAAATTTGATCAAAACTGAAAATGAAAAGGAACATTTATTGCTTATTAATCATTTATATAGAAGGAGATCTATTAGTTTATTAATTAACTGAATAGTATATCACTGTCGACTGGAACAATGACATAACATTTAGTCTTAGCTGTCGAAAACTTGGGTTGATTGTTTGAACAAAATGGCAAATTTCACTGTTGTTTCTTTCAACAATGGTTTTGATTTCTACTGAAAACAATAAATGGAAACTCGTAATGAAAATATTATATTTATTTTCCCAATCGATAACAGTCTTTCTCTCGTTATCATCAGTTGTTTTTTGTTTACGATTCGTAAAATTGAAATGTAATTTACTATAATTTTATCCAATCAAATGCTCCATCCCAAAATCACAAAATACTGTGCACTAAGTTAAAGAAAAATGCAGTATTTTTTTAAAAGAAAACGTAGAAGGCAACACGCAATCCTATGAGAATCATTAAGAAAAAAATCACGTTTTGTATCTATAATGGTCACATTACAATATATCATATATATTTATCTTTATTGTGTCAGATATTACAGTAAAATAAAAGTATGTTATTACTAAGTTCATTTTATTTTTGAAAAAGTGTACTTTTGTTGATTTTTAATCAAAACTGATCGTTAAAGATCATTCAACGCATTATTTTGATCGTGACCAGATTTGCTGATCAGAAAACAAAATTTCTTTTACCAATTGATATCCTTGTAATTAGTTAAAGCGTGTAATTACTTACTCAGAACGTAAATTAATGATTTCATTTTTTTTTTGTGATATATATATATATATATATATATATACCCATATTTAGACCTGTTTTCATTTTAGAAGCAATGCTAGATGTAACTAGGCATCATAGATAATAAGACTTCCAGGAGCGTAAATTGTCAAAAAGTAAATATCTTTGTATATACAATGCTTAATTCATCCATGAATTAGTGAAGCGATAGGGGGTCTGATGGTCTTCCCATGGAAATATATTAATGTGTACGTTTATGTTTTCGTAAGGGCTAGATAAAAGAAGCTATATCATTTAAATTTACCTACAGGTGAACTGTATATGTTCTTTCCATTAACAATATAAACTTTTCTGATTCGGTCCCATTTATAGTCATGAACTAGAGGTTATAGACACCACATGTACAGCTTCCTCGGCCTCATTTTTAGACATATACTCAGAATTTGACTACAACGGTCATCTCAATCCCAGAGTCTGTGACAAACGAGATGATTTCAATTTTGAAAATATAAAGTTTCCCACCCTTAACAGTGATTTACCAACTTCATCTGCGTATGGAGTATACATTTCTTAACTCATACTGCAGCTGCTACTCAGAGTTTGTAAAACGTTTTCAGTGCCTGAGAAAAAAATTAATGAGCCAGGTTTTGTGAAAGAACGTCTCGTCCTTTTTTTTTACAAAGTTCTTTGGAAAGTACCAAAACCTAATGATAAATATTCAGTGTCTACTTAAAACATAATACAGTATGGTCTTGAGTTGTAGGTTCTAGGTGCTTACTTTGTGTAGCATTTTATCTACTTTACATTTTTACATTTATTTGCCTTTGTACTATTATAAGTCATTTGATCGTATGCCTCTTGACGTGGTTCGGTATATGTGCATCCAACTTTCAGGTTTTGGGCTTTTGGCGTTCCTTGTGCGGTTGAGTCCAGAGATACAATTCGGACACATAAGGTTTTTATAGTGTTGTTTTCATTTTGTATTTATATTTTACTTATATTGTATTTTATCGGGAAAGTGAATATGTCATTATGTAAGGATCCCCTGAAGTGCCATGTAAATACAAATATTTTCGCGTTGCCGAAGATATAATCTAGTGCGCACTAGTTTGAAAAATCGTGCATGTGCACGACAATTAAAAACTGATGCGCACAACTTTCAAAAACTGTTTCGCACGACTTTCAAACTGGTGCTCACGACTTTCAAACAGTCCTTAAACGGTAATAATGTTCATGTATGATATTGAAAAAAATTGTTTGTTTTTTATTAAATTTATAAAAAAAATAGTTTGCCACACGAAGATGAATGGTCGGTACCTTGAGATAACCGTTCTATTGATTTAGAGAATTTTGAAATTCTAAAGATGTCACGATTATTACGCAGACTAAAACAGCACAACAATAGGCGAAACAAGGATTATGAATATGTTAGATTGATTGATTGTTGTTTACCTTACATCCAGTGGCAAAGAGTTCGTGCATGTTTAGGACGAGAACAAATTCGCTATAAATGCAATAGGTATGTTGTGTGATAGAGGCCATCGGGGAAATTTAGACTGCCATTGCAAAATGAGTATATTGGATAGGACAGAAATTTGTCTGGCAATAGGACACCTCCGGACCCCACAAAGAGTTGTTGCAAAGGTTCTTAACATGCATAGAGAGTGACACTCTCTCTCCACGAGGCATCGGATTTAATGTTCTCATTCTGATCGGACGTGGCCGAGTACACTTGTACATCCCGCATATCCGAAATAACGCCCCACTTTGGCAAGGAGTTTACTACCGACCGGAAAAAAGACATAAGTTACCATATTTTTATTCCACAGTCACCCAATGGGTGATTTTGGAAATGAATATTCTGGACATGTACTAACTGTAAAATAAATTGTCCAAGACGGCATCAAAATGAATATTTTGTCCTACAAAATTCAAGACTTGCAAGAATTAGTTGTGTACAAAAATGAAATTACCGTACTATTAACAGGTGTTAAATGAATATTTCATCACCAAAAAATCCCCCACCAACTGAAAATCAAATGGTCCACTAATGCTATCTAAATTTAATCACGCTTTTAACTGAGCAATGTTTTAGTTTTTGACATATAGATAGGCAAATAACTTAGATTCATAATATTATAAGCATCATTTTTATTCAGTATATACATGTATGTAACTTCCTTAAATGTTCATAATAAAATCCACGTTCTTTAAAATATCTAGTTGTGTGTACACTCAACCCACACTAAGCCTATATTGACTATCGACTGCATGTTGTCAAAACCTGATTTAAACTACATATACACATCGTTTTTTATCAATGGGAACATAGGAGAGTTTAGTTTGAGTGTTCAGTACACTTACACCACACCGAGTTTAGCTCAATGTGAACACGGCCTTATTCGCACTATGATTCTGAGTCCGATTGTTCTTGTAAATTATCCCCACGGACTTTTTTCACAGGTAATATCAGGTACCTACTCTGTAGTATAAGTGTAAACAATATTTTATTTTGACAAAATTAACGTAAACATTACAATATGACAGTTTTTTTAGGATTGTAGTATTGCACCCTAGTTTTAGGAACTATGCGAAGCAAACGAATCAAATAGAGTGATAAAAATCGAAATTGAAGCCCCATAAAACATCTAGAATAACAAAAATTTAAAAAAAACAAAAACGTAAAATAAACTCCGAAGTTATGATACGTCTATGAATCTTATAAATTTGAAAACATGTAAAACTTTTAAACATTTATTTTTCAGCTCTTTCAAATGGTAACATACACAACGTATATGGCTCAGCTTATTCAGGTATGTTATACTTTTATTGTTTTTCTAATTCCTCGTACAAAGTTTGAAGGCGTGTTTAACTTCGTTTACAGCGTAACCATTTTTTCCATGCGAAATGAGCTAAAAGAAATCTTCGTTTTGTCAGCAAAATGTTTTACGTCTACGTACACTAAAAGCTTATGGCATGTTTATTTTTGATATAGTATGATGTTGATGCAATAACGAAGATCAAAGAAATGTATGGAGTTTGACAGAAATTTCCCATTTATTCCATTTATCCGAGAATCTGGTAAATGAGTAATGTTTGCTAATTAATAACTCTCTGTGGTTCGAAGAACATTTATGTTGTATTCCTGAACATGCTTCATACTGGCCATATTTCATGCTGACCATACATTAGCTTTCGCATTCATGGTCATCGATTTGATCCAAATTCTATTTTATTTATTGCGAAAGAAATTATACTTTTCCACAGATTCACTTGAAGGTTATCTGTCGATTTAAACTTTTGTAAGTTCGTTTGTCCTTTCTAATAAATACAATAGCTATAATTGTTCTCTGTGGAGTTTATTCAATGGGACCTTTAAGTTTCTTCTAAGAGAAATCCATCACTCATTGATTAATTTACCTGAACAAAAAATTAACTTTCAATGATGAAAGTACATGTACCAATACTAAATAAGGACACACAAAACTGCATGTGATGTTGTATTTTTTTCAATGTCATCAATACATTTTCAATTTGTTCAAAATAAACACTGATACAAAAATTAAAAGTTGATTTCTGACAAAATTTTCAATATCGAAATTTGGTTTTTTTTTTTTTTTTGAGTGTTTGACAAATAAAAACTGGAAAATGATGATGTTTAAATTAAGGCCTTAAATGTATTCTATAACTGAACAACCACAAAAAAAAAAATGCAAATTCATTTGGAACAATACTGAAAATTTTGTCAGAAATAAACTTTTCATAATTTAATCAGTCAGAGTGTTTATATTGAACAGATTGAAAATATATTATTGATATTGAATAAATTCAACATCACATGCAGTTTTGTAGTTTATACATCTATTTTAATCAACTAAGAAGATAATGTTTTTGGTCAGGTACTTTAATTGATGAATGATAATATCATAAAGTGGTTGATAGAGAAAAAAAAAAAGACGTTTTGACTATTTGATAGATGTGTTAGAAAGCCATAGTAACGTGACGTTACATAAATCGCGGTACATATTGATTGTCATGTGTGCGGTATTTACGACACACTGGAGGCCGCACAAAAGTGAAATTAGCACAAAATTATCAAATTACGTTGAAATGAATTGTTAAGAGAATAAAATAACTGAAAACTTTAAGTGTCTCTCAAATGAATTAATGTCCATGAAAAACTAAATTGAATCTCGTTATTAACACATTTACAGTCTTTGTATTATTCACTTAGTCCATTTCTTTATCTTCTCCATGGCAACCATCTTAGCTTTGCGACATGTTTTAATTGTACAGTCTATATTGCCCTCATCACTATTTAAACTAACTTCAAGTGGGTAAAGTTTTGTGATCGGACGTGATGTTAGTCCATTTTTGGTCCGTATGACGGCAGATCTTGCTATAGTGTCCGTCTCCTCCTACATTGAGTTTTTTGACAACGGCTAGAGTCCATTTGATCCTCGGCGAATCTTCATGATTTGTACCACGTCTCCAATGCTGATCAGCTGTTTATTGTTCCCTGTATTAGGATGATATTCTCGTAGAGATGTTGAGTATTCATGTTTCCATTTACACCAAAAACTGTGAATAATCTGTGATTTCATTTTAGACAGTTTATTTACAGAATCATGAGTCATATCATTTAGCAAATGTCCCAATTCTCGGTATGCAGGGTACGGTAGCGATGTAATCCTACGTCCGTAAAGCAAGTGCGACGGGGTGAGCGGTTCATCTAACGGATCAGTTGAGACGTATGTTAAAGGTCTATCGTTGAGTATAGTTTCAACTTCCGTAACGATGGTCCTCAGTAGTTCAACGTTAATCAGAGAACGCCCTAACACCTTTGTAAGTCCTATCAGCCTCTCCCAAAATCCACCATACCACGGTGCTCTTTTCGGTATAAGTAGTGCCAAAGTTGTTGAGTTTTTCAATAACTGATTGTGAATGTGTTAGTTTCTCAATCTGCTTGGCGGCTGCGATGTATGTTGTAGTGTTGTCAGAAATCATAGTTTTTGGCAATGATTTTCTACTGGCGAATCTTCGAAACGCTAATAAGAATGTCTCTTCAGATAAATTCATCACTACTTCCATATATATACTTTACTAGTTTGTCCATCTGTGTTTCTTACATTCAAGGCACCAGTAAAATCTACTCCGGTTACTGTAAACGGGGGTGCTTCTGTAAGTCGGTCCTTTGGTAAAAGTGGCGGATCTGGAGCCAAATACGGTCTACCAGCAACTTTCTTACAGATCACGCATTTATGTATAGTGCTCTTGATAACTTGTCGTATCGATGATATCCAATAGGTTTGGCGGAGTAATGTTACGGTACTCGATAATCCTGAATGTAAATGAGTCACATGTGCGTCCATTATTATAAGTTGTGTCAATTTGTCCTTTGCGGGTATCAATAGCGGGAATTTTGTATCTTCTTCAAGCGGTGCATTATGAATGCGTCCGTTGCAGCAAATTAATTTGTCATTACCTATATACAATTTGAGCTGTTTGACAAGGTTATGTTTTTCCCCTTTCCAGTTTGTAGGTCTTGAAGACTTTCTAAATAGTGTTTTTTCTGAGCGTATTGTATCCACGTTATAGATGCGTTTTGTATTTCGATTGTGTTTAACGTACCTGTTTGTATCGATCGTGTCCTGCAGTTTGTAATAAATCTTGTTTCGTAAGCGGTAATTCGTAGAAGTTTCTTGAATGAGTTGAATTTATTCACATCGATGATATTTCCAATCCCTTTTGTTGTAAAGGCGCTCTTTGTAGCTTGTATAGTATCAACGATGACTTCTTGTTGTGCACTAGTGGATACAATTTGTGCTTCTTTTCTGTTCCAAAGTTTGTTGTTTTGAAATTTATGTGCTGGCATCCCTCTTGACAGTAAATCAGCAGGATTTGACTCACTTGGAGAGTATCTCAAAGTTAACTCTTCTGTTAGTTCTGTAATTTCTTTTACGCGGTTTGAAATGAATGGTTTTAAAGTTTTTCTTTGAATTTAACCAGTTTAAAACTTTTTCTGTTTGCGACAATGTACGCGAATGCGCCGTATGCTTTCATACTGGAGTCCGTAAATACATGTATAACGTTGTCCTTGTTTTGAGTCCGAACTTTGATCAAAGTAATGTCGGGGTACAACTGTCTTTGTGGCTTCCTGGATATCCTTTCTGATATTCATCCATTCTGTGATCGTTGAGTCAGGTAGCAATTCGTCCCAGTTGAAGTTTTTCTCCCATATGGTTTGCATTAACGTTTTACTGCGGACGGTTATAGAGCTAAGTATTCCTAGCGGGTCATACATCCTTGATGTTTGTTTTAGTACTTTGCGTTTTGTTATTAGTTCTGATGTATCTAGATTAGGCGTAACGAATCCTAGTGTGTCACTGGCTGTATCCCAAAGTAATCATAAGATTTTAATTAGCTGATCTGAGTCCATAACGTTTTCTGATCTCGCTAATACTTGTAATAATTGGCTATTCGAGGCCCATGAGCGTAAGTTAAATCCTCCGTCTACAAATACACTACGAACGAGTTTGAAGTATTTCAACAGCTCTTCTTCTGATTCAAAGCTGGATACAATGTTATCTACCTACAAATCTTTGGGAAGTTTTTCCGTGAAATCAAATGGTTATTCAAGTGCTTTGATAATATGGCGTTCAATATAAATGGCGAGCATGTATGTTGTTAAATCGCTATTTGGTTTACTCAACCAGAAAACCTAGTTACGTCTCGGTCCTCAATGTCCAGTCCAACATTTAGAAACACCTTTTCGATGTCTGTAGATACTGCGTACTTATTCGTGCGGAATCTGAGTAGGATTTGATTTTGACGGTACATTCAGTAAGCAGTCATTCAAGCTAGCACTATCTGGTGTCTGTTTGCAACTACAATCATATACGATCCTGATTGGGTGATGTGGTATGTAATGCAGTTTGATATTTGGTTTGATTTCTTCATAATCAACTCTCTCAATGAACCCACGCTTTTCCTAATCGTCAATTATTTCTCCATATCTTAGGAGTAGTTTTGGTTCCTTATTTAAACGTCTAATTACACTCTCGGTCCTTCTCAAAGCAACAGTCTTGTTTGTTGTTAGCGGTTGATGTTCAGTTTTCCACGGGAGTTATTGTAAAATATTGCGGTTTCTTCGTACATTTTCTGAAAATCGTCGTTTTCAGTATTTTCGGTCTTATTTTCAACTCCAAGCGATTCAATCTCCCAGAATTTCTCAAGATTTAATTCCTCTGTCTTGTGAGATACGATAACATTGAGTATAGAGTTCCTACATGTACTTGCCATTGTGGGTCCTGATAGGAGGTATCCAAGCTTGGATTCAACGGCGGTTGGTCCTTGACCTCTAATTATGTCATCTCCAACAATATTCCAATAGTAATCTGCTCCGATTAGTATTTCTATTTCAAACATGTCATCTTCCGACACAGGATGGGCTAATTTTAGTCCTCGCAAGTGTCTCATTTTAGCAACGGATTTGATGTGAGTTTGTAGGGGAACTGCAATTTCAGGAATAATCAGTACGTTTAGTGGTATATTTTCGCCTTCATCTGTTTGGATATAAACAGTTGCCGATTTCATGTGTCTTACTTGTCTATTTTGGTCTCCAAACCCGGAAAGGTGCACTACTTCGTTTCCGCTTGTAGCTTGTCCAACTTCTCTGCAAGTGGCTCCGTTATGAAGGACCCCTGCGCTCCTTCATCTAACAGAATATTGGCTTCTGTACTTTGTTTTCCCGAACTAACATTAGCGACATCGGTCTTTAACAATACATTTGTAGTTCTTTGTGTGAGGGAAGAGTGTAATACTGCATTTCCGATTTCTTTGGCTGGCGGTTTGCTCGATTCCTCGGATTTCTCATCTTTACTACATATGCTAGTGTGATGACGTTTGTTACAATTTCCGCAGTTACGTTTTGATTTACAGTCAGCTAGTTTGTGGTGACCTAGGCAGTTGAAACACTGTCTTTTGCTCTTGACTATATTCATTAGCGGTTGTGACTTTAGTGCAGTTGACGGATGTGTGTCCGATTCCGTGACAAAATGCGCATTGCTTTGTGTTTATCTTAACATCCGAGTACGACCTTTCGTCCTTCTTGAATGCTGATTTTGCATTGGTCAAGAATGTAGCGGTAGCGAGTGGGCTTCCTTTTTTTTTGAGGTAATTTTCCGGCTTCCATGATAACTAACTCGTCTAAAATTGCGTTGCGTAATTTATTCAAGGTCCAGTCGTACGTAAGTTTCAGTTTTGTCATAATAAGGTAGCAATACACAGTTAGGGAAAAATCTTAAAATTGACACTCATAATTTTTAACCACCCTCTTTTCCTTCCTATCTAATAAATAAGGCTTACTATTTGTGTTATGCATGTGTATATTTCTGGAAAGAGCATCTTCCATAGATTTCATTTTCAATAGTTAAAAAAAGGTGAAATATAATCTCTTTTTGGTGTAACCATGGCAACAATCTGCATTTGTTTGATACAAAATATTGCAAAAAGGGGGGTGAAAATGTCAAAAAAGTCTCCAAAATTTAAGTCCAAAGGAAAATTTCAATCAATTAGAGTGATACCTTTCCTGAAACCATAGACATTTATCTATCAAGAGATCAAAAAAAAATCATATGCCTTTCTGCTCGTTTTTTCCATAAAATTGAATTGAAAAGATCGAGCGTCAAATCTTTGTTGATTTCCTCAACTATCTTAAAATCAATTTTATTGTACAAAAACTTTCATATTTAAAAAAATCATCATGGCCATAATTCGAAACTAAACTTCTAACTGCGTATTACTACCAAATTGCGTAGACTAGCTAAAGTATAAATAGGCGGCGGAATATCAAGTAGAACTTGCATGTATGTTTGTATTATAATATGTATCTGTCCATACCTCTCTTGTAACAATGAAATAGCTTTGCCATAGTTTGTGTTTGTCATAGAAAAACCTGATATGGTCTGCAATGCTTCTCCCTGTAGGAGTGATTTTAAGTAGTTAAATTTGTGTACGTCGCTGAGTGTTGGACTTGTGTGGATAGCTGTTTCATATGAATCCCAAAAGGATTGCCAATCTAAATTATTCCCTTCAAAAGTAGGTAGGTTCAACTTTGGTAGTTTGTAGTACTGATTTTTTGCGCTAGAAGACGATGTAAACTTGGAATGTGCATAGACGGGTTCATAGTAGGAACAATCTCTGATACAGCGGGGTTACTAGTATAAAACGATGCTGCATTTGATTGTACATGAGATGTCGACGTGAAACAATTGGCGTGCGGGTTCAATTGAGAGGAGTCGCTTGCAGGTACACTATTGAATGTAGGTGGAACCATGGTATGTATGGGTGTATCAGAGGGAGTAACATTCCAGCTTGAATAACGGTAGTATTGACGGGTAAATTATTACTTGTTGATTGTGAGGGTTGAATGAGTTTTCTAATTTGACGGATTTTTTAATCTAAATCGAACATGTACTCATCTGTTTGCTGAATTTTATCCACCACGTCTTCATCCGAGTTAGCTTCCACAATTTTATCATTAAGATCTTTTAGAATGTCCTTTTTCTGTAACACGGAATCTAAAATAGCTGTGACTTCCTCAACTTCTATTTTGGAAATGTCTCTAATGTCTCAAAAGTTCTTCCAAAGTTTTGTAATTGCTCCTTTGCGTCCGGAACGAATGGCTTTAAACTTTGTATCCATTTTCCCGTTTGGTTACAGCACCATAATATCATAAAGTGGTTGATAGAAAGAAAGACGTCTGGACTATTTGATGTATTAGAAAGCCATAGTAATACGTCAAGGTGACGTGACGTTACATAAACCTCGGTACATAGTGAACGTCATGTGTGCGGTATTTACGACAGATATATTTCTCTTAAAAGAAATTTAAAGGTCCCAGTAAATAAACTACACAGAATAGCTATTGTATTTATTCAATGGAACAAGTGAACTGACAAAAGTTTAAATACCTTGACCAAGTGGGGATGACTATGTGGAAAACTTTCATTTTGTTCGCAATAAACGGTCATACTAAAACGTATATCCAAATTACAAAATGTCCACAAGAACAAATAGCAATGCATGGACTCGTTATAACGTGCCTTCGATTCGTGCTTTTTCAGACTACACGACATCTAGTTATCCATCCAGATTATCTCCAAAGACTGCCAATGGTATAGATATAACACGATATAAACCTAAATATAAATGTTCTGGACCATATGAGTATTTGGAACATACGGTTAATTAACACGATGAACATCTAAAAGGTGTCCCATAAATTAAGAGTTTCTAAAAATGAAATGTTTACTTATTCAATCACTCTGTAATCATGGTTACATGATTAATGAGATAAAGTGAATTCTACCTACAAGTAAGATTTAAAGTAAAATCAGTTTTACATGGTCATTATTGATTTGTCCTTACATTTGTACGAAACGCAGTGTGTCGACTTATGAAAATAACTTCAAGAAATATCTAAATGAACTGATAAGAAGTCAATTGCTTAACTCACAGGAGTTTAAGTCATTGAACCCTCTTTCTTTTCTTTTTTTGAATTTCTTTTGGTGTTTTTATTAAATTATTATTTTTTTAAATATTTTAAATTGTTTTTAGTTATTTAATGTGTTCTTGCTCCTATTTATACGATCTTACAGAAACAGAAAAATCGTATGAAAAGGAGAAATAACACAGTAATTAAAAGAAAATATGTTGAGATAAGTTGAAATTTTGTTTTTGAAATAATGATTTAAACACAAAAAAAAGAGTCAAAAACGTCCATGTCCAAAGCGCCTGCGGACGAAAAGATCGACGAAAAGGTCGACAAGATAAAAATTAAGAAATTCGTAAGTAACTCGTTAGCTCGGAGAAATATGCTGTGTTCTCCTGCGAAGGAAGTTAGAATTTATTTGAAAACTACCTATATGGTCTAAATACTCATATGGTCCGCCCTATTGATAACCAAACAAGTATAATACTCATATGGTCCGACCATACGCGTATAGTCGGACCATATGGGTATACGCATATGGTTATGACCACACGGGTATGGTCCAAATACTCATATGGTCTGGAACATAAATAAAGACAAACAAGCACGTGCAATCGTATAATGCCGATTTTTCTAGGACAGTTTGATTTCATGTTATAGATTAAAAATATATTTAAATCATCGTTTTACCTGTATAAGAATAATTTTGTGGGCCGGATCAGTCAACGAAATGCTCTCTTGTTTCGCTTTTCAATGTTTACATTCTTTTCTTTTTAATGAATGAACACACTGACCACATGGTTAACACATGCGCAACCCGTCTCCATTAAAGTTCAAATTTAAGGTTACATGAATATAGATTCAAATGATGTTGATTTATTGCCTTGCAAGCCAATAATACATCAGCGATGTTTTTTTTTATCTGATTTTGACGAAATTGTACCAAACTGACTACTATAAGAAAGCGAAATATTATTTCTATATTCTGTTTAAATAAATGATTGAAACAAAACAAAATCGTATTTTATTTTTGAATCTAATTCTAATTCTAATGTCATTTAAAGGATTAAGGATTAATAATAATCTTTATTGTCATATGATCATCTATCTCTTTAGGGATAATATCTTTGGCATATGTATACCAGGAATATACATTTTGTGTATCTAACATCTCACAGATTTCAAATGATTCCTTTAACAGGGGATTAATATCTTTAGTATGTAGCCTAGCCAAATATAATAAAGACTGGACTTTCATATAGTTTTCTATTGGTAGCCTTCCAACTTCAAGACGAGTTGCCAAATTTGTTGAGCATTTTCTAACACCCAATATGTATTTACAGAATGATAAATGAACCTTTTCAAAAGGTGATCTATCTATAAAACAAAACGGATCAACAATTTTGTTACTATAGTTTGCACGAGCTTTTGCTCTTAGGAATGGTAGGTATGAGTCCATCAGGCATACATACTTCAACGTTATAAGTTAATACAGGTCTGACTAATGAATCAAATAAGCTAAATGCCACTTTGATTGGCACATTACCAATAGCTGAAAATCGGGAACATAAAGCAAATATAATCTTCCTAGCTTTCTTGGTTAGATCATTAATGCTAGAGTAAAGATTGCCATTTCTACTAAGAACAGTAGAAGAAATTTATATTCTTTAACATTGTCAATCATTTGAGTTTAATATTTAATAAATGGTTTTTCTATTTTGCAGTTTTTTTCTGAAATAACATAGATTTTGTCTTCATTATGTTTACTGTTAAGTGCCATTTATCACAGTATTGGGATAATTTATTCATACTATTTTGAAACCATCTTTAGTTTCTGAAAGTACAATTATGTCATCTGCAAAGAGAAGACTATTCATATCTGAATCAACCAGTTTAAGTGGTCTACATTGTTCATCTAAAAATATATCATTTATATCATTAATAAAAATATCAAATAATGTAGGACTGATTGTGTCGCCTTGACGTACTCCTCTGTGTATTTTAAAAAATGGAGATGAGACATTATCAAATTTAAGTGAAGATTCTGTGCCTGAGAACTGGTTTTTGATTACTTGGTATATACTTTTGCCAACCCCTAATTTAGCCAATTTGAAAAGAAGACTGTCTCGCCAAACAGAGTCAAATGCTCCTTTTAAGTCCACAAAACAGGCATATATCTTTTTATTATTTTTATGCAAATATTCATTAATCAAAGTTTTCAAATATAAACAAACTGTCAGATGTCCTATGGTTTTCCCTGAAACCAAACTGAGATGCAGAAAATTTATTTATCGTAAACATTTTTTATCTATTATTCAGGATACTACTAAATATTTTAGACGAACAGTTGATTAAAGAAATACATCTGCAGTTGCCAGGATGACATTTATCTCCAGATTTGAATATGAATATAATAAAAGATGAATTCCAGTGTTTTGGATAATAACCAGTTTTTAAAATTAAATTTTAAAACTTTAACATAAGATTGTAATGCAACTGGGCTACTGTATTTAATGCCTTCATATACTATATTATCAGGCCCGGAGGCTTTACCTTTCTTAAGTTTTGATAAGACTTCTTTAATTTCAGAGCATGTGATTGGTTTATCAGTTTCTAAAGTTACAGACATGTCTTTCTCTATAATCTTTAATTCTTCCTGTACCTTATTTTTAAAGTTTATATCCCCGTCAATGCACATGTCCTGGTTCTGAAAATGGATCATGGTATCATGGTAATTTAAGAAAGGTTCTTCACACTCCTCATCTTTATATTTTTTTGGATTGAAGGAGTTAAGAATTTTCCATAATTCTTGAGGATTATTTTCTGAAATATTGGATAATTTTTCAAAGAGATTTTTTTTGTACTCATATTTTTTCTTTTTATCAATTTTTAAAGGACTTAAGTAACTGGAAATATTTTTGTTTGAGGTTAAGATTAAATGGGTTTCGTCTTAAATCTTGTCCTACCCTATTAATAATACTTTTATGCTCTTTCACTGAATCATCTGACCAATTTTTCCTCTTATATGTTTTATTTTAAAATTTTCACTAATTTCTTTAATTTACAAGATTTTTCTGTACTTTTGATAAAATATCTGTTAAATCAGTACAAGCTTCATCTGTTCCTTCTTGGCAGAGAGCAAATGGTTTAAATTCAAAATCAATAATATTGTTCCTTAATGCATCAGTTTCTAGACTCTGTAAAAGTAAATCATAACATTCCTTGTTCCACTTACAATATCAATAAAAATCTTCTGGTAATTTGTGTTTAAATTTACATTATCTATGCTACATTTAAGGAAAAACTCAATCTGTACATGATAGGAAATATAAGTAAAATCTCCACTTCTGAAATATTCAACTGAGGACAAGGGACTCTCACTCACAACTGCATAATCAACTGTGCTATAACCATTAGGAGTAATACATGTAAAGTATCCTAATGAATCACCAATGAATCTTCCTTTTAATATTCTAAGTCTTGCAGACTTACATATATCCAGTAAATTTTTACCCTGAATATTTAGAACTGGGTCCTCATTATTTCTAGGGTTAACTTGATCGACAAGATAATCTTCTGGGAGTAAATTAATCTTATTTAAATCATTTAAATCTAGAGAATAATTTTCAATAAAGTCTGCAGATTTTGAAATCCTTGAATTAAAATCTCCAATAAGTGCATTTTTTCTAAGATTTGAAAATTTACTAATTTCAGACTGTAGATATTCATAGTCATTGTCATAGTGTGTGGAATTTATTGGTGGGATATATATAGCACAGATAAAAATATCAAACTGTAGTCCAAAAAAAGTTGTATCAAGTTTGAGCCAAGCTCTATTATTTGATGATGACTCATTTTTTCATAAGACAACCCTTTAGCAATGTTTTTATTGATGTATATCAATATTGCACCACTGTGACGTTTAGCTTTTTTGTTCTTTTTTCTAATTTTTGAAAAGGAAATGTAACCTGGAATGTGTGTTTCTTTACTATCACCTTTCCATATTTCTAGTAATATATCTATATCACTTTTAATCTTTTTTACATTTGTCTTTAAGTTATAGCGAAAAATGTAAATATATACATGTAGCAAGAATGTATAACCATATAGGCTTAAAGGGGCATTAGCTGTCATACATGTTCACCGATTTTACTCATATTCTCATATTTGATTTATAACACACTAAAACGCATATCCAAATTACAATAAGTATGATATAAACAATTAACAATGCATAGACTCGATAATATATATCAGCATTTCATGTGTATTTCAGTCTAGCCGCCATCTAATTAACCATCGAGATAACCTCCGAAGAATGCCGACGGTCACATAACCTGATATAAACATAAACATAAATATAAAAAGATATCCACTTCGTGCAATTGGACTTTTCTAGGTCTGTTTTATTTCATGTTATAGGTTAAAAAAAGGGTTAATAATTGTTTTTACCTGTATAAGAACGATTTTTGGTGCATCGAATCAGTCATGGAAATGGTTCACCTTTGTTTCACTTTCAATGTTGACATTTTTTTCCTTTTAATGGCTGAACACGACTAATACATGCGTAACCAATCTGTAGCTATTGGGTTAAATTGAAGGTCACACGAATACGGATTAAATGAGGTCTAATTATTGACTTGCAATTGAATAATTCATTAGCGATGTTTCTTAGCTTATTTTGACAAATTTGAGCTAAACCGGCTGCTAAAAGCGAATTATTATTTCACTATTTCACTTTCATTAATGGTTGAAAAAAGCGAATCATATTTTTTTTTTATATATATATCTCGTAGCTAATGCCCCTTTAACATATTTATTATGTCTATTCAAATAAGCAATTAATTCTAAAAAAAAAAAGTTATTCAGTGAAGAAATATATACCTGAATTTATTTATCTGGCAAAACTCACTATTATGATTTAACAAACAACAAAACAAAAACAAACAAAAACCATCATTCTATTACTTAATAAAATTTATAATTTCTTTCCTGTTAAAAGGGAACAACTCTGTCATATTATTATATTTTTCCATATTTTCTTTACTGATAGATCAACATGTAATTGCATAAAAGGTAATTAATCAAATATAAAGAACGCTTTAATAATTCTGTACAGTTGAATTAGTAATAAGCTTCAATATTATTCAACATATTGTATGTATACAAATTTGGTTTTACTTTATTTTTACTGATGGAAGGAAACAACTCTTTTCGTAAACTGTGCAATACAGCTATATATAAGTAATTAACTTGTGATTTTCAATATAATGTTTGAAAAAAAATATATAAAAACAGTAATCATGAAATAAAATAAACCCCATGTTTTTCACAGTAATTTTTCTTCTTTTCTCCTTTTTTTTCCACCAACAAACTTAACAAACTTAATTTGTATTTATATTTTACAATGTTATGCAGGTGCAAAGCACTGGGGGGAAAAGTGTTTGTTTCATGTTTCAAATTTGGCTGCCATACATAAAAAAAAAATCAATTGTATGTGAGATTTCAATAAACAAGAAAAACAATTAAAATAAATACAGGCTTTTTTATCCTGCAGACAAAACAAATAACTAAAATGAAGGTGCATTATTACACCATAAGAATTTTACTGACTGATTTTAGTACTTCAATGTTCTGAGTGTTTTGGACTTTTAGTTTGGTGGGTATCGACTTTGGTTGTTTAAATAGTTGTTACTACTTCTATTGTTTATAAATGGTCTTGTAGAATGTTGGTATTGTTCCTGAGATTTTCTCTGTTCGTTCCAATTTTGTCCGAACTGTTGATAAGTTTGTACTGGCTTCCTGTAATCAGTCCAGTTATGTTCAGATCTTTGTCCAACACAATTGATTCTTTGTTGATGATTGAACTGATAATTATCTTTCATTTGACTAGACTGAATCCCTAAAAAAGGATTTGTAACCCTTTTATAGCATTTTATGACACTTCTTATTCCAGAATCTGTTAAATGAATACCATCAGTAAAATCTAAATATTGTTATTGATCATGTTTGACTAATTTTAGGCTTTCTTCCTCTCTTAAATCTGATAATAATCTGTTGTATTTTTGTCGCTTTTCTTCATAATAAATTGAGTCTTCTCGATTTTGATAAAAGCGTTGTAATAATGCACTGATAATAATGTTGCAGTCAAGGTACAGCTTTTTTGTATCACTAATTAAAGGCCTAGCATCTTCAATCACATCCTCGGCTGTTTTTTTTTCTTGTAGGTCATTCGATCCTATCTGAAATAATATATCATCTACTTCAAAAGATGTATCCTTTAAAAGTTGGCGAGCACCGAAAATTGTCTTGTCCCGTAATGTAGTTAACTTTACGTTCTTTTGCCTATAAATGAGTTTTGCATTAAAGTCTTTAATAATCGAATAAGTTGGTATGATCTCTTATACCTTCAACATTAATTCTGTTTTGAACTAATTTAACACTGGTTGCAATCTTCTGTTTGGTTTCATTCAACTCTTGTTTTATTTAAGAAGCTTTTTTTTCCACCACCTTTGCAACTTTGTCTGTACATAAATCTACTAAATTATGCTTCAGTTCTGATATTTCTACACCTATACCCTTTAGTTGTTGTCTTTCTTGATTTGTCCTGCTTAGACTAGTTTTAACTTCAACTAAATTGTTTTCTAGTTCTTTCAAATTATTATTCTCTTTTACTGAAGATGATGTTTGTGGTTTATATTTAAGTTGCTTTCTTTCAGCTTCCAATCTTACAACAACAGTACTTAGTTTTTCCATCTCTGGCTTAATAGACTCAATATCTGTTACCTTTTGCAGAACATTTATACAAATGTTATGGAATTTATACAAATTCTATTGATTTTATGTAGCTGAGTATCTGATTCAGTATATTTACTTTCAAGGGGTTTTTAAGGAGGATTTAAATTACAAATATCCTCGCTCTGTCTTATAAGTCTATCTTTCATTTCACTCCTTTCTTCGGTAGTTTCATCTTTGTCATTACTTTGAATGTTATTGAAGTTATCTACATATAAGGTTGGAGGTTTGTTACTTGTGGCACTATGCATTTCAGTGTTTTTGTCAGTTTTTAGAATTTCATCTTCAGAAACATTAATCCCTGAGTTTTCTGTTCTCTCCACCTCTGTTTTCGAGTCATTAAGATAGTTATTTTGACTATCTGTTCCTATCATATCAATCAATTCAGAAGGAAAGCTAAGTTCATGAATGAGTTTGTCAATCTGACTAGAGTTACCCCCCTTAGGTCGTAATTAGATGATGGATTTCACTGTTTGATCTGTATTGTCAAAATCACAATTCAACCAAAATTCTGTCCTTTTCCCTTGTATTAGAGCTATATAGGTTGTGTAGAAAATAGAAATGACACATATTGTATCTTGTTTATTGTTTTATCAACTGAAGATTTAAATCGTTAATCACTCGTAATTTTCCTCTCGAAAGGCTTTCAGTCATCATTTAGGGTGACAAGCCTTAATTTAAAATCATAATCTTTCCATGTGATTTTTGTTGCTTCATTTTGACCCAATTTCAAAAAGTATCTCATTAGAAGAACCCTTCTCCATGCTAAAACAGAATCTTTGTCGAGCTTTATTGTGGCTTGGTTTGCACCCTTGGTGTAATGGATATTCTTGTTTAGATTAGATTTTGGTGAGTTTGATGCCATTTTGGTTGTTTCAAAGGTTAGAGTTTATATAGATAGCATTTAAAGATGACGTTTATGGGCTTAAAACACTTATTTCATCATTTTTTGGCTTCTTGAAAACACCGCATGGTCGCAGCCATTATCCGGAAATCATCAAACAACAAACACATTTTTATATGGGTGTCATTTTGTCGCAAAAGTATACATCTACGACTATTACTATTTTGACAGCAATCTTATCCACCTTTTCAAGGTATTGTACAAGATCAAAATATATCTTGTAATACTCTACACTCACAGTAAAATGAAGTATATATATACATAATAAAAATCTGGTGTAATTGGCATTGTAAAAGACACCCACGAAATACCATCGGGAAATAAATTTTGCCTGAATAATATGTCTATCATATCTTTCGCAGGAATCGTTTCTCTGAAGAGTTTGCTGAATTATAATCTCATATTTGCTCGATCATCACAAATACTAACATATATTCTTAATTCATTGAATTGCTTGTCGTTGGTGTTTGCTGCTTCGTTTAGCAAAACTTGTATCACTTAAAATGGTGACTTGGGCTCCGGTGTCATATTCACATGCTGATCCTAGTTCACAGCATTAAACATCAACATTTCTGTGCTACCTAATTGATCGACAGAGGTAACGACATCCTGTTTGTCATTGTGAAAATTACAATTTTTGTCCTGAAAGGTAGTTTGCTTCTTCGGGGTTCTCTTTTACTTAGCTAGGTGAGGAATATGAACAGACCTTAAACATGTGACTGATTGGTTCCCACATTATATCCTCCCTATCAATAGATTTAAAGAAACTACAGATTTAATGAGCCTGCTGGATTCCAATTATTGTCATGTCATTTTATTATGTCTGTTTGGGTTGCTCATCCAATTTTGTCAATAAACCGGTACTATTATACAAGTAGGAGGTTTAGCTGGCTATAAAACCAGGTTCAACCCATCGTTTTTTTCGAAAAATGCCTGGTTAGGAATATGACAGTTTTTCACTCGCTCCATTGGTTGATAACGTTTGATTTTGTCAGTTTTTATGGACTTTCCCTTTTTGAACTTATTAATTATCTAAAAATAATTTGTTCAAGTTAATTTATGCAATACATTTTTATGTCTGTTTTTGGCAGTTTTTCTTATTTTTTTTATTTCAAAGTTTTATTCTGTTGTGTCTCCTTTATTGGGTCATTCGGCTAATCACATTTATATAGGTAAAGAACGGGGCTTTGGTGGCCTAGTGCTCTAAGTAGTTCATTGACTGTATCACTAGCTTGTCAATACAGAGGCTGCGAGTTCGAATCCCGGACGTGGCAGGTGCGTACGACTCCACCAATCTTAATAGACTAGGATTGACAGTTTTTATTTGAAAAGTCGGTGGTTCTCTCCGGGCACTTAGAATTCCTCCGCCAATAAAATGTTACAACTAGGGTATAGCCAATAGTGCTGGAAATGGCGTAAAATACCGACAACGAATTACTCAATATAGATAAAATCAAATTGTCCACGTGCAATAGATAAAAACTGAAAACAATACTTATAAAAGAGGGACGAAAGATAACAGAGGGACAGTCAAACTCATAGATTGAAAATAAACTGACAACACCATAGCTAAAAAATAAAAAGACAAACAGATAAATAATAGTACAGAAGACACAACATAGAAAACTAAAGACTATGCAATATAAATTTCATGCGTCCAAATCGCTTTTCTGGATTACCTTCATCAGGAATACTCAAATCCGAATATTTGAAAGCCAAGGATGATAAAGAATATAAACAGTTGAAGAGATGTATGACCAAAAAGGACATAAAAAATTAGCTAAATCTATTTTAAGTCAACCTTGCCTGAGGGAGTTAAGCTTTAACAACTTCGCCACCAACTGTTTCCCTAATCATATTTATCGTAGTCCTGTCTTATCTCGCTAAAATATCTATACGATTTCATCAGTTTTGAACCAATTCCGTGAAATTTGTTTGACTGCCATGATTCCTTGTTGTTTTGGTTCACACGTTTTATTATTCAATAGAACTATGTACACCTATGCATTAATCAGGTTATATGAATATAGGCGGGTTTTAAACGGGAGTTATGTCGGACCGATAAAATTTCAACTTCTTGGTAAAAGGAAAAAAATCTTGGGAAAACAACGCTAAGGATAGCGCGAAAATTAATTCCGTTTGTATTTTATGTACAAAATGTACTGTATTCTTTTTGTAAATTTTCAACTTATTTTTGTGAAAACCGTAGCTACTGTGTCCTTATAAGGATGCTAAACTTTCACAAAAATACGAACAATTTATGACATTTGACCAAAACTCTACACGAATTACGTATAGCACTGAATAATAATTTGACATTATGGTTAGGTGAATTATTCAGACTCTAGATCTATGATATTAAAATTTCAGGAAAATTTCACAACTTTTAGTTTTGTAAGTGTATAATAAATTGAAAGAAAATTTACATTTTCCTTGGTTAGTCTTTATTGTTAACATTAAAAAATATCTATGATTATTGTACTGTTGATGACGCTGCTGTTCGAAATATACTCAGAACTACAGCTATCGATATTCAAATTATCCTATCGGCAGATTAAGTACTTCGAGAGTGTTTTTAGTAATTTCAGCATATTTTGAAATAGACTTTTATTAATTATTGTTTTGTTTGTAAGTGTTTTTTGTTACAATTATATAGAGATCACAGAGGAAAGTGCTCTATTTACTATGTTTTGTCTTTTGTTATTTCATTAATCGAGATGAAAAAGGGAATTGAATTTTCTCTAAACAGAAAAAAAAACAAAACAAAACAAAAAACGTATAAACCCACCACATGCTGTTGTGCCTGTCTGTGACTGTCTTTTGTTTTTCATATGGAAAATTTGATGTTGATGGTATATTTGAAACAGTTCTAAAATTTTCGGTTGATGAATTAATAAATTAGTAAGAAACTGTTCAAACTCCCTCAGGCAAAGCTTATCTAAGATTGTTTTGGTTATTTTGTTTAGGTGCCATTTAGTCATGTAGCTCCTAAAGTATTTATACACCCATGTCCTTCAACGTTTTGGTTGTGGGCGTTCCTGATTAAAAATAACACAGAAAAGCGTTTCAGACGCATCAAACTTATAATTTCTATTCTCATTATTCTCATTTAATAATCAATAGTCTCTGAAAATTATACTTATTCATACACTTCTAGACGCGGAGCGATTTCCCTTACTTGACAAACGATCAAAGATGAAGCAAATATAATCCTTGATTTAACCAAGAAACCAGAAGAATAGAGTCATCATTTCACACAAGAAGTGTTAAAGTAAAGTCTTGTTGTTTCTTTGACTTTTCAATGCATGAGTTATTCAAACATTTTTTGAAAAATGAATTTATGGGGTGTTCGAAGCAGAAAAGTACTGCATTAGAATTGAGATAATTATAGTTCTATTTTTGATTGGTTATTGACTTAAATCTTTGTATGATTTCCATGTATACAAACATTTAGTTTTACTTTGACTGTAAAATTTATTTACAACTTAAATAAAAAAATAAAAATACTCATATCGTGTTGTCTTACTGCATATTGAATATGTAATATTTTCATTGAATGATCTAACGCTTGTAATAATAATTTTATTTTTATAAAATGGATAAGTTCACCTTCAAATTCGTTGCGAATTATTTGCAGAACTGAATTATTTATCGTTACAGGTGCAAGCGCTGGGGCTTACAAGACATTACCCGGTTCACATCCATACGGTAAGAAAATGCTATGAACAGAAATATATATGTTGTAACTGACATTTATAAGCAAGATGGTAACTCTTTTGAATATACCAGCTGACCCAAACAGGGTTTCACTTCTTCGAAACACTCCTAGTACAAATAAAACACCAATAGGAAAATATTCATTTCAATACTGTGCATAGCATAAGTTATGATTGACCTGGAAAAGAGACCTAAGTCAATCAATATTGTTCATTTTAAAATTTCAGAGTATCTGTTAGACAAAACAATTCTTTATTAACCCGTTGCTCTTTTGTTGGATAATGTGTACGTTGACATAACATAATCAATTCACTGTTTTTATATATGAATATAGGTTTCTTTATTTTGTTTATGTTTCTGTGTTTTTGCTCTATAAAATGTGTCTAATTAATTTATTTTATGTCCTGTTTTTTGTATAGTTATATCCTAATTTGCAGGATAAACCTTTTGGTCCAAAAAGTCTGCACATTGTACCACTAACACCTTGTTATATAGATATGATTTTCAAATATTCATGAATAGTCTTCTTGAATTCAACCTTACAGTGTTATAACACTGTGCCCAGCCCTCAAATTACTCCACCAACTAAGCTTTGTGGTATGGTAACATGTGTTGGCAGATAAAAATATCCATTGTATAAATCGTTGAGGATGTTCGCTTCAAATACATACAGACGTTATTTTTCTCGTTTGAATTGTTTTACATTTGTCATTTAGGGGCCTTTTATTCTGACTATGCGATGTGGGTTTTGCTCATTGTTGAAGGCCGTACGGTGACCTATATTGGTAAATTTCTATGTGATTTGGTCTCTGGTGGAGAGTTGTCTCATTAGCAAGCATAACACATCTTCTTCTTTTTATATATGCAGATAATTAAATTAATACACATACTATTTATCATATATGAAGTACAACACATTAAAACAATCTACTGATGTATTCCTTTGTTATATGGTTTGGATACACACTTGACATCATTTAGGCTAGAACCCAAACATATGTCAACCCCGTTCCGAAAACCCATGTCTATGTCTTGCTTTGTCGACTTTCGTCGCAGGCGAGCAAACCATCAAATTGTTTGTCGTCTGTTATTTTTTTTTTTTTTTTTTCTAATGAAAAATAAATTCTTCCTCGCAAGCACAAGCATTATTCTGTAACTGTGAATTTCGATTACTTGTTTGCATGTTGGGTAAAGCTCTATTTTTGGTTCATAATCAGCTGTCGACTATTTACTTAGATTAATGATCGATGCAAATATATATATCAACGGATATAATTAAAATGTTTTAGTATCAGAACATTACAGCAGGATGACCGATTTCATGATTGCTCATCTTTTTTAAATACATGTATAGCAACTTATTTACCCAGTTAGTCAACAAGCATGGCCTCCGTGGCTAAAAATAAAAGGACTTATTGCCAATAGATGACGGTTCGTGGCTAATTTTTTATGTTTTGTCTATTAGCACAAAAAAATATAAGATAGGAAGAAACTGCTAAGGACATAAATGATCAGCAATAGAAGATCTACAAAAAAACTGTATGATCGAAACCATCGGATGACTCCTTAAGGGGTACTTGCCGGTAAATGACGATTTCAGATAAAATTTCGTGTTTACGTCTATCATCTTGAAAACTATAAAAGATAGGTAAAACTGTGAACAGCAAAAAATGTTAGCTATACAAGATCTACAAAAACGCTGAGAGACCGAAACCACCAAATGTTTCCTTATAGGAGTTAGTGCCCGTTTAACAAGTGTTTGCCTCCTATCTCAGGTAGAAACTGTAAACAACAGAAACAATCATAAATACAATTGCTTAATTAATTTGTGTGTCCGTCGTAAAGATTTTTTTTGACACTACTGAATCTCAAACAAACTGGGAAGAATGATCTTTAGGGTATCTAGTATATAGTTTGTGGTTATTTATCCGGTCATAGAACCAAACCTGGGATAATTAAAAATGTAATTGTAATTAGCTGTAATTAACTACAAATTTGAAAGTAATTCAGTGTTATGTGTTATTGAGCATATTTTTAGTTACATGTTATTAAAAGTGATTAATTACATTGCCTTTTTGCCATGTAATTATAAATTATATTACAAGTTCCTTCAAAGAAAAAAAGATTTGAGGTATAAGAAAGTTCCTTGATTAAAATGCTGAAGGCAGTTTTTATTTTAAACTACAACAACAACAACCACAATACTTTTTTTTTTATTTTAAGAGGTTTACACAGTTAGCTATATAACTAATCTTCCCTGAGGCCCTCATCATAGAAAAAGCATAAACAAAAATGCAAACATATACATGGCATACATTAGTATAAAAGTCAAGTATAAAGATAATGTTCAATACAACTGCATAAAAAGTTATGAAAAAAATAAACATGATAAAATAATTAATATTCAATATTTTTTCAACTGGTTGATTTCAGTAAATGATCTGTTACTTTGTATTTGAAAGAATTAACATTTGTAATATTTCGTAAAGATATTGGCAAATTGTTCCACAAGAATGGTCCAGAATACATAAAAGATTTATTGAAAATTTCTATTTTTGGTTTAGGGAGTATGAGGTTTCTTTGAACAGCATTTCTCAAGGGGTATGGATTTCTGTCTGAAAGATAATGAATCTTGCTAGTGAGATATGATGGGGCATCATTTTTGATTCACTTAAATGTCATCACAAACTTGTGATATTTTATTCTCTGTTCAATTGTCATCCAGTTTAAGTGTTTGAATAAGGGCTCAGAAGGAGCGAAAGGGTCTGTTTCTAGTATTATTCTAGCAGCTCTCTTTTGTAATTTTAATACCCTATTTAAACCATCACTGTTACAACTACTCCACACTGTACAACAATAATCAATTAGTAGTAAGATATAACCATTATAGAATAATTTTCTGCAGTCTAGATTTAGAAATTTCTTAATCTTTAATAGTAGATATAGCAAACTGTCATATTTTTATGTTAAAAGCTGTTCAGATGGATATTATTTGAACGCTTTCTACACATTTTAAATATAGCAGTCAAAACATACAAGAATTGAGTCCAATATACATGTACATGACAATTTTGACTTGCCAAAAGACAAGATTGGAAATTTAAGAGAGGTAAAATGCTATCATTGCTCTTCCGTTAAAAAATGGAACTTTAAAAGCTACTTTTAATTTTGTGACATGAGGTAAATAGGAAAACTTTACTTTTTAAATCTTAACTAACTTTTTTAGTAGAAACTTGATTTTTGAAGAATAAAAAACATATTCATTTGTATCTATATATATATATCTATACAAAAATTTCATTTTCATAAAAATAAGTAAGGTTTTAACGCAGAGCATCAACCAACCGACAAAGTGGGAGATAAAAAAGTCTAATACACTTATATTTCAATAACAATTATTAACTTGGCTCAACTTGATAAATGTGATCCATATAAACACCTACGGTACTGATTACCTGTTACTGCATGCCATCATGGTGACTTACAATTTACTATTTACAACATCATCTTATGACATAGACAGTTGGTTTATGATAAAAAAAAAACAAAAAAACAAAACAAAAAACAAAAACAAACAAACAAAAATTGACATAGAACAGAATTTTACTAAAGTGATTATTCCTATGATATCAATAAATGATTCCAAAATTGATTTATAAGATAAAATAAACATTAACACGGGTAATTGTTTATAAAGAATGTATATAAATTTACGTTTTCTTTGTTTTACTTAGTTTGCATTCATTACTAATATCAAACATATTATACTTTTAAGAACTATTGAGAACTGATAACGTAGTACACAAAATGGCAAAATTGAGAACAAATACAAATAATTTTATTTCTTCTGAATTGCACCGGCTAAAATCATACCGTTTTGGGGAAATAAAGACTGGTATCTACTAAATAAATACAAACAAGTGTGTGCATATCAATTGGCTTAACTGGGGATACAATAAAAAAAAAGTATGTTACACCATCGAGAACTGATAACACCAGAATAATTTTCTTATATCTTAAAAATCATAATAGCTAAATAAGGGTACTCTGACATGTGCAAAAATATTCAGAATGTCAAGATACCTACTACCTATTTTCACTATTTTTATCAGATAATTTTTAAAGGAATTATTGCCATTAAAGGACGCTTTTTATTTTACAAATTTTCGTATTTCTGTCGATTGATCCGAAAATTATAATAGATAGGTAGGAGTTGTATCCCTTAAAACTTTTTTTTGACAAGTTTTTTTAATTTTGCAAATTATCTAGAAAACTAGAATTGATAGGTAGAAACTAAAAATTAAAAAAAAAAATATTGGCTATAAAAATGGCAATATGGCAGTAAACATTGGATTACTTCTCAAGGAGAAATTGCCCTTAAATGACGATTTTTTACTAATTTTTGAGTTTTTGCAAATTATCTCCGAAAATTATAGTTGCATACTATGCACTGCCAAAAAAATCTGCATTACCAGAAAAACAATTAAACCGATTGCAATAAAGTTAAAAAGTTATATCCAAATGACATATTTTAACCAGTGAAGCGATTCAGGCTCTTATGGGCATCATGTTTCGAGTGTGGACCAGGCTCTTATTTCGAGTAATAATCGATTTACTGTTGTTTTGCATGTATAATAGTTTTCTTTATGATTGTTCGTCTTATTCTTGATTAATACTATACATGTTGAGAGCACAAAGTTAACGATGCAAAATTTTCTTGTTTTGCTGTTTAAGTTCAACCTTTTCATTGAATTCTTTTTAAACGTCATTAAAACCTAATACTGGGGACTAATTTTATTTTTTGATTTAACCTCATTCCATGATATATTTGTTTTAACAGTCAATAATATTTTATTTGTGTTATAGATAATAAACACTAGTCAATATTTATGTGCACAAACACATTTACATTAAATGGATATGGCATGATCAATTACAAACAATAAAAAAGACAATTGTATAATTATATGGGAGTGACAGTGGCTTTCATATGAAATTAAAAAAAAAAAAGAAAATGATAAATGACTACAAATATTAGTGTATTCTTAAATAATCATAAATGTCAATGTACAAAAAGGCAAACATACTTTAGAAACTTGCAGTGATCTTTTTAATGACTGGAGAACTGCTGCTTAACTGCTGGGTCTCGAAAATGAAGGGAGCAGTATTACAAATTCAGAAAAATGCAAAAATTAAGAAAAAATACCATAAGAAGCCGAATATCCTCCCTTCCGAGGCAACACACTAAATCAGACCCTGTATTATTTACCATAAACTTAATCTGTGATGACAATAACATTTGAAATGAATGGAATATATAATAAATAATGCACTGATTAAACTATAAGTTTATATGATCACTTTAAAATTGTTTACGTCAAGAAAATGTACTGTATGAAATCCACATTGGTACACCACACATTCACAGTGCAATTCACCATTTAGCTAGACCGTCAGAAGATGTGTTGAAATGATCCAAAGCTGCTAATTATTTGAACGAGACCAACTTATCAACCATCGTTATGTCCATACGTTTCTCAATTCGTAAAGAATTATTAAAAACGAAATAGCGACTGCCTACAGAACATAGAAATCTTGTGATTTGACGCAAGACTCGTCGTATTAGTACGCAGTGAATTTTTAATATACCCTAGTTGTAATGTAGTCACGTTTTGGCGGCAATATTTGAATGTGTTATTTTTCTTATTTGGTAATGAACCAATAGAAACAAATCATTTTATTGTTAAGTACCAGAGACATATAATCCTTTAAAGAACTAAATGTTGAATACGATGAGCATCATGATAATCCTGGTAAAATCCGTTCAGATTTTTTTGGATTTTTTTTTTCAAAACTCGCACATTTAACATTAAACTAAACGGAATGCATATTTTCAATTAATGTATGGAATCGATATCGGTATACGTATGTTTGGATCATTACAACATAATAGCTTGCTGTTCGGTGTGAGCCAAGGCTCCGTGTTGAAGGCCGTACTTTGACCTATAATTTGTTTACTTTTTACACATTGTGACTTGGATGGAGAGTTGTATCATTGGCACTCATCCCACATCTTCTTATTTCTATATAATAACATGAGTGCAGACATGTTTGGTCCATCTTAACATACGTAAACCGGCGATGATTACAGATTATCGGAATTTTTGGTTAACCGAGGTCTTCAACTAAGTATTTGATTTTGCAGTCCAGTATTTAATTTTAGTGCTATTGATGAGTCTTTTTTAGACGAAACGCGCGACTGGCGTATTAGTCTGGTATCTGTGATGAAGTTTTTTTTCTAGAATGTGATCTAATTTACCATACGTCGATTTCACTGCGGAAACAATGTTACATATACGCAAAGGCTCAAGTATGCACGTTAGAGTTCATTCTAGTCGTAACTGGACTGTCCAGTTTTTTTGTTTTTTTGTTTTATGATTTACTTTTACCCCTATTTTAAACATTTTTACCTATTATGTCTGTTTGTTTTGTTCACACATTGTTGTCAATATAACGGAGTTTTATGCGACTGTCATACAAGTGAGAGGTTTAGCTAGATATAAAACTATGTTTAATCAATATGACATATGACAGTTGTTTTCCATTCGTTTGATGATTTTTTAGCTTTTGATTTGCCATTTGATAAGGCACTTTCCATTTTGAATTTTCCTTGGAGTTCGGTATTTTTGTTATTTTACTTTTTACGATATATGTTTTTACCTCCGGTTTTGAGGGTGGAAATCACTATGACATTGTTTGTTTAAACTATTAGGACTTTATATATTATAATTCAATTATTCCTTCATCTTTAGTGTATCTCTAAAGATCTGATGTGTAAGTTGCAGTCATTTGTTAATACACTATCATAGGCAGATTGTATTTAAATATAATTTGAAAATTGTGTTGTTATCTATATAAATTATAGATATATCCTTATGCCTGCAGCGGATTGAAATCATAGTAATTAAAACTCCTGACCATATCTTACAACGTGTATGTAACAGAAAAGAACTTTTAGAAAGCTTTCGTGACGAGCAAATGTAAAACTACCCCAGTGAAACTTCCCCTTTAGATCTTGTGTAGTGGTTAGAACCTCTGTTTTTTAATTGTTTGGCGCATGTCCGTTGTCGAAGGATGTATAAAAATGTTGTTAGTTCGTTTCTCGCGAGATTACTTAAAAATCAAATCTTTGTGTTGATACAATTTTAAGGGTGGAAATTACTATGACCTTGTTTGGTTAAACTATTAGGCTTTCGTATATATTTATATAATCTACATGGCTGCCATGGTTTAAAAAGATCATAGCGATCAAATGCATGTAATGTCATTAATCTTGACAACCAAATAACTGTAATAGATAGGTAGTAGCTGTAAACAGAAAAAATGATCAACAAAACAATATATCTACAAAACTGCCGTAATGACCGAACATATTGAATGATTTATTTTAGTAATTATTCTAGTATTTAAACATTATCTCGAAAACTATAGTAGAAAGCTAGAACCTAAAAACAGCAAAAATTCGCTCAAATTTCATTTTTGTAGATCTTATAATGCTGATCATTTTTGCATTATCAAGATACCCTAAGGGTCACTCACCAAAAGTTTGAGAAGGTTTTTGAACAAGAGGCTCCTATGAACCAGAATCTCTCACCTGTCAAAAACTTGAAATAACAGGCAAAAAATCGAAAATAAGGGGGTCGTCATTTGAGATCAATACACATATACCTAGTCATCCAATGGATTTGGTCTTTTGTTCTATTGGTCTTTTGGTATTATTGAAGATCTTGTATTGCTGATCATGTTTGCTGTTTTCTGTTTCTACTTAAGGAGTAATTACCCTTGACTAGACTCTGATATTAATTTTCACAATCCTCCTACCGCCTATTTCTCCACAGAAAATCAAATAGTCGTCCCCTTATTTGCAAAACCTCATCCAAAGATACCAAGCTTGTAATAAAAGTATGCCAGATGCGTGTTTCTGCTACATAAGACCCATAAGTGGGACTCTGAAGATAATTAAAATAGTTGGAAGTTGAAGAGCATTAAAACCGTAAATTCCATAAAATGTGTTCCAAATACGACTAAGGCCTCTATTCCTAGGGGTAGAAAACCATAAGTGTTTTGAATGATAATTTTACAGTAATTTTATAAATAATTAATATATCAATATTTCATGTCAACACAAAAGCGTTGATTTTTATCAAACATGTAAAAGGTGGCAAAATATAGGATTTTAATTTTATTAACAATAAATTCGATATTTTTCTTTGGAATTTCTATGTATAATGTTACAAAACAAAAGAGAATAATAACATGTATTTGTTTGATATGTTGTCACTAACCCAGCACAGAAAATAACATTAATGTAACGTTATTCTAACGTAAACTGTATGCTATACTTTAGTAACTTACAAACGTTATTGGCGAGCCTCTCGTTTTAAATTTGAAAATTTAACTGTCTAAAGAGTGGAGAAATATCGTATTACACTCGATGCTATTAAACTGTCATTATAATCGTTATATATTTACATAAAACTAACGTTAGAGTCGTTATATATTTAAATAAAATTAACGTTCGACTAACATTAGTTTTTGACATGTACAAAATAAACTTGAACGTAACATTGTTCAGCAACATCGTTGTTAACAATAGTTATTGCAGTTTTTAACGTTTATCAACTTTAATGAAACAAACCTTTCTTTTGTAAAAATTACTGTATCTTGATCCCGAAAATAAGTTCTTTGCATGTGTCTTTAGTGGAAAGATTTATTCAACCTATTCCAGTCACTAACTAAGAAGTGTTATAATTCATATCATATGCACATCATACATGTAACTTCACTGCGAATATTTCAGAGTGAATAGTGTTTCAACGAATAGTGATCGCTTTTGAATTAGTAAATAATTTAAGATAGTATGTTAAGTTGCGTCAAGGCACAAACATGGAGTTTCAGTACTATTTCTACTATCAGTACTTTTACTTTTGAGATCAGCTATGTTTTAAAATTTTAACATTTTTATCTGTATATATATCTAGGATCTAGCGCTTGTGCATAATAAAGCGGACTTATCCTGCCCGAA
Organism: Mytilus coruscus; assembly: GCA_017311375.1. Taxonomy (NCBI): domain Eukaryota; kingdom Metazoa; phylum Mollusca; class Bivalvia; order Mytilida; family Mytilidae; genus Mytilus; species Mytilus coruscus. The sequence goes on from CM029601.1 coordinate 61,467,378, forward strand.
ATCCCACTGCAACCTCCTCGTTAGTAAGCAGGGGACTTAGACTAAGGAAGGGGTACTTGTACTTGTAAATAATTGAATAAATTGATAAATAAATAAGTATTATTACTTGTATTTACCTGAGTTTACCTGAGTTTACCTGAGTTTAACTGAGTTTACCTGTCAAAAAATGCGCGCAAATGAAATCAGCTGCGCGCAAACGTAATGCACCGTTTACAATTTGGTTAGCTGGTGAGGTTACGCAAGGATTGATTTGAATGTAATCAATGCACAGATAAGTGAAAATAATCCCATGAAGTGTTCAATATTTATTCAGCTCATACATAAATAAAGACAAAATAAGAAAATTTTACTTACTGGTATTTACCTAACTTCCTGTTTTACTTGTGGCGTAACGTTTGGCCACAAATGTTTAAATGTTAAAAAAGAATTGTTCATTTCCAACTCCTGGTAGTGGCACGCTACGTTTCCTTCTTAAAAAAACTGACGTCATATACAAGACTGTGACATCACTTAATGCATGGTCAGTTACTTCACGTTAAATTGTAAAAAAATTTTAAAGTAAATAATTATTAAAATTTGCGCATTTTACGTACACTGGAATTTTCGCGCATATTTAAAAACATTTAACATGATGAAAATGTTAGAAATCATACAATATTTTATCTATGATTTCCGCCTTAATTTTCACTGACATAAGACCACATATAAATGAATTGAGTTATCTTTCATGGTTTTGATTATGACGATTATTTTTTAATATCATTTGCAGAAGAACACTCCTTTATTCTATATTTCACATGGCTATTTTTTTCCTTATCGGATGTTCTTTCGTTTTATCTATCTATCTATTTATTCATATTTTTTGGGGAGAAAATATTTTTAGAAGAATATTGTTCTGACAACTTCAAAATCAGTGTAACTCTGTTTGTCAGAATTTATCTCTTGATAAAGTTGAAAATTGAGATAAAAATATCGATACCATTTAATTTCTAAATAAAAGTATTTTGCATTTATCATAATATTTATACATGAATAGATTCTCTACATATGTTGAATTTTAGAAGGTGTGCCCGATTAAGGATTGTTTTATGTTGCTTTGTTTAATGGGAATGATATTTTAAAATGCTACATGAGTCTAAATACAAATGACATTTCCTGGAAAATTATTTTATATCTCTTGAAGTACATTAACTTATTGTATTTTATCCATTTTATTGATAAAAAATTCATAGGGTTCTTCGAATTTGTTTTTACTGCATAAATCATTGAGGAACATGTGTCATAAGTAAGAAACATATAAAAAAAAAGATTTTCGATGCGCAATGAAGCCAAAAAAGAAATACCGAACTCCAAGGAAATTTCAAACGGAAAGTCACTTATCACATGGCAAAACGGCACGCTCATCTTTTTCCTTTTCGGTGTTATTATTCCCAATGCAGTGTAAACCAACTTTGATCAATGCTAAAATATAAATATCAACAGGATGTAGGACCACAAGTGTTCATTGCATTTTTCGTTTGAATATGCATATTCAGGACAAGAAGATGAATATGAACCCGACTTTGTACTAGACCGACACGCTGCTCAATATTATCTAACGTGCAAGCTCACAAGGTAACAGTATTCAAAAAAATATGTCACCCTACCCGGAAACATTATGTTTCAACGACGAGGCGAGCATGCTACAATAATACCACGGAGGCGCTAATGAGTATGGAAGATACACATACATGAACATGTATATTCCAAAAAATTAAAACAAGAGTGTAGGTGTGTATAAGACACCGTGCCCCTCATTATCACATTTCCATGTTCAGTTAACCACTTAATACTAGTCAAACTATAATTTGGTGTATATTTTTTAAAGTATAATATTTAGAAAGGGTCGGACGAACGGACAGACGCACAGACCAAAAATGGACTATCCCCTTTCTATGAAAAGTTGGTCAAAAAAACTAAAAGGATCATTCTACTTAACAAATCTGAAATCAAATATTCCATACACGTCCGTTTTTCAGACGTATTTGTAGACGTTAAACGCCTAACATTTCATTAAAACAATTTGTGAGCAATGACGTTAGCTTTCACATGTGATTCATTTGTACATACTCATCTTGGAACCCATACACCTCTGTAATTAAAGACAAAAAGTTAGATAACTAACTGATGTGTTAAAGTGTAATAATTTTTTTTCTTGAAGATGCTTCACCATAAATTCAAATTTTTAAAATTCTACGGAAACATGACAAAGTATTAACAGATAGATGCATCAGTCAGTGATCTAAATTTCTGCCTCTGACAAGTACTTTAAAATAAATTAGAAGTATGCTAAAAAGTCGTGTTTTAATAAACACCTGTTTTAACCTAATAACTTATAAATCAAAAATGAGAATATCATCTCGCTTCAGATTTCATTACTAAGTATTTTATTTTTTCATACTTAATCATGTTAATTTTGATAAAGTTGTTTTTATAATTCACCCTTTGAGAACTAAATACATGGGTCAAGTGAAATGACCAAATAATAATCGGTGCAATTAACTACCAGTATATAGATTAATTATTCCCTTAAAAGGTTGTTGTCAATAAGATCATCCAGAATTAAACAACAAAATAAGTAAAAAGTAAAAAAAGAGAGGCGAAAGATACCAGAGACATTCAAACTCATAGGTCGAAAATAAACTGATAACGCCATGGCAAAAAAGAAAAAAAACAAACAGACAAACAAAAGTACACAAAACACAACATAGAAAACTAAAGACAGAGCAACACGAACGCTACCAAAAACGGGGGTTATTCGAGTGCTCCGGAAGGGTAAGCAGATCCTGCTCCACATGCGGCACTCGTCGTGTTGCTCATGTTAGTACAAACTCGGTGATAAGTCTAATTCGGTAGGTCGCATTCGAGAAAAAAGGGAACGGAATTGTAGTTACGACAATTGGAACATATCCGTTGTCAGCTGTAAAAAAGGTATTCCATAACGGTCAACCAACTCGTGATGGCGTCCGTAAAATTTACGAAGGGATGATTTCAACTTCACCACTTGGAACTCTTGGTTTAATAGCTTCCTTGTGAGCAGCAACCCTCTATCAAGGAAATCAAGATAGGAAATACAATCCCTGGAATATCGTATCAACTGGGAGATATATACTCCGTAAGCGGGCGCTGCTGGAATGTTGCTACATAGAAATGAATAATTCACAATTTGGAAGCCGAAATCATCTCTTTTTTGTAAAGTTTTTTTTTCAACCGACACTCATTTTTAATTTCTAGACGTAAGTCAAGATATGAGGCAGACTTAACTGTATCTGTTGCATCCTCTATCTCAAGTTCGATGGAATAGATGCGTTCAACATAGTCACCAAATTTTGAATTATTTAGTGAGAGAACATCATATAGCGGAAAGTGAAGTTAAAGGATACTGTTAACTTCTTTTCTTTCTTCCCAAGAAGTTCCTGTATGAAGTCAGCCTCATATGAATAAAGGAACAAGTAGGCAAGAAGAGGAACACAGTTGGGCCTTCAACAATTGAACTTACGGAGTCCTATCGTAAATAAGTTATATAGAATCTTTATACCAACAATTAGTAGAGGTCAAGAGAGAAAAACATGACAGGAAGACAACCAAAAAACATTTGGCTATAGGCTTCTTATATGGATAAAATATGTGACGGGGTTAATTGTATTTGGGACAGGGGTGAAACAACCCAAAAATTGGGGCTGACAAAGTATAACCCGGGCGGGAAAACCCAGGTGGGCCTGACAATACTCGCTGAAATGGTATAGTATTACTGGGCAAGATGATTTTAAAGCAAATTTTTAAACAAAACAGTCAAGAAATACTGTTGTTTAAAAGTATCATTGCTAAATATAAACATTTTATACAGATAATCACTGAGAGTCATTTCAAGAGGATAAACAAATTCTAGTTCTTCCTTTCTTCGATAATTCTATTTAGGCACAATACAGTTAAGTTTTGCAAATTTTGGATACCTTTCTTATTTCTCAGCCTTATTTGAATCAATCAATAGATTGAAAAAAATGCATTTTAGTGTAGTATATTAGTAAGGTGAATTGTAAAATTTAATTGCTTGAAATCATATTGCTTAATATAAACCCTAAGGGGACATGTCACCCACAGTTGTAGTCAAAAATGCGTCATTTTGCGCTAATGCTATGTTTACACCACTAGATTCAAAATACCTAGTATCATTTGTGCGAAAAGTAAAGTATACGATTGTGCAAATTAAAAAATAACTTTCCTCCTTCTTTATGCGGGCTTTGGATCGACAGTCAGACAACATAACAAAAAAAAAGGCTGGAATTTGTAATTCATGCATGACACAAACTCGTATAGTTCTGATATTTTCAACAACGGTTTCCTTTCATGAGTTATCATGCCTGCTTCCATACTGCGCAATATAATGTAGGTAGAGGCTTGAAATTTCCCAACATTATTTAAACATGGATGTATACGGTGAATCACTTGCAGTTAGTGCAAATTGATAAATAATTTATTCATGTTTATGTGATTGTATAACCACTCTTTATTTTTTATCTTTTAAATAACAGTAGTCCCATTTATTTCATAAGTTAATCTTTTTAACTTACCTAAATTAGTTAAGGACTATTATGTATGATGAAAATGTGTACAGATAAATTAGCGCAATTGAATTTCGTATATCGGCGCCGTTGATACCTTTGAAAAATAATATTTGGTGCAAATGATACAGATTTAAAATAACATTTGGCGCAAATGACACATATTTAAAATAACATTTGCTGCAAAAGGACTGCAGCCGATTTGTAGTAATCACTAAATGAAAGAAAGTTCGGTTAACCGGTAAGGGTTTTTGGTCTTCGATATTAAAGCCTTCCGACGGTTAACTGGTTACCCGGTTAACCGTTGACAACACCATCATAAACATATGATATATGTTATCACCTGAATAATCACTTATTAATTAGTGATGTCTATTTAAGTATGCCGAAATTGTTTCAACACTAAAAATAGTAATGAACAAACATTGTTGAATAGTTTATGAATTAAAATATTTTGTCTTTTATGTATTGCATTTGTAATTGATCACTGAATATTCATTTTAAACTCTTAAAATAAGTCTAAGTTTGCTCATGTTTATCTAAAGAGTTGCTAGACCAATATTTTCTGAAATTTATGCACTTTGAAATAAAAGTCTCAGACAAATGAGCTTATAAATTAGAATATTATGTCGTTTATGTATTGCAGTTGTAATTGATCCCTGAATACTCGTTAAGATTCGAACCAGTTATTTTTTTTTAAATTATCCTATTACCCAGTATTGCCACTATCACCCAGTAGAACAAGGATTTTCCCAGTTTTTCCTATTGGGCTTGGCAATACTCATAAAACCCGGGTTTTTCATACACAAGAATTAGGGACAGTTCAGCGGGGGTAACGTTATCAGTGACCAACAAGGGAGCACTTTTGGACTGATAAAATTTAACATTGTTGTATATGGAAAAAACATGACAGTTGCTTTAAAATGATTTATCAACATTTTATTTGTACAATCATAAACTATTGCCATGGCAGGTGAAAAAGTTATTAAATTTATCTTTATTTTGATGTAAAAAAATCATTTTATGTTATTTTAAAGTGGTGTCCCTAATGATTTGAAAATTTCCCATGAAAAGATACGTTTTTCCTACATAACTTAACCAAATTCAAAGATGACGAGTGGTAGTAAAAAAATCATATAAAATTCATTATTGGAGTGACATTATTTCGCCATGTCCCATGTTATTTTTGTATAATTCTTCTTTCTGCAGGTGCAAAAAAAAATAAAATTTAAGTTTACATTTGATGGTGTCCCTGGAAGTTTGAATATGGTGATTATTTCGTTATCAAACGTCAGTTCATGTTTATATATATATACGTATATTGTAAAGAACTGAAACCGATATCTAACCGTACCATATTGGGAAAGACGGAAAATGCTTGATAAGATAGCGTCGAAAACTAAAAAAATAAAATAAAAAAATAATATTAATCATTTTGCAATTATTGTTTAAAATAAATTCATGATGACGAAAATGTAAAATTAAATTTAAGTCCTATTAAAAATTGTTGAAATTTTAAACATTATCCGGATCATTTAAATATATAGGTAGAACTAAAACACATTTTGTATGATTAGAAAATTGCTAATGAATTACAAAGAGCTTATTTGCAGTACACCCCTAATGACAAAGGAAACAATGTGAATTTGAAATACTAAAAGTTGGAATGAATTAATTTAAAATGCAAAGCATTTGTGTATTACTATTAAAGTTTTGTAGGGTTCGGGAAAAGTAACATTTAATTGTTTTTCTTTCTCTTAAACACTTATTATGTGTAAAACATATTTTATTTATTGGAGGGAAAAAGCTATGTACAAGTATCGCTTATTGTGTTCTTATCTTTACCATACTAAGGTGTGAATTTAAACAACAACCACCCGCTGTTTAATCATCTGCCAGCTATTGAATTAATGAAAGATGTAGACCGACATTCATGCTGATTTTGAATATCATTTTACAGTATTAAAAGTTTAATGTAAACTTAACGTGAAACTCCGTCAACTTCTGTACTCTGGGATGTTTATACATGAACATATATAGCCCCGTCTAGTGTGCATGAGAGATTTAACTAAAATTTTGAATGTTGAAATATTGATGACAATGTGTTAATTGTGCATCTAGAACATTCAAATGTCCAATGATATAAAAATAATATACTTATTCAACAGTTAAATTATAATAATAAATTCACAAACAGTTGGACATATAAAAAAGAAGATGTGGTATGATTGCCAATGAGACAACTCTTCACAAGAGACAACAGGGCAACTTAAATATTCAACAATAGACATGCCTTTATAAAAATGTCAAGATCTAAATCGCCCAGAGTCTATACGTTCAATGTGAATTTAACAAAAAAATATGTGGTGTTTGCTTACATCCTCGTTTTTCAGTCTATGGTGGATTGTTTTCTAATATTGGCAATAATACCACATTTTCTCATTTTTCTTAAGGTCTGTTATAAACATAAACATTCTCCAAATAACGAAAACAAATAAGATATGACATACGACAACTATACTTACGAGGTTCCCAAATTTGGACAGGTACTAGTACATGTATATAGAAATGTGGTCGGGTTAAACTTACTTTTGTAGATCTCAACCCTCCCCCTTTTCAATCTCAGTATAAATTAACAGAACGTGTATAAAAGAAAATACAATAAAGAAAAGTTCTAGAAAAGAACTTTACTCTGGTTTGTTTAAGGTTATTGCCACACATCTTATTTTTGGAACCGAAAATTTGCTATCCTATGCCTTTTTTTCACAGTTAACCGTCTAAGTCCCAATTCGCCTCCTATTGTGTCTATATAAAAATGACCGTCCCACATGAGTGCATATTAAATATTTTTGAAAATCTATTTTGCCTTTCTGCTTACCGGGCTATGTGATTACAAAAATTTTTGGATAGACATGTTTTGTTTATGTCTAAAATTCAAAGAAAAGTACCCTCATACAATGGCTGTATAAAAAGTTGTATATAGCAAACCTATAATGCTTTTTCGTGAACTTATTTAGCGATTTTGCAGGTTAATCTGTATACATATGAAAACATGTGTTATCTTCATCAATATGAATTGCTTTTTAAACTTGCTTTGGAAAGACGGAAAACGATCCAGGATACATATGTGAAGATGAAGCTCTAAAGTTTATTGAAAAATTTAGATTCATACCGCATATGTTTTCGAAATTTATGAGTTTCATATGAAATTGTATTGTGACTTGTATTTGCATATTACCCCAATCCTTTCTTTTCAATATGTTAAGAATAAACATCATTATCTAAAGGTAATACAGATACAGCGAAAATTGACACGAAGTAGGCAAATATTTCGACAAAATAGGAATTATACCAACCTGTATTTCACACTAGTAAAAAAGAAGAAAAAAAACGTGAGATTGCCTTTTTAATGTACCTCTTTAAAATTATTGTAGCCTTAAAATTGTCAAAACTTATCAAATCGACTTTCTAAAATTCACAGGTTTAGTCTTTTTCACCCAAATCTTCGTTAAAGCGTCTCAAAATCGAAAAATGCATTTTTTAAGATTAGAAAAAAACCCATCTCTATTTTAACTAGTTGCGATTTTAATCATTTTTTTTTTAACCATGTTAACTATATAAGAACATAAATCAGGCCATTGTTTTTCTCTTTTAAATTATTTCTCATTTTTTTCATACCGGGGCATTTTATAACATAACTTTTTATAACATGTATGGGTTTTACTCATTGTCGAATGACGTACAGTGTCCTGTAGTTTTTAACATCCTCGTATTTTGTTCTTTCAATTGACGGAAAGTTTTCATCATACCACATCTTTTTATTTATAAGCCAATATATCCATTTGTTGTTAGAATTAGGAGGATACATTTCAAATGTAAATGCAAAAGCCCCGGACACGAAGAAGCTACCAGAAAAAAGTCAGGTTAGAGATAGTTTGTCTCTGATTTACAATGTGAAAAACTTATTTCATAGTAATATTTTGTGTTTTCTCGGACATTAATAATTATAAGTATAAACAACTTTGTAAACAAAATTAATTGTAAAAGAATTCATAATGATCTATTAATTATTTAGAAAATAGGCTGCGAAAATTTGTTATTACTTGACTGGCTTTATGGTACCAAGAGATATATCCTTTGCATGAATAAAATTTGATAAGTAGTCTTCATTTATCAATTCTAACGAACAATATCCCAAGCTGTAAAATGAATTAATGTGGTAAAAAGAAAGTACTTCAATAATTTAAGATTCTCTAATATATTCAAACGATAGTAAACAGTTATACTATTTAATTGTGAATTTTTGTCCTATCAATTGTGTGACGGTCAGTCGTGTGACTGTGTGCCATTAACTTGCAACTCAGGACTGTGAAAAATTACCTTAACTTTTGACCTCATAACATTGTAAAGTCAATCGTTTGCGGTTGCAGAGGCGTATAAAACAGATAGTATAAATACTTTTTTTACAGATTTTTTTTTTTTATTATAATCAAGAAGGACAAAGAAGATTCTCTTGAAAGAAAGATTTGTAACTATGCCAAATGAAAATTAAACTATTCCTTGTACTGCCTTATTAATTTTTCTTTCCCGTTAAAACCAAGTGTCTTGCTGACATCAAGGATTTAAAACTATACAAATCCTTGCTGATAGTTAACATGTTAAACGATTCCCACTGATTAATCAATTAACACATATATGATCATATGTAGACCATCGCGACACCTATCGAGAGTTGTCTTATCTTGCGAACTGGACACCAGATGAGTCAAGGAGATTAGAAACCCAGTTCAAAAGAATTATTTCTTAATTTGAGTCATCTCCCTCAAAAGTGTCCACAATTCTTGTACATGGCCAACCCTGCACAATATTGCAACAAACCGAATAAAAAATATTAAAATACACTAACCTCAACAGACAAGGACAACACCATATAAATACATAATATAACCAATCTAAATGAACATTCAGATGATCCCTTCAATTTGGTCGACAGTTGTGTCTTTTTGACATTCTACACTACACTTCCACACAATCTTATTAAAAACAATGTCTTGTTTTGTTATGTCATTAATTAAGTGGCTCTTCGAAAAATCTGTGAAGGCAGAATTATTTGCTGCAACTCATTTGCAGCCTTCTTCTGTAATGAAAAGGATAGATATGCTAAAGATAATTACTGGAAGTGTGATGAGATGATTTAAGCTATAAATTTCCCCCTTGACAACATCGATGTAAGTTTCGGCAACAAAGCTTTTCGACATGTTGAAGGTATTCCTATGGGCAACGATTAAGCCCTTTGATAGCAGACGTGTTCCTATATTGTTATGCATCTCAGTGTATGGCCAAACTCAGTACCCGTCTAAATTCCATCTGACTGATAAATTAAACTACACTTACAGTTATGTTAATAATGTATTTCGTTAAATAATCAAACTCAAAGGAAATTACTTTTAATAAATCAAATATAATCAGCAATAACTGTTCGTCCCTAGATTTAGATAGTTTAATTTCAAACGAGAAAATATATGCAAAAGTGCACGACAATTTGGACGATTTTTCATTTTCCTCTTCTTAATTTTCCTTTTTTGGACGGTGATGTTCAGTCTAACGGTGTTTATATATTCCAACTTGTTCGCTATGCCCGTGTCTGTAGAGGCGTAAAAAAATTCCAATGAACACAGTATATGTATCACTGATAAATTATTCTATCGTTACCACAAGTTACCTAAAACCTTTACTAATTTTGTTCATAGATACAAAGATTTTCGTTCTGATGTTTGGCTGTACCTGTAGAAAACTTCTAACAAACGGGGATGTTGTTTATAGAGCCCGTAAACTTAGATACGATCCATGTAAAAATATTTTTTAATAAACGTATTCGAAAGGTTGAACACTGTGATAAGATATTTATTTTGAATTATCTTTTAATCTTATGTTATCAATGATATTATAAATATAATTGGGTTTTCTGCACACTGTCAAATATCAGCCGAGAGCCACATGGCAAACCGTTTTGGCGAGTGTGCTCAGCGAAATAGAAGGAAAAAAAAAACTTCACATTGTGTCCAGCGGCTGACATTTGGCGAGTGTGCTCAGCGAAATAGAAGGAAAAAAAAAACTTCACATTGTGTCCAGCGGCTGATATTTTACTAAATATATACGCAGAAAACAAAATAATCTGTTTATCGTGCTTATCCTGGTCTTTCCCATCATCCTTACAGTTTTTTTTTCTTGACGAAGGTAAAGACTGCATAATGCTATTTTCTATGTCATTTGATCACTTGTGGACATTTGTCCCATTGGCAATCATACCATCTTAGTCTTACATGCATATTATTTTTATTAGTTGTTATGGCTTTGAACAGAAAAAAAAAACAACACGTTATAAATGTAATGCGTCCGAAGCCTTCAAAATAGCCAAATCCATCTAAGGTCAACTTTGCCGGAGGGAGTTGAAACATCAGTTTCTTTATAATTTCAAAATTTATAATCGGACAATTTTAGAAATGTTTGTTTTAAATCATGTCAGTACTGACTACTGAGCTGATGATACCCTCGGGGACTAACTGCGAGTACTCTCAAATCTGTATTACGTGTCTTTTTGATGTGGGGATGTATATATGCCCTGCCACGTCTGATCTGTGTTTTGTTAGATGTTTTTCAGTTTTGTATCGATCTGATGAGCTAATAGATATAAGAAGATGTGGTATGAGTGCCAATGAGACAACTCTCCATCCAAGTCAAAATTTATAAAAGTAAACCATTATAGGTCAAAGTACGGTCTTCAACACGGAGCCTTGGCTCACACCGAACAGCAAGCTATAAAGGGTCCCAAAAATTACTAGTGTAAAACCATTCAAACGGGAAAACCAACGGTCTAATCTATATAAAAAACGAGAAACGAGAAACACTTATGAACCACATCAACAAACGACAACTACTGAACATCAGATTCCTGACTTAGGACAGGTGCAAACAATTGCAGCGGGTTTAAATATTTTAATAAGCCCTTTTCAACTGGATTTTATAGTTTGTTCTTATGTTGTTACACCACTGTCCTGGGTTAAGGGGAGGGTTCGGCACCAGCAAACTAGTTTAACCCTGCTACATTCTGTATGTGTTTATCCAAAGTCAGGAGCCTGAATTCAGTGGTTGTCGTTTGTTGCTGCATATCATTTTTGTTTTTCGTTCATTGTTTTGTACATAAATCAGGCCGTTAATTTTCTCGTTTGAATTGTTTTACATTTGTCATTTCGGGGCCTTTTATAGCTGACTGTGCGTTACGGGTTTTGCTCATTGTTGAAAGCCGTACGGTGACCTATAATTGTTAGCTTCTATGTCATTTGGTCTGTGGTGGAGACTTGTCATTTTCGCAATGATACCCCATCTTCTTATATTCATATATATAAATCTTGGTTCTCATTCTTAAACTAGCATTATTTTTTTTTCAGGATCAAAGCATGTACCAGTATATAAACCTATGAATAAGATTCCAACACCATATATATCCAAGAAAAGTTATCCGGCACCATATAAACCGAAAGGCTATTATCCTACGAAACGTTATCAGCCAACATATGGATCAAAGACAAACTATCCGCCAATATATAAGCCAATTGCAAAGAAGCTATCATCATACAAAGCTATTAAGACAACGTATCCGGCCTATAAAGCAAAAACAAGTTATCCACCAGTTTATAAACATAAGATAACTTATCCTCCAACATATAAACCTAAGATTACTTATCCTCCAACATATAAACAAAAGCCAAGTTATCCACCATCATATAAACCTAAAACTACTTATCCCCCAACATATAAACCTAAGATAACTTATCCACCAACATATAAACGAAAGCCAAGTTATACACCATATAAACCTAAAACTACTTATCCTCCAACATATAAACCGAAGATAACTTATCCACCAACATATAAACGAAAGCCAAGTTATACACCATATAAACCTAAAACTACTTATCCTCCAACATATAAACCGAAGATAAGTTATCCTTCAATATATAAACCAAAAGCAAGTTATGTGTCATCATATAAATCTAAGAAAACTTATCCTCCAACTTATAAACCTAAGATAAGTTACCCTCCAACATATAAACCAAAGCCAAGTTATCCTCCAACATATAAACCTAAGGTAACTTATCCTCCAACATATAAACCAAAGCCAAGTTATCCTCCAACATATAAACCTAAGATAACTTATCCTCCAACATATAAACCAAAACCAAGTTATCCAACACCTTATAAACAGAAGCCAAGTTATCCTCCAATATATAAATCCAAGTCTAGTTATCCCACTTCATATAAATCTAAGAAAACTTATCCACCAACATATAAACCTAAAATAACTTATCCACCAACATATAAACCAAAGCCAAGTTATCCACCATCATATAAACCTAAGAAAACTTATCCTCCAACATATAAACCTAAGATAACTTATCCACCAACATATAAACCAAAGCCAAGTTATCCACCATCATATAAACCTAAAACTACTTATCCTCCAACATATAAACCTAAGATAAGTTATCCTCCAACATATAAACCAAAAGCAAGTTATGTGTCATCATATAAATCTAAGAAAACTTATCCTCCAACTTATAAACCTAAGATAAGTTACCCTCCAACATATAAACCAAAGCCAAGTTATCCTCCAACATATAAACCTAAGATAACTTATCCTCCAACATATAAACCAAAGCCAAGTTATCCTCCAACATATAAACCTAAGATAACTTATCCTCCAACATATAAACGAAAACCAAGTTATCCAACACCTTATAAACAGAAGCCAAGTTATCCTCCAATATATAAATCTAAGTCTAGTTATCCCACTTCATATAAATCTAAGAAAACTTATCCTCCAACATATAAACCTAAAATAACTTACCCACCAACATATAAACCAAAGCCAAGTTATCCACCATCATATAAACCTAAAACTACTTATCCTCCAACTTATAAACCTAAGATACGTTATCCTCCAACATATAAACCAAAGCCAAGTTATCCTCCAACATATAAACCTAAGATAACTTATCCTCCAACATATAAACCAAAACCAAGTTATCCAACACCTTATAAACAGAAGCCAAGTTATCCTCCAATATATAAATCCAAGTCTAGTTATCCCACTGCATATAAATCTAAGAAAACTTATCCTCCAACATATAAACCTAAAATAACTTATCCACCAACATATAAACCAAAGCCAAGTTATCCACCATCATATAGACCTAAGATTACTTATCCTCCAACTTATAAACCTAAGAAAAGTTATCCCCAAGCATACAAAACTAAGGCAAGTTATCCCCCTTCTTATCAACCCAAGAAAACCTATCCGCCATCGTATAAACCTAAGAAAACTTATCCTCCAACATATAAACCGAAGATAAGTTATCCACCAACGTATAAAACAAAGCCAAGTTATCCAGCATCTTATAAACGTAAGACAAGTTATCCTCCAACATATAAACCTAAGATAAGTTATCCTTCAACTTATAAAGCAAAGCCAAGTTATCCACCAACGTATAAGCCAAAACCAAGTTATGCGTCATCATATAAACCTAAGATACGCTATCCACCAACGTATAAACCAAAACCAAGTTATGCGTCATCATATAAACCTAAGATACGCTATCCACCAACGTATAAACCAAAACCAAGTTATGCGTCATCATATAAACCTAAGATAACTTATCCTCCAACTTATAAACCTAAGATAAGTTATCCGCCTACATATAAACCGAAAATAACTTACCCTCCTACATATAAACCAAAGATCAGCTATCCTCCAGCATATAAGCCAAAGATTAGCTATCCATCACAATATTAAAAGTAATAACATAAATATACACATTACTGCACTTTACATATTTCTTACGTTTTTGTTGATGTGGAACAGCTTAAGATGTAAAAGTAATGTTTAACCGGTTAAGGATTTGTAATATTCAATCTTTATGTTTGTGAATTGGTTATGTTCTTCAAGTATTGTTTAAAATAAACATTTGTTCTCTTATAGTTGTGGCCTGTTATCTTTTTCTCACACGAACAATTCAGCTGATATTTCTCGTATCACACTTAACGGAGTGTGTTATGAATACGTTATACGAAAAATGTGTTAACTTGGTTGGCCTAACCTTCAATGTATCATTACGAAATTGTGACATTTCCATTGATATTAGTAAGATCAACGTTGACTTTCAAAGGTCACATTTCTTTCTCGTCAACATAGATTTATGATTTCTTCAATAATATACAAAGCACCGACATGTTTTACCATACAATAATTTTGACTTGTCAAATGGATTTGTGACCCAATTTTCCAATACCGTAAGCGGACTAATATTTGAAGTGGAGCTTGCAAAATCGAAAATATTTCACAGGGACAAAAATAATTTTTCCCATAAGAGAAATAGGTTTGTTTTGCTCATTGTTGAAGGCCTTACGGTGACCTATAGTTGTAAAATTCTATGTTATTTGTTCTCTGGTGGAGAGTTGTCTCATTGGGAATCAGACCCACATCTTCTTATTTTTATATTAATACCTCGTCAGAATTGTATAGCGCTGGATATCAACTCTCGTTATTTAATTTCAAAAATAATGATAAACTCGTCAAAGGCACGTTTGTATATTGAAATTAGATATCTCGAGTTGATATCAAGCGTTATCCTATTCTCACTCATTATGAAAGTGTTGATTATGTTGGTGCAATTGACGCAGGTCATATTTGGTTTAATGAGCATAATAGGAAGCACTTTCTTAACAGAACTGGTGTGGTTTATTTTCATTCGATTTCTATTCGATAAGTTATGTTTTTTGTGTGAACCCCCTCAGGGTTCACGCCTCGCATGTATAAATACTGTTGAGTTTTTGGTACCTTCTATGGACCATTCAGAGATCATCGGAAACAAGATTTTCGGAACATCTCGAAAAGTTTCGACCATTTATACAGGTAGGTATCTATGTCTTTGATACGGTCCCTCTTTGAATTAGCTACCATGTGACATAGTATATTTCAACAATCAAAGTTATTGTAGATTGGAAAGTAAAGTAAAAAAAAAAGATTAGATTGCAGAAAAAAATCGTTTATATGTTCCAACCTATTTGCCTTTTGACAGAACAAATGCGTTTTGATGTAAATGTTTATTAAATATCAAGTATGATGAGAACGCATTATATAATTTATGTTTTTAGATGGTCCCTGTGCGCGTTAAGTGTGTAGTATTTAATGCAACGTGTTATTGTGCTATGTGTCAATACACATGGGAATAGTATACTGACAATATATAATGTCCCAGAATAAACGGATTATGCATTGTGTTGACCAGCTATCCTACACACGTCTTGGTTCATTTACATTATATTACAACCTGTTCACACGACACAACAAAAATCGGATTTCTAAGTCCGATTTGACAATATCGGTTTGCGTTCACACAAATTCCGAATCAAATGGTAATGAATCCGAAGTCAATTCATTTGAGGTAGGTAGTTTGACATCAGAATTCAACTAATATAAGAATAGAATAGAATAGAATAGAATAGAATAGAATAGAATAGAATAGAATAGAATAGAATAGAATAGAATATTTTTATTCACTAAATTATGGCCCAAGGAGGGGGATATAACAGATAAACAATATCATTATGACGATAGTATATGCAATGCAATCTAGACAATAGACACGTAATAAAAAAAAAAATAAAAGACAAAAAAAAAAAAAAAAAGAATCGCACACACCAAAATAACAACATATTGTAATTCAATTAATATCATGTCGAGATTGCCTCAAGTGCACCAGGTAAGTGTATTTTGACTTTTTAAATAAACATGAGGTTTTACTAGTTTGTGCCTTATGGTAGAAATCTCTCCACACAAAAAAAAAACAACAAAGAAAACACCCACACATTTAACTATGATGTATGCTGCAAGTAACATTGAATAATGGATAGTATGAATAATCTAAAGTAAGCACCAGGAGTTGATGCTTAAAGGAAAACCCCTACTCCTACTTGTATTTAATGCAGATGAGTCAACATCGTACAAAAAAGAAAAGAAATCATTATAAGTAAATAGATTCTATGTCAAGCGAGCAATAATCATCAAGGGACGGCGCCACAGAATATACAATTCTTCTTATGCTCAGTGTATGCTTAACAGACCATCACATTAAAGAATAAATATACGTGATGACTCAGACGCACATTCTAATCCAGTATATCATTGCTAATGCTTTCCATTTGTTATTTCTTTCGCTGGAAAACCATGTACATGCATAAATTTTAATTTCACTCGCGGAATGTGAATTTTCGCATTTCTTATCTAAATTCAATAAAGACAGTAAGAGATTGTCATGAGACTTTGAAGCATGGTCTTCATTAAAGTATTTTTACCTCTATTTTTTTCTCTTTCCTCCTTTTTTTTTTGGATGACTGTTCTATTATAAACTTTGAAATTTTCGAAATACTAAGGATTGTTTGTACTAGGAATAGATTACCTTAGCTGTATTTGGCAAAACCTTTTTGAATTTTGGTTCCTCAGTGCTCTTCAACTTCGTAATTAATTTATTTGGCTTTTTAACTTTTTTTATTCGAGCGTTACTGTGAGTCTTTTGTAGACGAAACGCGCGTCTGGCGTACACAGTTATAATCCTGGTATCTATGATGAGTTGATTGACTTTTACCAAATATATCTTTTTACATAAAATTGGTTCTTTTGAAAGCATGTTCAGGTACTAGTATTCATAAAACTTCTGAAAACAAGATATTCTCCAGAAGTAAGTTTTCCCGTATAATATTTGGATTGTTTTAAGTTGCTTCAGGAAATTTGAGATGTTTTAGGAGACCAAAATAATTGTCAGTATATAAGAGGTCCTAACGAAGATGGTGTGTTACTCTCAAGAACAAAATACGAAACCTTCTTATAAGTTGCATACCACAGAGTAACATTTAACATGGAAATTGGACTTTGGATTTCTCTATTCCACCTCTACCGTGAGTACAGACAGCTTTAATAAGGAGTATAAGAATAGTCTTGTAAAATATAAGAAGATCAAAGAAGCTAGATCATTTAGTTTCATATACAGGTATATTGGTGACGTTCTTTCTATTAACAATCCAAACTTTTCTGATTGGGTCCCATTTATATATCCTACTGAACTAGAGATTAAAGAAACCACAGATACAGCTTCCTCCGACCCATTTCTCGACATTTACCTCGAATTTGACAACAGCGGTCATCTCAGTACTAGAATCTATGACATACGAGATGATTTCAATTTTGAAATTATAAATTTTTCTCGCATTAGCAGCAATATATCAACTTCACCCGCGTACGGAGTATACGTTTCTAAACGCAATTCAAAATCTTGCAGCTGCTACTCATACTTTGTAAAACGTCACCGGTGTCTGAGATAAAAAAAAAGCCCAGGTTTTTTGTCAAAGAACGTCTCGTCATTTATCTCAGAAAGTTCATCGGAAAGTACCAAGACCTAATAGATAAATATTCAGTGTCTACTACAAAAATAATAAAAGATGGTCTTGAGTTATAGATTCTGGGTGCTGAAATGGTGTGTCTTTTATTTGCTTTACATTTTTCCTTTTGTTTGTCTTCGTGCTATTGTGTGTTTTTTTTTTTTTTTTTTGGTCGTATGACTTTTGACGGGACTCGGTATTTATGCATCCCGCTATCGGTATTTTTTACTTTGCAGGTGGGTCCTGAGGAGCGTTTAGAACTATAACACAACTATGTTGGCGTCTTTGTTAGATTCTTTTGTATTTCTGTTTGACTTTTTTAGCCAGTTTAAGTTAGTATATTCACAACATAAAGCAACATGAAGCTGGAAGGTAAATCCTAAGAAGTGCTTCGACGCATGAAATTTATAACGTGTTGTTTAAGAAATAATTCCTTCATGTCATTCTCTATGCTCATTTTAACATGGGATCAAGAGTGAGGTTGCTTTAGAGAAGGCAAGGTCATTTTCTGCTACTTGTATATCATTTTAGATTTGCTAAATGTTTTGCTTGACAGGAGGGTTTCATCGAATGTTTAGCTCTAGTGGTGAAGGTCGGATGTTGATATAGGGCTTTTGCATCTTATCTTAAAATTTTAGCGTGCTGTTGGAGCAAGTTGTGCTTCGAGGGATCGTCCGACTTTCACAATTCTTTGAAAACTGTAAGATAAATAAGCTGCGCATATGGTTTTATAGCTAGCTAAACCTCCCACTTGTATTAGTTGTTTATTGATCCGTTATATCAGTAGTAGTAGTTTTGATAATATTATGCAAATGATGATATTAAAATGGTAATTCATTTTTAACATGTACACTATGCAAAATATCCAAATCAATAATCCATGACTGAAGGTGCATGGCCAAATAATCTACTTTCAAATTATAAATATATGAAAATATTATACTAATATAACTGCATACCAAATATAATTGACTTACCATTAGTGGGTCATCTTAAATTGACCTTATCATGCAACTTTCATGCAAAATATGCAATAGTTAAAAGCCTTGAAGGCGAAACAAAAGTCGAAAGAATATATATATATATATTTTCTTTAAAATTTTCTGAAAATAAACGAATAAAATTGGGCCATTAGTTTTCTCATTTGACTGATTGTTTTACATTTGTCATTTCGGTGCCTTTTACAGCTGACTATGCGGTATTGGTTTTACTCATTGTTGAAGGCCGTACGGTGACCTATAGAGCTTATATTATGAAGGTAAGTCTATTTTTTGACAGTTCTGTTAGAGTTATCTCCCATTTCAACAATAGAAAAACTAAGGATATGGGGTATCCATCCATAGAGCTTATATTATGAAGGTAAGTCTATTTTTTGACAGTTCTGTTAGAGTTATCTCCCATTTCAACAATAGAAAAACTAAGGATATGGGGTATCCATCCATAACACAAAATGAGTACGTGCACAACAAAAAAAAAACACACAAAAAGCACAAGTACAGCGCTTTTATAGCTGTTCTTCATCTCAAAGTCACAGTGAGGCCTTCAACATGGTGCAAAAAAAAAACCTGTCACCTCAAAGCAAGTTTTATAAGACGGCCGCTAGCACAAAATCATGGAAAACCTTCAATATTTCATAATATTGGATTTTCAATCATTTTATTTTCACCCATAGACTTGTACATTTAAACGTGACACAAGATTAAATGTGAATTAACAATTATGAAGTGTTTATAACTTTGTTATGAGTATTCATATTGAACTTGATACATACATACCAGATCTCCATATTTGTTAACGTATATTATGTTAGTTATACGTCCTTGTGTGTACATAGACGAAGCTTAAACACCGAGTAGAACGCAACATGTGAGGGTGTTATCTCCCATTTCAAGAATAGAAAAACTAAGGATATGGGGTATCCATCCATGACACAATCATTTGGTTGAGGCAAACTAAAGTGAGAACGGAAACGAAAAATTCAGCAGTTTTTCCATTTGTAAAGGGGCATAACTCTAGAACAGTAAAAGTGACACCACCAAAATTCAAACTTGATCTGTGTTGTGTGGTAATAAGCATTGTGTATAAGTTTCATAACATTTGGTTGAGGCAAACTAAAGTTATAGAACGGAAACCAATTTTGGGATGTACGGACGTAAAGACGGACAAGGGTAAAACTTAATGCCCCCTCCGCTACGGCGGGGGCATAAAAATAACTTCCAAAAAGATCGATTGATGTCCGGTACAAAGTTTACCTGACGCAGGTGGTCACAGGGGAATCTCACCTGTCAGACACTTAATTAACCTTGATTGTAATTAAGAGGGGACTATAGTAGGGCTTGTTTATAGAGTACTGTCAGTTTTATGAACGGAAAAGTGTGGCAGGTCAAGTCAAAATGGTTCACTCATAGGGTCTTTGCATCAGAAATAAACACATTTATTCTAAAACCAGTTGTTGGCATGATACAGGTTATGTTCTTCTCATATATTTTATGATGGTATGATACTAAACCCCTAACAGGAGGGATTGTGTTTGATTTTCATATGATAATCTTTCAATCAGTTTAATTGAGGTCTGGAGATGGCATGTCAGTAACTGCTAGTAGTGGAAATAAGACAACTCCACCAACTTTTTCATCAACTAGCCCCTTTTTAAAAAATCGCCCCACTTTCTAAAAAATAGTAGTCCATTGTTAATTTATGTACCATTGTCATTTTGCTTAGTTTCTTCTGTTACCTATTCTGACATCGGACTCAGACTTCTTTTAGTTTCACTGTGCGTATTGCTGTGTGTTTGTTTATTCTACATTGGCTAGAGGTATAGGGGGAGGGTTGAGATCTCACAAAACATGTTTAACCCTGCCGCATTTTTGCGCCTGTCCCAAGTCAGGAGCCTTCGGTCTTTAGTTAGTCTTGTATGTTTTTTATGCCCCCGCCGTAATGGAGGGGGCATTAAGTTTTACCCTTGTCCGTCTGTACGTCCCAAAGTTGGTTTCCATTCTCTAACTTAAGTTGGCCTCAACCAAATGTTATGAAACTTATACACAATGCTGATTACCACAAAATACAGATCAAGTTTGAATTTTGGTGGTGTCACTTTTACTGTTCTAGAGTTATGCCCCTTTACAAATGGAAAAATTGCTGAATTTTTCGTTTCTGTTGTCTAACTTAAGTTTTCCTCAACCAAATGTTATGAAACTTATACATAATACTTGTTACTACAAAACTCAGATCAAGTACAAATTTGGGTAGGATCAATTTATCTTTCTTCAGTTATGTCCCTTTATAACTTTATATTATATGCAAGCAGGGCATCATCTGTGTCCCATGGACACATTCCCCATTTATTTAATTTTAGTTGCATTATTTGTTTCGGAGTTTATTGTGACGTCCATTTTCACTGAACTAGTACACATTTTTGTTTAGGGGCCAGCTGAAGCCAGCCTGCAGGTGTAGAATTTTCTCGCTGTGTTGAAGACCCATTGGTGGCCTTGGGCTGTTTTCTGCTCTTTGGTCGGGTTTTTGTCTCTTTGACACATTCCCCATTTCCATTCTCAATTTTATTGATTTTTTTTAATCACATGAATGTTGAAATTGCAAACCCATGTAGGATGTCTGTTTCATGTTTGGCCCAGTCAGACAATGTCCGATAAATTTAAATTTGTCCGATAAATTTGACCGTTTTGGAAGCCTTGGGTCAGAGTGATCTGAATTTGGTAGATTGCACACCCCGAGCCTATGATGCAACTGCATGCCAAGTTTGGTCAACCAAAGTTTTACGGTTCAACAGATATGTGCTGGACACAAATTAGACAATTTTACTAATCATAGGGGTCAAAGGTCAAAGTCAAGGTCAGAATGACCTGACTTTGGTATGTGACACCCCCAGCCCATGCTGCAACTGCATACCAGGTTTGGGTCAAAAGTTATGCGTTGGACATCAGGAGTCAATTAAAAATGGACGACTGGTGCCAAGAAATTTTCATCAATCTCACAATGAAATTTGAATAGTTTGATGTTTGCCATGTATGTTTATGATAAGATGGATTTTTTGTCAAGAACTGGTGCACCATATTCCTTCTTTTCTTTAACTATCAGGGACATATGAGGGATTCTATCTTTAAAGGATGAAATTGAAATCTTAAGACTGATCTTTTGAGAAGTCTGCTTTAATTTCAAACACCTGCCACAAGTATCATGCATAAATATGTACTTTCAATGACAATATATCTGGTAAATTAAAACACACAGTAAAGGGAAAGTTAGCGTCATCGGCATACTCTTGGCTAGCAATTTTGCTGCAGGGCTAGTTGATTTTCTTCCCTTCTATCCCTGTGTGCCAAAATAGTTTGTGTATTGTGTTTTATTGAATTAAGGTCGATGGCGCTTTCTTGGTCAATTAGTTTGTCGAGTTTTCTGTGGCGAGCTGCAGTGTCAAAATTGAATTTCAAGAGCTTCGATTTGTTTTGTGAAATAGCATATGTATAAATACTTTTTGTTTTCTTTGATTCAATTTGCGTATGAATAAGAATTAACCAAGATTAAAAAAGTAATGAATGCCGTTATTCTGTATGGAATATCTAGATTAATGCTTTCAAAAGTCGACTTCATAAACATTGGAAAAATAACGAGATCTATTTTAATGATTATAAGGCAGAAATATCTGAAAGTCACGAAAATGATCGCTGTAGAAATAAAAAAAAGAGTCTGGTGAAGAACACACAGGATTCTGTACTGGAATTCAGCTCTTAGTACTAAATAAAAAATGAAAACAACACGTTATTAATTTCATGGGTCCGAAGCGCTTTTCTGGATTTAACTACATCAGGAACGCTAACAGCCGAATATTTGAAAGCCAAGGATGTATGAGAACCGAAACAGTTGAAGCTATATAAACAAAAAGGACCTTAAAAAATAGCCATATCCATCTAAGGTCAACTTTGTCTCTTTTTGAATTGTCTCAGAATATTTTTTTCAGGGGCCCAGTTGAAATTTTAGGAGCCCAACCAATTTTTATACAAATAAAATAACACTGGAATGTACTTTTCATATACTAATAAAGCCTTATTAAGTAATCCTAATTGTAGCTTTTGAGTCTGGTAAAGATTTTGTGTGATAACTTTATATTATTTGAATTATTGCCACCAGAAACATATCATAAGATTTGACAATACTGATTCTATTACATTTCCAACCAAAATTGTCTCCCTTCAATTTCAACTTCCTGTTGACCAGTTGACCTTTTGAAAATATGGCTGTCTCTGAATCATTACATGCTATTTCAAATCCAAGCCATCCTCTAATAGTGTTGATTAAGAATATTATTCAATTACTTTTTATTGAAGATTTGATATCAAACTAGATATTGTAATATTTATTTACTTAGATTTTGCATTTCGTTTTTCATTGAAGATTTTGTATAAAGCGATTCGTGGACAAGTTAATGTAATACGGGCTTGTAATGACTCCTGGACAACTGGAATGCATCCCTTTCCCGATGCATATTGAACAGTTTAGAAGAAAACTAAACAATAATGAAATAATCGTAGAAGATTTAAAAGAGGGTTAAGAACACGTGCTTAGAGAAAGAGGTATATGTCAAATCTGTGAAAACACAGTTGTCCAATTGGGTTTTGGTTATTAAAATGAACTTACTGGTTTTCGGAAATTCTATCTTTAATTATCCCGCTTTGATTAGACAAGCAGGTTTCCGTTTGGGAACAGTTTTTGTTTATATCGCGGGGGAAAGGGTAGAAATGGGATTCAATTCAAAATATTTTACAGTCGCCAGTTTGGCGATCAGGATGATAAAATATACTCGCCAATCCAAAAATCTTGTCGCCTTGGGCGACTGGGCGAGCGTTAAGTTTAGTTCCTGTTTCTGTCAAATTCTAAGTGTATCAGTCAACTTTAAAGTAATTTATCTAAAAAAAAAAAAAAATGGTGACATTTGGTTTTTTATACATGCATGGATTCAGTATAAAATCCTGAATATTATGTTAGTTTTTGGTGCTTCTCCGTATAGAAGAACGTAGCCATTCATTGAAAAACCTTGAAAAAAATAAGTCAAGAAAGGCATATTTCCTAAATATCTATATAAATTTTGCACTAAAATTGACATTTTCTCATCAAAATTACAAAAAACAAGAAAGATGACCCCCTATTTTTTTTATTTCATATTCCGATGTAACTAGAATAAAAGTACTAGTGTGCCAAAAATTTTAGAAATCGGAAAATGTGCCATTTGGTATCATGTTACCTTAAGTGTTATAAAAGTTTTCTGATATGTGGAATTTAGACGGATCTTTATTGTCTTTTGCCATAAACTGTGATTCATAACAACAAAAGAGCAACTTCGTTTTAAACAGGCGAAATTTGTTCCCACAGTAATACCTATAACTTGTCGATAAACTTTATTAAAACGAGCAGTAAATTTACAGCTTTAATCATCTTATCACAGTTCTAGTGTCAGAGCGTATTTAGCATACTTATCTTGTTCCTTATACAAGAAGGCTGTATATAACTTATAGAAAATGAATTTGCAAAGATTTAGAAAGGACCACTAATCAAATAAGAAAGTCTGAAAAGATTTATTTTTCAACAGTTAAATTAAGGCCTATACTGTATTGTAATATAAATAAATTTGGTGTATTTACTGTCTTCTGATTGGTTAAAAGTATTACTTTTATTTTCAATGTTGTCAATTTTTATGGCGCATGCCCACTCTGACGTTGTATATTCATACGCCAACATGTGTGTACGTTGTTATTGTTAATATAAATAATATAAAAAGTTCTTTGAGCCTTATTTTTGATAGAAATTTATTTATAATGAATGGCAATAATTTATTTTGAATTTATTGAACCATAAAATTAATTTTTGACTCTTCATTTTACATAATCCGCTTGCGGATTATTCAATGAAGAGTCAAAATTAATTTATGAGTTTATAATCCGCTCATGGATTATTCAATGTGAAAAGTCAAAATTAATTTTATTGTTCAATAAATTCAAAATAAATAATAATAAATTTAAATTTGTCCGATAAATTTGACCGTTTGGAAGCCTTGGGTCAGAGTGATCTGAATTTGGTAGATTGACACCCGAGCCTATGATGCAACTGCATGCCAAGTTTGGTCAACCAAAGTTTTACGGTTCAACAGATATGTGCTGGACACAAATTAGACAATTTTACTAATCATAGGGGTCAAGGTCAAAGTCAAGGTCAGAATGACCTGACTTTGGTATGTACACCCACCATGCTGCAACTGCATACCAGGTTTGGGTCAAAGTTATCGTTGGACATCAGGAGTCAATTAAAATGGACGACTGGTGCCAAGAAATTTTCATCAATCTCACAATGAAATTTGAATAGTTTGATGTTTGCCATGTATGTTTATGATAAGATGGATTTTTGTCAAGAACTGGTGCACCATATTCCTTCTTTTCTTTAACTATCAGGGACATATGAGGGATTCTATCTTTAAAGGATGAAATTGAAATCTTAAGACTGATCTTTTGGAAGTCTGCTTTAATTTCAAACACCTGCCACAAGTATCATGCATAAATATGTACTTTCAATGACAATATATCTGGTAAATTAAAACACACAGTAAAGGGAAAGTTAGCGCATCGGCATACTCTTGGCTAGCAATTTTGCTGCAGGGCTAGTTGATTTTCTTCCTTCTATCCCTGTGTGCCAAAATAGTTTGTGTATTGTGTTTTATTGAATTAAGGTCGATGGCGCTTTCTTGGTCAATTAGTTTGTCGAGTTTTCTGTGGCGAGATGCAGTGTCAAAATTGAATTTCAAGAGCTTGATTTGTTTTGTGAAATAGCATATGTATAAATACTTTTGTTTTCTTTGATTCAATTTTATGAATAAGAATTAACCAAGATTAAAAAGTAATGAATGCCGTTTTCTGTATGGAATATCTAGATTAATGCTTTCAAAAGTCGACTTCATAAACATTGGAAAATAACGAGATCTATTTTAATGATTATAAGGCAGAAATATCTGAAAGTCACGAAAATGATCGCTGTAGAAATAAAAAAGAGTCTGGTGAAGAACACACAGGATTCTGTACTGGAATTCAGCTCTTAGTACTAAATAAAAATGAAAACAACACGTTATTAATTTCATGGGTCCGAGCGCTTTTCTGGATTTAACTACATCAGGAACGCTAACAGCGAATATTTGAAAGCCAAGGATGTATGAGAACCGAAACAGTTGAAGCTATATAAACAAAAGGACCTTAAAAATAGCCATATCCATCTAAGGTCAACTTTGTCTCTTTTGAATTGTCTCAGAATATTTTTTCAGGGCCCAGTTGAAATTTTAGGAGCCCAACCAATTTTATACAAATAAAATAACACTGGAATGTACTTTTCATATATAATAAAGCCTTATTAAGTAATCCTAATTGTAGCTTTTGAGTCTGGTAAAGATTTTGTGTGATAACTTTATATTATTTGAATTATTGCCACCAGAAACATATCATAAGATTTGACAATACTGATTCTATTACATTTCCAACCAAAATTGTTCCTTCAATTTCAACTTCCTGTTGACCTGTTGACCTTTGAAAATATGGCTGTCTCTGAATCATTACATGCTATTTCAAATCCAAGCCATCCTCTAATAGTGTTGATTAAGAATATTTAATTATGTTTATTGAAGTTTATCAATAGAACGTAGCCATTCATTGAAAACCTTGAAAAATAAGTCAAGAAAGGCATATTTCCTAAATATCTATATAAATTTTGCACTAAAATTGACATTTCTCATCAAAATTACAAAAACAAGAAAGATGACCCCTTTTTTTATTTCATATTCGATGTAACTAGAATAAAAGTACTAGTGTGCCAAAAATTTTAGAAATCGGAAAATGTGCCATTTGGTATCATGTTACCTTAAGTGTTATAAAAGTTTTCTGATATGTGGAATTTAGACGGATCTTTATTGTCTTTTGCCATAAACTGTGATTCATAACAACAAAAGAGCAACTTCGCTTTTAAACAGGCGAAATTTGTTCCCACAGTAATACCTATAACTTGTCGATAAACTTTATTAAAACGAGCAGTAAATTTACAGCTTTAATCATCTTATCACAGTTCTAGTGTCAGAGCGTATTTAGCATACTTATCTTGTTCCTTACACAAGAAGGCTGTATATAACTTATAGAAAATGAATTTGCAAAGATTTAGAAAGGACCACTAATCAAATAAGAAAGTCTGAAAAGATTTATTTTTCAACAGTTAAATTAAGGCCTATACTGTATTGTAATATAAATAAATTTGGTGTATTTACTGTCTTCTGATTGGTTAAAAGTATTACTTTTATTTTCAATGTTGTCAATTTTTATGGCGCATGCCCACTCTGACGTTGTATATTCATACGCCAACATGTGTGTACGTTGTTATTGTTAATATAAATAATATAAAAAGTTCTTTGAGCCTTATTTTTGATAGAAATTTATTTATAATGAATGGCAATAATTTATTTTGAATTTATTGAACCATAAAATTAATTTTTGACTCTTCACATTTTACATAATCCGCGAAGCGGATTATTCAATGTGAAGAGTCAAAAATTAATTTTATGGTTTTACATAATCCGCTTCGCGGATTATTCAATGTGAAAAGTCAAAAATTAATTTTATTGTTCAATAAATTCAAAATAAATAATAGCCATTCATTAAATATTCTGCATTGTAGAGATGATATCATGTGTATGGTTTGTTGTGTACAATCTATTAATTTCTTTGAAATAAATCAAAGTAGGTGGGAAAAGTCCTTTTACCTACATATGTAGACAATTTGAAATGAAAAAGCGTATTTCTCATCTTTTTAAAAACAGTGACTGCTTGATTGTGCGGTTTTGATCAATAATGTAATACTGAAGAAAATATCAAACCTTTTTTAAAGTTTACACTTACTTGTATTATTATATTAGGTGATAACATGTGTGCTTGTTATCATGGTTATACTACTTTATAATATTTTATTTACGACAGATGTGTGGGTTAAGAACTATTTCGGTAGTCCATTTCTACCTTACTCCCACCATGAACATGCCTCAAATCTGACATTTAAAATTGGGGTAACTCTGGAACAACTAACGAAATAATCATGAAATCTAAGGGATTTGTCAATACAAGTTTCATGAAATTTGATCATAGCATTTTACATCTTTTGTATGACATTTAAATGGGTGGGTGGACGAACAGACAAGGGTATACCATAATGTGTCTTATCTATGACAAACAAATATAAAGGATTTCGTAATTGTGCACACAAATGTGATTGGTAACTAGAAATCTAAAAAAATATATCCTCCTCTAATTGTTCATCTGTCAGAGAGTTTCTTCTTAAATTTAGTTCGAAAACAAAAGGAGACCAATGCGCAAATGCAATCGTGGGTGTAACAGTTTACACTAGTTATCGTGTAATGTCAATTATCCATTTTAGCTTTATCACTATTACCAGTTTAACATCATTGTAAGTAATTAGGAAATATTTTCTCAATGGTCCCTTTCATCTGGAGGTCTGTATGCATAAATATGTACTTTCAATGACAATATATCTGGTAAATTAAAACACACAGTAAAGGGAAAGTTAGCGTCATCGGCATACTCTTGGCTAGCAATTTTGCTGCAGGGCTAGTTGATTTTCTTCCTTCTATCCCTGTGTGCCAAAATAGTTTGTGTATTGTGTTTTATTGAATTAAGGTCGATGGCGCTTTCTTGGTCAATTAGTTTGTCGAGTTTTCTGTGGCGAGCTGCAGTGTCAAAATTGAATTTCAAGAGCTTGATTTGTTTTGTGAAATAGCATATGTATAAATACTTTTGTTTTCTTTGATTCAATTTGCGTATGAATAAGAATTAACCAAGATTAAAAAAGTAATGAATGCCGTTATTCTGTATGGAATATCTAGATTAATGCTTTCAAAAGTCGACTTCATAAACATTGGAAAAATAACGAGATCTATTTTAATGATTATAAGGCAGAAATATCTGAAAGTCACGAAAATGATCGCTGTAGAAATAAAAAAAAGAGTCTGGTGAAGAACACACAGGATTCTGTACTGGAATTCAGCTCTTAGTACTAAATAAAAAATGAAAACAACACGTTATTAATTTCATGGGTCCGAAGCGCTTTTCTGGATTTAACTACATCAGGAACGCTAACAGCCGAATATTTGAAAGCCAAGGATGTATGAGAACCGAAACAGTTGAAGCTATATAAACAAAAAGGACCTTAAAAAATAGCCATATCCATCTAAGGTCAACTTTGTCTCTTTTTGAATTGTCTCAGAATATTTTTTTCAGGGGCCCAGTTGAAATTTTAGGAGCCCAACCAATTTTTATACAAATAAAATAACACTGGAATGTACTTTTCATATACTAATAAAGCCTTATTAAGTAATCCTAATTGTAGCTTTTGAGTCTGGTAAAGATTTTGTGTGATAACTTTATATTATTTGAATTATTGCCACCAGAAACATATCATAAGATTTGACAATACTGATTCTATTACATTTCCAACCAAAATTGTCTCCCTTCAATTTCAACTTCCTGTTGACCAGTTGACCTTTTGAAAATATGGCTGTCTCTGAATCATTACATGCTATTTCAAATCCAAGCCATCCTCTAATAGTGTTGATTAAGAATATTATTCAATTACTTTTTATTGAAGATTTGATATCAAACTAGATATTGTAATATTTATTTACGAGATTTTGCATTTCGTTTTTTCATTGAAGATTTTGTATAAAGCGATTCGTGGACAAGTTAATGTGTAATACGGGCTTGTAATGACTCCCTGGACAACTGGAATGCATCCCTTTCCCGATGCATATTGAACAGTTTAGAAGAAAACTAAACAATAATGAAATAATCGTAGAAGATTTAAAAGAGGGTTAAGAACACGTGCTTAGAGAAAGAGGTATATGTCAAATCTGTGAAAACACAGTTGTCCAATTGGGTTTTGGTTATTAAAATGAACTTACTGGTTTTCGGAAATTCTATCTTTAATTATCCCGCTTTGATTAGACAAGCAGGTTTCCGTTTGGGAACAGTTTTTGTTTATATCGGGGAAAGGGTAGAAATGGGATTCAATTCAAAATATTTTACAGTCGCCAGTTTGGCGATCAGGATGATAAAATATACTCGCCAATCCAAAAATCTTGTCGCCTTGGGCGACTGGGCGAGCGTTAAGTTTAGTTCCTGTTTCTGTCAAATTCTAAGTGTATCAGTCAACTTTAAAGTAATTTATCTAAAAAAAAAAAAAAATGGTGACATTTGGTTTTTTATACATGCATGGATTCAGTATAAAATCCTGAATATTATGTTAGTTTTTGGTGCTTCTCCGTATAGAAGAACGTAGCCATTCATTGAAAAACCTTGAAAAAAATAAGTCAAGAAAGGCATATTTCCTAAATATCTATATAAATTTTGCACTAAAATTGACATTTTCTCATCAAAATTACAAAAAACAAGAAAGATGACCCCCTATTTTTTTTATTTCATATTCCGATGTAACTAGAATAAAAGTACTAGTGTGCCAAAAATTTTAGAAATCGGAAAATGTGCCATTTGGTATCATGTTACCTTAAGTGTTATAAAAGTTTTCTGATATGTGGAATTTAGACGGATCTTTATTGTCTTTTGCCATAAACTGTGATTCATAACAACAAAAGAGCAACTTCGTTTTTAAACAGGCGAAATTTGTTCCCACAGTAATACCTATAACTTGTCGATAAACTTTATTAAAACGAGCAGTAAATTTACAGCTTTAATCATCTTATCACAGTTCTAGTGTCAGAGCGTATTTAGCATACTTATCTTGTTCCTTATACAAGAAGGCTGTATATAACTTATAGAAAATGAATTTGCAAAGATTTAGAAAGGACCACTAATCAAATAAGAAAGTCTGAAAAGATTTATTTTTCAACAGTTAAATTAAGGCCTATACTGTATTGTAATATAAATAAATTTGGTGTATTTACTGTCTTCTGATTGGTTAAAAGTATTACTTTTATTTTCAATGTTGTCAATTTTTTATGGCGCATGCCCACTCTGACGTTGTATATTCATACGCCAACATGTGTGTACGTTGTTATTGTTAATATAAATAATATAAAAAGTTCTTTGAGCCTTATTTTTGATAGAAATTTATTTATAATGAATGGCAATAATTTATTTTGAATTTATTGAACCATAAAATTAATTTTTGACTCTTCATTTACATAATCCGCTTGGCGGATTATTCAATGTGAAGAGTCAAAATTAATTTATGAGTTTATAATCCGCTTCAGGATTATTCAATGTGAAAAGTCAAAATTAATTTTATTGTTCAATAAATTCAAAATAAATAATAGCCATTCATTAAATATTCTGCATTGTAGAGATGATATCATGTGTATGGTTTGTTGTGTACAATCTATTAATTTCTTTGAAATAAATCAAAGTAGGTGGGAAAAGTCCTTTTACCTACATATGTAGACAATTTGAAATGAAAAAGCGTATTTCTCATCTTTTTAAAAACAGTG
Source organism: Mytilus coruscus (assembly GCA_017311375.1). Lineage (NCBI taxonomy): Eukaryota > Metazoa > Mollusca > Bivalvia > Mytilida > Mytilidae > Mytilus > Mytilus coruscus. The sequence continues at coordinate 61,499,019 of CM029601.1, forward strand.
ACTGCTTGATTGTGCGGTTTTGATCAATAATGTAATACTGAAGAAAATATCAAACCTTTTTTAAAGTTTACACTTACTTGTATTATTATATTAGGTGATAACATGTGTGCTTGTTATCATGGTTATACTACTTTATAATATTTTATTTACGACAGATGTGTGGGTTAAGAACTATTTCGGTAGTCCATTTCTACCTTACTCCCACCATGAACATGCCTCAAATCTGACATTTAAAATTGGGGTAACTCTGGAACAACTAACGAAATAATCATGAAATCTAAGGGATTTGTCAATACAAGTTTCATGAAATTTGATCATAGCATTTACATCTTTGTATGACATTTAAATGGGTGGGTGGACGAACAGACAAGGGTATACCATAATGTGTCTTATCTATGACAAACAAATATAAAGGATTTCGTAATTGTGCACACAAATGTGATTGGTAACTAGAAATCTAAAAAAATATATCCTCCTCTAATTGTTCATCTGTCAGAGAGTTTCTTCTTAAATTTAGTTCGAAAACAAAAGGAGACCAATGCGCAAATGCAATCGTGGGTGTAACAGTTTACACTAGTTATCGTGTAATGTCAATTATCCATTTTAGCTTTATCACTATTACCAGTTTAACATCATTGTAAGTAATTAGGAAATATTTTCTCAATGGTCCCTTTCATCTGGAGGTCTGTATGGTACACCAAGACATGTCATCACAGATTCTTCGGTAGGAGTTGGTACTACAGTTCCTTCATAGATCTTCTGTGTTCCCTAGGAATAAAAATGGAACATTATCATAACAATTGGTGTATTATTTAATTTCGAAAGTAATTTTAACTTTGACGCTTTCATGGCCTTTCATTACATTGCCATCTAAGTTTTTATTCCATAATCATTCTACAGAAAAGAGAAGGAAGAAGACTCAATGCTCACAAACTCAGCCACATTCTTACTGTACCTGTTCCAAGTCAGGAGCCTGTAATTCAGTGGTTGTTGTTGGTTCATGTCATATTGTTTTTTTTTGTAAATTGTGTTGTTATAAATTAAGCTATAAGTTTTCTCATTTGAGATTGTTTTACATTTTTTATGTCGATGCCTTTCATAGCCAACTATACTACAAAATATATGCAATTAACTGCTACATCGTTTGGTCTCTGGTGGAGAGTTGTTCCATTGGGAATCATACCACATCTTCTTATTTTTAGATATACAGTATGGGTTTTTCTCATTGTCGAAGGCCGAATGGTTACCTAAAATTGCTTGTATCCACGTCATTTGAAATCTGGTGGATAGGTGTCTCATTGTCAATCATACACCACCTCCTTATTTTTCAATAACTACAGACAAAGGTCGGCAAACCATCACTTAAGACTTAAGAGTCAAAGCTGTTGTTTTATAGTTGGAGTTTAATTAAAATTTGAATTCGAGTTTGAGTATATAATCATATTTCAGTCAAAGTTCGAGTTAACATTATGAGCCAGTTTTGGAATACATAATTCCGAACATCTGGCATTTGATTTTCTGACCAAACCCCTCGACTTTTACCCTGTATCACATAAACTTATATTAATAACATTATCAAAGATCCTTGACAATGACATCAAGGTAAGATAAACCCTGCAAGACAGACATGTACACCTTAGATTCATTCTATACTCCAAATATAGTTGACTAATTGCTTATAGTAATTAACGCTAAAACATGAACCGTGAAAATGCTCAAGTGATTAGGGTCAGATGATACATGCCAGACATGCAGACTTATACAATTTACACTCATTCCATGCACCAAATATAGTTGACATACAGCTTACAGTATCTATGAAACAGACTTTACCAGGAAAACTAAAAATTGATCCATGAACCATGAAAATGAGGTAAAGGTCAGATGAACCCTGCATGACAGACATGTACACCTTTCAATCATCCCATACACCAAATATAGTTGACCTATTACTTATAGTATCTGAGAAGGGACCAAACTATGGAAGCTTAACATTGACCAATGAACAATGAAAATGAGGTCAAGGACAGATGATACCAAACTCTAAAGTTAATCCTAATTTTGACACAAGTATTAACTCAAACTCTAACTCCAATTTAAACAAGAAGTCAAATAACAATCCAATTCAGTGTCACTTAACCTTACTGCAATTTAAACTTGAAGTTTACAAATTAACGCAACTCTAATTCTGACTTCAGCTCGATATCTAAAACGAAAATTAGCTATTCTCAGGACAGTAAAGATAATTACTAGAAGGCAACAAAAGAGTATATGTACATGTCAGACCATAGACAAGAGATGTGATGCATGAAAATAGAATAATCTATATATTACACAGAAAACTAAAGATTGAACACAGCTTACCTCACGAAAAACCTGGTTGAAGTAAAGGTGCTACAGCAGCATTAGCAGCTCCTGGCTCACTAATGGCACCCATCGCCTTGATAGGTGACAAATGATACTTGCTTTTAATTTCTTAAATATGAGAACATTTCATCAAAATATAAATATGTTCACGTTATGATCTCAAAATTTAGACAACTTAATACAAATACCTTTCTTATGACGTCTTTTCGTAATGCATGGTTCGACAGTGACATACCACATTTCTTTGCAAGGTGCAAGAGATCTGTTAAAATGAGCTGAACCCGTAAAGTACACCAAAGCGCATGCATACTCATCGTATGGGACAATAATAATATCTAAACGGCGGTGCTGTCAAGAAAAATAATATTGATTACTGCATATTATATCCTCAAGGTGTTAGATGTTTTCATTTCTAGGTTTCTTAATGTTGAAATTAGTCGAAAATGAAGATAGATGATCCTTTTATATACTACCCTTTACATCGAAATCTTATCTGAGAATTTAAAACAGCAGTAATTTTGACAGAGATCTTACATACCAATTCTGCATTTACACTCATTCCATAGTAAGCAGTCTAACAAATTCAATGCAAACATGACCACTGGACTAAAATTTAACTATAATTGTTTCTTAAATTATTCAATACAAGTTTATATAGAAACACTTCACATGCCACAAAGTTATCTTCTTTGGTATACTTCTCTATACTTTTATGGTAATTCATTCTTTACAATTTCATTTAGCATCAGTTCAATTACCACAAAATTATTTTGTTAGGTTTAAACAAGTAGGATGTATGAGACTCATACAACCTCCTTGGTTTAAACGATGGTTTTCTTACCTTATAAGATATCTACAACTGCTGATTCAATCAGATTGCTTAAATTTCCTTCTACATACTTTTGTCCATGTACTAAATAACTATGCATGAATGATCTCAATGGTAAGATTTCATTGTATTGTAAACAAGATATTAAGAACAACAAGTGCCACCAGCTATTTTAGAATGTGTCTGTAGTGACGTTTTAGATTTAAATGATCAGAATCTATGTATTACTATAAACTATTAAGTCAGGGATTTTGTTACCACAAATTACTTTAAACCTTTATTAAATAGCACCAGCAAACTAGTTTAACCCTGCCACATTTTGTATGAGCCTGTCCCAAGTCATGATGGTGGAGAGTTGTTCCATTGGGAATCATACCACATCTTCTTATTTTTAGATATACAGTATGGGTTTTCTCATTGTCGAAGGCCGAATGGTTACCTAAAATTGCTTGTATCCACGTCATTTGAAATCTGGTGGATAGGTGTCTCATTGTCAATCATACACCACCTCCTTATTTTTCAATAACTACAGACAAAGGTGCGGCAAACCATCACTTAAGACTTAAGAGTCAAAGCTGTTGTTTTATAGTTGGAGTTTAATTAAAATTTGAATTCGAGTTTGAGTATATAATCATATTTCAGTCAAAGTTCGAGTTAACATTATGAGCCAGTTTTGGAATACATAATTCCGAACATCTGGCATTTGATTTTCTGACCAAACCCCTCGACTTTTACCCTGTATCACATAAACTTATATTAATAACATTATCAAAGATCCTTGACAATGACATCAAGGTAAGATAAACCCTGCAAGACAGACATGTACACCTTAGATTCATTCTATACTCCAAATATAGTTGACTAATTGCTTATAGTAATTAACGCTAAAACATGAACCGTGAAAATGCTCAAGTGATTAGGGTCAGATGATACATGCCAGACATGCAGACTTATACAATTTACACTCATTCCATGCACCAAATATAGTTGACATACAGCTTACAGTATCTATGAAACAGACTTTACCAGGAAAACTAAAAATTGATCCATGAACCATGAAAATGAGGTAAAGGTCAGATGAACCCTGCATGACAGACATGTACACCTTTCAATCATCCCATACACCAAATATAGTTGACCTATTACTTATAGTATCTGAGAAGGGGACCAAACTATGGAAGCTTAGTTGACCAATGAACAATGAAAATGAGGTCAAGGACAGATGATACCAAACTCTAAAGTTAATCCTAATTTTGACTCAAGTATTAACTCAAACTCTAACTCCAATTTAAACAAGAAATCAAATAACAATCCAATTCAGTGTCACTTAACCTTACTGCAATTTAAACTCAAAGTTTACAAATTAACGCAAACTCTTAATTCAGACTTCTATTCTCAGGACAGTAAAGATAATTACTAAGAAGGCAACAAAAAGAGTATATGTACATGTCAGACCATAGACAAGAGATGTGATGCATGAAAATAGAATAATCTTTATATTACACAGAAAACTAAAGATTGAACACAGCTTACTGCACGAAAAACCTGGTTGAAGTAAAAGGTGCTACAGCAGCATTAGCAGCTCCTGGCTCACTAATGGCACCCGTCGCCTTGATAGGTGACAAATGATACTTGCTTTTAATTTCTTAAATATGAGAACATTTCATCAAAATATAAATATGTTCACATGTTATGATCTCAAAATTTAGACAACTAAATACAAATACCTTTCTTATGACGTCTTTTCGTAATGCATGGTTCGACAGTGACATACCACATTTCTTTGCAAGGTGCCGAAGAGATCTGTTAAAATGAGCTGAACCCGTAAAGTACACCAAAGCGCATGCATACTCATCATATGGGACAATAATAATATCTAAACGGCGGTGCTGTCAAGAAAAAATAATATTGATTACTGCATATTATATCCTCAAGGTGTTAGATGTTTTTCATTTCTAGGTTTCTTAATGTTGAAATTAGTCGAAAATAAAGATAGATGAACCTTTTATATACTACCCTTTACATCAAAATCTTATCTGAGAATTTAAAAACAGCAGTAATTTTGACAGAGATCTTACATACCTATTCTGCATTTACACTCATTCCATAGTAAGCAGTCTAACAAATTCAATGCAAACATGACCACTGGACTAAAATTTAACTATAATTGTTTCTTAAATTATTCCATACAAGTTTATGTAGAAACACTTCACATGCCACAAAGTTATCTTCTTTGGTATACTTCTCTATACTTTTATGGTAATTCATTCTTTACAATTTCATTTAGCATCAGTTCAATTACCACAAAATTATTTTGTTAGGTTTAAATAAGTAGGATGTATGAGACTCATACAACCTCCTTGGTTTAAACGATGGTTTTCTTACCTTATAAGATATCTACAACTGCTGATTCAATCAGATTGCTTAAATTTCCCTTCTACATACTTTTGTCCGTGTACTAAATAACTATGCATGAATGATCTCAATGGTAAGATTTCATTGTATAGTAAACAAGATATTAAGAACAACAAGTGCCACCAGCTATTTTAGAATACCATGGTGTGTCCAAAATTTAATGAGATAATGCAATTAGCTATGCCTGTGTCTGTAGTGACGTTTTTGATTTAAATGATCAGAATCTATGTATTACTATTAACTATTAAGTCAGGGATTTTGTTACCACAAATTACTTTAAACCTTTATTAAATAGCACCAGCAAACTAGTTTAACCCTGCCACATTTTGTATGAGCCTGTCCCAAGTCATGAGTCTGTAATTCAGTGGTGGTCGTTTGTTGCTGTATATCATATATGTTTTTCGTTCATTGTTTTGTACATAAATCAGGCTGTTCTCATTTCAATTGTTTTACATTTGTCATTTCGGGGCCTTTTATAGCTGACTATGCGGTATGGGATTTGCTCAATGTTGAGGGTTGTACAATAAGCTATAGTTGTTAACTTCTATGTCATTTGGTCTCTGGTGAAGAGTTGTCTCATTGGCAATCATACCACATCTTATCTTTATAATAAAAGGAAAATTAGTCAAAAATTATCTTTTAAGGGCAACTACTCCTATAAGGTGTCACCAAATTGTTTAGGTCATAATGCTTTTTTGTAGACCTATCATATTTTTATAATTTTTGTGATTTAGAGTTTCTACCCATCTATGATAGTTTACAAGATAATGGGCCAAAACTGGAAAAAATATAGAAAAACATTAAAAAAAAAAAACATTATGGATCATTCTTCCCAAGTTTGGTAGAAATGGGTAAGGCGGTTTCAGATGAGATTCAGATGACGACAGATGCCACTTAATGATGGCAATAGTTATGGGCCAGTTGAGCTAAAATCATATAAATAAGACAAAAAAGAGATGAAGACTTTATAACATGAAAATTATATTACAAGCGGTCAAACGATTCCATTTTCTGTTTGTTGCAAGCCATTAGCACTTTCAGTCATGATCGTCTTTTTTTGAAAATAACAGCGTTTGCTTTTACCTAGATCCATGATCTCAATAATCATAGTTTGATAGTTTACGGCTTTCCACTTTAGACAATTCAGTTTTTAAATGTATAGTGTGAGCGCCTGTGAGCTCACCAAGGTTTTCTTATGACTTTCTTTGTTATATGTAGTTAAATGACCGTCTTTAGAATGTTTGTATTATTTTTTGTTCATGTTCAAACAAACAAAACTTACTAATCTATTTTTGCCAGGTAACTGACAAACTCCTAAATATTTCTGTTGATTACCATCGCTTTCACTCGAAACTAAATCATCTGTTATAAATCCTGTACATAATAGATTAAATTAAAGTTTTATTAGATGCATTTGTATGTTTGTGTGTGTATAACTTACGCATTAAAAGCAATTGCGTTTTTATTTTATTTGCCCATGGGCAATTTCTAAAAAAAACAATTCGTTCAACTTTTTAATAAATATCTCGCAAGAAATGTACGCATGAGATTACTAACATTTAACAATCTTGTTTTCCATATATTTCTATTTCCCAGGAGAATGAGACCTGTAAAATGGTTGATAGCCCTCTTCCAAGACCTTACTGCTACAAATCTTTAATATAAACTTCATAAGAAACCAATATGATATGTTAAGTGTGAGATTGCTAACAATTCAATATAAATTACATATCAAATAGATGCAACTCCTGTAAAAATGATAGATCTCGAAATCACAAAAGATATTGCTGATATAAATCTAAGATAACAATTTCATAACAATCCTACAAGAAATGCAGGTGTGAGAGACTGCTAACAATGCAATTTTCTGTATAGTTATTATTTACAAGGGCATAACTATTTTAAAAATAGCTGTTTGACAGAGATTTTCGAAATTTTCCGCGACATTACTCATAAATTTCATTTGACATAAATTTCATAAATGACTCGCAAGAATTTTATACCTGAGAGCCCTTACAATACAATTTTCTATGGAATTTATAATTCTAAGGGACATAACTCCATTAAAAATAGTAGTTCGCTACTGATTGTTCGATCTTGTCCTAGATGTTGCTGATATAAACCTATGACTTAAATATAATAAAAAACATCTTAGAGACGAATGGATGGGCAGACAAAATGTCTAGAGACAGACAGACAGACAGACAGACCTAGGATATCTTCCTACTAAGTTACATTTCGACAGTGTTATAAATACATATAACCTTCCACATTTTATGTGTTTCTTTTTCTTCTATACAAATAGTACCCACTACAGGTCTTACCATTTTAGGTGTAACACCACTAATTCGGGTCTGGTCAGAAAGAAAATACAAGAAAGTAGTACATATCCAAAACAAAATAGTTCCTACTCATGGGTGTAACTCTGTAAATATGGAGAATATTTTGGTACTTTTGGTATCAAACTGGTGATAATTGTAGAACACTTGTTGACTAATTATTTTGATTTATAATAAAATAAATGGGGAATGTGTCCATGGGACACAGATGATGCCCCCGCTTGCATATCATATAAAGTTATAAAGGGACATAACTGAAGAATGGTAAAAGTGATGCTATTTTCTAGTAATAAGTATTGTGTATAAGTTTCATAACATTTGGTTGAGGCTAACTTAAGTTAGAGAATGGAAACAAATTCCAGGATGTACGCACGGACAGACAAGGGGACGTACGGATGGACAAGGGTAACACTTAATGACCCCTTCGGTGACAGCGGGGGCATAAAAACTGAATGGGTCTATAAATACAACTGCTAAATCGATCGCTAAAAACCCAGATGTTGCTAAGCACCTCTCCTACCTCCATCACAAATATGTTGTTGTCCCCGCAAATATAAGCCCCAAACAACATCATTTTTTTTTGGTGTAAATCACATTACATAAACTACTTGATAAAAGAATTAGATATTGGCAATTCATTTAAAAAATAAACTTATACCCCCCATGACATTTACCAAGGAGAAAATCCTGGATAATCATCTTTGGAATTTCAACAAAAGTGGAAGAACTGGTCTTCCTTCACTCTATTAGATACTTAAATTACATAAGTGTCCTTACAAACAATGTTATATTACTTGGTCTTCCAAGTGCCCCACGAAACCTCTTTCTAAATTATTTATATTAATTTAGCAGCAATCAAAGCTGGAAAAGTTGTTAAGAAACTACAAACTCAAGGGGAGGCCAGAATCAGATATGGATACTAAATAATTCCAAAGATCTGTTAGGGTCCCTACAATCTAAGTCTCTTTCCGCTTACAATAGCATTAGAACATTTAACTTTTTTACACTTTACACAATTATTCTCCATTCAAAACTAAAAGACAAATTGAAAGGATTGGTCCTATTTGTTTCATAAAAAAGAATGGCCAACGTGGATAAAGATATTTGGTCTTAAGGAGGAATTAATCGTACTTTGTTAATAAAATGATTCGCTGAGTGCAGCCTGATACGACCGCAGAGGTCGGACCCTAAACAGTTGGGGCAAGCTTGGACACAATATTCAAGCTTGATACTGTCTGGATTGTGATTAAATTTTTAACATAATATAGGTTTCTGACACAAACTAAATGTGGTCAAAGATCTTAAAAATTTGAAATGGGACATTTAATTTACCTAGAATGGTCTGATATCCAAAATCTAACAACATGGTTAGATTCAGCATATAAAAAAACATCAATAGTTTAATTTTAGTTGGAATCAAACAAAGTTTAATTTTGGACCCTTCAAACCTTAATATGAACTTATTTGAAAACAGGGCCCAAAATAAAAATCTAAATGCACAATAAGATTCAGCAAATCATACAATAATTCAGTTTTTGATGAAATCAAACAAAGTTTAATTTTGGACCCTTTTGACCTCAATGTAGAACAATTTAAAAATGAGGCCCAATATCTAAAAAAATATACAAGGTTAGAACCCCAATTTGACATAAAATATTTTTACAGGTGAAGTACTGGAGACAACTTTGTTTTAATAAAAATAGCCTATTTTTAATTATGGCTTTTTATATTTCAAATGCTGTTTATATTCCTCAAAATATTATTTTCATGTTCCCTGGTTTTTTTTTTGTTATGTATCTTTTTCGTATTTGTTGGCATACAGTTTTTAAAATATTTTCTTTTTTATTTCTGGAAGGTTATTTTTGTTTTACTGATTTATTTTCCACGTAAACCCATTGATTAGCAGAATGATGTGCAAAGTGCTGCTGCATACGTTTTAGTTTGACAACACTACATTTGTATTTAATTTTCAGTCTCTGTTGGGTCAGTTCTGAAATAAAAATAATTACAGTGAGCAATACTTGTAGACTTGTAGTTTGGTGATTCTTTATAATTGTGAATTTACTTTTACTGTAAACAAACATTGTCCAAAGTTTGTGATATATAACTAAAGTATACGCAAATAATAACACTAGAAGAAGATAACAATTCTTCTTGGGAATCGGGTTTATTTTGATATTTCTGTGTTTGTTAAATATGGCATGAAATAATTGCCACTGACATGAATGGACATTAAAACTAGAAGCATTCAATCGTTTGATGACCAGTTAATTAAATATTTACTATTATTTGTAGTTTAAAGAAATGCAATTACTCCCATTTAAATAATTTTTGGGTGCTGCATTGACTCTTAATTGCATAATATTAATTTACGCACAATGCATGTTAACTTGTATGTTGTATTTTGACACCAATCTAAAAAATATTTGTCGTGAAAAGACAATTCCATGATACACATATCAGTGATCAACAGCATGTGGTTGAACTTTGAACTTGACTTCACTCACAATACAATGTACGTTGAATGCTAAAATAGCTGGGATTAATTTTGTCAAATGCACGTGATTTTCATATGGCGGAAATAACGTAACAGTTAACACAAGTGACCTTACTGACCCACTGTGGGAAAATCCATTCATGATTAAATTTGATACGCAATGATTGGCAGTATTGTACATTAGTTTTGAGGCTCTTGATCGAGATCCATTAATAATTGATTTACCAGAATAGAAAATTTAATCCTTGTACATATAAACAAAACAAGCTTTTAGTCTTCTTTAACTATTTTATTTATTATATTTATCAGTCAACACCCAGATTCCTATTTAAATAATTCATTCGGACACCTCCTTTAAAGTTCGGAAATTATACAATTTAAACTGCCGACATCGATTTACAAAATCTTACTGACTGCACGAGCTTTAGAATGGCTAGAAATACAACGCAAAAGTAAAGACGGCTGATCATGACTAGTGTAAAACTTTGATCTTCGTGTATTGATTGACACAATCAGTAAAATATGTTTATAAAAACATGATTTTCATTAAAATTTCAAACATGGAAATAGAAAGGCAATATCTTTGTTATAATACAACGAGTGTCAACAAATCTGTTATTTCCATTATATGTAAATTTATTAACAAACAAAATTTAAAATAATGCTGGGTCATAGAATATTGACGCATATGAAAAGTTTTTATATAAAAACATCTAAGAGCGAATGGATGGGCAGACAAAATGTCTAGAGACAGACAGACAGACAGACAGACCTAGGATATCTTCCTACTAAGTTACATTTCGACAGTGTTATAAATACATATAACCTTCCACATTTTATGTGTTTCTTTTTCTTCTATACAAATAGTACCCACTACAGGTCTTACCATTTTAGGTGTAACACCACTAATTCGGGTCTGGTCAGAAAGAAAATACAAGAAAGTAGTACATATCCAAAACAAAATAGTTCCTACTCATGGGTGTAACTCTGTAAATATGGAGAATATTTTGGTACTTTTGGTATCAAACTGGTGATAATTGTAGAACACTTGTTGACTAATTATTTTGATTTATAATAAAATAAATGGGGAATGTGTCCATGGGACACAGATGATGCCCCCGCTTGCATATCATATAAAGTTATAAAGGGACATAACTGAAGAATGGTAAAAGTGATGCTATTTTCTAGTAATAAGTATTGTGTATAAGTTTCATAACATTTGGTTGAGGCTAACTTAAGTTAGAGAATGGAAACAAATTCCAGGATGTACGCACGGACAGACAAGGGGACGTACGGATGGACAAGGGTAACACTTAATGACCCCTTCGGTGACAGCGGGGCATAAAACTGAATGGGTCTATAAATACAACTGCTAAATCGATCGCTAAAACCCAGATGTTGCTAAGCACCTCTCCTACCTCCATCACAAATATGTTGTTGTCCCGCAAATATAAGCCCCAAACAACATCATTTTTTTTGTGTAAATCACATTACATAAACTACTTGATAAAAGAATTAGATATTGGCAATTCATTTAAAAATAAACTTATACCCCCATGACATTTACCAAGGAGAAAATCCTGGATAATCATCTTTGGAATTTCAACAAAAGTGGAAGAACTGGTCTTCCTTCACTCTATTAGATACTTAAATTACGAACCCCAAAATTAAAGACTTAATTAATCCCATCGAAATTGGTTAAAACATTTGTATTTGTTTTCAATTGAAGATTTGTTGCTATTGCACAATACTATGCAATTGAAGATTATTTGCTATTGCGCAATACTGTGCAATTGAAAATTTCTTGCTATTGTGCAATACTGTGCAGTTGAAGATTTCTTGCTATTGAGCAATACTGTGTTATTGTGCAATAGAAGATTTCTTGCTATTGCACAATACATCCATTAATAATTGATTTACCAGAATAGAAAATTTAATCCTTGTACATATAAACAAAACAAGCTTTTAGTCTTCTTTAACTATTTTATTTATTATATTTATCAGTCAACACCCAGATTCCTATTTAAATAATTCATTCGGACACCTCCTTTAAAGTTCGGAAATTATACAATTTAAACTGCCGACATCGATTTACAAAATCTTACTGACTGCACGAGCTTTAGAATGGCTAGAAATACAACGCAAAAGTAAAGACGGCTGATCATGACTAGTGTAAAACTTTGATCTTCGTGTATTGATTGACACAACCGTAAAATATGTTTATAAAAACATGATTTTCATTAAAATTTCAAACATGGAAATAGAAAGGCAATATCTTTGTTATAATACAACGAGTGTCAACAAATCTGTTATTTCCATTATATGTAAATTTATTAACAAACAAAATTTAAAATAATGCTGGGTCATAGAATATTGACGCATATGAAAAGTTTTTATATAAAACTAGGAATCGAAAGATGATCACAGCGTTATAAATATTGTAAAAACCCAAATGTTTCAAAGAGATTAACGTGATATATATGTCAAAATAGAATTGTTTTACTTGTGAGAAATGATTGACAGGTATGAATAAGACGTAGAGGCTGCAAAGGGAACGTGGTATCGAAAGGAAAATAACAGTTTATTCACAATGCCTATATTCAATTTGTTTATATACTTTATAAATACGATATGTTGGCCTTATACTTAAAATTGTGTTTCTATTAATAGCATAAAGGAACAGGACGTTAAAAGGGGGAAATATTGTAACCATCAACGAAAACTCGTATAATTTACGAGATTGATGTCTCAACATTTTGATTAAAACTTCGATTGAAAACAGTCCTGGTTGTTATAATTTTGAATAAAATGAAATATTTACGGTTTACAAATACAAATAGTTTATTGGCACAAACACAATTATTATAATTGGCAACACATTTTACAGTACATTGTTAAAATCGTCTTTCTTTCATTTTCAAGTTAAAAAGTTGATCCCATATTCATGATATTAAATTTTATTTTATTGTAATTTTTCTTTGAATACAAAACAATATTTTACATTTATTATCTATCCTCCATAAATACTAAAATATCTGTACAGGTAAAATTTAATTCTAATCAAGCTGGTACAGATTGATTTACGACCCTCTTCTGGGATATTGTACAGGTTAATATCACAGCAGGTGTTAATTACACAGAGACAACTGTCCGACCAGTCTGACATCTAGACGGATTAAGACATCCATAATAATAAGTCTCTACCCATACTGTATTGTGCAATAGAAGATTTTTGCTATTGCACAATACTGTGCTATTGTGCAATAGAAGATTTCAACATTTTATATTGGCAAATTTCCAATGAAGTTCATTAAACTAAAGTTATTGGCAAATTTCCAATGGAATTTATTAATAATAAAGTTTTTGGCAAATTTCCAATATACATAATTTAAAAGCAGTTTAGGTAAGATATTCAAATGAGTTTCAATTACCAACCTTACACTGCCTTTTAAATTATGTTTTGTACTTAAGTAATTGTCAATTAACCTGAAACCCTTTTCCCCTTTTTGGACCTTATTCCTTAACGGTTTGAGCCATAACTCCCAAATACAATTCTTACCATCCCTTTGTGGTATTCCAATATCCAAAATCTAAATACATGGTTAGATTCAGTATATCAAAGAACACCAAGAATTCAATTTTGATGAAATCAAATAAAGTTCAATTTTAGACCCTTTAAACCTCAATGTGGACAAATTTGATAACTGGGCCCAAATATCAAAAATTTAAATACATGGTTAGATTCAGCATATCGAAGAACCCCATATATTCAATTTTGTTGAAATCAAACAAAGTTTAATTTTGGACCTCAATTTGGACCAACTTGAAAACTGGGCCAATAATAAAAAACTAAGTACATGTTTAGATTCAGCATATCAAAGAACCCCAAGAATTCAATTTTGTTAAAATCAAACTAAGTTTAATTTTGGACCCTTTGGACCTTAATGTACACCAATTTGAAAACGGGACCAAAATTAAGAATCTAAATGCACGGTTAGATTGGGCATATCAAAGAACCCCAATAGTTCAATTTTTGATGAAATCAAACAAAGTTTAATTTTGGACCCTTTTGGACCCTAATTCCTAAACTTTTGGGACCAAAACTCCCAAAATCAATCCCAACCTTCCTTTTGTGGTCATAAACCTTGTGTTTAAATTTCATAGATTTCTATTTACTTATACTAAAGTTATTGTGCAAAACCAAGAAAATGCTTATTTGGGCCCTTTTTAGCACCTAATTCCTAAACTATATGATCAAAACTCCCAAAATCAATTCCAACCTTCCTTTTGTGGTCATAAACCTTGTGTTGAAATTTAATAGATTTCTATTTACTTATACTAGAGTTATTGTGCGAAAACCAAGAAAAATGCTTATTGGGCCCTTTTTTGGCCCCTAATTCTTAAACTGTTGGGACCAAAACTCCCAAAATCAATCCCAACCTTCCTTTTGTGGTCATAAACCTTGTGTTAAAATTTCATAGATTTCTATTAACTTATACTAAAGTTATAGTGCGAAAACCAAATGTCTTCGGACGACGACGACACCAACGTTCTACCAATATACGACCGTAAAAATCACTCTGAATCAAACAAAATATTCCATAAACTGACATTATCTAGATATATAGATGCTTGATTTCTTGATTGACAACATATTTGTTGCATTAAGAGAACGTTTTTCATAAATGCACAGCATTCCAATGGGAAAGAATTGTGCTCCTCTTCTTCACAACTTTTATCTTTTTATCATATGAGGCTGTTTTCAAACATGAGCTTCTTATGAAGAATGAATATAAGCTAGCGTT
This sequence comes from Mytilus coruscus, assembly GCA_017311375.1. Lineage (NCBI taxonomy): Eukaryota > Metazoa > Mollusca > Bivalvia > Mytilida > Mytilidae > Mytilus > Mytilus coruscus. The sequence goes on from CM029601.1 coordinate 61,514,271, forward strand.
ATCATTTAACTTCAGGTTCCGGGTTACAGATGATGTCCTCTCACTAAACAATTTAAAGTTTTGTGATTATGTTGTTTAGGTAATAGGGGAAAAAAATTGTCATTAAAGGGCAATAACTCCTCATAGTAGTCGACTAACAACTTTAGATATATTGGCCTATTTTTGAGATCATGTCTTATCTATCTTTTTTGCGATTTTAAGTTTCTCCTATTTATTATAGTTTCAAAAAAATAGGTAAAAACTGATTTCAGGGCAATATCTCCTATAAAAGTCAACTGCAAGTTAGTCCATGTTGCTTTATATGTAAATATTGTTTTGCTGATCACTTTTGGTATAAACAGTTTTTCTCTATCTATTAAAATTTTTTTTAAATTAAGATAAAAGGCAAAACCCAAAATAATTTTGTAAAAATCTGCATTTGAGGGTCAAAATTCTTCTTGGTCGTGGTAGAAAAAACAGCCGTGCAACTATGCAACTCTGTCCAACTTCAGCAATCTGATTTCTGTCTTTATGAAATCTACCACATTTGTTTCTACCTGCTTATATGTAATAAGATTTTTGCAGACTGATATAACTATTTATTGCCATACATATTGTATCATTATAGTAGAAGTCTTATATAGACTGACCCCAAATGATTTTATCATACACATAATTAATCTGTAAAAGCTTACCTTGTTCCTTAAGCTTTAATATAAGATTGTAAAAAATCCCTTTGTGTGACTTTCCATCCGGATGTGTAACCAATACATCAACATCTCCACAAGTAGGTTTACCACGTCTGTAGGATCCACAAGCTTGAGCAATAAGTTCTGGGTGTATAGTTTCTACTGTCTTTCTTACCTGAATATTATTAAAACAGTTTTTTTTTATTCTCATATAGATTAGTATATTTTGATATGTGCTGATAACTTCTTTGGTCCTTAAGGTGGTACATAACACTACACTGAGATAACTCTGTAAAAATCAGCTGAATGTTTTAACCACGTTCTATTGTTAAGGAAATATTAAGCTTCTCAATGATCAAAATTAGTGTTTTTCAAACTGCAATATATCCAATGAAATTTTTCCGATAAAGAGTGTGAATCAAGTTTTTGAAATTTCTATATTTTTGTCAAAGGGTCAAAGTAAATATTTTGTCAAAATTTTATGAAAATTAAATGAGCCAAATTAATTTTAGCCAAGGTGTTAGGTACCACCTTAAATATCAATCCAAAAGTATGTTTAATATGTTGTTTGATATATGATCCATATCAGTCCCATTGACAAGAGTTTATACAGTGGTGGGTAGTTTGGACAAAAGGGATAATTTTTCGTTCCCTATTAAGAATTTTCCTTTTTTGGAAGGTGATGTTCCTTAAACTTCCTTTGGCCCCCTCCTACAGTGTTTTTATATCTTAATTCGTTGGCTATGTCTATGTATGTTGTGAACTTATAGATTTCAAAGAATCTAATCTATGTATCACTAATAAATTTTTGGGTTAGGGATTACATTACCTCAAATAACTTTAAATCTTTACTTAATTCTTTTCATAGATACAAAGATTTGGTTGGAAGCTAGGCTGTACCTGAAGAAAACCTTCATTCCTTACTATTAATTTTTTGCTACAAAAATGATATATTTTATATATATAATAACAGGATATCATTTTGACTGTTTTGTCGTTTAGGTGCCAGACCCCAATTCAAAATCCCATCTATTAAACCATTTTTTTTTAGCTTTCTAAATATTTTACCTTCATAGAAACCAGGTACATCCTGAGTTGTACATGTATCACCTTTCTACATGCCAATTTTCAAACAATGTTTAAAGTCTTGAAGTGAAACATGACCGTTCGGAAGGCAACTACTACCAAAAATAACCCCTGGTTATCTGGGAATCTTAAATAAGTATACAATGGAGCGCATTAATCCTCAATTTTTAATGCAAACACAATGGTCAAGTAAATTTTTCCTAAAAATGGTCTAAATATATTTTCCTTTCACCAAAAGTTTCATTTCTGCAAATTTGTTGATTAGTTAAGGTAAACAATGACGTTAAAAGCACTTTTTTTTGTCATGGGAGGGCTACTTTTATGTTCTAAATTGGATCGGATGAATTGGTGGTCTGATACTTAAATGGAGCCAGTAAATATAGATGCAATCCAAGTAAACTATCAATGCTTTGAATAAACTTATTTTAAAAGGTTATCAATTCAACACTGCAATATTTTGGTTATTCATAATTATACTCTTCACAACAAAGAGTGGAGGGTATAAAGTCATTGAACCCTCCCTCAGCCAGTCTGTCAGTCTTTTTCATTTCTAGATGCTATCTCAAATGCTTTGTATTAGATTGCAACCTTCCTTAAATATATATGGTGACCTATATTGAGAGGAGAGTATTTCATAAATTTTTTCAGGAATGAAATAAATTCTAATTTTAAAGATCAAAACATATGAGAATATATGCATTAAAGTAATCAATCTGTGAAAAGAAATCTTCTGTTTAGGGCAGGAAAATTTTTTTAGTTCTTGGTATCATATTAATGGAATATTTAGTGCATAAAAATGAAGTCAATGTATGATCTGCCTATTTTTTAAATTCATCATTTTAGGGCCAAACTTGTCTACCTTACAAAATATTGTCAGACAATATTTAAAAGTAAAAATTTAAACTAGACAACTTCAATAAATTTCTTTAAAAAATTTGTTTTAGTATGAAATATGTTGCAAAAAATTGTAGATGACAAAAAGATATGTCTGAACTGTACCTTGATTTCTCTGGGTTTTCATCACCACTGTGTTTGACACAAGTTTGACTGTATATAATTATGTTTACCGGTACTACATACTGTGAAAATAAAAATCTTAAATTCTTTAAATTTGGTGTTCTTGCGAAAATACATGTTTTTAATCAAGAAGGCTAAATTCGGACCCTTAAATAAAAAAACACTTACACAGGAAGATGAATGAAAAAAAATATATATAAACATACTGTTTCCTCAATTTCGCCAGCCTCTTCTCTTGACATTCTATCTAAAAGATCATCATAGTACTTCAAACCAACTTCTTGTTGATGTGTCAACTTTGCTTTTGTTTTGAGATCTTCTAGTGTTCTAAATCCCTGTTAAGAATAACAATACAAATCTTGATATAAAATCATTTTCAAAAATGTTTAAAATTTAGTTTTAATCATAATACTGTAAAGTAAGAAATGTTTGTTAGGCGCTTCTCCAGTGATGTGGCAGTGTTAAACTAGTGTTGTGAGATCACAATCCTCTTTCAAGTCATGATCAGTGGAATAACAAAAGTTACATAAAAGAACATACATAAGATCTTAAGTAGCATTCTTATGACACATAAGCCTAAGTCAAATTGAACTGCTATTATTAGCTGTTTTTTAGCTGTTATTTACCAGTTCTTCATATTTTTAGCAGTCTTTCAGCTGTTCTTAGCAGTCCATCTAATAGCAGTCTGAAAAATTGCCTTGTTTCACCATTTCTTAGCATTCACCCTTAGCAGTTTGGATACCTTAAAACTGCTGTCAATTTGTCAATTGGACAGCATTTATGACAGCAGTTTGGACAGCAGTTCGGACAGCAGTTCAAAAGCAGTTTGATAGCAGTTTTTGTTTTAATCTTTGTTATAAAAATGCTTGAATCTGGCTTTGTTTTCAGCTTGATAGTAAACCTTTATTTGAAGATTATTTGATCATTTTCAAATGTGCATTTTGGCTCCAAGCTGTGGTAAATACTTGCTGGTGAAAAACTGTATTTATGTCAATTATAAAGTTTAATTTAGGCTAAATGGAATACTTTCACAAAGCTGCAGTACAGTAAGTTGAATTTGCAGTTAATGAATGTGTATTTTCTAACATATTTAAATTTTGTAGGGGAAAACAGATATCGTACAGACAGCCCCAAAAAAGGGGATAGTTGTTTATTCACATAGAATATCTGATGTTTACAGGATTGTAATAAAATACTAGCATATACTTCAGTGCAAGATGTTATTTGAAAATAGAAATATGAATATTTTAATATAATTTTGTAAAAAAACCAAAAACAAATCATATTCAAGAGTTGAAAAAGGGGAGAGGGAATATTAGGAAAACCTAGGCCGCAAATAGCTGATTGTTTAATATTGACCAAACAATCCATTTAATGAAGTTAACACGGTTAATACCGAAACATAATACATAACCTGTAGTAAGAAAAATATTTCTTTAAATTCAAAAGAGAAAGAGGAGATAACTGTTGTCTTTTGGTCCACATAAAATGTATATACAATGTATATATATAAGTACGTCCACGATATCTCAGTAGCATGAGTTCGAATCCCGGCCAGGGAAGAACAAAAACTTTGCTTCCATAAATTTACAGATCTAACATTGTTGGGCTGTTATTTAGACGAACAATATATATATATATAGAGAGAGAGAAATTAGTTGTACATTTGGTAATTAAATAATAATTAAAAGAAATAACTTTTAATCTGAAAATCACTTAGTCAAGGTAATTAATAGTCTCTAGTAACCATTCTTATTGAACTAGATGCTTTTTATAAGCACTGATATTTAAAGTGCATTCTTTACTGTTCCCATTATTCTGCCACTGACATAATTAATAAGGGGTCTAAGGCCAGGTACAGTTCTCAAAAAAACATATTTTCACCCCATTAACAAGTCTGTTATTGGATTAAAATCGAGTCATTTGACTGCAGTTAGTCTGCTCAAATTACAAATTTAAGTTAGTACAACTTTTTGAAATTTCAACAAGGCTTACTGTAAAATATTTCTGCATTCATAACTTGTACCCTGTATATTCATGTACCTTTGTATTCCAACTTTTGACAGACACGATAGCATTCCATAGCAGTTATTAGCAGTTTTGAAAACCATATTAGGATGTACAACTTAGCAGTTTGTATGAATATTCATTATTGATAGCTGTTATTATAGCAGTTCTCATGAATATTCAGAGAAAATAGCAGTTTTTGGGCATCTCATTTAAATTTTTCGTCAAACATAACTGCTAAATAACTGTGAAGGCTTAATAAACTGCTAAGAAACTGCTAAGGAATGCTATTGGAATGCATATATGCAAATTAACCATTGCCTTGAATATGGCAACTGTGAATGCTAATGAACTGCTAAAGAACAGCTGTCAAGTAAGACCTGTGAATGCTAATTAACTGCTTAAGAACTGCTGTCCTCTTTGACTTGGGAGTCAATTGTATAACAATTAAGTACTTCAACGACATACCTAAATTATATAATATCAAAATATCGACTATTACAAGGTGCCTCTTAATCTACTCCAGGAGATGTCATGGTCTTGCTGTAAGGTGTATCTGTAATGTTAATCAATGAAAACCTTCAAACAACACTTTTTTTGAAACAACAGTTAAGATGAAAAACAGCAATAAAGTGTTGTACAGTTATATACTAGTATTGTTTATTTTCTAGTACATCTAACTAATATCTAGTCTATACCAACTTGATAAACATGGTATAATACAACACCTGCTGATACCACTGTCGACTTGTTACAGCCCCAGCACCCCAAACATTGGTAAACAGTTCCAAAGTTTTTATCTCCTCGTTGGATTTAAATTCATCTAACTTCCGTAATCCACCACTTTCTATAATTTCCCAAATTTTATCAGCCAGCTTTGCTCCAATGGCTGGTAAAGCCTTTGCTTCCTATAAAGAAACAAATAAGACATTCTTTATAGAAGGTCTGGATGGGGTTTTTCATTTCTGAATTCTTTAATTTTGTAGGGCATTTTTCTCTATTCTTCAATTTATTTCCACATAATTCTCTTTTCTTTATAATTTAGGTCCCAATGATTTTGCATTCTGTATTTTTTTTTTTGTGTGTGTATTTTTCTCTAACCTGTATTTTTTTTATCCCTTATTATGTATCTTTTGTCCATTATTCTCTATTCTGTAAACCCCATCCAGACCCTCATTATAGGTATAAATGTTGACACATGGTATTGTCCCTTCCTGCACTTTTTGCATGCCAAGATAACTTCAAAAGGTCCAATGGTCAATTGCTCACCTGAAAAATGTACCTTTAAACTGCTCAGGAGAAGATAACTTCTAATAAAATTAACCTTGGTTAGTGGATCTATCTGTTTTATTATTTATTTTTTTACAAACAAATATATTCTTTATTTTTACAAAAATATATTCTTTATACATACTGTAAATTCAGATTTTATTGCATGCATTTATAAATCAGATTTTTGGAGAATTGAGAAAAATGTGAAATTAATTACTGCGATTTCAGGGATATCTGCATACTGATATATGTATCAGATATTAGAATGCGAGTTCTTATTATTGTGATACTCACCAAGTCAAATTAGCATTAATAGAAACCTCGCATAAATTTCTGAATATACAGCAGTTATTGATGTCTAAAAAAAACCCTATAACCACAGATTGGTCCTTAACGTTGAAGACGCGAACAATGAAATCTAGGATCCCTATGTCTGGCTTGCACTACATTAATGTTGTATTGTAAACTCAACAAAAATTGTAACCTAATACAACTTTTTCGACCTCCACTTTGAAACAAGCTATCCCTATCTCCTATTGTTCAATACCCCACATCACCTTTTGTTCATTTTTAGAAAAGTGCATGATATGCAAATGCCACACAGACAGATGGTTGTATACTATAATTTAATAACTTATCTTCAACATTTATTATGATTCTACTAGCAGCATACCTCCCAAGTTGTAACTTGCTTTGGATGTTTCTTAAGAACCTGGATTGCTTTCTGGTATCCAAAAGCTCGCCACTTGTCACTTGTACTTTCATACTTTTTAACCATTTCCTGAATTGTAAATGTTTGTAATCCATGTTGCAAATCAACTAAGCTGGCATTCATTTCTAAGGTTATACAAATATGGTATAAATCTCAACTCTTTCATACATGAACAAGCATATGAAAGTAAAGTCAATATTGAGTTCTTAACCTTATTCAAAACTAACATATGTCATTGCACATGCTCATATAAGCTTTTTCAAACTAACATGCCCAGTCATGTATGTTAATTCAAATTAACAGCATCAATTTGGAAGGAAATGGAGATCAAAATTATTAAGCTATATTTTGTGCTATTTAAACTATGCCATTGCTGGAATACAAAATTACCAGTGTGGCTGTGGTTAAATCTTTGTAAGTTATCATTTCTATTTCATTTTTGTTTCAGATTCTCAAATATATTACATTTTTTTGCCGTTTATGGAAAAAATTGTTCTTCAAATAAGTACTATGGAGTTAATCCCGCTTTAAACTTCCTAAAATATAGCACAGTAAAAGAAATTCATTATGTACTAAAGTAAGTCACTGCAGTAATTTCATTATGTAATGTAACATTTTAAGTCATAATTTTTTTAATAACAAAAAGGACAAAATAATAAAAAAATCATAACTCAGTATATCATTTATTTTATTTTCAACTATTCACGATCTTTATTTAAATTTTGAAATTTATCCTATTAAGCAGCCATTTTGTTTTTAAATGCAGGCACAATTAAATCATCATCATCTGGAGATAATTAGATAATAAAATCAAATGTGAGCAGCTGCTCATATGAGCAATCTGATAAAATGCACATGTGAAACAAAAGGCTCACATGGGCATTTGCAAGTGAGGTTTTTAACATGCAAATTAGGTTAGTTTCATATGTGAAATGTTTGTGCTCACAACTCCTCACCTAATTTGCATGTTAAAAACCTCAAGTGCAATCATGTTAGTTGCTATTGTTAGATCTCATGTAAGCATTTTATGTGCAACTTTTTAGCACCGATTGGTAAGGCTACACCCTCTAAAGAGCCTGTGTTGCTTACCTAGGTCTATCTATGTGCAACTGCATCAACAAACAACACTATAGACTCCAATATTATTCAAAGCTAAAATTTCTCTTTTTGTTGAACTTAATTGTAATGCTGATAATTTTTTCTGTTTACATTTTCTCCCTTTCTTCTAAAGGATACACCAAAAACACAAAAAAAGGGTAAAAATCATCCTTTCAGGGCAATAACTCCTAATAGAAGAAAACTGACAAATTCATCTACATGTATGCTGACCTATTTGCAGATCTAATCTTGCTGATCATTTTAAAGTTTCAAGTTTATATCTATGTATTATAATACTCATCATAGACACCAGAATTAAAAGTTATAGTTTTATTATTATCATTATTTATTATTATAATTATTGTTCTTAAGATAATAGGCAAAAGACTATTCTTCAAAATCATATGTGGGGTTAATCATTGTTATTCTTCTGCACATATTGTAGCAGAGTATATTACTTTTTAAAAAATATTAAAGTAATTAGTACAAAAAATGAAACAGGGTCAATAATTGTGATGTTTATAAAAAAATAAGATATGGTATGATAATAATGATTGCTAAAAATATGACTCTATCATAAAGACAACTCTTTACCAGAGACCAAATGATGTAGAAGATTAGCAACTTTAGGTCACTGTACAGCCTTCAACAGTTAGCAAAACTGTCTTTTAATATTTCCCCCATTAATTTTTGTGACCTAAGAGTATAAAAATAAGGAGAAGTTGTATGATCTTATTATGAAGTATATGAATGACACAAATAATTATGACATCATAATAATTTTAGAGTGACTTTTTTCCTGTTTATACACAATATTTCACATTGTTTCCTTCTTGATTTGTGACTTTTTCTGTGACCTTTTTTCCCTACATTTACCATTATTTGCTTTTTTTCCTTACCAGATTTGTGACTTTTTACTATTTTACAGACAATTATACCACATCTTCTTATTTTCATAATATGTGAATCTTTTGTGAATATATTTTACTATTTATAAATTTTGGAAGTACATTTAATAACATCTACTTGAAGTGGCCGTCAGTAACTACAATTAGTATCAGATTGATCTTTGTTATTCTTATAATATTTGAAGATCTGCTTAATATAAATTTACAAAAATGTATGATACATTGTATATATGGTATGACATGTATGACAAACCTCTAATTTTTCTGTAATATGACTGTTGATGTTAGGTATTGGGTTCAAAGAAGACTGTGCACAAACCCAGTTACCTTTCTGAAAAAAATCTAAAAAAGCTGAAATCTACTATGAATAAGTACAAATAACTCTTTACTTTAAAACTTGTGACAACTGTACAATATATTTTCTCTATTGGATTGCCAAGCAACAACTTTACAGGGTTATCACTATATTTTAAACATTTATAATGATTTAATCTTAAGCTATCGAGACATACATTAATAAGCAAACATTGCCTGCACTATGCCCAATGCCCTTTACTAGTTGGCCAACTAGCTTTCATTAATTGGATGATGTCATTGCTCATCAGATAAACCTAGGGTTGTGGCACATTCATTTTTACACTGTTGGGATGAATTCAAGACATAATAATCTATGTTTTTTCCCATTCAGGTACTATAAATACTTTGCTAATCCTGATACTAGTACTATATATGTCTCTAGTAATATGTATACTACTAAAGGATGTTCATTTCAACTGTAAAGTTAGGAATGGAGCATCACTGTAAATTATTTAAAATGTTTTTTTAAAAACAATGCTCTTGTATGGAAAAGATGAAACAACATGGACAAAATACAAATACAACATACACATACCAAAAAACTATTTCTCAAAAGGACAAGGATCACTTCAGGCCATTGAATTTCAACTTTATCATAAAATATTATAAAATGCTTTGCCGAGCACAATAAGACCACAGAGGCTGAACCCTGAACAGTTGGGGCAAGTTTGGACACAAAATTCATTAAGCTTGATACTGTCTGAATTTGGATTGTGATCAAATTTTTGACATACATGTCAAAGATCTTAAATATTTGAAATGGGACATTTAATTTACCTAGTATGGTCTGATATCCAAAATCTAACAACATGGTTAGATTCAGCATATAAAAAAACACCAAAAATTTAATTTTAGTTGAAATAAAAAAAAAGTTAATTTTGGACCCTTCAAACCTTATATGGACTAATTTGAAAACAGGGCCCAAAATAAAAAATCTAAATGCATAATAAAATTCAGCATATCATAGAGCTGCCATAATTCCGTTTTTGATCAAATCAAACAAAGTTTAATTTTGGACCCTTTGGACCTCAATGTAGACCAACTTAAAAATGGGGCCCAATATCCAAAATAGTAATACAAGGTTAGAACTCCAAAAATTTAAAGACTTCAAAATTAATCCCATTGAAATTGGTTAAAAGATTTGTATTTATTTTCAATTGAAGATTTCTTGCTATTGTGTAATACTGTGCAATTGAAGATTTCTTGTTATTGCACAATACTGTGCTATTGTGCAATACTGTGCAATAGAAGATTTCTTGCTATTGCGCAATACTGTGCAATAACTTGAAATTTCAAAAAATTTTGAAGAAAAAAAATATGAACCCCCAAAATAAATTGGAAAAAAAAATCCCCCCCCAAACTTTTTGAACCCCCTTCCCCTTGGAGTAATTACCACCAAATTAATCCCAGCCTTCTCTTTGTGGTATGAAACCTTGTATTCCATTTTCAGAGAGATCCATGCATTTAAACACAAGTTACTGTATAGAAAGTAGAAAAATGCTTGTTTTTGGCCCCTTTTTTGCCCCTAATTCCTGAACTGTTGGGGCAATTACCCCCAAACTCAATCCCAGCCTTCCCTTTGTGATATGGAACCTTGTGGTACAATTTCTGAGAGATCTATACACTAACACACAAGTTATTGTCCGGAAACTACAAAAATGCTTGTTTTTGGCCCCTAATTCCTAAACTGTTGGTACCATAACTCCCAAAATCAATCCCAACCTTCCTTTTGTGGTATTGAACCTTCTGGTAAAATTTCATAGAGATCGATTCACTTAAACTAAAGTAATTGTCTGGAAACCAAATGTGTCTTTAGACGATGGCGACGACGACACCATAGCATTATACAACGCAAAAAAATTTTTGCGGTCGTATAAAAATCAGTTGAAAAGGGTTAACTCATCAGATCGATACAAAGCAGAAAAACATCAAACAAAAGCACAGACTGGATGTGGATGAAAGCTACATTTGTGTTTGACAAACTACATATTTACAATTGATATATGTAAGCTGTCTAGCGAAGCCAATTAATTGTCCAAATATTCAGAACTTACTGGTAACAATAATTTCCTTCATCAAAGACACAAAATCTATATCATCGTTGGTACATTTTACATAATAAAAAATTTTGGGGTTGAAATATCTGAAAAGCAGATTTCAATTTTTAACGGAAGGAATGGACATGATAGAAGAGAGCTTGAAAATGGGTGAGATTTTGACTCCTGCCGGAAGAATCATATATAATATATGGCATCAAAGCTTGAATCATATTGTCAGGTACATTTGTACATGTTCATGTACAATGTACGTACAGTAGGAATATCACTTCAGACCCTATAGGAAAACAATCATAAAAATGTGCATTATTTTGAGGATTTAAAGGCTTGTTCAATGTCACCAATCTGTTTTCAAAGCATTCAAAATGACAATGGCCACAAAGAATTTAGATTCAAACATCATACATGTCATAGGTGAAAATCAATAAACCTGTCCTTTTTAAATACAAATGTACCTTCAACATGCCTTCAGTTGATGGAACTGAGACTTTTGCATTTAGCTTTACATCTTCATCGCTTGTTTCATATTCACTACTTTTACCACTCTCACTTTCTTCTATCTTTCTTTGTTTTGATTCATGAATATGAATCCTACTTGATCTACATACAGGAGCCATTTTAAGTGTTCCTGAAACTGGAGGTTTTTTATTTTCGCACACAGCATCTTCAGGGTTTATTTCGAAGGTTTTGCTGTCATGTTGCACATCTGGTTTGGAGTGGGGCAAATTTCTTTTGATAATAAAATTGTCTTTGTTAACCAGTGATTTTTCTCTAAAACATCTGCTAAGCCAATTAGTGTTTATCAAATTAATATGATCAGGAATAGTTTTAACATGTAGAATACTAAGTAGCCGTGTTATTTCAATATTTGCCTCCATAATTATATGTGTAGTGTCTTTTGTCAGCTCATCGGAGAAAGACCCTCCATATTTTGTCAGCTTAGTTTTGAAGATTTTCATTCTGGCATTCTCAATTCCTGTCTTCAGAATATAGGCATTAACACCATTTAGAAAACTGTAATTTACTTCGGTCTCGAAATGTTCAGGAAGTTTCCTTTTTTTGTTGTCCATTATGAGTGGTTAAAAACAATAAACAATGAATAAATTAATAAATACATAAATAAATAGATAAATAAATAAATAAATAAATGAATAATAAAATAAATAAATATAAATTCAAGGAACCGGAAGTTGTCAAACGTTTGACAATACTTTACAAAGTAGGTTAGGAAAGGCTCCTCTCCGTGTTTCACAAATACGTTGTTAAATTGGAATGGGGGTAATGGCTGGGACTATTATAATGTTTGTATAATAGTTCCAGGTAATAAACATGAATTATCTTATTTGAACTTGTTTTGAATTGCTTTTGAAACTGTTTGTTTGTGTCTTCTTAATTTTTTGCCCAAAGCATAGATGAGGGTTAAAAAAAAATCGTCATTTAGGACACTGAAGTCCAATCCTACCATGCAAAAGGCCATATTTGCTATTTATTGTTTATCAATCTTTTATAGTTTCCAAGATAATAAGCAAATACGACAAAAAATGATAAAAAAAAGATTTTTCATCAAAGAGCAAGAAATGCAATAAGTGGGGTTTCGACTGACCATTTCAACTTGTTAATTTTTTTATTTAGATCTTATTTTGCTGATCAGTTTTTCTGTGTCTATTTAACTATTAAATTTTTCAAGACATTGGGCGGAAAAATGGCTAAAAATCAGCATTACAGAGCGGTAACTCCAATAAAGAGTCGACAGACGATTTTAATCATATTAATTTATTTGTAGATCCTCTTTTCTTGATGATCATTTTTGATTATTGAAGTTTTTATCTATCTATTACAGTTTTTAAGATATTCGGCGAAAACGAAAAAAAAAAGAGTAAAAAATACCACGATACAATTATGATTCCACGGTGAATTTTTGATGAAAGTTTGCATACAAGCTAATTTTCACCTCGTCAATTCAAATATGTAAAAAAAAAAAATATACATGTACCTTCATGTGCTACCTTTAGAGATAAATTGGGTTGAAATTTTAGACATTTACTTGAAATTTCGGTTTCTTTGACATCCTATCCTCTAGAAAGACATACCGAACTTTTTTGTTTCAAAAGATAAACGCAAGCGGATTTTTGTAACAACATTCGGAATATCTTCTCTACATAAGTGTGCTTTTAATTTGTATAACAATGCTTTGGAAATAATTCGTTTTTAGCAAATTTTCATGACTTTAGTAAAAACACGACATTTTTTCCTGTATATTTATCTAATTTAAAAAAAAAAATCCATCGGTGATTTGTTCATAAAAAATGCCACAAATAATCTTCATACACAATCAAGCCAAATCTCATTCTTTAAAAAGAGGGGTCCATGAACTCGTTTTCAAGTTAAATCAGTCTGAATGATAAAAATCAGTCGAAAAATGCATCTTTTCCCTATTGTCACAGTTTGACGTTTTGAAAAATAACATTTTACGTTAGCGACGTCATTATCTCCCCTGTAACTGTATCGTATGCACTTTGAAGAGCAATAACTGCAATAAGGAGTCGTCAAACGATTGCGACTATGCTAACTTATTTGTAGATATTGTCTTGCTGATCACTTTAATCAGGAATATATATATTGACGGGACTTGACACTACCTAATTGTAAACGATTTTATCGTCGGGTCATAGGTAATAAAGATACGATACGGAAAACGGACATGTGTTAAAAACGTACTCGCTATTATCCTAATAAATTCTGATAATATCAATAAAATGTCATTCAAACTAGTTTTACAGTGATGCCAGTGTATCAAACTTGTATTCTGTCACTTCAAATTTGTTATAATCGCATTCATTTGATCACAGAATGGTACAGAATGCAAACAGGGTAATAAAAAAATGGCGCCGATTGCATTCCCAAATTCAAAAACATTATAAAACACTTCACATCAAATAAATCACATTTATATTGGTAATTTTATATGACAAAATATATCTACTTTATGATAAAACTTGTATTTATTTATGATTAGAATTTTGTGGTTAATTTATTGAGCTTACTTAGATATACTGTTCCCAGCTTTAATTTAAGTTTTTATCTATCTATAATAATTATTGTAGTTAAGATATTAGACTAAAAGTCACCAATTTAAAATGCCAAAAAAAAAAATAATAATAAAAATTCGCCATTAACAGGCAAGTTTTCTCGTATGAATTGTTTTACATTTTTCTTTTCGGGGCCTTTTATAGCTGACTATGCGGTATGGGTTTTGCTCATTGTTGAAGGCCGTACGGGGACCTATAGTTGTTAATTTCTATGTCATTTGGTCTCTTGTGGAGAGTTGTCTCGTTGGCAATTATACCACATCTTCTTATTTTTATAATAACTCCAATGAGGAGTCATCGGAGGATTTCAGCCTTACGACATCTTGTAGATCTTGTCTTGCTGGTAATTTTTGCTTACCGTGTTTAAGTTTTTATCTATCTATTACAATTCTTAGGATATTCTGAAAAACGAAAAAGAAATTTGCAAAAATCACCATTAAAGGGCAATAACTCCAATAAGAAGTCATCGAACGATTTCGATCATACTGACTTTGGAGATCTTGTCTTGCTGATCTTTTTCCCTTCTTTGAATTTCCATCTTCCTATTACTGTTGTTAAGTTATTAGCCAAAAAAACGCCAAAAATTGGTAAACTTTGTCATTTAAGGGCAATAACTCCTATAATAAGTCGTCTGACAGTTTTGATGGAAACATACAATATGTAGATGTTATCTTTTTGATCATTTTTGCGACTGTCAGATTTTGTCTATTGATAGCGGTTTTCACAAAACATACATTTTACCCCTATGTTCTATTTTCAGCCATTTCATTACATATTCCGAGAGAAAACAATGTACTAGTAATTTAATGACAAATATTTACCAAAACCAATTGTACATCAAACATTTTACTAAACGCTATACACGTAAAAGCGCGTGACGTTTAGCGCGGTGAATATCACTTTTCTCCAGGTGAATATGCTGTTTTATTCAAGATCCAATCCATATAGAGAAACCGTCTCAAATAAAACCAATATGGAATAATATACATTTACTGTCTTTTGGTGAGGTAAATATGTGGTTTTATTGACTTTTGAAAAACTGATATTCACTAAGGCCAACGGCCGGAGTGAATATCAGTTTTTCAAAAGTCAATTAAACCACATATTTACCGAAACAAAATACAGTAATTGTTTTATTCCATATTCCGAGAGAAATGAATGCAATGGAAGTTATTTACCGAAACCAATTGTACATCAAACGTTTTTAACCAAAATTATACACGTAAAAGCACGCGACGTTTTGCGCGGTGAATATACTTTTTCCGCAGGTGAATATGCTTATTTATTCAAAATCCCATTCATATAGAAAAACCTACTGAAGATTTATCAATATGGAATAAACCATTTTATATGTGTGCATCCCGAGGTGCATCCCTGATAATTCGTGCTCGATATGTTGAATATGATAGTTGATCAATGCAAATCCAACTGTGACAGATCAACATTATGTAAGTTAAGGATAAATGCACATACTTTATCTGTTGAAAGAGGGCGATATGTAAATATACCGAAGCAGAGTAGTATTTTATGTCTTTGCTCAGTGCAACAATGGAGACATTGAAGATGAACTACATTTTCTTTTAAAATGTTCATCCTATAAATATTTGAGAGATAACCTCATTAAAAAAATCAATAATGTTCTATTGAACAACAAATTACTTTCTTTATCATATAACTTGCTCATATCAATTCTAAATAGTAATTCCCCAACAGTATTAAAAATTGTTGTGAACTATTTGAATGAATGCTTGTTGGTGAGAAACTCATTGTCAAAAGGTACTTGATTTTTTAAAAATTAAAAAAAAAAAAATTTTATATATTTTTTTCATACTTATCCACTGTCACTCCTTCATTGTACATATGTTATTGTAGTTTGCCTGTATTTTGTTGCCATAACCATTTATTGTTAATGTATTAGTGCTAATAAAGTTATCTTATCTTATCTTATGATTTTCATACACGTATTCACTGATAAAACCTGAGGAACATAAGTAGTAACTTATTGATTTTATTCTATTTAATGATAAATTCAGTTTCAGATTAAACGATAGTTTTAATGAATATTCCCTTGATTTAGGGGTCCGAGTTTGTTACAGGCCGAGTTTGTTATGGTCGAGTTATGGGGTGGTTTTCCACTCAATGATTGCAAGCTTGTAAAAATTTAAAAGACAAAGGTGTTTAGAATCGATTTGATCATTCCAAATGAATAGTGACTGGTCATCGACCGTCCAGTTATAAAACAAGTTGCTTTCTTTAAAAAAAGAAATGCAATCGTGAACCTAAATGCATGTTTTGAATGAAAGATCAGATAATTGTTTTATAAAGATGCATGATTTCGCCTCATTTCTTTTTTATATAAGATGTAGATAAACTGACATGGATTCTTAATGAAACTGATGTTCTATGTTGGGCATAATTTTCTTGTTAAAGAAATAATTTCTCTCTCTCCCATCCCATTACAACATGATAAAAAAGAAGCAACCACTGTATGTTAATTCCTTTCTGAGGTACTATTTTGGGATTTAGAGGTAGTTTCCTGGCTGAAGTCGAAATGTAACTGTGAAAACAGTCTTTGTTGTAAAGAAGTTTAAAGAAATGAATCATGATTATTTGTTTTTGTAGCCAGTTTGAAAATAGTCCAAACCCTAATCTATATTCTTATTTGTTAATCCCGAACTAAACCATTTTGGAAAACCAATATAGTTTGGTCATTGGCTATCATATTCAAGATATGCCACCGTACTTTGACCTATATTGGTTTACATTTATAAATTTTGACTTGGATGAAGAGTTGTCTCATTGGCACTCATACCACATCTTCTTATATCTATTGATCTCAATATATTTATACCCCAGGCAAGAAACTCAAATCAGGCATTTAGAGTAGAAACAGTCTGAAACCTAAACTTTAAACTTAAATCAGTTTTACTTCCATGGTTCAAACAAATCTCACTTTTTCATTTTATAACTTGTCCTTTTGTAAATTAGCCAAAATATAATGAAGTTCTTGATTTGTTGTTTTTATACGAGTGTGTGACAGACCATGGAAGTATTATATTGACACGAACTACTACGACCCGACTTCAAACGTTCCATCTGCGATGCCGCGCGCAATTTAATGACAGGCTAATTAAATTGAAACATGAGCAATGCAATGAAAGGGGGTAACGGTTCGGATCCCGTGCAAGGACGGTTGATTTCCAAAACACAAGATGACATAATTTTTGCATTTTCCCTTACGTTTAAATGTTGTCTTCCTTTCTTTAAACATAGGTACAGATGATGAAAATTGTTGACCTTTTTGTCTCTAAAGTGTCGTAAATGGATCTGCTCAGTATAGCATTGTTCCGAGAAACCAATGATTTTACGCTTGCTTAAGTACAAAAATTCAGCTATTTCTACGTCTTTTTCCGTTATAATTGACAATTTTATGAATGTTTACATTAATATATTTTTTTTTCGGATAAAATCGTTTTTCAAAAATATTTTAACGAACTTTAACAACGTGTCCTGTAAAGTTTATAAAAAGGACTTTTTGTACCTTTTCGCATTGACTGACTGGCTCATATCATTTTCAAAGTGACAAAAAAAAAAAAAAAAAAAAAAAAAAAATTGCCGAAAAGATAGGAAATAGAAAATACTCATAATACTTTACATATCGAACGTTATAATCTTATGCGAATTTTGAAAAAAAAAACAATTATATATATATATATCCATAACAACAAAAATTCTACCCTTAGCAACCACACACCAATCAGCAAAAAGTCCATATTCCCAATGATTTAGCTATAATTTGAAGCCGTTTCCAATGGATTTGGCATCTATCAAAACATAAAGTTTGCAAAAAACACATCTGAGATATATTGATTAAAAAAAAAAGTTATGGCAAAATCACTAATTTACTATACCTAGAACTTACTTGGTACTCCAGTCCATGCAAAAAGGTACAACAACGAAAACATTACCAAATTCTAAAGTGTGCATAATTATTGGTAGCAGACTTGTGATCTATAAAACCCAGTTACTTTTTCTAATACCCTTAAGCTGTAAGCTATACACATCTTCATGTGATGACCCCCTTGTTTTATTCAAATCTTACTGAATTATTTCATATAGTTTAATCATTTTCCATGTTTAGTTTAAATATCTTAAATTGCCATTTGATGATGATCTCTCCGGTAGCAGTGGGGATAAGGCACTCGCTCTCATTGCAGATAGCAATGCAATGAAAGAGAGTAACGGTTCGAATCCCATTCAAGGACGGTTGATTTTCAAAACACAAGATGACATAATTTTCCATTTTCCTTACGTTTAAATGTTGTCTTCCTTTCTTTAAACATAGGTACAGATGATGAAAATTGTTGACCTTTTTGTCTCTAAAGTGTCGTAAATGGATCTGCTCAGTATAGCATTGTTCCGAGAAACCAATGATTTTACGCTTGCTTAAGTACAAAAATTCAGCTATTTCTACGTCTTTTTCCGTTATAATTGACAATTTTATGAATGTTTACATTAATATATATTTCTTTTTCGGATAAAATCGTTTTTCAAAAATACTTTAACGAACTTTAACAACGTGTCCTGTAAAGTTTATAAAAAGGACTTTTTGTACCTTTTCGCATTGACTGACTGGCTCAAATCGTTTTCAAAGTGACAAAAAAAAAAAAAAAAAAAAAAATCCGAAAAGATAGGAAATAGAAAATACTCATAATACTTTATATATCGAACGTTATAATCTTATGCGAATTATGAAAAAAAGACAATTATCCATAACAACTAAAATTCTATCCTTAGCAACCACACACCAATCAGCAAAAAGTCCATATTCCCAATGATTTAGCTATAATTTGAAGCCGTTTCCAATGGATTTGGCATCTATCAAAACATAAAGTTTGCAAAAAACACATCTGAGATATATTGATTAAAAAAAAAAGTTATGGCAAAATCACTAATTTACTATACCTAGAACTTACTTGGTACTCCAGTCCATGCAAAAAGGTACAACAACGAAAACATTACCAAATTCTAAAGTGTGCATAATTATTGGTAGCAGACTTGTGATCTATAAAACCCAGTTACTTTTTCTAATACCCTTAAGCTGTAAGCTATACACATCTTCATGTGATGACCCCCTTGTTTTATTCAAATCTTACTGAATTATTTCATATAGTTTAATCATTTTCCATGTTTAGTTTAAATATCTTAAATTGCCATTTGATGATGATCTCTCCGGTAGCAGTGGGGATAAGGCACTCGCTCTCATTGCAGATAGCAATGCAATGAAAGAGAGTAACGGTTCGAATCCCATTCAAGGACGGTTGATTTTCAAAACACAAGATGACATAATTTTGCATTTTCCTTACGTTTAAATGTTGTCTTCCTTTCTTTAAACATAGGTACAGATGATGAAAATTGTTGACCTTTTGTCTCTAAAGTGTCGTAAATGGATCTGCTCAGTATAGCATTGTTCCGAGAAACCAATGATTTTACGCTTGCTTAAGTACAAAAATTCAGCTATTTCTACGTCTTTTCCGTTATAATTGACAATTTTATGAATGTTTACATTAATATATATTTTTTTCGGATAAAATCGTTTTCAAAAATACTTTAACGAACTTTAACAACGTGTCCTGTAAAGTTTATAAAAAGGACTTTTTGTACCTTTTCGCATTGACTGACTGGCTCAAATCATTTTCAAAGTGACAAAAAAAAAAAAAAAAAATTCCGAAAAGATAGGAAATAGAAAATACTCATAATACTTTATATATCGAACGTTATAATCTTATGCGAATTATGAAAAAAAGACAATTATCCATAACAACTAAAATTCTATCCTTAGCAACCACACACCAATCAGCAAAAAGTCCATATTCCCAATGATTTAGCTATAATTTGAAGCCGTTTCCAATGGATTTGGCATCTATCAAAACATAAAGTTTGCAAAAACACATCTGAGATATATTGATTAAAAAAAAAAGTTATGGCAAAATCACTAATTTACTATACCTAGAACTTACTTGGTACTCCAGTCCATGCAAAAAGGTACAACAACGAAAACATTACCAAATTCTAAAGTGTGCATAATTATTGGTAGCAGACTTGTGATCTATAAACCCAGTTACTTTTTCTAATACCCTTAAGCTGTAAGCTATACACATCTTCATGTGATGACCCCCTTGTTTTATTCAAATCTTACTGAATTATTTCATATAGTTTAATCATTTTCCATGTTTAGTTTAAATATCTTAAATTGCCATTTGATGATGATCTCTCCGGTAGCAGTGGGGATAAGGCACTCGCTCTCATTGCAGATAGCAATGCAATGAAAGAGAGTAACGGTTCGAATCCCATTCAAGGACGGTTGATTTTCAAAACACAAGATGACATAATTTTGCATTTTCCTTACGTTTAAATGTTGTCTTCCTTTCTTTAAACATAGGTACAGATGATGAAAATTGTTGACCTTTTGTCTCTAAAGTGTCGTAAATGGATCTGCTCAGTATAGCATTGTTCCGAGAAACCAATGATTTTACGCTTGCTTAAGTACAAAATTCAGCTATTTCTACGTCTTTTCCGTTATAATTGACAATTTTATGAATGTTTACATTAATATATATTTTTTTCGGATAAAATCGTTTTCAAAAATACTTTAACGAACTTTAACAACGTGTCCTGTAAAGTTTATAAAAGGACTTTTGTACCTTTTCGCATTGACTGACTGGCTCAAATCATTTTCAAAGTGACAAAAAAAAAAAAAAAAAAAAAATTCCGAAAAGATAGGAAATAGAAAATACTCATAATACTTTATATATCGAACGTTATAATCTTATGCGAATTTTGAAAAAAGACAATTATCCATAACAACTAAAATTCTATCCTTAGCAACCACACACCAATCAGCAAAAGTCCATATTCCCAATGATTTAGCTATAATTTGAAGCCGTTTCCAATGGATTTGGCATCTATCAAAACATAAAGTTTGCAAAAACACATCTGAGATATATTGATTAAAAAAAAGTTATGGCAAAATCACTAATTTACTATACCTAGAACTTACTTGGTACTCCAGTCCATGCAAAAGGTACAACAACGAAAACATTACCAAATTCTAAAGTGTGCATAATTATTGGTAGCAGACTTGTGATCTATAAAACCCAGTTACTTTTCTAATACCCTTAAGCTGTAAGCTATACACATCTTCATGTGATGACCCCTTGTTTTATTCAAATCTTTCTGAATTATTTCATATAGTTTAATCATTTTCCATGTTTAGTTTAAATATCTTAAATTGCCATTTGATGATGATCTCTCCGGTAGCAGTGGGGATAAGGCACTCGCTCTCATTGCAGATAGCAATGCAATGAAAGAGAGTAACGGTTCGAATCCCATTCAAGGACGGTTGATTTTCAAAACACAAGATGACATAATTTTGCATTTTCCTTACGTTTAAATGTTGTCTTCCTTTCTTTAAACATAGGTACAGATGATGAAAATTGTTGACCTTTTGTCTCTAAAGTGTCGTAAATGGATCTGCTCAGTATAGCATTGTTCCGAGAAACCAATGATTTTACGCTTGCTTAAGTACAAAAATTCAGCTATTTCTACGTCTTTTCCGTTATAATTGACAATTTTATGAATGTTTACATTAATATATATTTTTTTCGGATAAAATCGTTTTCAAAATACTTTAACGAACTTTAACAACGTGTCCTGTAAAGTTTATAAAAGGACTTTTGTACCTTTTCGCATTGACTGACTGGCTCAAATCGTTTTCAAAGTGACAAAAAAAAAAAAAAAAAAAAAAAATTCCGAAAAGATAGGAAATAGAAAATACTCATAATACTTTATATATCGAACGTTATAATCTTATGCGAATTATGAAAAAAAGACAATTATCCATAACAACTAAAATTCTATCCTTAGCAACCACACACCAATCAGCAAAAAGTCCATATTCCCAATGATTTAGCTATAATTTGAAGCCGTTTCCAATGGATTTGGCATCTATCAAAACATAAAGTTTGCAAAAACACATCTGAGATATATTGATTAAAAAAAAGTTATGGCAAAATCACTAATTTACTATACCTAGAACTTACTTGGTACTCCAGTCCATGCAAAAGGTACAACAACGAAAACATTACCAAATTCTAAAGTGTGCATAATTATTGGTAGCAGACTTGTGATCTATAAAACCCAGTTACTTTTTCTAATACCCTTAAGCTGTAAGCTATACACATCTTCATGTGATGACCCCTTGTTTTATTCAAATCTTTCTGAATTATTTCATATAGTTTAATCATTTTCCATGTTTAGTTTAAATATCTTAAATTGCCATTTGATGATGATCTCTCCGGTAGCAGTGGGGATAAGGCACTCGCTCTCATTGCAGATAGCAATGCAATGAAAGAGAGTAACGGTTCGAATCCCATTCAAGGACGGTTGATTTTCAAAACACAAGATGACATAATTTTGCATTTTCCTTACGTTTAAATGTTGTCTTCCTTTCTTTAAACATAGGTACAGATGATGAAAATTGTTGACCTTTTGTCTCTAAAGTGTCGTAAATGGATCTGCTCAGTATAGCATTGTTCCGAGAAACCAATGATTTTACGCTTGCTTAAGTACAAAATTCAGCTATTTCTACGTCTTTTCCGTTATAATTGACAATTTTATGAATGTTTACATTAATATATATTTTTTTCGGATAAAATCGTTTTTCAAAAATACTTTAACGAACTTTAACAACGTGTCCTGTAAAGTTTATAAAAAGGACTTTTTGTACCTTTTCGCATTGACTGACTGGCTCAAATCGTTTTCAAAGTGACAAAAAAAAAAAAAAAAAAAAAAATTCCGAAAAGATAGGAAATAGAAAATACTCATAATACTTTATATATCGAACGTTATAATCTTATGCGAATTATGAAAAAAAGACAATTATCCATAACAACTAAAATTCTATCCTTAGCAACCACACACCAATCAGCAAAAGTCCATATTCCCAATGATTTAGCTATAATTTGAAGCCGTTTCCAATGGATTTGGCATCTATCAAAACATAAAGTTTGCAAAAACACATCTGAGATATATTGATTAAAAAAAAGTTATGGCAAAATCACTAATTTACTATACCTAGAACTTACTTGGTACTCCAGTCCATGCAAAAGGTACAACAACGAAAACATTACCAAATTCTAAAGTGTGCATAATTATTGGTAGCAGACTTGTGATCTATAAACCCAGTTACTTTTTCTAATACCCTTAAGCTGTAAGCTATACACATCTTCATGTGATGACCCCTTGTTTTATTCAAATCTTTCTGAATTATTTCATATAGTTTAATCATTTTCCATGTTTAGTTTAAATATCTTAAATTGCCATTTGATGATGATCTCTCCGGTAGCAGTGGGGATAAGGCACTCGCTCTCATTGCAGATAGCAATGCAATGAAAGAGAGTAACGGTTCGAATCCCATTCAAGGACGGTTGATTTTCAAAACACAAGATGACATAATTTTGCATTTTCCTTACGTTTAAATGTTGTCTTCCTTTCTTTAAACATAGGTACAGATGATGAAAATTGTTGACCTTTTGTCTCTAAAGTGTCGTAAATGGATCTGCTCAGTATAGCATTGTTCCGAGAAACCAATGATTTTACGCTTGCTTAAGTACAAAATTCAGCTATTTCTACGTCTTTTTCCGTTATAATTGACAATTTTATGAATGTTTACATTAATATATATTTTTTTCGGATAAAATCGTTTTCAAAATACTTTAACGAACTTTAACAACGTGTCCTGTAAAGTTTATAAAAGGACTTTTGTACCTTTTCGCATTGACTGACTGGCTCAAATCATTTTCAAAGTGACAAAAAAAAAAAAAAAAAAAAATTCCGAAAAGATAGGAAATAGAAAATACTCATAATACTTTATATATCGAACGTTATAATCTTATGCGAATTTTGAAAAAGACAATTATCCATAACAACTAAAATTCTATCCTTAGCAACCACACACCAATCAGCAAAAGTCCATATTCCCAATGATTTAGCTATAATTTGAAGCCGTTTCCAATGGATTTGGCATCTATCAAAACATAAAGTTTGCAAAAAACACATCTGAGATATATTGATTAAAAAAAAAAGTTATGGCAAAATCACTAATTTACTATACCTAGAACTTACTTGGTACTCCAGTCCATGCAAAAAGGTACAACAACGAAAACATTACCAAATTCTAAAGTGTGCATAATTATTGGTAGCAGACTTGTGATCTATAAAACCCAGTTACTTTTTCTAATACCCTTAAGCTGTAAGCTATACACATCTTCATGTGATGACCCCCTTGTTTTATTCAAATCTTACTGAATTATTTCATATAGTTTAATCATTTTCCATGTTTAGTTTAAATATCTTAAATTGCCATTTGATGATGATCTCTCCGGTAGCAGTGGGGATAAGGCACTCGCTCTCATTGCAGATAGCAATGCAATGAAAGAGAGTAACGGTTCGAATCCCATTCAAGGACGGTTGATTTTCAAAACACAAGATGACATAATTTTGCATTTTCCTTACGTTTAAATGTTGTCTTCCTTTCTTTAAACATAGGTACAGATGATGAAAATTGTTGACCTTTTGTCTCTAAAGTGTCGTAAATGGATCTGCTCAGTATAGCATTGTTCCGAGAAACCAATGATTTTACGCTTGCTTAAGTACAAAATTCAGCTATTTCTACGTCTTTTCCGTTATAATTGACAATTTTATGAATGTTTACATTAATATATATTTTTTTTCGGATAAAATCGTTTTCAAAATACTTTAACGAACTTTAACAACGTGTCCTGTAAAGTTTATAAAAGGACTTTTGTACCTTTTCGCATTGACTGACTGGCTCAAATCGTTTTCAAAGTGACAAAAAAAAAAAAAAAAAAAAAAAATTCCGAAAAGATAGGAAATAGAAAATACTCATAATACTTTATATATCGAACGTTATAATCTTATGCGAATTATGAAAAAAAGACAATTATCCATAACAACTAAAATTCTATCCTTAGCAACCACACACCAATCAGCAAAAAGTCCATATTCCCAATGATTTAGCTATAATTTGAAGCCGTTTCCAATGGATTTGGCATCTATCAAAACATAAAGTTTGCAAAAAACACATCTGAGATATATTGATTAAAAAAAAAAGTTATGGCAAAATCACTAATTTACTATACCTAGAACTTACTTGGTACTCCAGTCCATGCAAAAAGGTACAACAACGAAAACATTACCAAATTCTAAAGTGTGCATAATTATTGGTAGCAGACTTGTGATCTATAAAACCCAGTTACTTTTTCTAATACCCTTAAGCTGTAAGCTATACACATCTTCATGTGATGACCCCCTTGTTTTATTCAAATCTTACTGAATTATTTCATATAGTTTAATCATTTTCCATGTTTAGTTTAAATATCTTAAATTGCCATTTGATGATGATCTCTCCGGTAGCAGTGGGGATAAGGCACTCGCTCTCATTGCAGATAGCAATGCAATGAAAGAGAGTAACGGTTCGAATCCCATTCAAGGACGGTTGATTTTCAAAACACAAGATGACATAATTTTGCATTTTCCTTACGTTTAAATGTTGTCTTCCTTTCTTTAAACATAGGTACAGATGATGAAAATTGTTGACCTTTTGTCTCTAAAGTGTCGTAAATGGATCTGCTCAGTATAGCATTGTTCCGAGAAACCAATGATTTTACGCTTGCTTAAGTACAAAAATTCAGCTATTTCTACGTCTTTTCCGTTATAATTGACAATTTTATGAATGTTTACATTAATATATATTTTTTTCGGATAAAATCGTTTTCAAAATACTTTAACGAACTTTAACAACGTGTCCTGTAAAGTTTATAAAAGGACTTTTGTACCTTTTCGCATTGACTGACTGGCTCAAATCATTTTCAAAGTGACAAAAAAAAAAAAAAAAAAAAAATTCCGAAAAGATAGGAAATAGAAAATACTCATAATACTTTATATATCGAACGTTATAATCTTATGCGAATTTTGAAAAAAGACAATTATCCATAACAACTAAAATTCTATCCTTAGCAACCACACACCAATCAGCAAAAAGTCCATATTCCCAATGATTTAGCTATAATTTGAAGCCGTTTCCAATGGATTTGGCATCTATCAAAACATAAAGTTTGCAAAAACACATCTGAGATATATTGATTAAAAAAAGTTATGGCAAAATCACTAATTTACTATACCTAGAACTTACTTGGTACTCCAGTCCATGCAAAAAGGTACAACAACGAAAACATTACCAAATTCTAAAGTGTGCATAATTATTGGTAGCAGACTTGTGATCTATAAAACCCAGTTACTTTTTCTAATACCCTTAAGCTGTAAGCTATACACATCTTCATGTGATGACCCCCTTGTTTTATTCAAATCTTACTGAATTATTTCATATAGTTTAATCATTTTCCATGTTTAGTTTAAATATCTTAAATTGCCATTTGATGATGATCTCTCCGGTAGCAGTGGGGATAAGGCACTCGCTCTCATTGCAGATAGCAATGCAATGAAAGAGAGTAACGGTTCGAATCCCATTCAAGGACGGTTGATTTTCAAAACACAAGATGACATAATTTTTGCATTTTCCCTTACGTTTAAATGTTGTCTTCCTTTCTTTAAACATAGGTACAGATGATGAAAATTGTTGACCTTTTTGTCTCTAAAGTGTCGTAAATGGATCTGCTCAGTATAGCATTGTTCCGAGAAACCAATGATTTTACGCTTGCTTAAGTACAAAAATTCAGCTATTTCTACGTCTTTTTCCGTTATAATTGACAATTTTATGAATGTTTACATTAATATATATTTTTTTCGGATAAAATCGTTTTTCAAAAATACTTTAACGAACTTTAACAACGTGTCCTGTAAAGTTTATAAAAAGGACTTTTTGTACCTTTTCGCATTGACTGACTGGCTCAAATCGTTTTCAAAGTGACAAAAAAAAAAAAAAAAAAAAAAAAATTCCGAAAAGATAGGAAATAGAAAATACTCATAATACTTTATATATCGAACGTTATAATCTTATGCGAATTATGAAAAAAAGACAATTATCCATAACAACTAAAATTCTATCCTTAGCAACCACACACCAATCAGCAAAAAGTCCATATTCCCAATGATTTAGCTATAATTTGAAGCCGTTTCCAATGGATTTGGCATCTATCAAAACATAAAGTTTGCAAAAAACACATCTGAGATATATTGATTAAAAAAAAAAGTTATGGCAAAATCACTAATTTACTATACCTAGAACTTACTTGGTACTCCAGTCCATGCAAAAAGGTACAACAACGAAAACATTACCAAATTCTAAAGTGTGCATAATTATTGGTAGCAGACTTGTGATCTATAAAACCCAGTTACTTTTTCTAATACCCTTAAGCTGTAAGCTATACACATCTTCATGTGATGACCCCTTGTTTTATTCAAATCTTTCTGAATTATTTCATATAGTTTAATCATTTTCCATGTTTAGTTTAAATATCTTAAATTGCCATTTGATGATGATCTCTCCGGTAGCAGTGGGGATAAGGCACTCGCTCTCATTGCAGATAGCAATGCAATGAAAGAGAGTAACGGTTCGAATCCCATTCAAGGACGGTTGATTTTCAAAACACAAGATGACATAATTTTGCATTTTCCTTACGTTTAAATGTTGTCTTCCTTTCTTTAAACATAGGTACAGATGATGAAAATTGTTGACCTTTTGTCTCTAAAGTGTCGTAAATGGATCTGCTCAGTATAGCATTGTTCCGAGAAACCAATGATTTTACGCTTGCTTAAGTACAAAAATTCAGCTATTTCTACGTCTTTTCCGTTATAATTGACAATTTTATGAATGTTTACATTAATATATATTTTTTTCGGATAAAATCGTTTTCAAAATACTTTAACGAACTTTAACAACGTGTCCTGTAAAGTTTATAAAAGGACTTTTGTACCTTTTCGCATTGACTGACTGGCTCAAATCATTTTCAAAGTGACAAAAAAAAAAAAAAAAAAAAAATTCCGAAAAGATAGGAAATAGAAAATACTCATAATACTTTATATATCGAACGTTATAATCTTATGCGAATTTTGAAAAAAGACAATTATCCATAACAACTAAAATTCTATCCTTAGCAACCACACACCAATCAGCAAAAGTCCATATTCCCAATGATTTAGCTATAATTTGAAGCCGTTTCCAATGGATTTGGCATCTATCAAAACATAAAGTTTGCAAAAACACATCTGAGATATATTGATTAAAAAAAAGTTATGGCAAAATCACTAATTTACTATACCTAGAACTTACTTGGTACTCCAGTCCATGCAAAAGGTACAACAACGAAAACATTACCAAATTCTAAAGTGTGCATAATTATTGGTAGCAGACTTGTGATCTATAAAACCCAGTTACTTTTTCTAATACCCTTAAGCTGTAAGCTATACACATCTTCATGTGATGACCCCTTGTTTTATTCAAATCTTTCTGAATTATTTCATATAGTTTAATCATTTTCCATGTTTAGTTTAAATATCTTAAATTGCCATTTGATGATGATCTCTCCGGTAGCAGTGGGGATAAGGCACTCGCTCTCATTGCAGATAGCAATGCAATGAAAGAGAGTAACGGTTCGAATCCCATTCAAGGACGGTTGATTTTCAAAACACAAGATGACATAATTTTGCATTTTCCTTACGTTTAAATGTTGTCTTCCTTTCTTTAAACATAGGTACAGATGATGAAAATTGTTGACCTTTTGTCTCTAAAGTGTCGTAAATGGATCTGCTCAGTATAGCATTGTTCCGAGAAACCAATGATTTTACGCTTGCTTAAGTACAAAATTCAGCTATTTCTACGTCTTTTTCCGTTATAATTGACAATTTTATGAATGTTTACATTAATATATATTTTTTTCGGATAAAATCGTTTTCAAAATACTTTAACGAACTTTAACAACGTGTCCTGTAAAGTTTATAAAAGGACTTTTGTACCTTTTCGCATTGACTGACTGGCTCAAATCATTTTCAAAGTGACAAAAAAAAAAAAAAAAAAAAAAATTCCGAAAAGATAGGAAATAGAAAATACTCATAATACTTTATATATCGAACGTTATAATCTTATGCGAATTTTGAAAAAGACAATTATCCATAACAACTAAAATTCTATCCTTAGCAACCACACACCAATCAGCAAAAAGTCCATATTCCCAATGATTTAGCTATAATTTGAAGCCGTTTCCAATGGATTTGGCATCTATCAAAACATAAAGTTTGCAAAAAACACATCTGAGATATATTGATTAAAAAAAAAAGTTATGGCAAAATCACTAATTTACTATACCTAGAACTTACTTGGTACTCCAGTCCATGCAAAAGGTACAACAACGAAAACATTACCAAATTCTAAAGTGTGCATAATTATTGGTAGCAGACTTGTGATCTATAAAACCCAGTTACTTTTTCTAATACCCTTAAGCTGTAAGCTATACACATCTTCATGTGATGACCCCCTTGTTTTATTCAAATCTTACTGAATTATTTCATATAGTTTAATCATTTTCCATGTTTAGTTTAAATATCTTAAATTGCCATTTGATGATGATCTCCGGTAGCAGTGGGGATAAGGCACTCGCTCTCATTGCAGATAGCAATGCAATGAAAGAGAGTAACGGTTCGAATCCCATTCAAGGACGGTTGATTTTCAAAACACAAGATGACATAATTTTGCATTTTCCTTACGTTTAAATGTTGTCTTCCTTTCTTTAAACATAGGTACAGATGATGAAAATTGTTGACCTTTTGTCTCTAAAGTGTCGTAAATGGATCTGCTCAGTATAGCATTGTTCCGAGAAACCAATGATTTTACGCTTGCTTAAGTACAAAAATTCAGCTATTTCTACGTCTTTTCCGTTATAATTGACAATTTTATGAATGTTTACATTAATATATATTTTTTTCGGATAAAATCGTTTTTCAAAAATACTTTAACGAACTTTAACAACGTGTCCTGTAAAGTTTATAAAAAGGACTTTTTGTACCTTTTCGCATTGACTGACTGGCTCAAATCATTTTCAAAGTGACAAAAAAAAAAAAAAAAAAAAAAATCCGAAAAGATAGGAAATAGAAAATACTCATAATACTTTATATATCGAACGTTATAATCTTATGCGAATTATGAAAAAAAGACAATTATCCATAACAACTAAAATTCTATCCTTAGCAACCACACACCAATCAGCAAAAAGTCCATATTCCCAATGATTTAGCTATAATTTGAAGCCGTTTCCAATGGATTTGGCATCTATCAAAACATAAAGTTTGCAAAAAACACATCTGAGATATATTGATTAAAAAAAAAAGTTATGGCAAAATCACTAATTTACTATACCTAGAACTTACTTGGTACTCCAGTCCATGCAAAAAGGTACAACAACGAAAACATTACCAAATTCTAAAGTGTGCATAATTATTGGTAGCAGACTTGTGATCTATAAAACCCAGTTACTTTTTCTAATACCCTTAAGCTGTAAGCTATACACATCTTCATGTGATGACCCCCTTGTTTTATTCAAATCTTACTGAATTATTTCATATAGTTTAATCATTTTCCATGTTTAGTTTAAATATCTTAAATTGCCATTTGATGATGATCTCTCCGGTAGCAGTGGGGATAAGGCACTCGCTCTCATTGCAGATAGCAATGCAATGAAAGAGAGTAACGGTTCGAATCCCATTCAAGGACGGTTGATTTTCAAAACACAAGATGACATAATTTTGCATTTTCCTTACGTTTAAATGTTGTCTTCCTTTCTTTAAACATAGGTACAGATGATGAAAATTGTTGACCTTTTTGTCTCTAAAGTGTCGTAAATGGATCTGCTCAGTATAGCATTGTTCCGAGAAACCAATGATTTTACGCTTGCTTAAGTACAAAAATTCAGCTATTTCTACGTCTTTTTCCGTTATAATTGACAATTTTATGAATGTTTACATTAATATATATTTTTTTCGGATAAAATCGTTTTCAAAATACTTTAACGAACTTTAACAACGTGTCCTGTAAAGTTTATAAAAGGACTTTTGTACCTTTTCGCATTGACTGACTGGCTCAAATCATTTTCAAAGTGACAAAAAAAAAAAAAAAAAAAAAATTCCGAAAAGATAGGAAATAGAAAATACTCATAATACTTTATATATCGAACGTTATAATCTTATGCGAATTTTGAAAAAGACAATTATCCATAACAACTAAAATTCTATCCTTAGCAACCACACACCAATCAGCAAAAGTCCATATTCCCAATGATTTAGCTATAATTTGAAGCCGTTTCCAATGGATTTGGCATCTATCAAAACATAAAGTTTGCAAAAACACATCTGAGATATATTGATTAAAAAAAGTTATGGCAAAATCACTAATTTACTATACCTAGAACTTACTTGGTACTCCAGTCCATGCAAAAAGGTACAACAACGAAAACATTACCAAATTCTAAAGTGTGCATAATTATTGGTAGCAGACTTGTGATCTATAAAACCCAGTTACTTTTTCTAATACCCTTAAGCTGTAAGCTATACACATCTTCATGTGATGACCCCCTTGTTTTATTCAAATCTTTCTGAATTATTTCATATAGTTTAATCATTTTCCATGTTTAGTTTAAATATCTTAAATTGCCATTTGATGATGATCTCTCCGGTAGCAGTGGGGATAAGGCACTCGCTCTCATTGCAGATAGCAATGCAATGAAAGAGAGTAACGGTTCGAATCCCATTCAAGGACGGTTGATTTTCAAAACACAAGATGACATAATTTTTGCATTTTCCCTTACGTTTAAATGTTGTCTTCCTTTCTTTAAACATAGGTACAGATGATGAAAATTGTTGACCTTTTTGTCTCTAAAGTGTCGTAAATGGATCTGCTCAGTATAGCATTGTTCCGAGAAACCAATGATTTTACGCTTGCTTAAGTACAAAATTCAGCTATTTCTACGTCTTTTTCCGTTATAATTGACAATTTTATGAATGTTTACATTAATATATATTTTTTTCGGATAAAATCGTTTTCAAAATACTTTAACGAACTTTAACAACGTGTCCTGTAAAGTTTATAAAAGGACTTTTGTACCTTTTCGCATTGACTGACTGGCTCAAATCATTTTCAAAGTGACAAAAAAAAAAAAAAAAAAAAAAATTCCGAAAAGATAGGAAATAGAAAATACTCATAATACTTTATATATCGAACGTTATAATCTTATGCGAATTTTGAAAAAAGACAATTATCCATAACAACTAAAATTCTATCCTTAGCAACCACACACCAATCAGCAAAAGTCCATATTCCCAATGATTTAGCTATAATTTGAAGCCGTTTCCAATGGATTTGGCATCTATCAAAACATAAAGTTTGCAAAAACACATCTGAGATATATTGATTAAAAAAAAGTTATGGCAAAATCACTAATTTACTATACCTAGAACTTACTTGGTACTCCAGTCCATGCAAAAGGTACAACAACGAAAACATTACCAAATTCTAAAGTGTGCATAATTATTGGTAGCAGACTTGTGATCTATAAAACCCAGTTACTTTTTCTAATACCCTTAAGCTGTAAGCTATACACATCTTCATGTGATGACCCCTTGTTTTATTCAAATCTTTCTGAATTATTTCATATAGTTTAATCATTTTCCATGTTTAGTTTAAATATCTTAAATTGCCATTTGATGATGATCTCTCCGGTAGCAGTGGGGATAAGGCACTCGCTCTCATTGCAGATAGCAATGCAATGAAAGAGAGTAACGGTTCGAATCCCATTCAAGGACGGTTGATTTTCAAAACACAAGATGACATAATTTTGCATTTTCCTTACGTTTAAATGTTGTCTTCCTTTCTTTAAACATAGGTACAGATGATGAAAATTGTTGACCTTTTTGTCTCTAAAGTGTCGTAAATGGATCTGCTCAGTATAGCATTGTTCCGAGAAACCAATGATTTTACGCTTGCTTAAGTACAAAAATTCAGCTATTTCTACGTCTTTTTCCGTTATAATTGACAATTTTATGAATGTTTACATTAATATATATTTTTTTCGGATAAAATCGTTTTCAAAATACTTTAACGAACTTTAACAACGTGTCCTGTAAAGTTTATAAAAGGACTTTTGTACTGATTTAAAATTATAACAATTCAAAAAACTAAAAATAAAAAAACAATAAAAAAAAAAATTACCAATATAGTAATAAGTAATGGTTCACAAAAATTAAAATTAAAAAAATTAAATTTTGAATTTAAAATAAACAGTTTTTAATACCTAAACTTCTTTACCCTTATGCCCAAAACAACATCCAAAATCCAATTTAATTCATTTATATTTTAATTTATTTTGTTTGTTTTACCTTAAAGTAAAACCTCTGGAGATTAAAAAGTAATTAAATATATAATTATTTTCAAACGGTTAGAAATTTCAAAACCATTAATAACTTCCTTTCAAGGTAAATTTTTTTCTTTCTATAAGAAGTTAATTTTACCTTGCTAAATTATTTTCAAAACCAGAATTTTCAAATTACTATTTATCTTGTTCTTTTTACAAATTTATAATTTTAAATTGTTATTTTTTTAAATTCGTAAAATAATTTTGCTTATTCAATCCTGAAATTTAAAAGATTTGTTCCTTTCCATTTAAGGTTTCCTTTATTTCAATCAAATAATTAAATTAAATTTTAAAAAAATAATAAAATTAGAATAAATCCTTTAAATTTAAAAAGGACTTATATTTCCAATTTGCAAACTTACAATAAAAAAAAAAAACAGATAGAAATAAATTCCAATGTTTTAGATAAATTAAACTAGATTTGAAAACAAATAATTTAAAAAATCTTATTTAAAAAAATACAAATAAATTTTTACCATAATTAATTTCATCATAAAATCAAACAAAATTAAAATACTTAAATGTATTAAAAGTTTAAAATTTTTATAAACTTACTTTACTTACCATTCATGGTAACTTACAAATCTTTGATTTAATTAAATTAGAAATTAATCTTAACCATTTTTTAAATATTAAATTGATTTAATACTCTTCATGAGTAAATCCCTCTTGCGAATTATGAAAATAAGGTTAAATTTTTAAAATTTTAAACATTTATTTTACCAGAAATAAATTTCCTATTTAAATTTGAAATTAACTTTGAATTTCCAAGTTAAATGGTGCCATTTTTCCATTTCAGGAAAATTTCCTCTAAAAATAGATTTTGAAAAATTTTCTTAATAAATTTTATATACTTTTTCGAAAACTTTTAATTTATAAAATCATTTAAAGTCTTCGAAAAAACTTTTAAAATTTTCTTAAGATTAAATTTTTAAGGTAAAAAAAATTTAATACCCAAATTAAGAATTTAAAAAACTTTAAATTAAAGATACTTAAATTGAACAATTTATCAAAAATTAAAAAAAAAATTAAAATAAATAAAATTCTTTTTAAACCACTAAATTTATTTAAATAAATTTAAAAACTTAATATTTGGACTCAAAAAAGTAGAAAACACTATTATATTTAGATTAGGTTGATCAAAAACTAATTTAAAACCAAAATTTATTTTAAAAAAAGATGAATACATTTATTCCTTATTATTGGTACTTCCTTTCTTAAAACTTTTACAAATTAAAATTTATTATTTACCTTTTATTTATTTAATTTTAAATTTTTAATATACATTGTAGAACCATTTTTCCAATTTATGAATAAATAGGTAACTTCTCCTTCAGTTATTCAAAAAAGAATTTATAATTTTTAAGTAATTATAACCTTTTTTAAATGCTCAATTTAAAGTTTACCTCTTAAAGTTTTAAAAGAATTTTTCCTTTTCCAGAAATTTGCTTCTTTTCAAAATAGTTCAATGTTGAAAAAATTTACTTTTAAAAAATTCTTAAATTTTTGATAACTTTTAAAATATTTAACCTTAATAATTTTTAATTTTAAAAGAATTTAATTTTACATTATATAAAATTTTTCGTAAAAAAAAAAAAATTAACAATTAAATGAAAATTTCAAATTAAAAAGATTTATTCATTGACGAATTTGGAAATTTATATAAAAAAAATTCCAAAAGAAAATATCATTTTAAAAAAAAATCATAATTTTAAATAATAACCTTACCAATCCCTGCAAAACAATACAAAACATCCAAATTTGAAATTATTTAATTGGATTCAACAAAAAATTTAAAACACATGATATTTTAAAAAGTTTGAAATCACATTTCATTAATTGTTTACCAAATTACAAATTAAATTAATTTAAATTATATCATTAAAAGTTAAATTTAAAGATTTTGTAACTTTGTCGTGGTAACACCTTGTTATTTCAAACTTAACTAATTATTCAATTAGTTTAATCCCATTTTCTGTTTATTTAAAAATATTTAATTGATTATATCTTCCTTGAGTCTTTAAAATATAAATTGAAATTTGGTTTTCCACAAAAGGTTTTTCATTCAGTAAATATTGCTTTCCTTAAATTAAATTGTTTACTTTTAAAACAAGGATTTCTAAGTTTTAAATTTTACCTTTTTAAAGTTTATTTACTTTTTTATGCAATAAATGTTCGAAAATTTTTTAAATTGTTAAAATTTAAAATTTAAAATTTCTGTCCTTATTAAGCTTTTGATTTCAATATTTTCGTAAAAGTTAAAAAAAAAAAATTAAAAATTAAAAATTATATATATTTATTTTGGAATTTAATCTTTTGAATTTTGAAAAAGAAATCATACAAAAATTACCTAAAAAAAAAAATTTAAAAGTATATCCAAATATTTAAATAAAAAAAAAAAAATTTAAAAAAAAATAAAATTCAAAAAATTTAATTTTAAAAAAAATTTGAAAAAACCAATTTTAAAAAACTAAATTTTTCCAGGGCCCAAAATAAAAACAAAATTCCCAAATTTAGTATAATTATTTAAAAAAAAACAAATTTTTTAAAAAACCTTTTATATAAAAATTAAAAAACCCTTTTTAAATTCAAATTTTGGAAACCCTTTGAAAAAACCAGATTTTAAAATTTAAAGCAAATTTAAACTTTGAAAAACCTTTTTTTTCAATCTTTTGAAAATTTTTTTATTAAACCCTTTTTTAAAATTTTAATTATTTTTAAATTTTTTTTATTTGGTTTTTCTTAAAAAGGAAGAGAGAAATTTTGGGTTTTTAAAGGGGTTTTTCCAAAAACAAAAGGGAAACCTTGTTTTTTCCTTTTTTAAAAAAAATTAAAATTTTCCTTTTTTCTTTAAATGTTTTTTTTTCAAAAATTTTTGGAAAAATGTTTTTTTTTAAGCAAAACTTTAAAGTTTTAAAAAATTTTTTTTTAAATAAAATTTTTCATTTTTGTTTAAAAAAAAAATTAAAAATTTTTTTAAAATTTTTAAAACCCTTAACCGGGAATTTTAAAAAGGCCCAAAAAAAAAAAAAAAATTTCCAAAAAAAAGAAAATCTTTAAATTTAAAAAAAATTTGGAAATTTAAAAAAAAAATTTAAAAAATTTAATAATTTAAAAAAAAATAAAAAAATTTCCCATAAATAAATTTTTTCACCCCAAAAAAAAACCAAAAAATTAATTAAATTTGAAATTTTAAATTTGGCAAAACATAAATTTCAAAACCAACTTTGGTATATTTTTCCATGTTTAGTTTAAATATCTTAAATTGCCATTTGATGATGATCTCTCCGGTAGCAGTGGGGATAAGGCACTCGCTCTCATTGCAGATAGCAATGCAATGAAAGAGAGTAACAGTTCGAATCCCATTCAAGGACGGTTGATTTTCAAAACACAAGATGACATAATTTTGCATTTTCCTTACGTTTAAATGTTGTCTTCCTTTCTTTAAACATAGGTACAGATGATGAAAATTGTTGACCTTTTGTCTCTAAAGTGTCGTAAATGGATCTGCTCAGTATAGCATTGTTCCGAGAAACCAATGATTTTACGCTTGCTTAAGTACAAAAATTCAGCTATTTCTACGTCTTTTCCGTTATAATTGACAATTTTATGAATGTTTACATTAATATATATTTTTTCGGATAAAATCGTTTTCAAAATACTTTAACGAACTTTAACAACGTGTCCTGTAAAGTTTATAAAAGGACTTTTTGTACCTTTTCGCATTGACTGACTGGCTCAAATCATTTTCAAAGTGACAAAAAAAAAAAAAAAAATTCCGAAAAGATAGGAAATAGAAAATACTCATAATACTTTATATATCGAACGTTATAATCTTATGCGAATTATGAAAAAAAGACAATTATCCATAACAACTAAAATTCTATCCTTAGCAACCACACACCAATCAGCAAAAAGTCCATATTCCCAATGATTTAGCTATAATTTGAAGCCGTTTCCAATGGATTTGGCATCTATCAAAACATAAAGTTTGCAAAAAACACATCTGAGATATATTGATTAAAAAAAAAAGTTATGGCAAAATCACTAATTTACTATACCTAGAACTTACTTGGTACTCCAGTCCATGCAAAAGGTACAACAACGAAAACATTACCAAATTCTAAAGTGTGCATAATTATTGGTAGCAGACTTGTGATCTATAAAACCCAGTTACTTTTTCTAATACCCTTAAGCTGTAAGCTATACACATCTTCATGTGATGACCCCTTGTTTTATTCAAATCTTTCTGAATTATTTCATATAGTTTAATCATTTTCCATGTTTAGTTTAAATATCTTAAATTGCCATTTGATGATGATCTCTCCGGTAGCAGTGGGGATAAGGCACTCGCTCTCATTGCAGATAGCAATGCAATGAAAGAGAGTAACGGTTCGAATCCCATTCAAGGACGGTTGATTTTCAAAACACAAGATGACATAATTTTGCATTTTCCTTACGTTTAAATGTTGTCTTCCTTTCTTTAAACATAGGTACAGATGATGAAAATTGTTGACCTTTTTGTCTCTAAAGTGTCGTAAATGGATCTGCTCAGTATAGCATTGTTCCGAGAAACCAATGATTTTACGCTTGCTTAAGTACAAAAATTCAGCTATTTCTACGTCTTTTTCCGTTATAATTGACAATTTTATGAATGTTTACATTAATATATATTTTTTTTTCGGATAAAATCGTTTTTCAAAAATACTTTAACGAACTTTAACAACGTGTCCTGTAAAGTTTATAAAAAGGACTTTTTGTACCTTTTCGCATTGACTGACTGGCTCAAATCATTTTCAAAGTGACAAAAAAAAAAAAAAAAAAAAATTCCGAAAAGATAGGAAATAGAAAATACTCATAATACTTTATATATCGAACGTTATAATCTTATGCGAATTATGAAAAAAAGACAATTATCCATAACAACTAAAATTCTATCCTTAGCAACCACACACCAATCAGCAAAAAGTCCATATTCCCAATGATTTAGCTATAATTTGAAGCCGTTTCCAATGGATTTGGCATCTATCAAAACATAAAGTTTGCAAAAAACACATCTGAGATATATTGATTAAAAAAAAAAGTTATGGCAAAATCACTAATTTACTATACCTAGAACTTACTTGGTACTCCAGTCCATGCAAAAAGGTACAACAACGAAAACATTACCAAATTCTAAAGTGTGCATAATTATTGGTAGCAGACTTGTGATCTATAAAACCCAGTTACTTTTTCTAATACCCTTAAGCTGTAAGCTATACACATCTTCATGTGATGACCCCCTTGTTTTATTCAAATCTTACTGAATTATTTCATATAGTTTAATCATTTTCCATGTTTAGTTTAAATATCTTAAATTGCCATTTGATGATGATCTCTCCGGTAGCAGTGGCCTGTGGGGATAAGGCACTCGCTCTCAATGCAGATAGGAATGCAATGAAAGAGAGTAACGGTTCGAATCCCATTCAAGGACGGTTGATTTTCAAAACACAAGATGACATAATTTTGCATTTTCCCTTACGTTTAAATGTTGTCTTCCTTTCTTTAAACATAGGTACAGATGATGAAAATTGTTGACCTTTTGTCTCTAAAGTGTCGTAAATGGATCTGCTCAGTATAGCATTGTTCCGAGAAACCAATGATTTTACGCCTGCTTAAGTACAAAAATTCAGCTATTTCTACGTCTTTTTCCGTTATAATTGACAATTTTATGAATGTTTACATTAATATATATTTTTTTTCGGATAAAATCGTTTTTCAAAAATACTTTAACGAACTTTAACAACGTGTCCTGTAAAGTTTATAAAAAGGACTTTTTGTACCTTTTCGCATTGACTGACTGGCTCAAATCATTTTCAAAGTGACAAAAAAAAAAAAAAAAAAATTCCGAAAGATAGGAAATAGAAAATAATTCATTGATAATTTTCTATGTTTTCAATGTATGTGCGATTTTAATGTCCATTTACTCCGTATCCTTTCATTTTCATAATACTTTATATATCGAACGTTATAATCTTATGCGAATTATGAAAAAAAGACAATTATCCATAACAACTAAAATTCTATCCTTAGCAACCACACACCAATCAGCAAAAAGTCCATATTCCCAATGATTTAGCTATAATTTGAAGCCGTTTCCAATGGATTTGGCATCTATCAAAACATAAAGTTTGCAAAAACACATCTGAGATATATTGATTAAAAAAAAGTTATGGCAAAATCACTAATTTACTATACCTAGAACTTACTTGGTACTCCAGTCCATGCAAAAGGTACAACAACGAAAACATTACCAAATTCTAAAGTGTGCATAATTATTGGTAGCAGACTTGTGATCTATAAAACCAGTTACTTTTTCTAATACCCTTAAGCTGTAAGCTATACACATCTTCATGTGATGACCCCTTGTTTTATTCAAATCTTTCTGAATTATTTCATATAGTTTAATCATTTTCCATGTTTAGTTTAAATATCTTAAATTGCCATTTGATGATGATCTCCGGTAGCAGTGGGGATAGCAATGCAATGAAAGAGAGTAACGGTTCGAATCCCATTCAAGGACGGTTGATTTTCAAAACACAAGATGACATAATTTTGCATTTTCCTTACGTTTAAATGTTGTCTTCCTTTCTTTAAACATAGGTACAGATGATGAAAATTGTTGACCTTTTTGTCTCTAAAGTGTCGTAAATGGATCTGCTCAGTATAGCATTGTTCCGAGAAACCAATGATTTTACGCTTGCTTAAGTACAAAAATTCAGCTATTTCTACGTCTTTTTCCGTTATAATTGACAATTTTATGAATGTTTACATTAATATATATTTTTCGGATAAAATCGTTTTCAAAATACTTTAACGAACTTTAACAACGTGTCCTGTAAAGTTTATAAAAAGGACTTTTTGTACCTTTTCGCATTGACTGACTGGCTCAAATCATTTTCAAAGTGACAAAAAAAAAAAAAAAAAATTCCGAAAAGATAGGAAATAGAAAATACTCATAATACTTTATATATCGAACGTTATAATCTTATGCGAATTATGAAAAAAAGACAATTATCCATAACAACTAAAATTCTATCCTTAGCAACCACACACCAATCAGCAAAAAGTCCATATTCCCAATGATTTAGCTATAATTTGAAGCCGTTTCCAATGGATTTGGCATCTATCAAAACATAAAGTTTGCAAAAAACACATCTGAGATATATTGATTAAAAAAAAAAGTTATGGCAAAATCACTAATTTACTATACCTAGAACTTACTTGGTACTCCAGTCCATGCAAAAAGGTACAACAACGAAAACATTACCAAATTCTAAAGTGTGCATAATTATTGGTAGCAGACTTGTGATCTATAAAACCCAGTTACTTTTTCTAATACCCTTAAGCTTGTAAGCTATACATCTTCATGTGATGACCCCCTTGTTTTATTCAAATCTTACTGAATTATTTCATATAGTTTAATCATTTTCCATGTTTAGTTTAAATATCTTAAATTGCCATTTGATGATGATCTCTCCGGTAGCAGTGGGGATAAGGCACTCGCTCTCATTGCAGATAGCAATGCAATGAAAGAGAGTAACGGTTCGAATCCCATTCAAGGACGGTTGATTTTCAAAACACAAGATGACATAATTTTTGCATTTTCCCTTACGTTTAAATGTTGTCTTCCTTTCTTTAAACATAGGTACAGATGATGAAAATTGTTGACCTTTTTGTCTCTAAAGTGTCGTAAATGGATCTGCTCAGTATAGCATTGTTCCGAGAAACCAATGATTTTACGCTTGCTTAAGTACAAAATTCAGCTATTTCTACGTCTTTTCCGTTATAATTGACAATTTTATGAATGTTTACATTAATATATATTTTTTTTCGGATAAAATCGTTTTCAAAAATACTCAACGAACTTTAACAACGTGTCCTGTAAAGTTTATAAAAGGACTTTTGTACCTTTCGCATTGACTGACTGGCTCAAATCATTTTCAAAGTGACAAAAAAAAAAAAAAAAATTCCGAAAAGATAGGAAATAGAAAATACTCATAATACTTTATATATCGAACGTTATAATCTTATGCGAATTATGAAAAAAAGACAATTATCCATAACAACTAAAATTCTATCCTTAGCAACCACACACCAATCAGCAAAAAGTCCATATTCCCAATGATTTAGCTATAATTTGAAGCCGTTTCCAATGGATTTGGCATCTATCAAAACATAAAGTTTGCAAAAAACACATCTGAGATATATTGATTAAAAAAAAAAGTTATGGCAAAATCACTAATTTACTATACCTAGAACTTACTTGGTACTCCAGTCCATGCAAAAGGTACAACAACGAAACCATTACCAAATTCTAAAGTGTGCATAATTATTGGTAGCAGACTTGTGATCTATAAAACCCAGTTACTTTTTCTAATACCCTTAAGTTGAAAGCTATACACATCTTCATGTGCTGACCCCTTGTTTTCTTAAGACGATTGTAAAAAGATTGTTCTGATAAAAATAAAAGATCAAAGGGATTTGAAATAAATTGAGGAATTATCAAGCTTCGCTCTAAATCCAGGGTAAGGTCATTGGTTGGTTACAGGTATACGAATGTTTCAGCTGAACCCCGATGTGTTGAAATTTTTTAAGTACTGCAACTGTTCAATAATATTTACTAGCATCATTTGGACAGATAGTGATAAAATATTTTATGGGACAGAGATGCTTTAGCTATTCCATAACATTATATAAGTCTCGTGTTTTACTCAAATTGATAAATACGGGTCAAATCATAAGTCATGATTGGCACATTCATGAATGACAAATAGAAATACTGACACCGGCTGCATATATCCATGGAAGTTATATTGACTTTATAATACTTCCATGATATATCGGACAAAATTCGTTCAAATACGAATATTTTAGCAGTCTTGAATTTCACAAATGTCAAAAAATTGCAGTTTTATCTTAACCCCTGAAAAAATAAAATAATGTGACTCACTATTTTAAATCGTTGTAGAATAATTAATTCTTGGCCGATTTTCATTTTTAATGCATCAGTCGATTTGTTTAAATAAGTTGTTCATGAATAAAGGTCAACCAACGCGATTGTAAAAGTAAAAGGTGTTTTCCGACAGGTATTGATGTTAATCTGTCTCGATAAATAAAATTGAGAAGGGAAATGTGGAATATGTCAAAGAGACAACAACCCGACCAAAGAGCAGACAACAGCCGAAGGCCACCAATGGGTCTTCAATGGACAGACAGAGTAAAGCAGGAATAACAGTGCCAAAGTTCGTTATAGCTCATGTCCAGCACGCAATTTAAAAATCATGTTTTGGCAATCGCATGTCCGTTGAATACGGAATGTGATTTTAGGAAAAAATAATTTGTTACTAAGTTGTGCTATTTTTTCTTATGAATCCAAACGTTTTTTTATCGTCTAATTTGTTATGATATCGTCCTATTTTGTCGCCAGAAACGCTCAGACTAAGCCTTTGTCAACTAGACCCTCAAAATCCGCTTATGAATACAGGTTGCCCCGACTCCTTGAAAATAAATTGACGGAATACCCTGGAAATAATCTGGAATAGATAATATTCATCTTCCTGTTATTATAATTCTTTGGACAATTGCTCATATATTTTCGCAATCACATACCGTTAGTAACTTAAGTATAATAGTTTTCAATCCAAACATCGAGGAATAGATCAGACCTCATTGTTTTACTTCATATAAAAATAAGAAGATGTGGTATGATTGCCAA
Source organism: Mytilus coruscus (assembly GCA_017311375.1). NCBI lineage: Eukaryota > Metazoa > Mollusca > Bivalvia > Mytilida > Mytilidae > Mytilus > Mytilus coruscus. The sequence goes on from CM029601.1 coordinate 61,557,795, forward strand.
TGAGACAAATCTCCACCAGAGACCAAGTGACGTAGAAGTTTACAACTATTGTCAACGTATGGCCTGTAACAATGAACAAACCCCATACCGCATTGTAAGCTACAAAATGCCCCGAAATGACAAATGTAAAACAATTCATACGAGAAAACTAACTGCCTGATTTCATTGCGTTGTCTTTTTTCCCTAATTTATATTTTGATACAAATGTAGAGCCTTAATTAATATAAATAGAAATTCATTATCTTATCTCTGACTGTATCTATCATCACTCAGTCCCTATAAAAAACAATCGCTATTTTATCTCTGACCCTGCATTAGTATTTCACTCCTGCTATTGCATAATTTTTTTCTATTATTCGTCATCTCAGACATCAAGTCCTAAAATTTAATTATTCTTTCAGAATCATCATCATACAGCTAAAAATATTTGATAAGTTAAATGTTTATTAAAAAATGAAATGTTTCGTTGTAGCATCTCATACCTGCATTTTACACATCTCAACGATTCTTAAAGGTTCAGTTTGTTTTTCTTTTAATTTGTTTTCTTTTTATTTCAATTTTTGATAACGATAAAAAAAATATGTTGTTCCAATATTCTACCAATTGAATAATATGATTATAATAATTCCATTTTTGTTATTTTAATTTAAATAGGAACAATTTTTAAAAACTCCCTAATTACTGCATAAACGGACTTAGTTCTTTTCTAATTTCGCTAAAATGACTGACTCAGTTTTAAAATCTTAAAAACGCCTAACCATTTGACGGTATTTTTTTCGCTTAATGATTACACAGCTTGTATTTCAGAAAAAAATAACATATGCGACTATAATTTAATTAACTACTGATGTAAAATATCAATCAGTCTCTACTCTCGATTAACACTTGTTTCTTTAGCAACTGTAAGACGCTAATACATATTCATTAGGTCAATTAATTACCTATTACGCAGGTGGCCACAGAAAAGAACAGATGTATTCCGAAAAGACAATAGACATTTCCGGTATTCCGAAAGACTACAGCATCAATTAATATATATGCGTGACACCCCTCAGGGTTCACGCAATGAGCTAACATAAAGTTTATTGTATAGGCGTACTCCGAAAGAAAAGAATCAAGCATTGTTAGTGCGACTTTGTTTTTGTAATGGAAGTTTGTGCAGATTCTGTACTGTCATCAGTAAATGCAGAAAAGGGAGGTTTGTTTTTTGTGATGCAAGTGGAGTTAACGGATCAAGTAGTCTGCTGAAGTTTTGGTATATTGTAGTTTGTTGGCACATCAACCACTGGCACTTAAGGACATATACGATACAGTTACAGGGGAATCAGGTCCGTTCGCGCCCAATACACGTTCGCACCCTACACGTTCGCCCCCTAGGTCCGTTCGCACCCTACACGTTCGCACCCAATTTTTATTCAAATTCAAGTTGAATAATTAGATATTTTTTATATGTATATACCAAAAAGATATATTTTCCTGAATAAAATTATTATATGAAGGTTTTTTTATTATCAATTTGATGATTAATTATTAAATGTTAATTAGGTACAAATGTATGATTACTGCTAATTGGTATTAAACCAAGGACATATGTCCTTGTATTAAACACAACTAAATTTGGTATTATTGTTGTATGTTTGAAAATCATGATTGTTGTTTTAACTTGCTGTGATGTAAATACTGCATGTAGTTAGCTTGGTATGAGTAAAACATTGAAGATTTTAAAAGAAAAACACGAAAGATAATTGATTTTAACAGCTTGGCCCCTTTGATCTCACTTTATTTTGAAACAATGAAAAAAAAATTTATATCGCAACACTAACATGACTAACCAAAACATAATTAAAGATTTATTCACAAAAAAAAAAAAAAAAAAAACGTGAGAATCTCACTTTATTTTGAAACAATGAAAACATAAATTTATAGCAATACACTAACCAAAAGATGATTAAGATTTATTCAACACAAAAAACAAACGTTGTCAGTATCTCACTTTACTTAGAAACAATGAAATTTTTTTTTATAGCAATACACTAACCAAAACATGATTAAAATTTATTCAACACAAAAAATGTTGTCAGAATCTCACTTTATTTTGAAACAATGAAAAAAAAAAATACATCAATACACTTACCAAAACTTGATTACAAAATTATTAAATGCAAAACCAATAAAAAGGGTGCGAATGGACTTTGGGTGCGAATGTGTAGGGTGCGAAAGTGAAAGGGGGAGATAGTGAATGGGCGCGAACGTGTTTTAGGTCAAACAGACCCGGATTCAGTTACAGGGGAGAAAATGACGTTGCTAACTTAAAATGCTATTTTCACGACGTCAAACTGTAATATATTGGAAAAAAAGATGCAATTTTTTACTGATTTTAACCATTAGCTTGAAAACGAGTACATGGACCCCCATTTTTAAAAATGACATTTGGCTTGATTATATATATGGAGATTATTTGTACCAATTTTTATGAAAAAAATCACAGCAGATTTTTTTTTAAAATTAGATAAATATACAGTAAAAAATGACGTTTTTTTTTTAAATCAAGATAATTTAATAAAATTGAATTATTCCCAAAGAATTGTTACACAAATTTAGTATGCCGACAGGCCAGACATATCTCTGTGTCAACAGTTTATTCTGCAAATGAGATGAATATTTGATCATTTATTTGTCCACAGTATATTCTATCATGATGTGGCATGATTAGTATTTTTCGAAGAAATGCTTAAATTGCTGTAGATGTCGTCTTTCATTATACATTTTGATACTAAATTTCTCTCAAGAAACTGACAAAACTTGACAGATATACTTGAAATAAACAGTAATTCAAAGGAAAAAATTCAAATTTAGTTTATTCAACAAAAATGTTTTCATTAGGTGTAATAACACCAAAACATGATATCATATGTCACAATTGGTTTCATTCGTAGAAGGGTTGGGTTTAAAATAGATATTCCCTTGACTTTGACAGTTGTAGGAAATTAACCCTGCATTTCATTGCAGAAAAAAATATCTTAGTCATAAACATAAACATATCTTGGACATGTTGGATGATTCAAAGCATCCATGTAGTACTGGACAGGACAAAACTTTACTGATGCCAAATATTTCTTTATTTTGAAATGAAGATAAATTCTGCACAATTTTTTGAAAAATGCCAATTTAACACAGACTAATAGGGAAAAAAACTATTGAAAGAGCACCACAAATTATTGTGTTATTTTGTGTGTTCACAAGTTTACAATTGCAAGTACACTATGTAATAAGCCTTACTTGGCACTTGTTATTTTTAAAACAGAAGTGTTCAGAGTTCTCTTGTTGACAGGATGCAGGCATGTCTGGGTTTATTATCTTTTGTATTCTAAAATACTGGAAAGGTGACTTTTAAAGCAGGATGACATGAGGGCCATGTCAGCTTTATCATGTTTATTAATTTATTTATCATTTTTTTGCCAGTAGAATTTAGCCAAATGGGCTCTGAGATCTAAACGATATCCTATATACTAGCAATAAGCCATGTATCATTCATTGTCATTTCTATTATAGGGGCAATAAGAATAGAATTATGTAGCAATTTGGCAGAAGGTGGAACCACACCATCAGCGGGTAAGCAAAACCAGTGAAACTTTGACCTGTTTTGTTATGATATCTTTTCTATCTTGTATAAGGTATATTTTCCTTCCTATAAAATGCACAGCTTGTGTTGCTTATCCTAGAATGCACTGCCACTGGAAAGTCTTACATTGTTTTTGTCGAGCCTACAAAATTTATGTTGCGAAAGTGAGACATAGCAATCCTAGATTCTGTCGTCAGCGGTAGTCAACATTTAGGTTCAATCTGTGGTTAAAGATTTTTTATACATCGATTACTTTGTCAAACCTTCATGGAATTTTGTGAAATTTGGACAGAAGATAGATTATGACCAAAATACAGTATCCAGAGCAAAATTTTGATTATATTTATTTTCATTTTACTGATAAATGGACTGAGTTTTTTTTTTTACAGTTAACATTCAGATTTAGTCTGAGGTTAAAGTTTTTCAGTCATCAATAACTTTGTCAGACCTTCATGGAATTTTATAAATTTAGATAGAAGCTTGTTTATGACCAAAAGACAATATCCAGAGGGAAATTTTGAAAATATTTATTTTCATTTTACTTATAAATGGACTTAGTGTTTTTTTTACAGTTAACATTCAGATTTAGTCTGAGGTTAAAGTTTTTCAGTCATCAATAACTTTGTTAAACTTTCATGGAATTTTATGAAATTTGGACAAAAGCTTGTTTATGACCTAAATTCAGTATTCAAAGCAAAATGTATACATGATAAATTTGTAAGCCATCTTGGATTGTTAAAAAATTTAGACAGAAGCTTATCTTCAAGACCAAGAAAAAGCATCTAAAGAAAAAGTTCTAATTCTTTTTTAAATTCTGTTTTTTACTGATAAATGAACTCACTTTGTCAACATTACACTTTTACACTGACAGCAGCAATGCAGGCGAGACACAGAATTCTTCGGAACCCCGTACAATTTTTTTTATCTTCTGTGCTTTTAATAAAGATGTTAAATAACAATTGTATGAAATAATTCATTCATTGACAAAACTTTCTATTTACAAGTCTTATATATTTTAAAAATGAAAACAACACATTGTAAAGGAGAAGGGGCATTAAAGCCAATTTTTAGCCCGAAAAAAATAAAGTTTTTGAGAACTATTTTAAATTTACACATTATGCTTGAAATGTATGCTGTCAAGAAATTTAAATGAGTTACACAAGAATTTTGATGATATAGTGTCACAATTGCCTCATTATATGCACCCTTTTCATGAAAACAAAGAAAACAGCTCAATTTATGCAGTTTTCCATCCATATTTCCTTTGTGGCAACTACTTGCACAACCAAGAAACAACAAAATAAATTTAGAGAAGCTTTATTAAAGCTATTAACATGATCTCACAAAATATAAAGTCGTTTCTGGTGTGGGCATATAATTTTCCAATGCAAAATATACCTTCAAGTTGATGTTACACAAGGAAAATTGAAAATTTTACGAAATATACAAATTTTGTCATGGTCTGTTGCCATTGTAACTCATTAAATGTGAATTTTGTTTTTATTTTCTGAACACCTTGTTCCTAATGAATGGTAGCTTTTTTATTTCACTAATATTTGGGCCAAATAAGGCGCCTTATTGCTCCTATTCTTTTTACGCGTCTGAAACGCTTTTCTGGATTTACCTTCATCTGGAATGCTCAAAGACGAATATTTAAAACCCAAGGATGACAAATGAAGTGTAACTTTATTCCTGAAAATTTGCATAGCTCCATGGAAAATCCCAAATTATTCCTTAAATAGGTATGGTAAAGCATAGAGGGGTATAAAATATGAAGTAAAACCATTTTTTGGGATATTGTATTATTTATAAATGACCTTAAATTTATCTAACATGCAATTGTGTCAGCTTATTCATAACAGTGCAGTGATCGAAGAGAGTTAACCCCATACTCTCAAGGGAAATGCAAGTTCAGTAAAACAGTAAATTCAAGTATAAGTATATGATTGCAATTACATTTCAGAGCTTTCTAAAATAATTGTTCCATATTTCATAGTCCACCACATTTGTAACAAAAAAATAGTCATGGAATGGTTGAATATTGCATTTTTCAAGATATTACAGGTTTTTATACAACCGCGAAAAGAATTTGCGGTCGTATATTGGTATGACGTTGGCGTCGTCGTCGTCCTTGTTGTCGTCCGAAGACACATTGGTTTTCGCACTCTAACTTTAGTTTAAGTGAATGGATCTCTATGAAATTTTATTATAAGGTTCAATACCACAAAAGGAAGGTTGGGATTGATTTTGGGGGTTATGGTACCAACAGTTAAGGAATTAGGGGCCATAAAAAAGCATTTTTGTAACTTCCAGACAATAACTTGTGTGTAAGTGTATGAATCTCTCTGACATTGTACCACAAGGTTCCATATCACAAAGGGAAGGCTGGAATTGATTTTGGGGTAATTGCCTCAAAATTTTAGGAATTAGGGGCCAAAAAAGGGGCAAAAACAAGCATTTTTCTAGTTTCATGACAATAACTTGTGTGTAAGTGTTTGGATATTTCTGAAATTGTACTACAAGGTTCCATATCACAAAGGGAAAGCTGGAATTGAGTTTGGGGGTAATTGCCCGAAACGTTTAGGAATTGGGGGCCAAAAATAAGCATTTTTCTAGTTTCCAGACAATAACTTGTGTTCAAGTGTATGGATCTCTCTGAAATTGTACTGCAAGGTACCATACCACAAAGGGAAGGCTGGGATTGATGATGGGGGTAATTGCCTCAATATTTTAGGAATTAGGGGCCAAAAAGGGGCAAAAAACAAGCATTTTTCTAGTTTCAGGACAATAACTTGTGTGTAAGTGTATGGATCTTTCTGAAATTGTACTACAAGGTTCCATATCACAAAGGGAAAGCTGGGTTTGAGTTTGGGGGTAATTGCCCTAAACGTTTAGGAATTTGGGGCCAAAAAGGGGCCAAAAAACACATTTTTCTAGTTTCCAGACAATAACTTGTGTTCAAGTGTATGGATCTCTCTGAAATTGTACTGCAAGGTATCATACCACAAAGGAAGGCTGGGATTGAGTTTGGGGTGATGAATCATAAGGGGGTTAAAAAAATTTGGAGGGGGGGGGATTTTTTTTTTTTTCCTTTTTTTTTTCTTTTAAAATTTCCATTTTAAGTTGGTTATTTCTGATTTATATTTAAAAGCAAATAATAATGATATGGTAGGAGATACACACCAAACAGGATGTGTAAATTATTATGTAATAAGTATTGTGCAATAGCAAGAAATTTTCAATTGCACAGTATTGCACAATAGCAAGAAATCTTCAATTGCACAGTATTGTGCAATAGCAAGAAATCTTCAATTGCACAGTATTGCGCAATAGCAAGAAATATCCAATAGCACAATATTGCGCAATAGCAAGAAATTGTCAATTGTACAGTATTGTGCAATAGCAAGAATATTCAATTGCACAGTATTGTGCAAAGAAGATACTGTATAAATTGCTTATTTCTTGACCAATTTCAATGGGGTTTTATTCTTGAATTCTTGGGGTTCTTTAATATGCTGAATCTAACCGTGTATTAAGTTTTTGGATTTTGGGCCCCGTATTTAAATTGGTCCACGTTGAGGTCCAAAGGGTCCAAAATTAAACTTTGTTTGATTTCATCAAAAATTGAATTATTGGGGTTCTTTGATATGCCGAATCTAAATGTGTATTTAGATTCTTAATTTTTGGTTCCGTTTTCAAATTGGTCTACATTAAGGTCCAAAGGGTCCAAAATTAAACTTAGTTTGATTTTAACAAAAATTGAATTCTTAGGGTTCTTTGATATGCTGAATTTAAACATGTATTTAGATTTTTTATTATGGGCCCAGTTTTCAAGTTGGTCCAAATCGGGGTCCAATTTTAAACTTAGTTTGATTTTAACAAAAATTGAATTCTTAGGTTTCTTTGATATGCTGAATCTAAACATGTATTTAGATTTTTGATTATGGGCCCAGTTTTCAAGTTGGTCCAAATCGGGGTCCAAAATTAAACTTTGTTTGATTTCAACCAAAATAGAATATATGGGCTTCTTTGATATGCTAAATCTAAACATGTATTTAGATTATTGATTTTTGGGCCCCGTTATCAACTTTGTCCACATTGAGGTCAAAAGGGTCCAAAATTAAACTTTGTTTGATTTCATCAAAAATTGAATTCTTGGGGTTCTTTGATATGCTGAATCTAACCATGTATTTAGATTTTGGATATTGGACCATAATAGGTGAATGTCCAATTTAAAATTTTTAAGTTCTTAGACCACATTCATTCTGTGTCAGAAACCTATGCTGTGTCAAATATTTAATCACAATCTAAATTCAGAGCTGTATCAAGCTTGAATGTTGTGTCCATACTTGCCCCAACTGTTCAGGGTTCGACCTCTGCGGTCGTATCAAGCTGCGCCCTGCGGAGCATTTTATTGTAAACTTCCCATTATCAGAAGAAAATTATTGATAACTTCCTTTCCTCTAAAACTTGGAACTTATAAATTGCTTTCCACTCTCAAACACCTTTTCGATAGATGGAATGATACAAGTCATTGTTTTGCTTTCTCAGAATAAATATTGTTAGATCACATGTGAAAATATACTTTGTGTATGAAGCTTGTTATTGATTTTGGACATTTTTAAGTTTTACTCTTGTCGGTCTGTACGTCCGTCCGTACGTACGTCCCAAAGTTGGTGTCCGTTCTCTTAACTTTAGTTTGCCTCAACCAAATGTTATGAAACTTATACACAATGCTTATTACCACAAAACACAGATCAAGTTTGAATTTTGGTGGCGTCACTATAACCGTTCTAGAGTTATGCCCCTTTACAAATGGAAATATTGCTGAATTTTTCGTTTCCGTTCTCTTACTTGAGTTTGCCTCAACCAGAAGTTATGAAACTTATACACAATGCTTATTTCCACAAAATACAGATCAAGATCGAAATTGGGTGGCATCACTTTTACCGTTCTTGAGTTATGTCCCTTTATAAACATAAAAATTGTTGAATTTTTTGTTTCCGTTCTCTAACTTTAGTTTGCCTCAACCAAATGTTATGAAACTTATATACACAATGCTTATTACCACATAATACAGATCGAGTTTGAAATTGGATGGCGTCACTTTTATTGTTCTTGAGTTATTCCCCTTTATGAACATAAAAATTGCCTGTATTTTTTGTTTCTGTTCTCTAACTTAAGTTAGCCTCAACCAAATGTTATGAGACTTATACACAATACTTATTACCACAAAACTCAGATGAAGTACAAATTTGGGTAGCATCACTTTGACCGTTCTTCAGTTATGTCCCTTTATAACTTGATATGATATGCAAGCGGGAGCATCATCTGTGTCCAATGGACACATTCCCCATTTATTTTGGATATTAATTTCACTATAGATTTAGTCTTCAATTGAATTTATTTATATTATAAAAAGTATCTAAAGCAAAAAAGTTTTTACTACGACGCACAAAGAACTTTGCACCAGTAATATAGTTCTTAGTCTTGTCTTAGTTGTAATGTCTAGTTGTTTACATTTGGCTTGGCTGAATCAACCTTATCTTATAACCCCTGCAAACAAATTTTGGGGGTACAGGAATCTTCTTGTCTGTCTGTCTGTCCGTTCCGTCCCACTTCATGTCTGGGGCATAACTTGAGTACTGTTAAATGTAGCTAATATAAATGAAGGTTGATGAAACTTGGTATTAAGATTCATTATGGGTTAGGGGTGTGTCATATACTCTGACCTTGACTAATGACTAATATTTGACCCCTATTATACATGTTAAGGTAAATCCTTGTTCAATGCATTTCTAGCTCATTACTGTTGTACAATAAAAGTTAGGGTAACCACATTTGGTATGCAGTGGCTTCATGGGATAGGGTGTGTCATATACATTTCCCAAGGGGAGGTCAATCTGACCATGACTTTGACCCCTATGTTAGTAAAATAGTATAACGTTGTCTGATTTGTATCTTGCACATAACGTTTGTACCATAAAAAGTTGACCAAACTCAGTGTTCTCCCCAGGCCCTTATAATTTTGGAGAGTGGTCCTATCGGTCTTAGCGCAGTGCCTATTTTTGTAAGCCTACTAAGTAACTGAATGTATGCATGTTATGATGTAGTAATATTTTGGATAAAATCATATAAATCCAAATACATGTCTTTATATCCACTCCACATCCATTTTGTCTATTATGTGTCAAAAATTAACTATTTTTAAAATTAAATTTGGCTGTCTTTTATTTAAGGACTTTTGAAAGTGGTGAAATCACGTTTGAAGATTCCAGTTTATGTGATGCTGCGACCACGTGGTGGAGATTTCTTCTACAGTGATGACGAGTTTGAAGTCATAATGGAAGATTTAAAGTTATTGAAGAATTTAGGAGCAGATGGATTCGTGTTTGGTTATCTTAATTCGTATGTGTTCATTTTTATGAAGTTAACAGCTACTAAGTCACACTCTAGTCATACAATTACTCCACAAATATATCCATTCAGTGAATAAAGTCACACACTAGTAACAAAGGGTCTATGTTAGCTATTGTCATCAATTAATGTCTGTCCTATTCATTCTGTAAACTTTTTAAAAATCGTTTCCTCTGAAATAAAGGACCAATTTAGGCCTGAATGATCCTTTAATTATAGTATCTAAGACAAATTTTGTATTTCTTTCATACCTACCAACCAACCAACCAACAGTACTGCTATGGCTGAAAATAGACAATATAGTTAAAATGCAATGGTCAAGTGAGCTATTCTCATCACTTCGTTAATCTTACAATTTCTTCTCCTTTGAATCTACTGGGCCAATTGGAATCAAACTTGGCCACAATCAACTCATACTGTTGACTCCTTATGTTAGTATACTCACATATGGTCAATAAAAACTTGTATTTACCTCATCAAAAGGCTATAAAATTTTGTAAAATATTTCAAAAGAAACTTTAAATGGTAATGTAACAGTGGAAGGAAATAAGTATGAAAAGTGAAATATTTCTTTTTGGCTTTGTAAACTTATTGATATTTAAGATTATAATAATCTTGTTATTGTATACTCATTTTGCCATGTTTTTCTGTTGTGATGAATACAAGTTCACTATATATCTAATATTTACAGTTTTTCATTTATTGTTCAAAGATGCATCGTGTTGCTACAGATATAGAAATACCTTCCGCCCATGTGATCTTGTAAGCCCTCTCACACATGCATTTCTGGCCAGATTTTTATAATATTTATATCAAAGATTTATATCAGCAATTTCTCAAGTTCAAGTTCAAAATCAGTGCTAATCAACTACTTTTATAGGAGTTAAATAAAAAAATATGGAAAATTATATTGTAAGTGCTGTCAAGACCAATTTGCTTGTAGGATTTTTATATCAGCAGTGTCTCAGTGTCTCAGACGAGTGAGACAATCAGTGCAGATCAACTATTTTTAATGGTTATATGCTCTTGGAAATAAATATTATATGGGGGAATTTGCATTATGAGCGCTCTCAATCCTACATTTCTTTTAGGATTTTTAAGAAATTTATATTACAGGTATTTATCAGTAATATTTTGGGTGAATTTCGAAAATCAGCACAATTATTGTCGAGCCTGCAATGAAAGTTGCAGAAAGTGAGACATGGGGATTACAATCTGGTGTCAACGGTGTAAACTAATTGTATAAAGCTTTATATTTCAGAAGGTAGAAGACCTGGATGCGTCATACCTTGTATGGTGATATCTTATGTTAGGAAGTTTCTGTCTGTCACATGTCTATTGTCCTTGACCTCACTTTTGTTCAGTGACTGTCTGAAAAAATTATTGATTTTAATGGCCCCGCATCAAAGATGTTGTGGCCATATAGTTTTACCCTTATCCGTCATTTCGTTTTTTTCTAAACACCTTCACATAATGAGCTGATTTTAAGTATGTAAATTGACTATGATGAGTTACAGATGGAGTTAAAGTTTGGTTCCACTCCGCTGATTTTTGCAGAAATTATGGGCTTTGGACTATGAAAATTTCATGAAAATAACCATTTTACCAACTTTTTTTCTAAACGCCTAAACAGCTTATGTTAAGTATGTGAGTCAACTATGATGTTTACGTTTGGTTCCACTCCGTTTATTTTTGATGAATCTACCAGGTTTGGACTTTGAAAAATTGGAATGATAGTAAGGTGTACATGTCTGTCTGGCAGGTTTGATATGACCTTGACCTTATTTTCAAGGTTCATTGGTCAATGTTGATTTTTTGTGGTTTGGTATTTTTTCCAGGTACTATAAATACTAGGACCACTATATTTGGTGTATGGAATGATTATAAGGTGTATTGTTACACGCAAGTTGTCCTTAAATACTTTGGCTTCATAAAACATCCAAAACTATATTCATTAGTCAGTCAGACCGATTGTAATTATTTTTCAATCTGTGGTACAAGTGTATAACATATAAAATAAAACATGTGAATGCATCTACAAGCAACTGAGAAACTGAAAAGTGTGGGAAGTCCCTAAATTCATATTAAATTAAATGACAATAATGAAATGTAAAATATTCACTTATTCTGCAGAATTAACAGCTTCACCGGAACAGGGTTTGGTCTTCTATAAACAAAAGTTCTATAAATTAATGTGTTCTGTCACTGCATATATAAGTTAGCACCACTGGAGGTTACATTCCTTGAACTATAAGTTCAATTGTTTTTCTAATTATATCACCGGAAAGTTCTGTTAATGGCTATGGGAAAGTCTAAGTATAAAACTATAAATCAGACACATTAGTTAGTACAGTTCATTCACTTCATAAACAGTTCTGCAGATATTAATTATCCCTTATCTTATAGAAATAAATAAAATCACTAAAGTAAAAAATTATCAAATTTTCAGTCCTAGATATAGGAAGATGTGGTATGAGTGCCAATGAGACAACTCTCCATCCAAGTAACAGTTTATAAAAGTAAACCATTATAGGTCAAGGTACGGCCTTCAACACGGAGCATTGGCTCACACCGAACAGCAAGCTATAAAGGGCCCCAAAAATTACTAGTGTAAAACCATTCAAACGGACATGTACATGTTGTTCTGGCATGGTTCATCTGAACTTGACCTCATTTTTATGGATATTGGATAATATTAAGTTTATTTGATACTTGTAGTAAAATCATCATATTATACACTTTCAACATAAATTCAATCGTAAGTAAAGCAGGCAAGACTTTTCAGCATGTGCACTCTTGTTACATTAGTTAATCCCTTTGGAAATGTAAATTTTATGGAAAATTGAATTTGGACTCTAAAGTCTACATTCCTTGTAAGATTTTTTAGCTCAACTTGCCTAAAGGGCCAGAAGAGCATTTTTCATCACATAGTTTCTGTCATCCCTTGTCTGTCCTCATCAGTTAACTTTTATAATAATCTTCTCTAAAACTACTGGGCCAAATTGAACCAAACTTGGCCACAATCATTATTATGAAAAAAAAAAAATTATCTAGAAATGTTTCCGATGACCTGGCCTGCCAACTGACATGGCCGTCATGGCTAAATTAAAACATAGGGGTAAAATGGTAAGTTTTGTCTTTTATCTTGAAAACCGCTATACATCATAGAGAAAATCTGACAATGGCTGATTGTTTTCTTCATTTTGTCTATTACATTGTATCTTGAAAATGATAGACATGATAGAGAGGAACTTCAAATAGCAAAAATGATCAACAAGATGATACTCACAAATAATTCAAAATGGCTGAAATAGTCTTTTTGGAGTTATTGCCCTTTAATGACAATTTTACTAATCTTTTGCGTTTTTGATTTATATCTTAAAACTTATAATAGATAGATCATTTTTGTGTAGATACAAACTTTAAAAGCAAAAATGATCATCAAGACAAGATCTACAAATAGGTCTAATTGCTGAAATCGTCACCGACTCATTATTGGAGAGCATACTCTTTAATGACTTACTAATTTTTGTCTTGCCTTGACAGACTCAAAAAGCGAGACATAGGTATGCTGTTTCTGGCGGCAGTGGCGGCGTCAACAATGTATTAGTTTGTGATTAGGTATAGTTTATGGTGAACCACTAGTGGTAGGTCAATGATATTTGGTATGCAGTTGTATTCTCATTTCCATGGAGATTATTTGGCTCTGCCCCCTCAGTCATGGTCTATTGACTTTGAAACTTTTGCTTAGTTTACATGTATTAGTTTGTGATTAGGTCAGTTTATGGGGAACCACTAATGGTAGGTCAATGATATTTGGTATGCAATTGTATAAGCATTGTCACATCTCATTTCCATGGAGATTATTTGGCCCTGCCCCCTCAGTCATGGTCTATTTACTTTGAAACTTTTGCTTAGTTGACATGTATTAGTTTGTGATTAGATCAGTTTAAGATGAACCGCTAATGTTAAGTCAATGATATTTGGTATGCAAATGTATTGGCATTTGCAAGTCTCGTTTCCATGGAGATTGTATAGCCCCACCCCCTCATCATGGTTCATTGACTTTGAAACTTTTACATAGTTTACAAGTTAATGTTTGTGTTTAGGTTTGTTTAAAGGGAACGACTTATGATAAGTCAATGGTATTTGGTATACAGTTGTATTAGCATTGGCACATCTTATTTCCATGGAGATTGTTTAGCCATGTACCTTCAGTCATGCTTCATTGACTTTGAATATTTGCATAACTTACATGCTAAAGTATTGCTATTTTAATTTCAACATTGCAGTATCAAAATTACAAAAAAGGTGAGGCATATCTCTGTGTTAAAAGTTTTTATTTACAATTTTGTTTATTATCTTGAAAACTATGAAAGTCAACACTTTTTTTAATAGCAAAAATATTGGCAAGATAATTTCTACAAATAAGTCATAGTCAGTAGACTTTACGGAAATGATTGCCCTTAAGTTACAAATGTTCACTCTCTTTTGATTGATTGATTGATTTATGGGTGTTTAATGCCACTTTCAACACAATTATGCTGTTTCGTGGCAGTCAATTTTTATTGGTGGAGGAAGCTGGAGTGGCTGGAGAAAACCACCAACCTTCTGTAGGAAAATTGACAATCCTAGTCAATAAAGATTGGAGTCGAGTGCACCTGCGAAGTGCAGGATTCGAACTCACAACCTCAGTGTTGACAGGCTAGTGATACAGTAGTTCGACTACTAAGACCACTTGGCCACCTTATTTAAGATTATAATAATCTTGTTATTGTATACTCATTTTGCCATGTTTTTCTGTTGTGATGAATACAAGTTCACTATATATCTAATATTTACAGTTTTCATTTATTGTTCAAAGATGCATCGTGTTGCTACAGATATAGAAATACCTTCCGCCCATGTGTCTGTTTGTCATTTTGATCTTGTAAGCCCTCTCACACATGCATTTCTGGCCAGATTTTATAATATTTATATCAAAGATTTATATCAGCAATTTCTCAAGTTCAAGTTCAAAATCAGTGCTAATCAACTACTTTTATAGGAGTTAAATAAAAATATGGAAAATTATATTGTAAGTGCTGTCAAGACCAATTTGCTTGTAGGATTTTATATCAGCAGTGTCTCAGACGAGTGAGACAATCAGTGCAGATCAACTATTTTTAATGGTTATATGCTCTTGGAAATAAATATTATATGGGGAATTTGCATTATGAGCGCTCTCAATCCTACATTTCTTTTAGGATTTTAAGAAATTTATATTACCGGTATTTATCAGTAATATTTTGGGTGAATTTCGAAAATCAGCACAATTATTGTCGAGCCTGCAATGAAAGTTGCAGAAAGTGAGACATGGGGATTACAATCTGGTGTCAACAGTGTAAACTAATTGTATAAAGCTTTATATTTCAGAAGGTAGAAGACCTGGATCGTCATACCTTGTATGGTGATATCTTATGTTAGGAAGTTTCTGTCTGTCACATGTCTATTGTCCTTGACCTCACTTTTGTTCAGTGACTGTCTGAAAAATTATTGATTTTAATTGCCCCGCATCAAAGATGTTGTGGCCATATAGTTTTACCCTTATCCGTCATTTCGTTATTTTGTCATTCCGTCATTCAATCATTCTGCAAGAAACAGTAATACAGACTTTTTCTAAACACCTTCACATAATGAGCTGATTTTAGTATGTAAATTGACTATGATGAGTTACAGATGGAGTTAAAGTTTGGTTCCACTCCGCTGATTTTTGCAGAAATTATGGGCTTTGGACTATGAAAATTTCATGAAAATAACCATTTTACCAACTTTTTTCTAAACGCCTAAACAGCTTATGTTAAGTATGTGAGTCAACTATGATGTTTACGTTTGGTTCCACTCCGTTTATTTTGATGAATCTACCAGGTTTGGACTTTGAAAAATTGGAATGATAGTAAGGTGTACATGTCTGTCTGGCAGGTTTGATATGACCTTGACCTTATTTTCAAGGTTCATTGGTCAATGTTGATTTTTTGTGGTTTGGTATTTTTTCCAGGTACTATAAATACTAGGACCACTATATTTGGTGTATGGAATGATTATAAGGTGTATTGTTACACGCAAGTTGTCCTTAAATACTTTGGCTTCATAAAACATCCAAAACTATATTCATTAGTCAGTCAGACCGATTGTAATTATTTTTCAATCTGTGGTACAAGTGTATAACATATAAAATAAAACATGTGAATGCATCTACAAGCAACTGAGAAACTGAAAAGTGTGGAAGTCCCTAAATTCATATTAAATTAAATGACAATAATGAAATGTAAAATATTCACTTATTCTGCAGAATTAACAGCTTCACCGGAACAGGGTTTGGTCTTCTATAAACAAAAGTTCTATAAATTAATGTGTTCTGTCACTGCATATATAAGTTAGCACCACTGGAGGTTACATTCCTTGAACTATAAGTTCAATTGTTTTCTAATTATATCACCGGAAAGTTCTGTCAATGGCTATGGGAAAGTCTAAGTATAAAACTATAAATCAGACACATTAGTTAGTACAGTTCATTCACTTCATAAACAGTTCTGCAGATATTAATTATCCCTTGTCTTATAGAAATAAATAAAATCACTAAAGTAAAAATTATCAAATTTTCAGTCCTAGATATAGGAAGATGTGGTATGAGTGCCAATGAGACAACTCTCCATCCAAGTAACAGTTTATAAAAGTAAACCATTATAGGTCAAGGTACGGCCTTCAACACGGAGCATTGGCTCACACGAACAGCAAGCTATAAAGGGCCCCAAAATTACTAGTGTAAAACCATTCAAACGGACATGTACATGTTGTTCTGGCATGGTTCATCTGAACTTGACCTCATTTTTATGGATATTGGATAATATTAAGTTTATTTGATACTTGTAGTAAAATCATCATATTATACACTTTCAACATAAATTCAATCGTAAGTAAAGCAGGCAAGACTTTTCAGCATGTGCACTCTTGTTACATTAGTTAATCCCTTTGGAAATGTAAATTTTATGGAAAATTGAATTTGGACTCTAAAGTCTACATTCCTTGTAAGATTTTTAGCTCAACTTGCCTAAAGGGCCAGAAGAGCATTTTCATCACTTAGTTTCTGTCATCCCTTGTCTGTCCTCATCAGTTAACTTTTATAATAATCTTCTCTAAAACTACTGGGCCAAATTGAACCAAACTTGGCCACAATCATTATTATGAAAAAAAAAAAATTATCTAGAAATGTTTCCGATGACCTGGCCTGCCAACTGACATGGCCGTCATGGCTAAATTAAAACATAGGGGTAAAATGGTAAGTTTTGTCTTTTATCTTGAAAACCGCTATACATCATAGAGAAAATCTGACAATGGCTGATTGTTTTTCTTCATTTTTGTCTATTACATTGTATCTTGAAAATGATAGACATGATAGAGAGGAACTTCAAATAGCAAAAATGATCAACAAGATGATACTCACAAATAATTCAAAATGGCTGAAATAGTCTTTTTGGAGTTATTGCCCTTTAATGACAATTTTACTAATCTTTTGCGTTTTGATTTATATCTTAAAACTTATAATAGATAGATCATTTTGTGTAGATACAAACTTTAAAAGCAAAATGATCAGCAAGACAAGATCTACAAAGAGGTCTAATTGCTGAAATCGTCACCGACTCATTATTGGAGAGCATACTCTTTAATGACTTACTAATTTTTGTCTTGCCTTGACAGACTCAAAAAGCGAGACATAGGTATGCTGTTTCTGGCGGCAGTGGCGGCGTCAACAATGTATTAGTTTGTGATTAGGTATAGTTTATGGTGAACCACTAGTGGTAGGTCAATGATATTTGGTATGCAGTTGTATTCTCATTTCCATGGAGATTATTTGGCTCTGCCCCCTCAGTCATGGTCTATTGACTTTGAAACTTTTGCTTAGTTTACATGTATTAGTTTGTGATTAGGTCAGTTTATGGGGAACCACTAATGGTAGGTCAATGATATTTGGTATGCAGTTGTATAAGCATTGGCACATCTCATTTCCATGGAGATTATTTGGCCCTGCCCCTCAGTCATGGTCTATTAACTTTGAAACTTTTGCTTAGTTGACATATGTATTAGTTTGTGATTGGATCAGTTTAAGATGAACCGCTAATGTTAAGTCAATGATATTTGGTATGCAAATTTATTGGTATTTGCAAGTCTCGTTTCCATGGAGATAGTATAGCCCCACCCCCTCATCATGGTTCGTTGACTTTGAAACTTTTACATAGTTTACAAGTTAATGTTTTGTTTGGGTTTGTTTAAAGGAATAAATTATAAGTCAATGGTATTTGGTATACAGTTGTATTAGCATTGGCACATCTTATTTCCATGGAGATTGTTTAGCCATGTACCTTCAGTTATGCTTCATTGACTTTGAATATTTGCATAACTTACATGCTAAAGTATTGCTATTTTAATTTCAACATTGCAGTATCAAAATTACAAAAAGGTGAGGCATATCTCTGTGTTAATAGTTTTATTTACAATTTTGTTTATTATCTTGAAAACTATGAAAGTCAACACTTTTTAATAGCAAAAATATTGGCAAGATAATTTCTAAAAATAAGTCATAGTCAGTAGACTTTACAGAAATGATTGCCCTTAAGTTACAAATGTTCACTCTCTTTTGATTGATTGATTGATTTATGGGTGTTTAATGCCACTTTCAACACAATTATGCTGTTTCGTGGCAGTCAATTTTTATTGGTGGAGGAAGCTGGAGTGGCTGGAGAAAACCACCAACCTTCTGTAGGAAAATTGACAATCCTAGTCAATAAAGATTGGAGTCGAGTGCACCTGCGAAGTGCAGGATTCGAACTCACAACCTCAGTGTTGACAGGCTAGTGATACAGTAGTTCGACTACTAAGACCACTTGGCCACCTAGGCCACTTACGCTCTTTTGTGTTTTGGGCAAAAACTAAAGTAGATAGAAAAATGATCAAGATTACAAGATAAATAAAAGAGATTTTTGTCAAGAATTCTTTTCTAGTCCACAGTGTTTGAGATTGTTCCTTTTTGAAGATGATATAGACCTAGGTGAGCAATAGAGGTTCTTTAGAGCCTCTAGTTATGGAATTTATATCAAAGGTTTATATATCTGCAATGTTTAGTAAGTTTGATAATTAGTGCTGATCAATTATATTTACATGAGTTATATCCCTTTGAAATGGAAATTCTATTGAAAAGCATTAAAAGCACTCTCTCACCTACAGTAACAGTCAGATTTTTATGAAACTTGTATTAAAATTTTATATCAGTAAGGCCTGGATGAGTTTGATAATTAGTGTCCATCAGCTGTTTTTACAGACGTTGTACTCCTTGGAAAAAGAAATTATAAAAAAAAATTGCATTATAAGCAATCCAACACCTTTATTTCTACAAATAGATTAAAATATCCCAAAAATATTATGTTGGAACTATTGCCGTTGGACAGATAAGATATGTGCAGAAATTTTAAATAGAAAAAATGATCTGCAAGACAAGATCTACAAATAAGTTATCATGAGCAAAATCTTCAGATGACTCCTTGTAAGAGTTTTTGCCCTTTAAATGAAGATTTTTGCAAATTTTTTGCATTATTGTCTTATATCTTAAAAACTATGATCGATAGATAGAATCTTTAAAAAGCAAAAAAGATCAGCACCACACAATCTACAAATAAGTTAACATACTGTAAATTCAGAAATTATTGCGAGGTTTTTATTATTCCGAATAATGTGACTAGATGGGTATCGCAATAGTAATAAAATGCTTCGCTGAACACAGCTGGATACGACCGCAGAGGTCCAACCCTGAACAGTTGGGGCAAAAATGGACACAATATTCGTGCTTGATACAGGTCTGAATTTGGATTGCAAATAAATATTTGACACATAATAGGTTTCTGACACTGAAGAACTGTAGTCAAAGAACTTACCCCCCCCCCTCTCCTTATTCCAAAAAAAAAATTCTTTCTGTCAAGAAATGGTCATAATCTCAATTCAAATTTCCAATGGAGTTTGCAACCATAATTACCAATTTAAATACATAATTAAAGTCTTAAAATATAAAAAATCCCCCAATGTTTTGAACCCCCTTATGATTCATCACCCCAAAACTCAATCCCAGCCTTCCCTTTGTGGTATGGAACCTTGTAGTACAATTTCAGAGAGATCCATACACTTGAACACAAGTTATTGTCTCGAAACTAGAAATATGCTTGTTATTTGGCGCCTTTTTTGCCCCAAATTCCTAAACGTTTAGGGCAATTACCCCCAAACTCAAACCCAGCTTTCCCTTTGTGATATGGAACCTTGTAGTACAATTTCATAACGATCCATACACTTACACACAAGTTATTGTTCTGAAACTAGAAAAATGCTTGTTTTTTGTCCCTTTTTGGCCCCTTATTCCTAAAATTTGGAGGCAATTACCCCCAAAGTCCATCCCAGCCTTCCCTTTGTGGTATGGTACCTTGCAGTACAATTTCAGAGAGATCTTTACACTTGAACACAAGTTATTGTCTGGAAACTAGAAAAATGCTTATTTTTGGCCCCTTTTTGGTCCCTTATTCCTAAACGTTTTGGGCAATTACCCCCAAACTCAATTCCAGCTTTCCCTTTGTGATGTGGAACCTTGTAGTACAATTTTAGAAAGATCCATACACTTAAACACAAGTTATTATCATGAAACTAGAAAATTACTTGTTTTTTGCCCCTTTTTTGGCCACTAATTCCTAAAATTTTGAGGCAATTACCCCCAAAATCAATCCCAGCATTCCCTTTGTGATATGGAACCTTGTGGTACAATATCAGAGAGATCCATACACTAACACACAAGTTATTGTCTGGAAGTTACAAAATGCTTATTTTGGCCCCTAATTCCTTAACTGTTGGTACCATAACCCCAATAAATTAATCCCAACCTTCCTTTTGTGGTATTGAACCTTATGGTAAAATTTCATAGAGATCCATTCACTTAAACTAAAGTTAGAGTGCGAAAACCAATGTGTCTTCAGACGACAACAAGGACAACGACGATGACGACGCCAACGTCATACCAATATATACGACCGCATCGTATAAAAACTCTCATTTTGATATCTGATACATATAGCTGTATGCAGATTTTCCTGAAATCGCGTTAATTTATCTCGAAGTGTTTGTCCATTCTTCAAAAGTTGCAATAATAAGTGCATGTAATAATTTCAGTGGATTTCTTGTAAGAGTTATTGCCCTTAAGTGTTGATTTTTACCATTTTTTTTTGCACTTTTGCTCATATCTTAAAAACTGTAATAGATAGAAACTGTAAAAAGCAAAAATGATCAGCAAGACAAGATCTACAAATAAGTCAAACATGACCCAAATCGTTAGGTGACACCTTATTAAAGTTATTGCCCTTTAATGACAATTTTTCCCATTTTTTCCCATTTTTGCCTATTATCTTGAAAACTGTAATAGATAGATAGAAACTTTAAAAAATATGATTGATCAGCAAGACAAGACCTACAAATATGCCAAATGGCCAAAACCTTCAGTTGACTTATTATTGGGGTGATTGCCCTTTAATGATGATTTTTACTTAAGGTGAGTGACACAAGCTCTTTTGAGCCTCTAGTTATATGTATTTGGTGTATGAAATGATTGTAAGGTGTACATATTTGTCTTAAAGGTTTGATCTGACCCTGAACTCATTTTCATAGTTTGTTGCGTAATGTTTATTTTTGTGTGATTCTATCTGCATGTTTATTAGATACTATCATCAATTAGTCAACTGTATTTGATGTAGGGAATGATTGTACATGTTTATCTGATAGGTTAAATTTCATCTAACCTTGACCTCATTTTTATGGTTCCTTGGTCAATGTTAAATTTTTGTGGTTTGTTCTGTGTCAAATTAAGCTATAGGTTAATTATGTTTGGTGGATCTAAGGATTGCCAGATCATACATGTCATTTTTGCAGATTTCATCTGACCCTGACCTCATTTACATGTATTTCTTAGGTTTACTTAACTTGTTTGAGTAACACCTTGACTGTTTACAGCAACTTGTACCACAAAAAAAGCTTCCTTGACATTCTTTATGGTATGTAATTGTTTAGAAAATATTCTGAGGAGCTCACATTCACAATCATTTTACAGACAATTTAATATGAAGCCTAGAATGAAATAATTATCTTTAAAGTTACAATGGTATTATTAAACACTGAGTGTCTATTTGATGTTCTTTTTAGTTGTGTAACCTGCTCAGGTAGACAAGGTATTGTCATGACATCGCATTTGTCGACCTAAATTTTTTAAATATTTTTTTCCTCTGAAACCACTGGATTTATTTCAACCTAACTTGGCCTGAATGATCTTTAGGGTATTCATAAGTACATTCTTTTTGTCCCTAATAACTAACTGTCATGGCCCTCCATGGCTAAAAATGAATATATGGGTAAAATGCAAGTGATTGTCTAATATCTTGTCAAATATCCGGGTTTGAACTTAGAGAGAATTTTCCCCAAGTAGTAAATTTTAAGTAAGAGAGTAATCCTAAACTGCAAGATTTGTATTTAAGTATGAATTCTTTTTTATTCTTCAGGAAATAAACAGGCTTTGTACGTTTCACTGTCATGCAGTTCTTAAAGTTATCAAAAGAGTGCTGGTAGCTGTTTGTAGCATATCACAAACAATTAAAAGCACAAAACAGTAATAATTACCGTGATATTTGCTTATGATATTTCAGAGGTCGACCTGCTTGTGTTGTATCATGGTGCATTCCTTTAATGAAAATATGTTGTCATAATTAGTTTTAATTAAATAAATGTGTGTAATATTTTACAAACTCAGATTGTGATCATATGCTTTTATGTTTGATTTAGGAATGGCACTATAGACAAAGACCGCTGCAAAGAAGTCTTGGGTTAGTTTTTAATATTATAAAATGCTAATTAACAACATACGCTTTAAATTGTCATCATATTTTACATTTTGAAAAAGACAAGGTTCTGGTTGAGTCAGCCTCAAAATTAGAAAGTTTTGTAAAAAAAAATGTGCAATTCTGTAATTGTGCTGAAAACAGCTTTGCATTATTTATTTTTTTGAATAAAGATTAATTGCATGAAATGCAATCAAAACCCTATGGTACTGACTTGATATCTATACCTTCCAAGGTGCCTTTAATTGTTCAAACAAAATAGTGCAGTGAAATGATCATTATTTAAATCCTATCTAGTCAATGTCATGCAATTTATTGATGATATGTTATACTTTGATATTTAAGTTACAATATGGTATGTATTTGAATGACCATACTTGTCTAGAAAATATTTTGTTATTGAAAATTACATAAGTAATGCATGGTGTATGATCTGTTATAAAAATAGGTTCAACTACAAATGTACAATCATGAATAAAGAAAGATAACTCCAACTAAAATTTTTAACTTGCATAGCAAAGTACAATTCAATGTGTTATTTAAAAATTCACAGAATTGCAAAATGAAAGCAATCTTAACCCTTCAGTGCTCACAAGCAGTTTGATTTGATTTGAAGTGTCAAAGTTAATATGATTATCATCATTATTCTACACCACTCACTTCAGCCGATCTATGATTCTTGTAAGTAATGTTTTATTTATGCATGATAATATAAAATTCTAAAGTGCCCAAAGCTATATGTCTTAAAAGAGTACAACATCATGAGGAAGTAAAGAATATTATGATCAATAAAAAAATATAAACTATATAGAGATTCTAAAAAGTGCTGCATTAAGATTAAATCAATATTTTACCTCTGGAGACAGTTAAATATTTAAAATTTCATTCTCAAGAGTGGAGAAATATTGTATTGCACAAGATACAATGTTGAAATATGATTTTAATGATATTTAAATGATATGTAGGCAGACTTTATCTTTCTTATTCTCAATGATCTGCAAAGAGAATGTGTTATTTTAATGGGACTTCATGAATTATGTTACCGTTTTTTGTGATGTGACAATATTAACGAAATCGGAGGAAAGAAGAAAAGTTAATGTCATAACTTAGTTTTGTCTAATGAAGCGCTTATATCAACCACATGCAGATTACAAAAAAATTGATCAATTATTCAGGGAAACTATAAATATGCTAAGAATTAGAGAAAATTAATAAACATTGTAATATCCTTCTGCAGTACTGGGGTAACCTTTGAAATCTTTAACTTCATGATAAAAACCTAATGCCGATTCTTTTCACTTTCTGTAATCTTTATAGAGTCATATAAATATATTAAGAATTGATATGTTCCTTTTTGTACTTTTATTGTGTTACATCTACAGAAGGTGTTCAATTCATATGAATGCTGATCTTTAATTGGCTGATAGACCAATCATTCTATTCTGGCATATGCTTTTATTTTGAACAACAGATTTTGAAATTATAAGCTCTGCCCATCAAATTAATCAACACTGTTTTTTCCATTGTTTATGTAATTTGTGCAAACATTTTGCTTTTCAAAAAATCACAAATTCTATTGAATTGAAAAAAGTTGTTGACAATATGACATGTAAATATTGATAACTGATGTAAATATATAATGATTTATATAATCCTATGATATACATGTACATATATAATAATGATTGAAAGTTGATAAATATTACACAAGCTAGCTATTAACTTTGAAATTGACATCTTCATTATGCCTGGATTTTCAGCTCTATGACATATTATAATAGATTTCTAGAAAATTTCTGTTGAAGTTAAGTTGGACTTTCATATTCAAAATGTCAATAACAGATTTTTTTAATTAAGTAAATCTGTAAATTTATGAATTGAATGCTGTGTTTTCGACACTTATATGAATTAAAAACTAATGACCATCACATTATAAGCAAGAAGAGCTTCATGCAAAATGTGAAGGTCACTTGCTTTCATTTTTTGTAAATTTTCAAAAACAGCATTCAATTCTAAAGTATAGCATTGGTCCAAACACATTATGTATGAAGTGCAATAATGCTTCATACACAAAATGTAAGTTCAACCAATATTTTTAGAACAGTGAATATTTTTCCCTTTCATGTTATAGGTATATTCTGCCTATCATCCAGCAATTAATAAATTAAATTAGAATAGAGCATGGACAAGGGGAATATGTCAGAGAGCAGAACAGCTCAAGGCCACCAATGGGTTTCAATGCAGCACAAAAATCCTGCATCCAGAGTTGGGCTCAGCTGGTCCCTAAATAATAATGTATACTAGTTCAGCGAAATGGATGCCACACTATACTCTGAAACATACAAATGAACCAAAATTAAATTAATTACTTTGAATATATGGGTCATTTTCAAAAGATTTCAAATTTTCAGTACACGTCTGCTTAACATTTTATTTACGAAGGGAAATGCAGTTGTAAGTGTTTAAATGAAAGTTTGTGGGATTTATGATTCGGAACATCAATAATAAACACGATTCAGATCTATTTTGATAAGATTAAAATATATTTAAGTCAGATTTTTGCTTAATTTATGTGCGTACAGTGTCAGGGTAACACATTTCAAAACAATTTTTTACCTATTTTCTGATTGCCTTGCTATCTGCAAAAGGAATTATTTTAGAATTTGATAATAACTCTAACGAAAAATCACAGCTTCTTTATTATTCTATGTAACATTTTTTCTACAAACTAAATTCAATCAGCGTACATGAAGTGCAGGTCTATCTTGTTACCACTACTATAACAACCATTAAATTGTTTCCCCCCTATGATTATGGAACTATTCAGTGATGATTTCAAAAGCACAAAGCATCCTAAAAATTTAACACGGCATGTTTCTTGCATAACAGTGTAGAGAAAAGAAAATTCAAGACATTTAGTGAAAAAAAAAAATTAGTGGGTACCCTTTTGTCATGTCTGTTCTATTACGTACCAACATATTTATTAATTCCACCTATATCATACTTGTAAAAAGCTAGTGCAATTACGTGTTGGAAACCAAAATCACAACAGAAAAACATTATCACTTCATCAAAGGGAGTAGTTATTTCACAACAGCATTCATAAATGAAAAAATTTGTCTATCCTGTTCCTATGGTTACTATATATATGGTTACAGTAACAAGATAGACAATATTTGACAGAAACGTCTTTAAACATGTTAAAAAGTTTATAATTACATATAGTTTTACACATAATTAAATGTTTGGTTGTTTGAACTCATTTAAAGATTACAACATCTTAACCTTTGCAATTCAGCATATACAAATGCAAAACTGCTATCAGTAACAGGATGGACAAAAAGGGTAACAGGATAGAACTTAATATGGTTATGTATCGTTAACGTACATTCCTATTACCAAAAACAAAACGATGAAAGTAAACCAGCATGCAAGAACGTTTCCCCGTGCTTGAGGTGTATATTTACAGTTATGGTGTGCTTGTTCATGGGAGAATTTCTCATTTTAATACACCGTCAAAATTTCATGTTTGGTTAAATTTCTTCAAAATACTGGTCTGGTCGTCTGTTTTGTATATTGCCCTTTCATACTATTTTAAACAGCTAGGTTTTCTTACATATATCTTAGACTTATGTTGCGGATGGTTATTTTAATAACCTTTGAAAACCAATTTTTAGAGGTATTTTGCAGTACAACATGGAAAATTGACAAATAATCTATCATTACACAGAATGAAATATATAGAAGTTTACACTCTTGAAAACTGTCTTATTGGCTATGAAAAACAAGCTTAAAATTTTATCGAAACCTTTTCTAAATAACCCAAAATTTCTTTTCAACATGGTAACAGTCACTCAGAGACAAAATATTGCACCACCTATCAAAAAATGTTTTAATATATTCTTGTATGACATTATCAAAGATTGCATCTTTTTTATATGTTGTTCCATAATTACTGTTTGTTTTGCTTTGCTTATGAAGAGGGTTATTTGAATTAATAACTTTTATTCAATTTTGCAATATCAAAATTCAACATTTTTTGAAAATGACCCATATACAACACACACATTCTTTTCTATGTTTTTTCAGATGCTATTCGACCTTTACCAGCAACATTCCATCGTGGTAGGTAGATGACATAACTTTAGAGAAAATAGATATTTCATAAGGATTTGTACTTCCATAAAGATTGTAGTTGATTTTTATGCTCCCTGCAATAAAATATATTGATTTACCCCTGTCCATCTTGCCCACATAGTGTACATGCTTTGTCCATGCTTTGCTAACTCCTCCTTCAGTTTTCAAGCTACAACCTTTATACATGTATTATGCAGGTTATGACTTATACTAGAGGTGTTACATATGTAAGCGTACTTTCATTCCGCCATGTATTTATTCCGGGTAACTGTTTTCACTAGATAATATTGGATGCAAATAGTGTTAAAGTGTCGATCTTGATATTGTTGTTTTGTTTATATTAGACCGATTTTTTGTTTACATAAATAAATGGGTTAAAATTAAAATAATTTTCAAGGAACCAGTCAATCTAGTAAATAATATTGATGATGCATGGAGGATATTTTTATAACTCAAAATACTTTATCAGTGATCAGGACATTGAACTTGATATAAACCAAATTTAAAGAGCAGATTTGTTCTTACATAAAGCATCCTTTGATATTGACAAAGAAGATATGATTTTATATCCAAGTCGACCGAAGAGCAAATACACAGAAAAACTTCGGCAATCCAATAAATATAAATATTACAATTAGTGACAATTTAAAAGCATATGATTTTATAGATTTCCATAGAAAATTATTTAAATCTTATTCGTTAATAAGCATTATTGTGTTATCGTGTGTTCAAAATGAGTACTAATCACTTCATCAATAAAATTGAGAATGGAAATGGGAATGTGTCAAAGAGACAACAACCCGACCATAGAACAGACAACAACAGAAGGTCACCAATAGGTCTTCAATGCAGCGAGAAATTCCGCACCGGGCGTCCTTAAGCTGGCCCTAAACAAATATATATACTAGTTCAGTGATAATGGACGTCATACTTAACTCAAATTATACACAAGAAACTAAAACTAAAAATAATACAAGACTAACAAAGGCCAGAGGCTCCTGACTTGGGACAGGCGCAAAAATGCGTCGGGGTTAAACATGTTTATGAGATCTCAACCTCCCCTATACCTCTAGCCAATGTAGAAAAGTAAACGCATAACAATACGCACATTAAAAGTCAGTTAAAGAGAAGTCCGAGTCCGATGTCAGAAGATGTAACAAAGAAAATAAACAAAATGACAATAATACATAAATAACAATAGACT
Source organism: Mytilus coruscus (assembly GCA_017311375.1). Classification (NCBI taxonomy): domain Eukaryota; kingdom Metazoa; phylum Mollusca; class Bivalvia; order Mytilida; family Mytilidae; genus Mytilus; species Mytilus coruscus. The sequence goes on from CM029601.1 coordinate 61,586,125, forward strand.
ACTAGCAGTTAACTGACATGCCAGCTCAGACCAGTCAATTAAACTGATTGAAAGATTATGTCTTCATCATATGAATATCAGGCACAATCCCTCCCGTTAGGGTTTAGTATCATACCATCATAAAATATATGAGAAGAGCATAACCCGTGTCATGCCAACAACTGGTTTTAAATAAATGTGTTTAGTTCGATGCAAAGACCCTATAAGTGAATCAATATTAAAGCCAAAATATGCAATCTTTAATGACCTGACAACAGTATCGTAACTATATCCCTTCTTAATAAGTCTATTTAAAGGTTTTGTTAGCTTCTGAGGTGAATACTGACATTTTGTGCTTTATAAAGAATATTACCATAAAAGATTGGATGTGAAATACCTGAACGTATAAGAAGTCTGCATGTTGAGGTATATTTACGAATGATGTCCTTGTACCGATGTTAAAATTTAGTAAATGTTTTGACTAGTTTGTGATATCGAAAACCCTGGTGTAATAATTTTTCAGTAATACATAAATTTCTTTCGTTAAAATCTGAAAAGTTGTTACATACACGAGCGAATCGTACAAGTTGAGATATATAAACACCGTAAGATGGTGACAAAGGAACGTCACCATCTAAAATGGATAATTAACGATAGGAAATGAAAAATCATCTCTTTATCATAAATTTTTGTATTAAGCTTTCCGTTAATGATATAGATATCAAGATCGAGGAAAGGGCAGTGGTCATTGTTAGTATTAGCTTTATTTAAAGTAAGTTCAACAGGATAAATTTCTTTAGTATACATACTGAAGTCGTCATTATTGAGAGCCAATATATCATCCAAATATCTAAAAGTATTATTAAATTTTGTATCAGATGTTGTTTCGATGGGAATGTATGGATCTAAAGCACTAGTGTAATTAATCCCGGTATAAAATAAAAATAACTAGCAATCATTCCGGTACAAAAGCACTAGTGTAATCATTTCTGGTTCAAAAACACTAGTGTGAACATTCAATGGATGAAACTCTCCACTTTTTATATAAATCAGCTATGCAAGTTTCAAATACACTAAAAACTATTAAGCCACATTTTATATATATTTCCCCTTCAAAAAACCCTTTTTAGAACCTTATAATGACTGGTGGATGTTTTACACTGGACCCGGATAGAAAAACCTAGTGAATTTTTGTTGGTGGATAAAAATCACTGGGGATTTTCTTCCTCCAGATAAAGTACACTGGCGGAATCAAACCACTGTTACATATTACATATAACACTATTAACAGGATATTGATTATGTTGAAATTTTCCACAAATGACGGGATTAAAAACTTTTTCATTTTGGGGGCAGGGAAATTATGCATGTGGGGTACATTATTATACAGTGTAAGTACCTATACTTAAGGTGTGCATATTATCAGAATTTTGATTTTCAAATTTTCTACAAATGACAGGATGTTGAACCTTGTTTGTCATTCTTGGTGAAATTATGCATGCATCACTCAGGTACATGGTTTGTTTGGTAACTCCTCCTACAGTTCTCAAGCTAGAACTTTTATGTTATGCAGGATGTTAGTACATAAACTTAAGGTAAACATTTTGTCAAGAGGGGTCACCTGGACAAACCATGTATCCTATGTTGGAATGACAAACAGTACAAGGATAAAGCAAAATGGCCAGACATTTTTATTCTGGGGGGCATAATAAATAGAATTGACCAATCAGTCAATAATAAACAAGAACAGTTGTGAACTATTTATTATATATTTTGGACATTTTTTTTTGCACTTCACTCAATCTTAACATTTAAACAATACTTACTTTCAGCAATAGATACAACAGTTGATATAATGTCAGCATTGGAAGAAGTGATAAAAATTGGATTTACACGGGTTTTAACAAGTGGGGGCTGCTCAACTGCTTTAGAAGGTCTCCCCAGTATATCGGAAATGATTTGCAAGGTACAAGTATGACATGTATACAAATAATTAAAATCAAAATACATTTGTAAAAACCAAAACAATCAATACATGGTGCTTGCTGCTAGTGTGCCAATATCCTTCTATTCTTACAAGGCAGAATTTATACAAAAACCAACAAGATGAGCAAAATTTTTTTTTTTAAATCCTTTAAATACACTTAAGGCCAAAAAATAAATAGGGTGTGTTTCCTGTCACCTGACCGACACTAATTTATAGGCTCTGACTCTTAACAGTTTTTTGTCTCGCCTTGACATAGTCAAAAAGCGAGACATAGGTATGCTGTTTCCGGCAGCGGGGGCGATAGCGTTGGCGGCGTCAACAATGTATTAGTTTGTGATTAGGTCTAGTTTATGGTGAACTACAAGTGGTAGGTCAATGATATTTGGTATGCAGTTGTATTAGCATTGCCACATCTCATTTCCATGGAGATTATTTGGCCCTGCCCCCTCAGTCATGGTCTATTGACTTTGAAACTTTTGTTTAGTTTACATGTATTAGTTTGTGATTAGGTCTAGTTTATGGTGAACTACAAGTGGTAGGTCAATGATATTTGGTATGCAGTTGTATAAGTATTGGCATATCTCATTTCCATGGAGATTATTTGACTCCGCCCCCTTAGTCATGGTCTATTGACTTTGAAACTTTTGCTTAGTTTACATGTATTAGTTTGTGATTAAGTCAGTTCAAGGGGGACCATTAGTGGTAGGCAAATGTTAATTGGTATTCAGTTGTATAAACATTAGCACATCTCATTTTCATGGAGAATATTTGGCCCCGCCTCCTCAGTCATGGTCTATTGACTTTGAAACTTTTGCTTAGTCTACATGTATTAGTTTGTGATGAGATTAGTTTAAGATGAACTGCTAATGTTAAGTCAATGCTATTTGGTATGCAAATTTATTGGCATGTGGAAGTATCGTTTCCATGGAGATTATATAGCCCCACCCCCTCATCATGGACAGGGAATGAATGAAAACTGTCCACTGAAACCCTAAAAGGGTAAGAAATACAGATGATTTATTTGTCTATATATCAAAGTTTTGTCTATATATCAAAGGATATATGTGTTATAGATAATCCATGAAATAATGACAGGGAATTTGTAAAATGATTCTAAAATTTTTCAGGTGGCCAATGAAATTTTGTGCAGTTGTTGTCTATACTATGTAGATTTGCATATTATATTTTGGTGAAATTGAGCTAATTAATTTTGGAAAAAAACTTCATTTTTATTAAAATAATCACAAATTTTGAGAAATGTCTCTCCTTATAATAGAATTCAAACCAAAACTGGTATATAGGTGTATTTAGATTTCATATTGATTTCCCCCACAAAAAAAAACTAGCTTCTTGTTAAAAAAAAATCACATATTTTGTGAAGCATCTTGTAGTCAGATGTCATCAAAATTGATATATCCTTTAGTCATAATATCCACTCCAAATTGTTTCATAAAGTCAGAATTGTGTTAAAAACATGTTGTTTTTTATATGATTGTTCTGATAAGCATATTCCTAGCTAGGATTTAAATGAAAAAGGTAACATTTGCATTACCAAATGATTCTCTGTTTCAAAATTATTAGTTGCCCACCATTTACAAAAAAGCCCACCAAAATAAATGTCATAGTGCTTGAATTTTAATAAAACATATATATTAATCAAGAACACATCCTGAATTAATTGCTGGTGTCAAAATTTATTGAAATTGACAACCTATGAACATTTGCTTTGTATGTGCATCAGTCTCTTTGCCTTACATAAAAATGTGCAAGTTGGGCCCTTGCTGACATGTCATTTTTATCTAGTTTTTGGTGGAATTTTCATTTTCATCTGATGCTTTAAGATCGACATTTTTTATTTTCACTTTTGTACACATTTATTTCGTGAATTAGTCTTTGGCAATTTTATTTTTAAATTCTTACCAGGCCTGTTTATTCATTTCTAAAATCCTCCCGCCCACCACCTCAAAAAATCTAACGGTCAACCCCTAACGGTTTTGATGTTTAATTCAGCACCAACCATGCCCCAAATATTGAAGATTTGTAACTTGACTGTTATGAATCACAGTTAAGGCTACACTTCATAAAGACATAAAGACACATGTATTGATGTCAAATGTTATATTGTTTAAATTTATGTGCATCTGTTTTAGATTAAAGTTGATTAAGAGTTTGGCATATTGTGTACATGTTCCAGACCATATGAGTAGTTGGACAATATAATAGAAAAACAAAGGATAAGGGTCTCCATCCATGACACAAAATCAGTACATGCCTATATACTCATGTGGTCCGACCATACGGTTATGGTCCGGGTAAATAATCGATGATTAGTGATAAGGTACCCTTCAAGGTGTCGTTAATCAAGAGTTTCTAAAATGAAATTTTGCTTGGCTTATTATCGACCGCAAAAATTTTTGTGGTCGTATATTGGTATAACGTTAGCATCGTCGTCGTCATCGTCCGGCGTCGTCGTTGTCGTCCGAAGACACATTGGTTTCGCACTCTAACTTTAGTTTAAGTGAATGGATCTCTATGAAATTTTACCATAAGGTTCAATACCACAAAAGGAAGGTTGGGATTGATTTTGGGGTTATGGTACCAACAGTTAAGGAATTAAGGGCCAAAATGGGCCAAAAATAAGCATTTTGTAACTTCCAGACAATAACTTGTGTGTAAGTGTATGGATCTCTCTGACATTGGACCACAAGGTTCCATATCACAAAGGGAAGGCTGGGATTGATTTTGGGGTAATTGCCTCAAAATTTTAGGAATTAAGGGCCAAAATAGGGGCAAAAATAAGCATTTTTCTAGTTTCAGGACAATAACTTGCGTGTTAGTGTATGGATCTTTCTGAAATTGTACTACAAGGTTCCATATCACAAAGGAAAGCTGGAATTGAGTTTTGGGGTAATTACCGAAACGTTTAGGAATTAGGGGCCAAAAGGGGCCAAAAATAAACATTTTCTAGTTTCCAGACAATAACTTGTGTTCAAGTGTATGGATCTCTCTCTGCAAGGTACCATACCTCAAAGGGAAGGCTGGGATTGAGTTTGGGGTGATGAATCATAAGGGGTTAAAAAATTTGGGAGGGATTTTTTTTTTCCTTTTTCCTTTTTTTTCTTTAAAATTTTCCATTTTGAGTTGGTTATTTCTGATTTATATTTAAAAGCAAATAATAATGATATGGCAGGAGATACACAACAAACAGAATGTGTAAATTATTATATAATAAGTATTGTGCAATAGCAAGAAATTTTCAATTGCACAGTATTGCGCAATAGCAAGAAATCTTCAATTGTACAGTATTGCGCAATAGCAAGAAATATCCAATAGCACAATATTGCGCATAATAGCAAGAAATTGTCAATTGTACAGTATTGCACAATAGCAAGAAATATTCAATTGCACAGTATTGCGCAATTACAAGAAATATTCAATTGCACAGTATTGTGCAAAAGAAGATACTTTGTATAAATTGCTTGTTTCTTGACCAATTTCAATGGGGTTTTATTCTTGAATTCTTGGGGTTTTTAATATGCTGAATCTAACCTTGTATTAAGTTTTTGGATTTTGGGCCTGTTTTAAATTGGTCCACATTGAGGTCCAAAGGGTCCAAAATTAAACTTTGTTTGATTTCAACAAAATTGAATATATGGGGTTCTTTGATATGCTGAATCTAACCATGTATTTAGATTTTTGATTTTTGGGCACCGTTATCAACTTTGTCCACATTGAGGTCAAAAGGGTCCAAAATTAAACTTTGTTTGATTTCATCAAAATTGAATTATTGGGGTTCTTTGATATGCCGAATCTAACGTGTATTTAGATTCTTAATTTTTGGTCCCGTTTTCAAATTGGTCTACATTAAGGTCCAAAGGGTCCAAAATTAAACTTAGTTTGATTTTTAACAAAATTGAATTCTTAGGGTTCTTTGATATGCTGAATCTAAACATGTATTTAGATTTTTGATTATGGGCCCAGTTTTCAAGTTGGTCCAAATCGGGTCCAAAATTAAACTTTGTTTGATTTCAACAAAATTGAATATATGGGGTTCTTTGATATGCTGAATCTAACCATGTATTTAGATTTTTGATTTTGGGCTCCGTTATCAACTTTGTCCACATTGAGGTCAAAAGGGTCCAAAATTAAACTTTGTTTGATTTCATCAAAATTGAACTCTTGGGGTTTTGATATGCTGAATCTAACCATGTATTTAGATTTTGGATATTGGACCATAATAGGTGAATGTCCAATTCAAAATTTTAAGTTCTTAGACCACATTCATTCTGTGTCAGAAACCTATGCTGTGTCAAATATTTAATCACAATCCAAATTCAGCGCTGTATCAAGCTTGAATGTTGTGTCCATACTTGCCCCAACTGTTCAGGGTTCGACCTCTGCGGTTGTATCAAGCTGCGCCCTGCGGAGCATTTTATTTTATCATATGGTAATCATTGTTACATGATTAATGATATAAAGTAAATCTTATTCACTAGTTACAGTAAAAGCATTTTCACATGTAGGTCATTATCAATTTTCCAAACAAAATGAAATATATCGAGTTTGGAAAATAACATCAAGAAATATCTTAATGATCCATTTAAAAAGGCAACAGTAAATGTTTTACTTCCAGGCACTTGGGGCATTGTTTAAGAAATAATTCACAGGCGCCATAATTTGTTGGACATTTACACATGGCCTGAGCGATAGCGAGGATAAAATTAACGAATATCACGGCCAAAGCCATATGTAAATGTCCAACAAATCTATGGCTTCCATGAATTATTTCGATTCTAATAGGACAAATACAGTAATTTAAAACTGAAGCGAAGGTAGGATTGCCGTGTGTATGGCTGTTCTATTTTACCCCTGTAAGATAAAAGCTACAAATTTCAAATAAATCTAAGTCTTACATGAATTATTTCTTAATTAAGCACTAGTAAAATGTGTTCAATTCTCATAATTCTTAACAAAACATTTTTTCCCAGAGTTGACATGTCGTAACTAAGCAGTGAGCCGCCATGTTGACTTGCTGAAATCCACAAATGTGCGAATAATGCAATAGAATAGAAAATGAAACAATACCTACCTCAAAACTCCATTTTAATGCAATATTATCAGAACTTAGGGCGTATACGTAACGGAAAACATTCAGCTTGAGAGTTTTCATTCGTATGACGTCATGTTATGACATGACGTTAATCGCCAAGATCATTCATGAAATTTCATGAATTTTATTTTATTTTATTTTATACATTTTTAAGCTCTTGTGCATTAATTCTTTTGTTATGCATTATAATAGGAATAACGGTTCTGTAGTTTCTTTTCAATTTCAATTTGAACACAACGAAATCGACATAGTGTTTGCACATAGGTTACGATACATGTGGATTTACGTGGGAGGTAAATAGTAACAGCCACCAATATGCACATCTCTGAGTCTGCGCTAAGTATAGATTATCGAGAATTTTATCACGGTGTTGTTTACAAAGGAAAGAAGCACGTCATATTAGAATTATAGTTTGTTTTAGTAAAATAAATTCTTAAATATTTTAAATTATTTTTAGTTATTTATTGTGTTCTTTGCTCTATTCGTATGATCTTACAATAACTGAAGTTTATACCTGCTATCCCTCAATTTTTATGTGACAAATTGGAATAGAGGGCAGAGCGTATAAACTATAGGTACTGTTATTCTAAGGTCGTATGAATTAAGAGCCAAAATATTTGCTTTTCTATACAATTAAATTTCATCTATATTGTATACTGTAAACCAACATAATTTTTACTAACACTGTTTTCTAGTTGATTTAAAGCAATAAGTTTTCTGAATTTTCTTGAATTTTATTTGTGTAATGGCATCGATTCATTTTCGGGTAATTATTGATACAGCCATGCTGGATCTATGTATTCACTCAGATTTAAAGATGGTGCAGAATTCTGAGTTGAAGAATAATCATCAATCTAATTATGTGTTTTATGACTTGCAGAAAGTGTATACACCATTTTAATCATCTACTGCCAACTTACATATTATTTGCCTTTAAATTTAGAAAATAGAGGGTGAACAGCTACTTAATTTTAGATATACACTTGCATATAGTTCAATTGTAAATCAATATGTATTGATATATTACTATTTATGAATTAAAAAAACGGTAGTACTGGTACATATGTATATCAAATTTAAGTAGTTAATCAGTATCTTATGCTAGTGAAAGTGATATATTATATAATGTGCTGGACTCAATCTTAATTGACTAGGATTGTCAGTTTTCCTCGTGCACTCTGGCTTTCTTCACCAATGAAAACTGACTGCCACAAAATAGGACAATAGTGCTGAAAAGGCATTAAACACCAACCAATCAATCAATCAACCATTCAATCTGGTAAATCTCATTTCCATGGAGATTATATGGCACTGCCCACAGTCATGGTCTATTCACTTTGAAACTTTTGCTAAGTTTACATGTATTAGTTCGTGATTAGGTTAGTTTAAGGGTTACTATTGAATCACTAGTGGTAGTCAATGACATTGTTTATAAATTTCAATGAATGATTATTGACTTATATAGCAAATTTCCCTGTTACAGTATATGTTTCACTCACCATGTCAAATCAGAAATTCGTCAAAACCTCCTTAAATTTAAGAAATTAAAAGTTCAATAAAATTTTTCAGGCTAAAGGAAGAATTATAGTGATGCCAGGTATGGATTTAAAATTATCTAAAATTGTTTACGTTCCTTAAGATGATGATGGTAATTTAAGCTCATTAGATTGGAACAAGATGTTATTATAAAATCAACTTATAAGGAACTTTATATAAAAATAAGGAGACTTGATATGATTGCCAATAAGACAACTATCCACCAAAGTTCAAATGAAGTGGATGTAAGCAATTATATATAGGCAACTGTATGTCCTTCAACAATTAAAAAACTCATACTGTAAAGTAGGCTATAAAAGGCCCCAACATGAAAAATGTGAAAAACTAACAGCCTAATTTGTAACAAAACAATTTACGGAAAACAAATGTGACAGACATGAACCATTTTGACAACCGCTGAGCTTCTGGTTCCTAACTTGAGACCTAATAAAGAATGTGATGGGGTTAAACATATTTGTGAGTGCTCAACCCCTTTCCAATCTCCTAACCTGGGACAGTAGTGTTACAGCACAGAATAAGAACAAACTGTAAAAATCAGTTGCAATTTTTGGTTTAACTCAAAAGAATTGTACAAAATGTACAAAAACAACTCAGATATAAACAATAGACACAAAGCACAAAAATAATAATGATAATAATAATAATTCTTCATTTAAAGAGGGTTACACATTTAGCTATAAAACTAATCTTTCCTGAGGCCCTCATGAAATACAATGAAATATAACAAACAATTACAAAATATCAAACAAACACACATATATGAAAAATTAAATAAAAATTGTTATGAAATATACAATTTTCAAAACATGTAAAATTACAAATTCATATAGTATTGGCATCATTCAAATTACCTCAACAATATCTTAAGTTTGAGTAAGTATATGAAAATTATTATACATATAAAATTACACAGCTTCTTAATGTTCCAACAAGAAATTTTTAAATCTTTTTGAATGAGCTTGTACTTGAGGTTGATTTTTCAGGGATATTGGTAAGTTATTCCATAAAATAGATCCTGAATATATAAAGATTTCTTATACAGCTCTGTTTTGGCTTTTGGAACTAGTAAATTTTGCAAGAAGCATTCCTCAAACAATATTGGTTTATTTCTGGCATTTCTTTAAATTTTCAGTGAGATATATAGGGCTTGGTTCTTAAGTAGATATAAGAAGATGTGGTATGAGTGCCAATGAGACAACTCTCCATCCAAGTCAAAATTTATAAATGTAAACCATTATAGGTCAAAGCACGGTCTTCAACACGGAGCCTAGGCTCACACCGAACAGTAAGCTATAAAGGGCCCCAAAATTACTAGTGTAAAACCATTCAAGCGGAAAACCAACGGTCTAATCTATATAAAAGCGAAAGCGAGAAACACTTATGAACCACATCAACAAGCGACAACTACTGAATATCAGATTCCTGACTTAGGACAGGTGCAAACAAATGCAGCGGGTTTAAGCGTTTTAATGGTACCAAACCTTCACCCTTTTTCTGAAACAATAGTGTAACATCACAACATAGAAAGACACATTCTGCATCAAAACAGATTTGTGGAATGACATTCTGTTCTCTACTGTCATCCACCCAAGCTGTTTAAACAGTGGAGCTGATGATGAAAGTGGATCAGCATCTAAAATAAGTCTTGCAGCCCTTTTCTGCAATTTTATTATTCTGACTAGCTCATTCTTAGCACAACCACTCCAAATAATACAACAATAATCTATCAGTGGGAGAATATAGCCATTATAAAATAATTTTCTTGAATCAATATTTAGAAATTTCTTGATTTTAGAGAGTAAATGAAGTCTGGATGATATTGATGAACATAAGTAATTAACATGGCCTGTCCAGGACAGATTAGAGTCAATTCTAACACCTAAAAGTTTTCAATTGATGATTTTGAAGAATATTATTCTCAATAGTTAGAACTGGTTCTGCTTGATTTAACGCAGCCTTTGTCTTGTACCTATAACCATACATTTCGTCTTATCCGAATTTATGAACATGTTATTTTCATGACACCATTTTCAACACATTGGAGATCATCTTGTACTTTTAATTGCATATCAGCAATACTCTTTCCTGATGTATGCATAGTTGTGTCATCAGCATACAAGTCTGTATGGCAGTGTTTGATGTGTAATGGAAGGTCATTTATGTACAAAACAAACAAAATGGGACCAAGAATGGAGCCCTGTGGAACACCAAAATTTATCAACTTTTATCAGAAAACTGATTATTTATATGGACTTGCTGTGTTTCACTCAAATATGATTTTAAAAATCAACAGTATCTTCATGGAAGCCATAAATTTGAAGTTTTTACATAAAATTTCATGATCAACAACATCAAAAGCTTTCTTAAAATCCAGGAGGACTGCCAAATGGATATTTCTATTATTCATTTCATGTAGCCATTTATCAATGATATTAATGAGGGCAGTATGACATGAATGATTAGGTCTAAAACCAGACTGGGAAGGGTGTAAAATTTGAAACTTTGTCAAATAATTATACAGATGTTTAGATACACGTCTCTCTATTAATTTTGATAATGTTGGCAAAACAGATATTGGTCTGTAATTGCTAGCTATGTTTTTCACCAGATTTGAAAATTGGAGCTGTCACCTTGGCATTTTTAAAACAGATGGATAAATACCAGTATCAATCATTCGATTCAAAATGTATGTTAAGGAAGATGCTATGAAAGGAGCACTCAGTTTAAAAATTTTTGGACCTATATTGTCAGAACCAGAAGATGTGTTAACATCTAGTTTAATTATTTCATCAAATAGTTCTGAAACTTTTACTGGAGGAATGATGAATTTGTTGTGCCTTTTTCAAGAATTTCATTTGTACATAGTTTGTCAGAGTATTAAAATTGGAGTTGTTTGGTGCCCTGCTATGCCTTAATTTTCAACACATGAGGTGAAATAATTATTGAATGCATTAGCAATTTCTTTATGATCTGTAGTTTTATGGTCTCCAGTTGTAATAAGTTCATGTGGTTTTGATGGATTAGATGGATTTAGACTGTGAATACATTTCCATAGTGTTTTAGAATCTTTTGAGTCTTTTATCATATCATTGTAATATTTCTGTTTAGATTTATCAATGATATGTTTTGTTCTGTTTCTCCAGAATCTATATTCAGCCCACATTCCCAGTGAATTATATTTATCTCTCATTTTCTTGCATATGAGATTTCTTTATTGTACCATTCTGGCTGTCTGTCTTTTTACCCTCTTTTTCACAATAGGGGCATGTTTATTTAAAATGTTATTAAAAATGTTGTACCACATTTCAATACAAACAGATGGGTCATTTTCAAATTCAATATGTTGAAAAGGTGCACTTTTAAATCTTTTAAATAATTTTGCTCATTAAAAGTCTTTAAATTTCTATAAGTGATTGTTGAATGAGTATGTTTTTATCATACATTTCTCTTGTTTTGTCATACATATTGGATAGTGATCACTGATAGAATATTTAGAAACATGAGCCTCTTTTACCATGCTTAAATGGGTGACATATATATGGTCAATCAAAGTTTTTGATTCATTTGTTACTCTGGTTGGTTCCTTAATTAACTGTTGAAAGTTATAAGTTTCTAGAGCATTTAACCATCTTTGTGGTATTTTATTGGGTTGTAAACAATTTATGTTAAAATCTCCCATAAGGATTACGTCTGAATTATATTTCATTGCCACCATAATCTCATCCTCAAATTTATCTATCCAACCAAGGAGGTTATATGAGAAGGAGAGGACGAAAGACGCTAATTACACATAAAATGTTACCGCCTTTTTGTAAGTGGGTGTTAATTTATTGAGATCGATTCGGTGCAGAGGAGACTTTGTCCTAATTATGCACCCGATTAAGAACGGAGACACCCGAAGTTTTATAAACCAACTGAGATTTTACAAAGTAAGCCTGAGATCATGGCTCAGTTCTCGACAGTATATATATAGCCTTACTTACGAGAAGTGAAGGTTTGGCCAGGATCCCAGGCTATTTAAAAATACACACCGAATGTTTTCTGTTGACGTATTTCAGTCATCATTTGATCATAGTCGATGATTTATCTATAAGCAATGCCTAAGTGTTGGAGCTCGAAAAAGAATTTGATCTAGAAATATTCTGCATCTGCAAGACGAATGACTCAATCGACCTGAATTGCTTCGTAAATGATGTATATATATGGAATTAAAATTTTAAATTTAAAACATAAAATATTTATAAAAATGTGCAGGAAAATGTCCGTTAATTAAAGAATAGACACGTTTCCCTGTCGCGGTAACTTTATTAACAAATGGACGCATTTTCCTTTTTTTTTTATAAATATTACAACCGTGCATGAGATTAAGAAGAAATCTACACATACCATGTGTATTGTCGGGAAAAAAACACATAGAGAGAAGTACCAATCTACATGCCTTGCAATCTTAGTATTAATGTACAAAATGCATGTGTTAATTTTCTGACATTTTACCGTCTTATTAAGCCAATGAAGTACTGGTTTTAACAAAATCTTAATTAAATTCAGTGTATAACAAGGTAATGATTGGTGTGGTCACATTGAGCATTTTCAAAAATAAAATTGATATCATATAACTTTATTTTCTTATATTTTTTGTTCCTTTGCTTTCAGTGAGAGCCCGTCAATTTAAAGGGAACCAAAATTTTAATATTGGAAAATAAGATAAGCCGATACAAAACAATGAATTTTCCACAGAAACGATTTTAATGATAGAACAAAATTGCCATGTCCTGATGTCTACAGCATTGCACCGGAGAAAGACTAAAACTTTTGATGGTTCTCGGATAAATTCCTCTGTTTCAATAAAATTAAATCGCTCGGTCGCAACCAGTCACCTTAACAAAGGTACCTCACATATTCCTTTCGAGGATATAACCTACCATTTTCCATTTCCAGGAGCCAACATGGGAAATGAAAATCTTAGCGCCTATATATCTACAGCCTAATGCAATGAGAAACAAAATTTTCACTGGCTCTCGATAAATTTCTCTAAGTTTCAATTATAAATATTCGCTCCGGTTGCAACGGTCACCGTAAAGAAAGTACCTCACATATTCCTCTATTTTCTATGATATTACCTACCTATTATCATGGGCAGAGCCATACAGGTGAAGCGAAAATCTGTGTTTAAAGCAAGGTGGGGTGCAATAGAAATTGCATTCTTAAATTGCTTTACACCCTCATAACTTTGTCATTTCTTAGTTGATTTTCACCGTAGTTAGGCGATATACTTTGAATTTCGCGTCAAGTGATATTGCACATTAAAAACACATTTAAACTGATTAGTAACGATAAGTGCACCTTTATTTTATGACCCACTCACCAATAACAATCACGTGACATTAGCGATTCTTCTAATCACACGGACTGTTAGCGGTAACAGCCTGGTACATCAGAGGGCCAAATCAAGTGGGTGATAAGCATGTCGGTTTCTTTATATTTTCATCTTTTTCTCTGATCGAATTGCTATCCTGGGGATGCTAATTTTACATCAAGCAGAGTGTTCACTCTCCTTCTCAATTTTATAACCTCCTTGATCCAACCAATTAGTGACTTGGGTGGCCTATAAACAAAGCACAATAAAAGGATTTCTTATAGCTAGGTTTAACTTCAAACCAAATAGTTTCAATGTTACTTATTTCAAAATCAATTTTGTAGAAAAGGAGGTGGTTTCTGTTAAATAGACAGCCCAGCCACCCCACCATCGGTTAGTCTATCTTTCCTTTGTAAATATATCCAGGAATATCTATTTCTCTATCAGAAGTATTTTTACCCAAAAGTTTCACAGTAACCAATTATATCTGGGGATTTGGAGTGGACATTAGATTGTATTTAATCTCATCAAACTTGCATTCCAATCTATTCACAATGTGGGAACATATTTTAAGACCTTTGCATTTCTCAAATCCATATGTTACAAGATCATCATTTTCTGTATCCTTATCAATAAGATAAGTATTGTGAATAACACATAAACATGACACACATATTATATAATATGTAAATAAAATATAAAAAATCTTCAATACTAGAAGAGGCCTCAGGGATTTGTATTACAAAAGTATTTGTTTTGTACATTATGTCTTGAGAAACTTGAGATAGCAAAGATAGGGTAAGGTCTGGTACCTGCTGAGAGGTTGTATCAACTTGATTTAATGCTGGTGTCATTTTATCAGAGTTATTAATTACATCCTTATGTTTAGATAATTGGTAAAAAGATTTTGAACAGCTGGATTCAAATTTCTGATAAGCTAAATTCTTAATCCCATACAAACATGTACAGGAAATATTATTACATTCTTGACATATGTTGTTTAAAATTTCAAAAGAATTTTTTAAATTTGATTTTGTAGGGCTTTGTCCTCTTTGCCATCATCCTAATGATAAAATTGACAGAATTATTCTTTGTGACCAAAATTGTTACAAGAGTGACATAGAACCTTTCTACCATGTCTACATGATTTTTAATTATAATTTGGTTCACCACAGTGAAGACAATACCTTTCTGATTGATCTGTATGCCCTAATATGCTAACATGCATGTTGACTGATCTAAGGAACGCTGATGTCCCTTTTTTTGACAAATGAATCCCATCATGATGAAAAAGAGAATAAGAAAGACGGTAATTCTTATCATAAAACATGTTTGTATGATCAATAAATTGTATGTTAAACTGTTCACATAGGTCTTTCAGCATTTCATTCGGGTTATGCATATTAAATCCTTTTCTGGGTAGAATTCCCGAAACTACAAATTTACAATGTGGGTGACATTTGATATTCAGTAAATATAATAGAGCTTCATAATTATCTCTTATGCTTTGGAGATTGTCACCATTATCAAAGTCATTTCCACCAATATGGATGATAATTGTTCTGTATTTTGACATATCCTTCTTTTTTATCACATCTATCAGTCTACTATGTTGGCTCCTCTATTGGTACATACCTCGGTGTTTTGTAGTCCATGGGGCTGAATACCCTTTAAAATGGAACTCCCAATTATTAATGTGGTTTTGTTGTTTTCACCAGTGATAGGATTGGGAATGAATTTATGAAGATGAAGAATAAGAGTACTCACAGTTACTGAAAGCTAGTTAAAAGCCAATTACAAGTTAAGAAAAGTCATGTTCTCCTAGACTAAAGTATCAATCTTCACACATCCAACAGATTTATTTTAAAGTGGTCGTAAACAGTTTGAGAAACACATGACATTGTGCAATGCCAAAATATATGTAAACAGTATCAACAGGATGTAGGATCATGAGTTATAATAACTGTAAATATAAAGAAATATATATTTAGTTTTTATTTTCATTATTCAAAAACAAAATCAATAATAAATCAATAACAATAATAACAATATTTAAAGATATTTAAAGATTTTACTACTGTGAGTAATTGATGACCTTTAAGAATTAGTTTATTCTAAGGATCATGGATTGAATCTAAATTTCCGGGCTTTATAAACAACTTTGCAGTGATAATTAGGACGTGATATCCGGTTTTTTTAATCAAGAACTCTACAGGTACAGCTAAACTTCAAAACAAAATCTTTGTATTTTAGAAAGAATTTGGTAAATGTTTTAATAAATGTGTGTTAACGAAATCCCTGGCTTAATAATTTTTCAGTTATACATAAATTACGTTCATTGAAATCGCATAAAATCAAAATGTATAGATTGATTGATTGTAATTTATGAGGTGTGTGTCTGGCTGACCTTGAACCTTTTTTATAGTTTATTGGTCATTGTTATGATTTATGAGTCATTGCTATGATTTATGATAGGCTGGGGTTCTCAATATTATTTGTATTAGGTCAACAACAATTGGTGTATAGAATGATTAATTTAAGGTGTACATGTTTGTCTGACAATGTTAATTAGTTACTGACCTCATTTTCATGTATTATGACTGGTCAACTTCTATTTTTATTTTACATTTCTCAGATACTGTTACAGCAATAGGTCAACTATATTTGATGTATAAAATGATTGTAAGGTGTAATATACAATTATAGCCTTTGTATAAGGTTGAAACAAGGATATATCAACCTGAAAGAAATATATTGACTGAAGATGAAGTCCTATGTCGATATACTAATATAGGTCAATATTATCAGTTATGCCAGGGCCTTTGACGAGGTCAATACGTTATACATGGACCTGTTCAGATTATAATGATTGAGGTTTAATATAATCTAACAGGTCCATATATAACGTATTGACTGAGTGAAACTCCTAAATTTATATATTACATATGTAAATAGTGTATTATGGAAATGGACTTTAATGTTTTCTCTGACTGACACTGTTAATGAGGTCTTTACATTAAATTTATGGATGTTGGATATGAACTGATTGATATTTTAGTCTTAGACGCCTGATTTTTTTATTTGTTGTTATTGGCTTTTAACTTGCTGTCAGTAACTGTGAGTAGGCTAGTATCTGTAGTCTGTACTTAGTGTCTTTTTATTGTGGGAATATATGGATACCCTGCCACGTCCAGTCTGTATTTTTGTTAGATGTCTTTCTGCTTTGTATTGATTTGATGAGTTAAACTCTTTTCAACTGATTTTTATCGAGCCTCGACTTATGTCTCAAGCGAGACATAGGGATAGTGATCCGGTGGCGGCGACAGCAGCGTTAACTGACTACTTTAAAGCTTAATATTTCAGAAGGTAGAAGACTGGGATGCTTCATAATGTATATAGATGCCTTATGATATGAAGTTTCTGTGACCAGGAAAATGCAGCTTCAGTTTAATATTTTGGACTTTAATATAAAATTCTCAATTTTGATAATTTAGACTTTATTTCTATGTGTTTTAAAATTCATTTAATTTTATATTTTCGTTTCTATTTACATTTAATATCAAGGACTTAAAATCAACATGCTTTGATATGCAATTTAATTCTCAGTTTGGACATTGAGTAACATGTTTTATTCTATTAGCTAATTAGTGACATTATACCTTTTCATTATTATATATTTTAAATATCATGATCAGATTAGTAAATTAACTTTATTCTTCAAGTTCTAAAATTGTTTAATCCTTGTCAGTGAACAATATTACTCAAATTAATTGTTATTTGTTATGTCTATACTTGTCAATTCAATTGTGTATAAATACTTGTTTATAATTTTTATAAGCAAGATTTGGACTCAGGACTTTACACTGAACACAGTCCATCTGTAATAAAAGTATCCATGCTGAATTATTGATTTATTCATCGCTAGATCCAGAGTCTCAAGAGTTAGTTTTCACCAGAGTTTCTGTCTCAGAAGTGTCATTACTGTTCAGAGCAATCGTTTGTTGTGTGATCAGGTGCATCACACAGTTTCAGTAACAAGAGGCTATTCAGTCTGGCTCTTGTTACACAACCTTATAGGTCACCCAGTTTCCTGGTGACATTTCCGTCTGTCATATGTCCATTGTCCTTGACCCTGGTTTCATGGTTCAGTGAATACTTGAAAAAGTAAAGATATTTTGTAATGTTAATTTCTCTCTTATTACAAGTCATTGGATAACTATATTTGGTATGTGTGTACCTTGCAAGATCCTCATGCTTGTCAGCCAGTTTTCATCTGACCTCGACCTCGTTTCATGGATCAGTGAACAAGGTTAAGTTTTCGTGGTAAAGTCCATATACATGTATCAGATACTATAAGCAATAGGTCTTCTATATTTGGTGTATAGAATGATTGTAACTAAGGTGTACATGTCCAACTGGCAGGTGTCATCTGTCCTTGACCTCATTTTCATGGTTCAGTGGTTAAAGTTAAGTTTTTGTGTTTTGGTCTTTTTCTAATACTATATGCAATAGGTCAACTATTATATTTGGTGTATGTAAATATTTTACAATGTACATATCAGTCTGGCAGGTTTTATTTGACCTTGACCTCATTTCCACGGTTCATTGCTCAGCGTTTAGGTTTTGTGTTTTGGTCTGTTTTTCTTAAACTAGAACCGATAGGTCAACTATATGTTGGAATAAATGGTTTTTAAAGTTAACATTTAGATGCAGTCTAAGGTTAAAATTGAGATTCTATTTTCAGTTAACATTTAGATACAGTCTAAGGTTAAAATTTTTCAGTCATCAGCAACTTTGTCTTATGGTCCACTTACATGGTAACATTTTATCATCCAGTATGACTCTAGATATCCTTCTGATACCCATTTGTTTTCCATTACCTTTATTTTTATTTTTCTTGTTTTATATTTACTTTCTCTATTTTTCTGATGATGATGTGTGCAAGTTACCATACGAAAATGCCGTTGGCTGTCGTTATACTTAATTTCTGTACCCCTAAACAATATGGGAGTCAGCATTGAGGATTACAGGGCAGCCATCGGCTTATTTCATTGTACATGTAGCAAGAGGAAAAGCAGTACTTATATTAATCCAAACTATTATACTTATTTAGAAATACTAAAATTAACTTACATTGCTCCTTCTATGTTCTTTCACTAGCTTGTCTACAATCAATAAATCCCAAGATTGACATTATCTTTCTGTTGTTTGTACATTGTACTTCATTTTATTCTTTTGTCGGTAATATTGAACCAAACCCTGGTCCAGATGAAAATAACATATCGAGTACACCCTCTAGTGTTAGAATTAGTGAAATCGATAAATCCATATCAGTATGTAATTTAAATATCCGAGTATTAGAAACAAATTAGAATTCTTAAATAATTTCACTGACTAATTTGATGTCCTAGCTGTAACAGAAACACATTTAGATCCTAGTGTATCTGAAGATCAATTAAAACTAGATTCCTTCAATAACATTATAAGGAAAGATCGAAACAACTTTGGTGGTGGATTAATGATATTTGTGAAAGATGATATCGGTATCGTCCGTAAGCGAACTAGAAAATCCCTTTGATGAAACACTTTGGGTTGAAATACGAGCCAAAGGTAAAACTTCCTTCTCTGTCACTCATATCGTCCACGAATGCGGACACTGACTTCTGGGCACGATTAAATCATGCAATCGAAACTGCCTTTCAATTAAACGAAAATATAGTGGTTACTGGTGATCTAAATTCTGATCTTTTCAATGTCAATAATAATAAACTTATTGACACTATGGACTTGTTCAATCTAAGAAATGTAATTGATAAAGCAACAAGAGTTACTGATAAAAGTAGTACACTCTTAGATCCTATAATAATAAGTGACTGTATGTCATATTATTTATCAGATGTTTTAGATATTCCCTCAGATATTAGTGATCACAATGCAGCAGTAATATTTGTTGAGTGTCCTCATCAATGTCACGTACTTTTAAAAGAGAAGTGTGGATATATGATAAGATGGATAAAGATAAGTTTTGAAAATAATGAATGAGACAGATTGGTATGCAATTCTTCCCGATGACAATGATGTTAATGAATTATGTGAAATATTTACTGTAACTTTTCTGAACATTGCGAGGAGTGCATACCTACCAAACAAGTAACTATCTGAAAAACGACAAACCATGGTTCAATAGCGAGCTTAGGAGAGAAATACGCACTAGAGATCGATTACGAAAAAGGCTTTTAAATCTAAAAACAATCGGTTATTTTGAAGTACAAGCGACAGAGAAATAGGGTCAATAATATGAAAAAATTGCTAAAGAACATTTTGAAAGTAATTTAGACCACATTATTCTAAATAATGTATCGAATACAAAACTTATTGGAAAATAATGAAAATGTTAATCAAATCTAACAATGGATCAAATAACATCCCCCACTCCAAAATATTATAAATACCGAAAAATAGACGAAATTGCATATAAAGATGAAGAAAATGTGAGCTTTTGAACAAGTATTTTAACTTAATCTCCAAATTAGGTGAAGAAAATATCAACGTACCACAATTAGAAACTAAATCTAACAATAAAATTTGTGACATACATGTCACTATTCAAGAAATTATAGATATGATTAATATTCTTGATCCAAATAAAGCCTCGGGACCAGATGTGATTAGCCACAGGATGCTCAAGATCTGTCCAGATAAAGTTGCAATACCTCTTCAAATTATATACAAGAAGTCCCTTAGTCAATGTGTATATCCAACCAGCTGGAAAATTGCAAATATAATAGCTATTTTCAAAAAGGGGGACTCATCTTTGCCATCTAATTACAGACCAATATCTTTAATTAGCTGCGTGGGGAAAGTTATGGAACGAGTTGTGTTTAAACATGTATATAATCATCTATTTAATAACAAACTAATTTATGAATACCAATCAGGTTTTTTGCCAAAACATTCAACAGTGCATCAATTAATAGAAATCTATGATTGTATCTTAAATGCACTAGAAACAAAAGAAATTTGCTGTTTTGTTTTTTGTGATTTTTCGAAGGCTTTTGACAAAGTTTGGCATGTTGGTTTACTACATAAAATGAAAGCATATGGCATTGAGGGAAATCTTTTAAATTGGTTCACTAGCTATCTATATCAAAGAAAACAAAAGGTTATCATTAATGAATCATCCTCTACTTTTTGCAATGTTTCAGCTGGTGTACCCCAAGGATCCGTTCTTGGTCCTTTATTGTTTATCATATATATTAACGATATTGCTGAACAGTTAACTTCTTTGTGCAGACTATTTGCAGATGACACTTCATTCAGTTACTCGGGTCATGACGAGGAACTTATACAATCAGTTGTTAGTCGTGACCTGAGACAGCTGGATGAATGGTCAAGAAAGTGGCTTATGTCTTTCAATCCTGAAAAAACAGAAATTATGATGTTTTCAAATAATGAGATACAAGACCTTAATTTTACTATGAACAATAAAAAAATACCAATTGTGCGATCTCATAAGCATCTAGGGTTACATTTAGAAGTGACGCAAAATGGAACAACCATGTTGAAAATATATTAAATAGTGTTAAAAACATCTGAATATACTGCGAAAACTCAAATATCAACTTAGCCGACAAAATTTGGAAAAATTATATCTAGTATTTATTAG
Organism: Mytilus coruscus; assembly: GCA_017311375.1. NCBI lineage: Eukaryota > Metazoa > Mollusca > Bivalvia > Mytilida > Mytilidae > Mytilus > Mytilus coruscus. The sequence continues at coordinate 61,607,780 of CM029601.1, forward strand.
ACCAATTTTGAATATGCAACTGAAGTATGGGACAATTGCGGAAAAGGTTATTCAATTAAATTAGAACAGCTACAACTTGAAGCTGCACAATTGTAACAGGTTTGCCTGTTTACACACTCTGAGACTGTCTTCAAAGAGGTTGGTTGGGAAACTTTAGAGGAACGAAGAAAAGAAAAAACTACAATTATTTTATAAAATTCAGAATAATAATGCCCTGAATATTTATGTAGCCTTGTGCCCCCTAAAATTCAAAGTACAACACAATATCCCTTACGAAATGGACAAGATATCATTTTACCATTTTGCAGGCTGACACTGACTTCCCAATCATTTATCCCATCAACAATTAAACTTTGGAATAATTTGAACATATCAGTTCGAAATGTAGACTCATTATCAAAATTCAAAGTAGAATTAAAAAACCACGAGATTCAAAATGAGAATCAATCTAAACATTATTTATATGGCCCAAGAAAATTGAATATAATATTAACCCAATTTAGATGTTCGGCATCCTTCTTGAATTGTGACTTGTTTAGAGCTAACATTATATCTGATCCAACATGTAAATGTGGTTTGGATATTGAGGACATGCACCATTTTTCTTTGATTGTCCTTTCTATCTTAATGAAAGGGCTATTCTTTTAATGGTCTCAGCTGGCTTCACGAAGGCTGCGAGTTGGACTTAAAACTATTGGTTTTGGAAAGAAACTCTTTCCTATGATCAAAATGTTCAAATTGTTAAACAAGTATTCAGTTTTATAAAGAGATCAAACGATTCCTCGTAGTATAGTATCAGCATAGGTAAACACACATCATCATCATTATCATCATCATCCTAATCTCTGTCCGTTCTTTCCACATTCCCTCTCCTTTTTCAGTATAGTTTAGTAATATTTATGTTGTTTATATTATATGATGCATGCTCATGCTCAATTTGTATTGTTATATATATTGTATTGTGGAGAAGACTTTATAAGTATGTTTTACTTGTGTCTGATCCTTTTTTGCTTTGAGCAAATAAAATATGTTTAAACTAAAAAACTAAACTTACATGGTAGAATGACTAAAGCTATTTGGAATTAATGCTATTTTGTTTACCAATTTTCTGAATTTTGCTTATTATCCCCAAAACTATAGTAGATAGGTACACATTATGAATAGCAAAATTGATCAGCAATACAAGATTTAATTTTGACATTCAGTCTTTGATGAGCCTTCTGTTTGAATGAATTTATTAATTCATTTAAGCAATATTAAGGTAGATGGGGTGTCTAAATTATAATCCATAGAATTTTTTAATAATTTGCCAAAATGTAGTTTATATCATGCTTTTTTTTTGAATAATAATTTAAAGAATGGGTCATGGGGCTTATTTTCACGCAACAGGTTGTGCAGAATTGACAGATTTTGTATAGATTATACATGGAAAACCCAATTTTCTGCCATAAATCGAAAACTACACCATAGAATTTTGAGATAAAATATGAGAAGATAGCTCTGATATTATGATTTCAGATAAGAAAAAGAAAAAATGGGGTCATGGGACTCATTTTCTTGCTACATAATAAAATAGATAAATTCCTAACACATTCTATTGTAAAAGTAGCTTTATGTGAATTATCTGCCCTTACATTTGAGTTGCCTCCCCTTATGTGGGAAAGTTGGAAAAAATTGAATCAAACAAAAGTCTTCTGTTGTTTGTAAAATACAACCATAAATATGATAAAACATGTCATTTTCTATATTGAAATGAAAATTCTTACACATGAATTACCTACTACTCTCAAAATTTGCACATTTTATTAAAGATCTAGACCGATTGTTTTCTGGTATTTCAAAATCCAAGATGGAGGAAGACACCCTATCTACCTTAAATTAAGTCATTTAAGCAATATGAAAAGGCAATCCCAATATTTATAATAGATATAAGAAGATGTGGTATGAGTGCCAATGAGACAACTCTCCATCCAAGTCAAAATTTATAAAAGTAAACCATTATAGGTCAAAGTACGGTCTTCAACACGGAGCCTTGGCTCACACCGAACAGTAAGCTATAAAGGGCTCCAAAAATTACTAGTGAAAACCATTCAAATGGGAAAACCAACGGTCTAATCTATATAAAAACGAGAAACGAGAAACACTTATGAACCACATCAACAAACGACAACTACTGAACATCAGATTCCTGACTTAGGACAGGTGCAAACAAATGCAGCGGGTTTAAACGTTTTAATGGTACCAAACCTTCACCCTTTTTCTGAAACAATAGTGTAACATCACAACGTAGAAAGACACACTATAAAATATCAACTGAAATAGCTTAACTCAATCAAAGGACATATTAACACCATTGAACATACACTGAACAAATAAATTTGACCTATGATACAATGTAAATACAAAATAAATAAACTAAGGGAAGAATAATAAAAGTAACATGTTATATCGGTATGAAATGTTAAACAATTTAAGAAAAACAATATGCTTGAACAAAAATATCAGCCATTTGCAATAACTTTAAACACAGGTAAATGAGAATAATTTTGTTGTTAGGTATACGTGTACAGTTACAATAGAGAATTTATAAGCATGAAATAGTTGTTGTAAAATACCAATTTGTATAAAATACCTACAGGTGAAATGTTTATAAAAATCAATCTCTGTGTCTAAACCAAGTTCATATATAGACCAATTTAGATTGTTAAACATCCTTGTGAAAGTGTTTTTTTTTTCTAATTTCTCTATTGTTGAAGATTACATTTTATATTAATAACTTTTTAAGGTGGAGGTATAAATGAGATCAATATTTCAAGAATTCTACAACAGTCCAAAGCCAGGGAATTTCATTGTTCAGCTAGAACATCAAGACCATCTTTGATGCAATTCCAAAAAGCAGGCATACCAATGGGCACTGCATTATTTCCACCAGAATATAGCACAAAAGTAACAGAAGTGGCAAAAGTTGAAAATTTTATTAGTTTGTCAAATAATTGTTTAATGGATATGGAATAAACATGTTCTCAACCCTGTCCTATTTGCCATATGAGCTGTTGTCATCATTTTGCGTCTGTTATTGTGATTTGTTATAAACTTTAAAAAAAATTCTTCTATGAAACTGCTGGAGTAATTTGAACAACACTTGGAATGAATGATCATAAGGATATCTAGTTTACAGTTAGTGATTTATTGTTCTTGCCAATGAACCAACATTACTGACATTGCTAATAAAAAAACCATAAGAGTCAAATGCAAACAAAATGTCAAATATCTTGCGAACGAAATTGTGACAGGAGCCAAATACTTTAATATTAAACAAAATTATCAGACAACTCAGGTATAATTGTAATAAAATATATTTTTTTTCAATTTGTGTTCTGCTTATTATTCATCAGAGAACATCAAAACAGCAAAATAGATAAGCATCGCAAAATCATCAAAAAGAGCCAATAAAACTGAACCCCTCCATTAATTGATTTGTAGGAATTGTTGCCTTTACATGACTTTTATTATAATGGCCAATTTCTAACTTTTACCTAGCTGATACTTTGAAAATTATTATAGATAGAAAGTAAATGTAGGCAACAAAAATGAATAGTAACTTTTACAAGATCACGAGAAATGCTAATATGAGCAAAACCATCCGACCATTTCTTCTAGGACTATAATATAAGAACAAGAAGTGTAAACAGCAAAAGACATCAGGAAAACGAAATCTAAAGAAATACCTGTATGGCTTAATCCATCAATTGACAAAATTCAGCTCTTTTAACAGTCATCTTTAAGGTAACATTAGATAGACAGAAACTGCAAACAACAAAAAAGATCATTATTTTATTGGAACATAAAACTTCACTTCAGAACACCATGTGATTCTTGTCTGCCAATAAAAATCATCCAAACTTATGGAACATCTATGTGGTGCTATTTGATATTTGAAAATAAATAGTTTAGTTGTGAAAAAAATGTGATTACCAATGAGGTGAACATAAATTTCTAATGTATATTTTTATCAAGTGAGCAAGTAAGGTTCCTAAGGTTTTGCTATTCAAAATTTTTAAAATTTGGTCATTTTACAGTGTTATGTTCTACTCAATCTCATTATATTTTTTTCATTAGCACTTTTTCAGGAACACCATATGAACTATTAAACCAAAATGCTAGTCATAGTGATGCTAATATGTTGCTTAATACTTAATAGCACTTGCTTTACAGCTTCATATTTCAGAATGCAGAAGAGCTGGATAATCCATATCTGGTATTCATATGCCTTATGGTCTGAAGTTTCCTTCATTTTATGTCAGTTGTCTTTACTTAATTTCATAATTCAGCAACTGCTTAAAAACTATAATTTAATTATCAAGTGAATTTTTCACTTATTATCAGTAAGATGTAACTTAATCTACAATGTGTTCAATCATGTATGCCAGACAAGGTTAACCTGACGTTTGGAAAATATGGAAAATATGGAACAAAATACTGAGTCACAGGCAAATGATTGCATGAAATTAAAGAAGGATCAGATGGTGAATTTTAAAATTCCTGGTGTAAATGATACAAGAGAAGCAATAATTTTAGGTAGGGCTGGAAAGGCTACAACTGATAAGAAACTTTGAAAAGGAAAAATTATCATGCTGATTTTTTACTAAAAAATGGCCATTGTTGAAGATGCTGGTGAGCGAAAGAGGCTCTTTGAGAGCCTCTAGTTGGTGTATACAATGATTGTAAGAAGGGCATGTCCAACTGACAGGGTTCTACTGACTTTGATCTTATTTCCATAGTTCAGTTATTTATCAATTTGAAGCTTTTTTGGAAATAAGATCGGTTTCTCAGATACCATAGCAACAGGTCAACTATTTTTGATGTATGGATTGATTGTAAGGTGTGCATGTCCATCTGGTAGTGTTTGTCTAACCTGGACCTCATTTTCCTTGTTGCTTAGTCGAGGTTAATTTTATGAGGTTAAGTCAGTTTTGCAATTACTATAATCAACTATGTTCATTATGTTTGGTGTATGGAATGATTGCAAGGTAAGCATGTTTGACTGGCATGGTTTATCTGACCTTCACCTGTTTAAATGAATCATTTATGATGTTAAGTTCATGTGATACTTGTAGCTAAACTGCATCATGATCAGGAAGGTATGCCAGACATTGTAGCATGCCAGGCATGTACATTCTTGTTTCATTTGGGAAATAGGATATATATAAACGAGATATGGTATGATTGCCAATGAGACAACTATCCACCAGAGTTCAAATAAAGTAGATAAACAAGCAAGTATTATAGGCCACCGTACGACCTTCATTAGTGAGAAATAAACCATACCATATAGTCGGCTATAAGAGGCCCAGACATGAAAAATTATGACAGACATGACTAATTTTCACTTCTTCATACTACATTTGTATGAACATCAAGATTATTCTCCTTTAATCTGTACAGGGAAGTTTTATTGTTGATATTTACCCTTATGTATCTAGTGTTAAATTAGGTATTTATATGACAGACCTTTCTTGGTATTCCAAATATTGGAAGATTTTATATAGACAGAAAAAGTATACCTAAAACGACAAAATTATTTTTCATTTACCTGTATATATTATGAAACCGGTTTTTAAAAAGTGATTATTTTCTAAGGGTTAAATATTTGCGGTGGTGTATTGCCATGGCTTTATTTGGACTTGTTTGTTTGCTTTTGGCCTTGAATGTTTGTCCCTAATATTTTATTAACTATGTATTTACTTTCAGGTATCACAGATTGAATTTATTCGTTCATAGTGTGTTAATTTACGTTTTGATTGAGTTAAGCCTTCCAATTGATGTTTTATCGTGTGTTTTCTATGTTGTTATGTTATACTATTGTTTCAGAAAAAGGAGAAGGTTTGGTACCATTAAACGTTTAATCCGCTGCAAATGTTTGCACCTGTCCTAAGTCAGGAATCTGATGTACAGTAGTTGTCGTTTGTATATGTAATTTATACGTGTTTCTCGTTTCGCTTTTTATATAGACTAGACCGTTGGTTTTACCGTTTGAATGGTTTTACACTAGTACTTTTGGGGCCCTTTATAGCTTGTTGTTCGGTGTGAGCCAAGGCTCCGTGTTGAAGGCCGTACATTGACCTATAATGGTTTACTTTTATAAATTGTTATTTGGATGGAGAGTTGTCTCATTGGCACTCACACCACATCTTCCTATATCTATGAACCAACTACAACCATTGAACTACTGTCTCCTTACTAGGTACAGGCACATGAAAAATGTGACGGGGTTATACATATTTGTCAGTGCTCAACCCTCCCCTAACTTGGGAACAGTGGTGACATAGCACAACAGAAGAACAAACTGAAAATCAGTTGCACTTGGCCTAACTCCAAGGATAGGCACAAGGCACAATATAACTAACATTTAAACATAAGACACAAAACACCAAAGTAAGAATACGTGCATTTACTGAAAGCTAGTTCAAACCCAATTACAACTGATAAATAAATCATGTTCTCCCAGACTAAGGAATCAATCATTAAACATCCAACAGATTTATTGTAAAGACGTCATTAACAGTCTAAGAAACGCATGACCTTTTATGATATGTCCATCTGATAGAGTTCAATTTACCTTGACCTCATTCTCATGGTCCATTTGTCAATGCTATAACTTTTCCAGATGAGGATGAGGTCCTCTTCTCAGATATTTGAATTAGTAGGTCAACTTTATTTGCTGTATGGAATGTTTGTAAAGTGTACATGTTCATATGCCAGGGTTTAACTGACATTCAGCTCTTCTTCTTTTTTCTTTTGTTGTGTTTAGTTTTCCTTGTTGGGTCCGTTTCATAGATCCTAAATGCAGAAGTCATCTAAATTAGTGTATCAAATGATTTTGAGGTATACATGCATGTCTGGCAGGGCTCATCTGACCTCAACCTTATTTAGTCCCCTACTGACGAAGTCGAAGGGGACTTTAGGTTTGCACTCAGTCTGTCTGTCTGTCCATTCGTCCATCCAGCAAATCAGTTTTCCACACTTTTTTTCTTCGTTCTTGATGATATTGATTTGATATTTGGTGTATTGTTTTATCATGACAAGTTACAGATCAAGTTCGAATTTTGTTCTGGTCTGACGATTTTGTGCAGAGTTATTGTCCTTGGACTTAGAAAATTCACTCATATAATCAGTTTTCCTCACTTTTTTTATGCCCCACCTAATAGTATCCAAGAAACAGACCAAACCATGAGAAATTAACATTAAACAATGAACCATAAAAATGAGGTAAAGTTCATATAGCTGCCAGATAGACTTGTACACCTAACAATCATTCCATACACCAAAATATAGTTGAAAAACAGATAAATACATTGACCAATGAACCGTGAAAATAAGGTCAAGGTCGGATAAACTTGCCAGTCTGACAAGTACACTTACAATCATTCCATACACCATATATAGCTGACCTACTGCTTTTTAGTATTTGAGAAACCAGGGGCGGGTCCAGGTGAGGGCGTAATCGGCGTACACCCCCCTTTTCCAAAAAACAAAACAAAAAAACTATCGTAATCTGCTTATATTGTATTGAATATGGCAATTTATCATCACTTTATGTTTTTTAGCAAAAAAAAGGTTCAAAATTTTGTTCGCCTCGCTCTGTTCCTGTTGTTTCTACGCCCCCTCTTTCAAATATCCTAGAAACGCCCCTGGAAACAGACTTAATCAAGTTACTTTTACCTTGATCACTACCAAATATAATTACTGTAAATTCAGAAATTATTGCGTGCATTTATTATTGCGATTTTGTCAATTTAGACTTAAATGCGATTTTAATTTTTATGATTTTGAGAAATTTCCTTTTAAGAAATATAAAATATTTCAAAATGCGAGTTAAATTATTGCGTTTACAACTCTGTCGCATTTTTCGCAATAATAAAAACCTCGCAATAATTTCTGAATTTACAGTATCCTATTACTCACAACAAGAGAGATTGACATGACAAACAAATTTTTTTTAGCAGTCACTGAACTATTAAAATGAGATAAATGACAGACAAAAACTTCTTAACATAAAGCCTCTGTATACAATTAAGGTATGTAGCATCCAGGTCTTATACCATCTGAATTATAAAGCTTTATATAAATAGTTTCAGTGGGGGATCCAGAAATGCTTCAGTGATTCCTTAAATAATCAACCAAATTTTCCCCCCTCAAAAGGGGGGCCCGGGCACCCT